>CM024601.1:11547305-12147305 GCA_014182555.1 Eucalyptus erythrocorys
GAGATAGGTACACTCATGCAATCACTCTTTAATATGAAGTATGATGGTTCAACGGAGTTAGAGATTATGTGCTTAGGATGGTAGATCTTCAGACAAAACTCCGAATCCTTCAAGTTGATATACCTGAAGCTTGCATTGTGCATCAAGCATTAAATACTCTTCCTCCTGATTTTGGAATTATCAAGACAAACTATAGTTCGCAGAATGAATCTTGGTCCGTTAATGATCTTATAGTTAGAGTTGTGGCAGAGGAAGAGAAATTAAAAAGGAGGAGAGGGCATCTTGCCTTGTATGCCTCTAGTTCGCCGGTAGAAAAGGCAAATGGCTTGCACATCGAGAGGAAATCCTAAAGCCATAAGAACTTTTAATAATACAGCTTCCAAGAGAGGGGATCCCAAACTGTAGGTCCCTCCAACTCTATGGCTCTTAGAAAGGCACCCTTTGCTGGTCCCTCCACTTCTATGGTTCCCAAAAGGATACCTTTTAAAAGGGAAGGTGTCCTTTGCTACTTTTGTGGAAAGAGGGGACACATAAAGAAATACTTTGTGAGAGATATAAAGCTTGGTTGTCTAAAAATGAGCATAAAGGTAATGATTCTTTGGCACTTGTCTCGTGAATCCAACCTATCTCGAAGCCCCATCCGGTTCCGGTGGCTAGATAGTGGTGCAACTAATCATGTTGCGTTTACCATACAGGGATTCACAAACGAAGGATGCCAAATCGGGATGAATCATCGCTCCTTTGTGGGAAACAACGATAAGATCGATGTTGAGTTCGTGGGAGATGTCATTTTGAATCTAGACTCGGTTTTAATATGATGTTAAGAAACACTTTCTATGTACCTTCCTTTAGACGGAACTTAGTTTCCGCATCATGTTTGGATATGTGTGGTTACTCTTTTGAAATAAAGAACGATCTTTTGTTTCTATGTTCTTTAACTCAAATAAGGTTGGGTGCTGCAACATGTTCAATGGATTGTACAGATTGTGTTTATCTCCCAATGATATATACGTCGCTAATACGGTTGAAAATGTTGTTTCCAAAAGACCTCTACCTAAGGAACAATCTTATGTGTTGTGGCATAAACGGCTAGGTCACATATCCAAAGAAAGAGTAGAAAGGCTGATAAAGACACACATCCCGCCTACTCTTAAAGGTGACCTAGAGACTTGCATAGACTGCTGTAGAGGAAAGATGACTAAGATAAAGAAGAAAACCGCAGTTCGAAGTTCTGGATTATTGGAGGTCATTCACACCGATATCAGTGGACCCTATACTGCAAGCTTGTGTAGAAATTTTTATTTCATCACGTTTATTGATGATTATTCTCGGTATGGTTACCTTTTCCTGATTAAGGAGAAATCCGAATCTCTTGACAAATTCAAGATCTATCGGATTTGAAGTTGAGAAACAGAGTTAGGAAAGGTAATAAAGGTGGTCGATCGATCGAGGTGGAGAATATTATGGTAGACATGGTAATCTTTGGGCAAATTAAAGGACCATTTGCTAAATACTTAGAGGATTCTGGGATAGTGGCTTAGTCCACTATGCCTGGAAGTCTGAAGCGAGTAATGGTGTGGCTGAAAGGCGCAATCGGACTCTCATGGATATGGTAAGATCTATGATGAGTAAAACTAATTTACCTGATTTTTATGGGGTGAGGCATTAAAAACAGCCGTTTATATATTGAATCGTGTTCCGCTAAAGCTGTTGCACCAACTCCTTTTGAGTTATGGACTGGACGCAAACCAAGTTTGAATCATTTCAAGGTGCTGGGATGTCCTCTGCGGAAGTAAGATTGTATAATCCAACATTAGGTAAGTTGGAGGCTAAAACCACTCGATGTTACTTTGTATCTTACTCAGAACATTCAAAGGGATATCGGTTTTATAATTCAAGTGGAGGAACAATGATTGTGGAATCACAAACAGCCAAGTTTTTTGGAATTTGATGTAGCTGAAGAGCATGATTGTTCACAAATTAGTGAACATGACAACATGATGAGACCTGCTATATCTTTCTCCTTACCTATGCGAGACAATGATAGAGCCCCTACCGTGCCACAACCGAACCTGTCAACGCCGACAATCCTATTGATGAAATGACCACGAGATGAAGTCCTTGAAGTTCCTCGAGACTCAAAATGAGCCTACAGTGGCTCCACTTAGGAGGTCCACTAGGGAAAGGCGTTCAGCTATACCACCGGACTATATGGTCTATTTAGGAGAACATGATTATGATATAGAATGCATTAAAGATCCAGTGACTTATACAGACGCCATTTCCTGTCCTCAATCTAGTTTATGGCTGGATGCAATGAGAGATGAGATGCAGTCTATGAAATATAATGGCGTTTGGGAACTTGTTGAATTACCGAAAGGTTGTAAGCCCATAGGTTGCAAGTGAGTTTACAAGACTAAAAGAAATTCAAAAGGAAAGATTGAGAAATTTAAAGCCAGACTTGTGGCCAAGGGTTTCACTCAGAGGGAAGGGATAGACTATGAAGCAACTTTTTCTCCAGTTTCCTCTAAAGACTCTTTTAGAGTGATCATGGCATTAGTAGCTCATTTTGACATGGAATTACATCAGATGGACGTTAAGATTGCTTTTCTAAATGGAGACCTTGATGAGGAGGTTTATATGATGCAACCTGAAGGCTTTGCAACAAATGACTCAGGTGTGTGTAAACTAAAGAAAGCTATTTATGGTCTCAAACAAGCTTCCGAGACAATGGTACATGAAGTTTCACCATGTTGTTACTTCTTTTGGTTTTGTTGAGAACAAAGTAGATCGGTGCATATACTTGCAAGGTCGGTGGGAGGAAATTTATTTTTCTCATACGCTATGTGGATGACATTTTGCTTGCAAGTAGTGATTTTGGATTACTTTGCATGAAACAAAACAAATGTTGTCAAAGAATTTTGACATGAAAGACTTGGGTGAGGCATCTTTCGTTCTAGGCATTGAAATCCATAGAAATCGTTCTTGTCGTATGTTAGGTTTATCTCAAAAGGCATATGTTGATCGTATTTTGGAGAGATTCAACATGCGGGATTGCAAACCAGGAAGTGTTCCGTCGTTAAGGGTGACAAGTTGAGTCTCTCACAATGTCCTCAATCAGATTTTGAAAAAGACCAAATGAAGGACATACCTTATGCTAATGCATTTGGAAGTATTATGTATGCTCAAGTTTACACTAGACCAGACATTACCTTTGTAACAGGACTTTTAGGCAGATACCAGTCGAATCCAGGACATGATCATTGGGTTGCTGCTAAAAAGGTCTTGAGATACTTAAAAAGAACAAGAGATTATATGTTGGTGTATAGATATGTCCATGATTTGCAATTGGTAGCATATTCGAGATGCAGACTTTGCTAGTTGTGAAGATGATAGGAAGTCGACAACGGGATATATCTTCATGTTAGCGGGAGGTGCAAGTATCATGGAAAAGTGAGAAAAGTAAATCTATATCTTCCTCTACCATGCAAGCAGAATTTATAGCATGTTTTTCAGCTGCTACTCAAGCTGTTTGGCTCAGGAACCCCATTAAGGAATTGACCGTATTTGATTTTGTGAATAGGCCCATACAGTTGTATTGTGATAACAATTCTGCTGTGTTGTTTGTCAATAACAACAGAAGTCTCAAAGGGTCTAAATATATGGAGGTCAAATTTTTTACCATAAAGGAAATGGTACAGAATGGTGACATTATAGTAGAGCATGTTTCTACAGACAATATGTTGGCAGATCCACTGACTAAAGGCCTACGCCCTTGTGTATTTGAGCGACATATCATGAACATGGGCTTGGGAGAATCAGTGGATACTATCGTTTAGTAGGAGGTATTTCAGATTTGCTCTAATAAAGTTTATGTCTGTACCTTGTTACTTTTTGTAACATTTCGATATATGTCAACTCCTTTCTTTGTATAAGTTGTTATTGGGTTGTGCACATATATCTAAGGAAAATCTCAAGGTACTTGTGTAAATCTTGAGTAAAGGCTAGGGGCATCCAGGTTATTAGCCTTGTACATATGTCTTGATTACACATAAAGAAAGGTTAACCATAAAGATAAGACATATGTGGATTCGTTAGAACCATAAAGATATTCTCTAGTGCCACATCCGGTTTTCTGTGACACTTAAAGATAAGAGAATAGTGACCGACAAGGGAGATAACACATAAGGTATTACTCTTCATGAGGTGTTATCTGTTTGCCACACAACCATATTGAATCCATATCAATAAAGTTGAAAGCATTCGTGACCATGGAAGGCTCGTGTAAATACATGCGATTACCGCCATGATTCGGTGTTGGAGACTTTATGGGATAGGATTGACTATTAAGAATTGCCACTAGACCAACATAAATATGTGCACATAAAGTACAGTCTCAATTAATATAGCCCAAGTGGGAGAATGTAAGAGTTTTCCTTATGTGGGCTATATTAATTGAGATTGTAATTACCGTTTTTACGGGGTTGGTCTAATAAGGTAAGGCATAAGGTTTTCTTAAAGGTCGAATATAGGCCTGGCTTGTGTGGGCCGAGTTGGGCCCGGCCCGTGATGAGAGGGCCAGCCCAAAACTCTATAAATAGCGCTAAGGTCCCTCCTCTAGCCCAAAACTTTTCCAAAATTCTCTCTGAACTCACATAAGGCATGTCGTGAGTGGCGGTCTCATCGAGCCAGGAATCGAGGGTCATAGAGGAGAAGATCTTTAGCATTGAAGGCCGGGATTGCTGTCGTTTTGCTCCAAAAACAATGGATTCAAAATCAGGTACACAAATCATTGTCAAACCTCATGGATGTTTGAGTTTCTAGCTATGTAGATCTTGGGAAGCCGTATTAAACGGCCTACACATGGATCTAACGGTGTTGTTCTTTCTTCCATCGTGGGATGGCCATGGACACAGCCTCATCACTGTAACGGAGTTACAAATCTGAGATCTCAAGCCTGCTACGTGCCGAGAAAAAATTCAGAACAATATCTGCCCCTCCGATTTCTGTTCTTTCTTATCTCTCTCTCTCTCTCTCTCTCTCTCTCTCTCTCTCTCTCTCTCCTCCAATGTAATGTGCTTTCCTGATGCTTTTTACCTCAGCAGTGACAAGTAAGAACCTTTAATTCTTCTGAAGCAAAGCCTAAGTCATTGAGTTATCGAAGTCGAATTGTTCTTCTGCTACCGAACGGTCTTAGTATTATGCTTTCTCTTTCAGTCATGTATACCGAAGACACTAGATTCGGCGAAAAAATATGGAAGATGACGTGATTCGGATACCGAGTGGGAAGGACACTGGGGACATGTGCTACAAGACTATTATGGGGCTACACAAGGCTCTCACGAAGGAGGACACCACTGCTGTAGAAAAGCCGACCAATCCTGGCGATAATTTTAAAGCTGGCGGTAGCAAGTCCGAGTCTGATACAGATGTGGATGAAGATCTAGAAGGAAATGAGTCGGCTTCCGAAACTGAGGTGCAGGCTCCTGTTGACAAAGAAAGCTGCTAGGAGGGAGAACAAAAAGGAGGTCAAAGAGGGAAAAAGGGGAACGAGGTCGCCAGGCTGTGAAGAGAAGGAAGAAGGGAGAGATTGGCCAAAACACACAAGACTAAAGTAGTCGTTGCTAGCTATGGTATATTATTATACATGTTCTTTTGGCATTTGTCGGTAGAGATGAGTGAGTCACTTGTTGGGCTAGTTTGACTTTGGTTGTTACTGCAATCGTGGTCGTAATAGGCATAAATCCTTGCGATGGAGTACATAAGGATTATAACAAACTAAACATGAAAGAAATTAGCAAATAAGAAACTACTAAAACAATTTAATGAACTAAGCTCTTAGAACACATCTCTAGTTATTTATACTGGTGCCATAAATACGATCTAATTAAGCAGAAGAGCCCATGTCTAGATAGATATATGTGATATGAACTTTTTCTCTTGTAAATACTAAAATATCTGAAAGTACGTAAAAAATTAAAAAGATTCAGATCAGTCAAGATTTGAAGTGGCCCATGAATTCTTTCCCTTTTTCCTTTTTTTTTTAATTTTAATATTTTATTCACTAAAAACTGGCTTAGGAATGATTTAAGCTTAACCAGTCTTTCAAGGCGTCCATCAATGCTAGATGACCATATGCTGCCGGAAATTTTCTGTGGGATAATTTTCCACGATTTTCTCAAATCAAGTTTTGTTCCATCTTTATACATGGAAATATCAAAACTGCATAATTATCTATATAATCTGTGACAATTGATAAAAATACTCATGAGTCTACAAAAACAAATTATTGAAATCAGAAGTATCTATTACAGATGACATGTAACAAGACTGATACTCAAATACGGTATGATTGGAGGAGTTTCAAGGATCCAACTGAACTTCGGAAAGAGGCACATCATCCAATAGCTGAACAATTTCGCGAAAATAGTCGGAACGTTGCACAAGCAAACATGCTAGAGCAAACGTTAACAAACATATATTAACGACCAGCCACATGGATAGAGATAAGCTCATCCAGAGAAGTAACTCAGAACCGAGAGTCTCAAAAATGATATATAAGCATCGGTATATTAAGTTTGGGCTCATGGGTTGAGTCACTTTAATTAATGATAGGAGATAAATGACTTCACAAATGATATAAAACTGCAAAATTATGTGGTTCGGCATCCCGAGTATGTTTCGAATTGAAATGCGTGATGACGAACAGTTTGAATGAGGTAAATATTATATGAAATATCTTGGTTGAATCAAAACTTTCCTGCTGTTGTTGCTCTTGTGATTGCCTTTCAAATAAGAAAGAAACTAATTAAATGCAGAAATATTCAAAAGG
The DNA here is from genome assembly GCA_014182555.1 of Eucalyptus erythrocorys. Taxonomy (NCBI): domain Eukaryota; kingdom Viridiplantae; phylum Streptophyta; class Magnoliopsida; order Myrtales; family Myrtaceae; genus Eucalyptus; species Eucalyptus erythrocorys. The sequence goes on from CM024601.1 coordinate 11,554,138, forward strand.
GGGAAATAATAGCTACTTAATCCGCGCTCTAAGCAAAGTTCTTAGAGCACATTCACAGGAATCAATTACTTACCTTTCGAGTGCCACTATATGATCTGCCATGTTCCAAAAAAGTTGAAGCTCTACGAACTGTGTGATTGTTTTTATGCTTTGTAAATGAGTAAGTGGAACAAGCCATTCGTTGCGGTATTTATAGGCGACCTGCTCCGCAATCATTCGTTAGTTTATTTAATTAAGGTGGACTTGATTTTGCTTTGGAGAGTTAAGTAAACGGTTGAAGACATGAAACCCATCCCTTTCACTGTATTAACTTTCCCCAATTTCTGCATGTCGTCTACATGTTTTTCTACATGTCGTACGACGTGATGGACACGACATGTAGAAATTACGACGTATAGAAGCGGGATCCTCTTTCACTGTATTAAATTTCCCCAATTTCTGTATGTCGTCTACATGTTTTTCTACATGTCGTACGACATGATGGACCCGACATGTAGAAATTACGACGTATAGAAGCGGGATCCTCTTTCACTGTATGGTGGAAAGGTCAGTAAAGTCCTCTACATGTTTTTCTGCATGTCGTACGACATGATGGATACGGCATGTAGAAATTATGGATCCAACGTGTAGAAGTGGGATCCTCTTTCACCGTATGGTGGAAAGGTCAATAAAGTGAAACAAGTTAGAGACGACATGAAGTGGGGAAAGGATTAGGGAAAGGGATGGATGGGTCTCATGGCTTCCACCGTTAATTTACACTCTCCAGGGGATCCAATGCTATCAGGGGCTGACCCTGGAAGATGAAATCAGACTTGATTGTCTGTTTGAAGAACTTTCCGAGACACTTCTGCCGTGTCATATATTCGAGGAAGCTAACGTGGTCATCCGTCAAATATCGGAACAGAGCACCAAACTTCCATCGACATCGGCTAACCCAGGAAACCGTGTACAAGAACTACTGCAAATTCAGAATTAAGGAACAACATGATCGTCCCAACAGTCTTGACACTACCCTCGCAAGTTGCAAGTCCATTTGTATCTTTTTGGTAATTACGAAAGGCCAAAGGTAGAATTACTACACTTGCGAGTACTCCTCGTTGTGGAGAAAGGCTACCTCTCTTCTCGATTCTATGAGCATTTAAACAGTAAACAGCATTCGGCTATTCGGAAACCTGGACGGCCGAGCATACGTGAGTTTGGGTTGACAGATTAAAGCAATGCATATATTGTTCAGCAATAGCAAGTGCTGTTACTAGAAGCATCCCGTGAACTATACTTGGAAGGAATTGGATTGGAACCATGGAATAGAAACATGAAGTTGTGCCGCATGCTTGTGGTTATCTATTTCAGTTCACTCCCTTAGGATTGCCGGTTAATATTTCTGATGTGTTTGGGGGGCTTCTTCCTCTTGCTTTTGCTTAATACGAATCTTGCTATGGATACATATCACCTTATCGTGAACATCAAGAACTTTCATAATATATACCCATTTTGACACATAAATTCTTATTATAATTTTCTCATTCAAAAAAAAAAAATATATATATATATATATGGGAAATCGTTACCATTTCAGCGAGAAAGCTTTCAATGAAGCATACACAAACATGTCTTTAGGGAAAATATTTCAAAAAGTCCTAATTATTACATCTTTGCCAATTTAATCATAAATCTTTCAATTTTACCAATTAAGTCCTAAACCTTTTCATTGGGAGAATTACCAAAAAAGTCATAAACCTATTTCAATGGTGTCAATTCAATCCTAAACTTTTTTTTTTTTTTTTACCAATTTAGTCCTAAACCTTTTATAATTATGTCAATTCAGTCCATCTCGGCCAAAATTGGCCGGTCGGTCTTGACATGGACGCGGCGAGGACGGCGGCCGGCAAGGCAATTTTTAATATTTTTTAATAGTTTTTATTTTTAAATATTTTTAAATATTTAATTCTTTTTTTTTATCACCTTCTTCTTCCTCTAGGCCGGCGAGGTCAGCCTCGCCATCCACTGGTGAGGGCGAGGCCCCGCTAGATCCGGCGGAGCTCAGCCCTCACCAAGGCTGGGTGAGGCTACCGTCGCCAAGGGCTGTGGCGGAGGTGAGGAGGGAGAGGAGGAGGAGGAGGAGGTGGCAAAGCGGCTATGGAGATGTGAAGAGGGGCTCTGCGGTTGTGGTGGCGGGGAGAGCGAGGTGGGGGCATTGCTCCAGCGCCGAGAAACCTAACATTCCCGTCGTTGTCATTGCCATCGCCGTCGTCCCCGCACTCATACATAGATCTCCGCCCCCACCTCACTCTCCCCGCCACTGCCGCCACCGCCGCAGCTGCAGTGCCCCTCTTCGCATCTCCACCACCTCCTCCTCCTCCTCTCCCTCCCTGCCTCCGCCGCAGCCCTTGGCGACGACAGCCTCGCCCAGCCTTGGTAAGGGCTGAGCTCACCAGATCTGGCAAAGCCTCGCCCTCACCAATGGCCGGCGAGGCTCACCTCACCGGCCCTCACCTCAGGCCAACGAGGGCGAGCCTCGCTAGCCAGAGGAAGAAAAATGTGAGAAATTTTTTTTAAAAAATAATTAAGAAATTAAAAAATATTAAAAAATTTGAAAAAAATACTAAAAAATTGCCTCGTCGACCGGTTATCCCCCGCCAATGTCCACATTAGTGCCGGCCTGCCAATTTTGGCCAGATAGACTAAATTTGCATAATTATAAAAGGTTTAGGACTAAATTGGCAAAAAAAAAAAGTTTATGATTGAATTGGTACAATTGCAATTGGTTTAGGACTTTTTTGGTAATTCTCCCCGTTTTCATTTCTTGTCTATTTAGTTGATCCCCCCAATTTCGGTCAAAATTCGCTGATGTGAATGCCGGTTGTCCTATATCACATGGCGACAACGATGTGGACAAAATATATTAATTTTTAAATATTCTTTTGAATTTTTAAATTTTTAAATTTTATTTTTTTTTCTCTCTTCTTCCGCTGGCCGATCTCCTAGCCTCCGGCGATAAGCGATAGGCTGTGACCGGTGGTCGGCCTCCTCGAGTTGGCCTCCCCGGCCTCCCCAGGTTGGCCTCCCTAGCCTCGAGCGAGGTTGCCCTCGCCGGATCTGGCGAGGGGCGACCTCGTTGGCCTTGGGCAAGGCTTGCTGGCAAGGTCGAGCATCCCCAGAGGCTAGCGAGGGTCGGCCTCACCGGCCTCATGCGAGGTCGCCCTTTGCCTGCTTCGAGTGAGGGCAAGGGTCGGCCTTGCCAGCTACGAGCGAGGCTTGCAAGGTCGTCCCTTGCTAGATCCAACGAGGCCTACCTCACGTAAGGCGGCGAGGGCGATCTTGCTTGAGGCCTAGCCTTGCCAGTCATAGCCTCTGGTTGGTCGTCGGAGGCGGGGCGGAGGAAGAAGAGAGAGAAAAATAAAAAATAAAATAAAATAAATATTTTAAAACTTTTCGAAAAATACTTTAAAAATATAGTAAATTTTGTCCACGTCAGTGCTGGCCATGTCACGTAGGACAGCCCGCATCCACATCAATGAATTCCAATCAAAATTAGCTGAATGGACTAAATTGGCAAGAAGTAAAAAATGATTAGGACTCAATTCACAAAATTGAAAGGTTTAAGACTGAATTAACAAAAGTGCAATATGTTTAAGACTTTTTAGACAATTATCCCTTTGATCAAACGTAGAGGATAACTTTATTATACTTTCCTTTCATCAAGAAATGGTTGTCAACCAATTGTGCAGATGTTAATTTTGTTGTTATGATGCTGGATTTGATTGGAAACTACACAACAAAGTTGTTTCAGGACTTGGAATGATGTTGGTACTGTCATCCATGGTAAATGCGAGGCTTACCAGTGTAGGACAAAGCTAAATGATCAGCACGATGTTTTTATCATGCGGACGAAAAGATCAAATTAGTTGTTTATGGCCAAGATTAATTTCGAATGATCAATATCTGGATTTGATTTTTATGAGAGTTTCAATAAGTTTCATCTTTTTATTTGGTGTAGAATGTAATGTTTTGTATCCTCATTAGAATCATTACTCTTAAATTGTTATTGTTTATGCTTTTAATTTTTGGGCATGGTTCGATGAATTTGACCGAAAAATAAAATAAAAAAAAAGACCGAAAATTTTTCATTAGTTAGGGTTCGTTCGTTTCGCAGAAAATGACTTCTGAAAAACATTTTCCGGATTTTCCAGTGTTCGTTTCATGGAAAATAAACTAATCAAAGAAAATGTTTTTCATCATTAGAAAAACAACCCTTAAAAGTGAGGAAAATGTTTTCCACTTTTGAGAAGTATAAAACATTTTCCATAATCTTTACCCAAAAAAAAAAAAAAAAACATTTTCCATAACTTCTTTCATCTTACTTCTTTTTATAAATGCATTTTCATTTTATTTTTATGCTTTTTGTTTCTTTTTTCTTTTGTTTTAAAAAATCGAATTTTGAATTTTTTTTTTTGCTTTTCTTTTCTTTCTTTCCTTTTCATCTTATTCTTTGGCCTTGGCCGGTCGTCGGCCACGGCGGCGGCGTGATTGACCGCGGTCGGCGACCGGCCGCAAGTCGACTCGAGCCCCGCCCCAGGCCGGTGAGGCTCCGCCTAGCTCGATCTGGCGAAGTCGAGCTCAAGCCTCGCCAAATCGAGCGAGGCGGAGCTCACGGCTCGCCGAGATCCGGCGAGCGGGCGGGGCTCGAGCCTAGCCCGAGCTCGCCAAGGTTCGCGGGCTCTAGCTAGCCACGAGCTCGCCCGATCTAGCAGCAGAGCTCGAGCTCCTGATCCAGGCAAGCCTGAGCTCCGCCGCCAGATTTAGCGAGCTGGGCGAGGCTTGGGCCTCGCCCGAGCTCGCCAGACGTCCACCAGATCCGGCGAACTCGCGGCTCGCCAGAGCCTGGTGGACCTCTGGCAAGTCGGGCAAGATCGGCCGAGCCTCGAGCTCACCAGATCTGGCGACCGAGTCTTGGTCGGCCGCCGGACAGCCGACCATCGTTAGGCATGCGGCGGCGGAGGAAGGAGGAGGAAGGATGAAGAAGAAGAAGGAGGGAAGAGGAAGGAAAAGAAAAAGAAAAAAAAGAAAAAAAAAAAAAAAATAAGAAAATTCGATTTTTAAAATTATAAATAATTAAAAATCATTTTTTAAAAATATATAAAAATAAAATTAATATTTTGGTCAATTAAAAATATTAAAATTCAATTTTTGATCATTTTTCCCAAATAATTAGATTAGCTAACGAACGGTGGAAAATATTTTCCACTCAAAGTTTAGGTTTCGGTCGAACATCGGAAAATAGAGTCATTTTTCTGGAAAATGACTTCTAGGAAAATGTTTTCCGGAAGTATGATATTTTCCGCGAAGCGAACGGACCTTTATATAGAAACGACTCTCTTGTAAAAGATAAAAATTGAGGGTAGACATGTGGTAAAAGGGAAATGCCGTGATCCTCTTGAAGCAACAATGATTATGTCAGTATTACTTTGTGATTATATACAATATTTTGATTAACTCACCCAAAAAGTATCTTTGTAATGCACTGAAGAAGCATTGTGCATTGCACGGATTTAAAGTTTTCACTAATTTTGTTATTATGTTTGATGATATTAAATGGTCGCGCAACATAATATCTATAGAAGTGACATGTAACATATACCCGATGAGTGACCCATACTTGACTTGGTTCGGACCCCACTCATGCCCAATGCAAGCTCCAACAGCAAATTTTCCACTTATGTATGGAAAATAGCATAATCAATTAAAAACAAATTTAAACATGAAAAATTTAGGAAGCAAGATATAATTTAAAAAATTTAACGAATCAAGTGAGTAAAACATGTCTCCTATTATTTCTCCCGGTGCTAGAAGTTTAATCTAATTTAGTAGAATAATTCCTGCCTAGAAAGATACATGTGATTAAAACTCCTACTCTTGTAAGATCTGTTCATACCCATCGAGAGGTGGAACATTAAGATCGTGCTCAACACCATACACCTCAACAAATGAAGGAACTCGAATGAGTCTTGGGTTTAAAGGAGGTTATTGAATTCCGTTCACACGCAATTTAAAGTTGTATAGGTCTAATTCAAAGGCCTTACCTTTTCCTTTCTTGTTTAGGTCTAACTTGGACCGTCCAAGTCCACCTTCCAGCGTACAGCAAACCAAAGATTTGAGTAGGCCCATGAATCTTACCTCTTTTTTCTTTCTTTTCTTTTTTTAAATTTAATAGTTATTTTTTAAAAACTGGTTTGGGGAACTTTAAGCTGTAATTAATCTTTGAGTAGGCCCATTCATGCTAGATGACAGTGTTGCCAGAAGTCTTTTAAGTGATATTTTTCCACCATTCTATTAAATTTAAGTTTGATTCGATCTTTGCACAATGAAATATCAATGTTTCATTATCGTCCATGTAATTTATGATAGAAACCCGAAAAAATTAGGGTCTACCAGATGATTAAAATCACTCTATTTAGCTGTTTAGATGTTCCTCAGAAAAATAAAAATGAAGAAAAGAAAACTGTGACAAGTAGAATAGTAATATATATATATATATATATATATATATATATATAGAATAGTAATATATTTAAACCTTAAAAATAATTTGAGTCAAATTCATTGAGATCAAGTTTTAGTTCAGCCTTTTGAGTGCCACCATATGATCTGCCATGTTCCAAAAAAGTTGAAGCTCTGCGATTGTTTTTGAGCTTTGTGAATGAGTAAGCAGAACAAGCCATTCGTTGCAGTATTTATACTATGTAGGCCACCTGCTCCGCAATCATTCGTTAGTTTATTTAATTAAGGTGGACTTGATTTTTGCTTTGGAGAGTTAATTCAACGGTTGAAGACATGAAACCCATCCCCTTCACTTTATTAACTTTCCCCAATTTCTACATGTCGTCTACATGTTTTTCTACATGTCGTACGACATGATGGATACGGCATGGATACGACTTGTAGAAGTGGGATCCTCCTTCACTGTATGGTGCAAAGGTCAACAAAGTCGTCTTCATGTTTTTCTACATTTCGTACGACATGATGGATACTGCATGTAGAAATTACGCATACAACGTATAGAAGTGGGATCCTCCTTCACTGTATGGTGGAAAGGTCAATAAAGTGAAACAAGATGGACATGACACGTCTAAGTGGGGAAAGGATTAGGGAAAGGGATGGATGGGTCTCATGGCTTCCACCGTTAATTTCGACTCTCCAGGGGATCCAATGCTCTCAGGGGCTGACCCTGGAAGCTGAAATCAGACTTGATTGTCTGTTTCTATTATCAGAACTTTCCATGACATTTCTGCCATGTCATATGTTCGAGGAAGCTAACGTCGTCATCCGTCAAATATCGGAACAGAGCACCAAACTTCCATTGACATCGGCTAACCCCGGAAACCGTGTACAAGAACTGCTGCAAATTCAGAATTAAGGAACAACATGATTGTCCCAACAGTCTTGACGCTACCCTCGCAAGTTTCAAGTCCCTTTTTGTCCTTTTGGTAATACTACGCGTGCGAGTTCTCCTCGTTGTGGAGAAAGGCTAACTCTCTTCCCGATTCTATGAGCATTTAAACAGTAAACAGCATTCGGCTATTCGTAAACCTAGTGGGCTGGGCATACATAAGTTTGGGTTGACAGTTAAAGCAATGCATATATTGTTCAGCAATAGCAAGTGCTGTCACTAGAAGTTTCCCGTGAACTATACTTGGAAGGAATTGGACTGGAATCATGGAGTAGGAACATGAAGTTGTGCCGCACACTTGTGGTTATCTATTTTGGTTCACTCCCTTAGGATTGCCAATTAATATTTCTGACATGTTTGGGCGGGCTTCTTCCTTTTGCGTTTGCTTAATACGAATCTTGCTATTAATACATATCGATTTACCGTTAACATTTAGAACTTTCTTAATATATACCCATTTTGACACAAAAATTCTTTTTATAATTTTCTCATTTTTTAGAAAAAAATTGGGAAATGTTTATCATTTTAGCAAGAAAGCTTTCAATGAAGCATACATAAACATGCCTTAGACAAACATAGAGGATAACTTCATTATACTTTCCTTTCATCAAGAAATGGGTGTCAACCAATTGTGCAGATGTTAATTTTGCTGTTATGATGCTGGATTTGATTGGTAAGCTACGCAACAAAGTTGTTTCAGGACTTGGAATGATGTTGGTACTGTCATCCATGGTAAATGCGAGGCTTACCAGTGTAGAACAAAGCTAAATGATCAGCACAATGTTTTTATCACGCGGACGAAAGGATCAAATCAGTTGTTTATGGCCAAGATTAATTTCGAATGATCAAGATCAGGATTTGATTTTTATGAGAGTTTCAATAAGTTTCATCTTTGTATTTGCTGTAGAATGTAACGTTTTGTATCCCCATTAGAATCATTACTCTTAAATTGTTATTGTTTATGCTTTCAATCTTTTGGGCATGGTTCGATGAATTTGATCGGAAAAAAAAAAAAAAATTGAAAATTTTTCGTTAGTTATATAGAAACGACTCAGATGACCTTGTAAAAGATAAAAATTGAGGGCAGACATGTGGTAAAAAGGAAATGCCGTGATCCTATTGAAGCAACAATGATTATGTCAGTATTATTTTGTGATTATATACAGTATTTTGACTAAATCACCCAAAAAAATCTTTATTATGCACTGAAAAATCCTTGTGCATTGCACGGATTTAAAGTTTCTCTAATTCTGTTATTATGTTTGATGATATTAAATGGTCATGCAACACAATATCTGTAGAAGTGACATGTAACATATACACGATGAGTAACCCATACTTGACTTGATGCAGACCCCACTCATGCCCAGTGCAAGCTCCAACATCAATTTTTCAACTTATGTGTGGAAAATGGCATAACCAATTAAAAAAATTAAACATAAAAAAAATTAGCAAGTAAGATATAATTAAAAAATTTAATGAATCAAGTTAGTAAAACATGTCTCCTATTATTTCTCCCAATGCTAGAAGTTTAATCTAATTTAGTAGAATTATTCCTGCCTAGAAAGATACATGCGATTAAAACTCCTACTCTTGTAAGATCTGTCCATACCCATCAAGAGGTGGAACATCAAGATCGTGTTCAACACCATACAACTCGACACATGAAGGAACTTGAATGAGTTTTGGGTTTAAAGGAGGTTATTGAATTCCATTCACACGCAATTTAAAGTTGTATAGGTCTAATACAAAGGCCTTACCTTTTCCTTTCTTGTTTAGGTCTAACTTGGACCGTCCAAGTCCAACATCCAGGTATGCCCCCACTGTACAGCAAACCAGAGATTTGACTAGGCCCATGAATTCTTACCTTTTTTTTTTCTCCTTCTTTTCATTTTAAGTTCAACAGTTATTTTTTAAAAACTGGTTTGGGGACAATTTTTGCTGTAATTAATCTTTGAAGGTTGCCCATTCATGCTAGATGACAGTGTTGCCAGAAGTCTTTTAAGTGATATTTTCACACGATTGATATTTTCACACGATTCTATTAAATTTGAGTTTTATTCTATCTTTGCACAATGAAATATCAATGTTTCATTATCGTCCATGTAATTTATGACAGAAACCCAAAAAAATTAGGGTCTACCAGATGATTAAAATTACTCTCTATTTAGCTGTTTAGATGTTTCTCAGGAAAATAAAAATGAAGAAAAGAAAAGTGTGACAAGTAGAATAGTAATATATTTAAACCTTAAATATAATTTGAGTCAAATCCATTTAGATCAAGTTTTAGTTCATCTTTGTTCTTATAACTCATTTTAATCAATTCGTAAAGTTAAAATGACTAATTTTATATTCAACCAAGCATATATGAATAGAAAAATGGGTTAGTGGACCCAATTTATTACCTCTAAAAAATAAAAAACAATTAGGCCAAAAAACAGATTCAAATGACATTAAAATAAGCGTATACATGACATGGCAACGAGGTAAGGTTCGCCAAATTCAGAACATGTATATCATAAGCTTCTCTTTTCCCAAAATCGGGAAAATTACTAAAAAAGTCCTAAACCTATTGTAATTTTTCCAATTCAGTCCTAAACTTTTTTTTGACTAATTGAGTCCTAAACCTTTTATAATTATTCCAGATCAGTTCATCCAGCCAAACTTGACCGGCTGGCGCCGACGTGGCAGCCGGCCGACGCCGGCGAGCATTTTTTAATATTTTAATATTTTTTGTAAATTTTTATTAATTTTTATTAGTTTTTTCCTTTTTCCTTTTTTTTTTTTTTCCCTCCTTCCTCTCCCTCCCTCCTCCCTCCTCCCTCCTCCTTCGGCTCGGCGACCGCCAGCGGGGCTCTGGCCGGTCGGACCGAGGGGATCCGGCGGGCGAGGCCTCCTCGCCGGATCTAGCAAGGGCTCGCCCGCGGGCAATCGACGGCGAGCCCCCTCGCCGATCCGGTGGGGAGCTCGCGGATCCGGCGGGGAGGCCTCGCCGAGACGCGACACGAGCACCCCCGCATCCGGCCGGGGGAGTGCTCACCGTCGCGTCGGCAAGGCCTCCTCGCCGGATCCGGCGAGCTTCCCGCCGACCGGCGAGGGGGCTCGCCGTCGGCCGCCCGCGGGCGAGCCCTCGCCAGATCCGGCGAGGAGGCCTCGCCCGCGGATCCCCTTAGTCCGGCGCCCGGCCAACCTGGCCGATCGCCGAAGCCAAAGGAAGGAGGAGGAGGAGGGAGGAGGGAGGGAGAGGAAGGAGGGAAAAAAAAAAAGGAAAAAAAAGGAAAAAAAAACTAATAAATAATTAATAAATAATTTAAAAAAAATTAAAAAATGCTCGCCGACGCCGGGCCGGGCCGCCACGTCGCCGCCGGCCGACCAAGTTTGGCCGGATGGACTGATCTCGAAATAATTGTAAAAAGTTTAGGACTCAATTGGTCAAAAAATAAGTTTATGACTGAATTGGAAAAATTACAATAGGTTTAGAACTTTTGGTAATTTTCCCTCCCAAAATCAGTAGTACTTATTACAAATTACACGCAACAAAATTCATAACAAATACAAAATGATTGTAGGAACTTCAAAAATCAAACTAAATTTTGGAAGACAGCACATCCTCAAATAGGTCAATGGTCCCCTGAATATGATCGAAACCTAGAGTGAGTAGACCGAACAATGCCAAAGCAAACACTAAAAAATAAATATTGATGACCAACCACATGATTAGGAACATGCTCGTCTAAAGAAGCAACTTGGAGTTAAGAGTTCCAAAAATGACGCACAAGTACCTATATATCAAGTTTCAATATGCAGGCTCAATCACTTTGATCAATGCTATGAAATAGATGGCTTCGCAAATTATGTAAAATTGCAAAACCACAAGGCTCAATGTGCCGGCATGCTGCGAATCAAAATACACGATGACGATCAGCTTAAACAAAGTGAATGCAAGGTGGAATTTGTTGGTAGAGTCAAAACTCTCCTGTTGCTATTGCTGTCATGGTTGCTCGTCATCCTAGTGTTAAAACAGGAAGAAAATAATTGGAAGAACTGATAGATTTGAAAGAGAAAAGAAGAAATGGCTGCTCCTTATCGTGCTCTTAACAGAGATCTAAAGAGCATATTCATGCGAATGATATATGTAACTTTCCAAAGTCAGTGTTTGATTCGGCATGGCTGTGGAGAAGGGGAGCGCGTGCGGAGAACAAGGAGGATTCGAAGAGCAGGAAGAGACTTTGCAGGTGTCCAGGAGCCCCTCCCATCTCATGAACGTTTTCTGATCGGATGCCCAAGATATTTATAGAGGGATTGATATGCAACACGCATCTCCTTAGCAGCTTATTTTATGCAAAAAGAAAACATCATGCATCCCCTTTTAAAGGGATCAGCGGCTTATTTTATGCGAAAAGAAAAAATCAAAAGGCCTTTCATTCAATAAGAATACCTCAAGGCAAGTCTCGATAGACATGCTCAATCATAATTATGTACCATTTGTATAATCACCACATAAATATTGCATCAAGCAAAGACTAAAAACAGATCGTGACAGGTTAAAGGTCTCCCTTATAGATGTTTACCATTATTGAGTAGTGCAAAGTTTGGCAAATGATAAATCAATGATATGACACAAGTGCGATAAGAGTTTATAGCAGGATAATTACCTAATAAATTCCTAAACAAATCATACAGATGCCAATTCAATTATAAATTGTTCAATTTAGTCAATCAAGTCCTAAAAATTTTGATGATTTGATGATGTAGTCTTTTTGGCCAATTTTGGCTAACAATTGCTTGATTAAACTAATTTTTAAAGGCAATTTTCTTTTTCTTTTTTTTTTTTTGTTACACAACTGATGGACAATGAGTATTTAGAAAAATCTAATGCTCTTTTGAAGGGAAAAAAAGCAATTGATAAAGGCTTATCTAACCTTTTGTTGTTTGTCTAAGATATTCTAAGACTTGATCCAGTGTTTCTTCTTACACCTAAAATATGATTTTTATTAATTTAATCTCATTGGAGATTTTAAAGCATAATTAAGAACGACTAAAGTGCATACACTACATTTTCTAGAATTTTCTTTTCAGATCTCATCTAACTAAAACACACCACATACATTCTCAAGTGATAAATTCTCATGCAAGAAAAAAGAAAACCACGAAGACCTCTAGATTTAAATAAATAAATAACAAAAGAGAGAGAGAGCTTTGAGTCCTTGGTAGCGATTGTCGCTTTAAAGTAGTTAGGGTGCAAATTTCATTTAGAATTTGTATGAAGGTCCGAATTTTTTTGTTCCAAACGACAGAACTTCCATTCAATTAGGAAAAACGAAAGGGCCCAATAAACGGGCATCTGTACATAATAGGTCCAAAAGAATTAGATGAGGTGAAACAACCCAATTTGCAGGTAAAGAGACCTGCGTTCGTGGGCCTTGGCAGCCTAGTCTGTAACAAAATTAGTCTTCGTGCTGCATCCGGTGCTTCAAGAGCATGGGAGCAAGACAAAGCAGTCAGAGAGGAGTACACGAATCTCCCATGGATTGCATATCGCTTTCACCACCGTAAGATTATCTGAATTAGTTATCAAATCCTTTGTCTCCTTCTTTTCTGCCTTAGAAATTTTACGGTTTGGAAGAGTGCCTATACCTCAACCTACAGGGGTGACGAAGCTCAAACTGCACAAGAATGGCCACCGATCAATCGTCCTTGGTGGTCGCAGCACACGCACAGTACATCTCCTTCCTCTTCTCCCAAATGAAGTGGCGTATTTATGTGTGTAAGGAGAAAGAGATGGTTTTGGAATGGGAAACACAATTATTTTGCTAAAAGAACCGCTTTTAAAGCGGCTCTTCCTTTTCGTGAATTGAGATTTCAAATTGAACTGGTCCATTCGGTCAATGGCATATGGCTATTGGCAAAATTAAAAGTAATGATAAGGGTAAGCGTGCAACTATCGGGCAGTTAAAGTACATTTAGTCAAAAGATCAATAAGTTGTATATCAAGTGTATGGTAAGATATTTCCATTGTAATTCTCCATGTTGTAGCATAACAACCGCCGCTACAAGATTGCGCATAACTCTACAATTCTAGCGACTCGACAATATCAAGTTTCAACTTCCATCATACTCAAACACTTAAAAACGACTTAAGATGTTAGGCCCCAAAACTGTAGGTGGAAGATTAGCGAAACCGCCAGGGTAGATGTAGACAAACCTATTGTGAAATTAGAGTGAGTATTTTCATAACCTGAGTTTTAGTTTGTCATCATACATAAAAAATATCAAAGTTTCCAAATTATATATATAATATGTGAAAATTGATCAAAAAATAATCATGGACCTACAAAAATGCATTATTACAATCAGCAACCCTTATTACGAATGACATGCAACAAAATTGATACCCAAATATGGTATGAGTTTCAAAATCAGCCCCAAACTTTGGATAATGGCATATCATTGAACAATTGAATAATCTCTCCAAAACAGTTAGAACCTAGCACAAGCAAATATGCCAAAGCAAACACTAGCAAGTAAATATTGACGATCAATCACATAACCAGAGACAGACCTGTCCAAAAAAGCAACTTCGTACCAAGATCCCCAAAAATGATGTAAAAGAACTGGTATATAAGAATGAGGTTTGCAAGTACAATCAATTTTATCAGTGCTATGAGATAGGTGACCTCATAAATAATGTGAAATTATAAAACTATGTGGCTTAACACCTTGATATGTTGCAAATTTAAATAAGTAATGACAAGCAGTTTTAATGAGATGAACATAATGTTGAATCTTTTGATTGAGTCAAAACTTTTCTATTGTTACTGCTGTTGCAATTGCTTGTTATCCCTGTACCAAATCAGGGAGGGACTAATTAGAAGAAATATAACTTTTAAAAAAAAAAAAATAGCTACTTAATTGGTGCCCTAGCAGAGCTCTCAGAGCATATTTGCATGAATGAATCACGTATTTTTTTATCTTTTATTTTCATCGTCATTGTATGGTCTGCCATGTACCGGAGACTTTGGAGCAAAAAGAACCATGCCGTTGTTTTTGGAGTCTTGGGGATGAGGAAGGGGAACAAGCACCATAAACATTGAGGTCCTGTTTTCTTTCCTCTCATGTTTTTTTAATAATCGTCGGCATATAGAAAGCCACTTATGCTTATCACAGGGAAATCATTTATTCATTGATGACTGAGCAAGGCTTGACCGTGCTAAGAAATGCATTTATTTAGCTTATTTTCTTGATTGCAGAGTCTGAATGTTAACTATTAGAGGTGTGTTTTGCTTATAAATGAAGTCTGACGTGGCTTATGTCATGGGAAAGAAAACAAGATTTATCATTCCATTTATTTCGCGAAAAATATGACATTTTTGGAAAGTATTTTTCGAGAAGTCATTTTATGGGAAAAATGATCATATTTTCTGGAGTTCGGCTAAAATTTAAAAATAAAAAAGGAAAATATATCCCGCCATTTGCAAAGGAAAATATTTTCTCTGTCCTAATAGACACCGGGCTCTTGAGCCCGGTCTCTGTGGATCCAGGTCTATAGGCTGGGCCCAAGCTTGGGTCCACTGAGGCCGAGCACCAGACTCTCTGTACCCGTGCCTCCCTATGCCCAATCTTGAGGTTGGTTGAGCCGAAACGCGGAACATTATCAGATCCCAAGCCCAGCAATATGATATAACTTCTCCGGAGGAAGATGTCAAATTTCATCTGTTCAAACCCCATTCAATCGTTTAAACCCGTTCTTGATTTTGCCCTTTCAATGGGAAAAGTACTCAAAACCCGCATCTTGAAAGCAGAATTCAAGACAGACCGCTGCAAAAACAAGTGGAACTTGTAAGCAGACCCTCGGCTATGTACACTCTGCCGGAAAAGGCATGCAACAGGAAACTTTCCAAATTCAGTTCGTGAGATCAGAGCATGTACCTCTAATGAATCCAAAAGCCGCGGATGTTCCTGTCTTGAGCTGAGCACTGTCCATGTCTCTTCCGACTGTGCAGCGGAAAGCGATTCCGAATAGCGCACAGCTAATGAAGTCAATCCCCGAAGGAAGCACAAGCCAGGACACTGCGGCGACCTGAGTGAGCGGTAGTGGTAGACCCGCAAGGGTACCTAACAGTGCAGATACAGAAGCTGCTTTTTAACAGATTTCGCCTCTCTCTTCTTCTCGATTTATTTGCATACCATCTCATCCTTCATCTTTAGCTTTTGCAGTTTGGCAGAGCTGCCACTCAGCTTCTTCGACCGAGCCCCTTGCTTCCAATAGCTCCCTTGGGGATTCTGCAATCTTCAGCAAGATCAACAATAATCGAAGACCACCGGAGTAGTGTCATGATCAGGAGAGCAATCAAGCCGTGTTCTGGAGACCGAAAATATGACCAAGGCACGACTTAAGTTGTGCTGATCTGATTCGAAAATGAAGACTCAAAACAACCCAAGTTCTAATGTGACCACTAAAGCATATCATGCGACGATCGGATTCGTCAGAATACGATACTTGACCGGCTCAAGCTCGATAAAACTCGAGTTGAGTTCACGTCAAGTGAGCCCAAATTGACGAGAAGGGGCTTGCAAGCAACTCAATTCATCTAGCTCTTAAAAGATCACGTCTCTTTTAAGAAATTCCGCCGTAACTCTTCAGTCCCATCAGGAATATTCAAATTGAAAGAGAAAGCTGGTCGTATCCCAAATCTCCTTACGTTAATGCAGAATTTCTTTTAAAGGAAAAATTCAACAGTCAACAGACAATAAAAGCACCTCAGAAGCTCCGATCTTGAGCTGTCCGATGCAATTCCTCGTCTGCCCGAGCTTCGGCTTCTCGCCTCTCGATCTCAGCGAGCTCTCTCCGGGCCTCATCCACCCTCTGCGAAGCTCTCTCTAGCCTGTCAAGCAAGCTCCTGTTCTCCTCTCTGCCCAAGAGCTCCTCCACCCTTGCGCCCACCATGCCCGACAGCGCGTCTTGTGAGTCGCCGCTCTGCTCGCTTTCGGAGACGCTGCATCTCCGACTGAGGTTCGAGCTAATCGTCGAAGGTGCGCGTGGCATCCTGTGAAGGAATACAGAAGCTACTACCAGAGATGTATTTGAAGAAAAAAAACAATCTTCTATTCATTGAATCAAAGAACATTGTACATGTATTCTCTGAGAGCCATATCAACTCTCTCTTCTTCTCTCTCTATACTTTGTTTTCTCTGTTTCTCTCTCTCTATTGAAAAACCTCTCTTTCGCACCTTGAACAGAGTACAATATCAGCTATTTATAGTCTGTTTAAGAAGAAAATGTTCTTGAAACAGAAAACACAACTATAACACCTTTCAGTTACAATCTTTGAGTAACAAACTAACAACTTCTCTATTCTTTCTTTTTATCAATTTTCGCGTGTTGTTTTCAGGACCTCTTTCTTCCTTTGTATCAGCTTCAGCAGCAGCATTCAGCTCATATAGCTCGAGCCAGCAGTATCTTCAGCATTCAGCTTCAGCAACATTATCTTCAGCATTCAGCTTTAGCAACAGAACTTCAGCAATTCAGCTTCAGCAACAGAACTTCAGCAGCATTCAGTGTTCTGGTTTTCCTTGCATTGTCACATCTTCTTGGTCTTTAACATAGGAAGGTGGTCTTGAGTGAAGCTATGCGGCATGGGGACAAGGGAGTAGAAACCGACCTGGATCTGGAATTCGAACCTTAGAGAATAGGTAGACGCGAAACTTCAGCAAACCGCTCGATGATTGACTTGGGACTGTGAACAATGACCAACAGCGATAACGACGACCTGGCGCCCTGCTCTGCTATCTAGAAGAGAAGCGCGAGGCAACAGTGGAAGAGGAGCGCTCCAGACATGACTAATGAGACGAAGAAGCAGAAAGCTGGGAGAAGCTCTGGAGAAAGAGGATAGAGAGGAAGAAGGAGACGAGGAGGACGAGAGATGTGATAAAAATGATTTAATTTTTCTTTGGAAGCGAAAATTATTTTCCCTAATTTTAGAAGAGAATTTTATATTGACCGAAAAATTTCTTCTCTAATCGTTCATTTTTTACATTCCAAACATAAGAAATTATGAAAACTCTTTTTCTTTGTTAGAAAGGGTGAGGGCAGGATTACCATGGTCTCGGAGTATTTCTTATTGGGGAGGCTATATTTCTCTTTTTGATCCTACACGCATCTAAACAGTGATCAACACGATATTGGACATACAGAAGTCCAGCCTCAAAATTAAAGCAATGCACACATTTTTCAACAATGGCAACTAATGCTCCTCAGAGAATCCCACGAGTTACACTTGGAAGGGTTTGGATTGGGGACCACGGAGTACGGATATGATGTCGACTAGCATGAGTTTGTTCCCTTGGGCCTTGGGATGCTTGGTGAATTTTTAATACGTCTTGATTTGCTTAATAAAATTTAGTGACCGACACATATTGACATTTTTTAGAGATAAATTGTCCAAAAAAATCCTAAATTTATTGTATTTTTATTAATTTAGTTCTAAATATTTTGATTGTGCCAACTGAGTTTGAAATATTGTCACGTTTTGATAGTAAATTCATTTGGACAATTTTGATTGAAAATCATTGATGATACCGAGAATTTTTTTTTTTATAGGTCATTATCCACACATAAAATGAATGTATATGTAATGGAAAAGCTATTAAACCTAAAAGTCATAAAATTAAAGTACAAGACCCCAATGAAACTATAATAGAAGGAAAAAGAAAGGATCAAAAGCCAAAAAAGTAATTCCACTGATTGACCCAAATTATACTACCAATATAAGTTCTACGCAACATGTCTCTGTCCTAAAAATAAACATGGTCGTCCCCACAAATGAGCTTCAAAAGACGTAAAACTTATAAACAATTTACTATCTTAGGAAAAATATTAAGGCAAATATTGACTTTGTCATCAAATAATACCTCAAATAAGATCACTCTTACTATTGAGAATGCTGTATAGTGCCTACGCGAACATGGTTGCTTCTGAAGAAAACGAGCTCGACTTATCATATGGCTCGAAAAGTCATGAAATTTCTATACAGGATTTTAGAGACATTATTCTAACTAGGGTAAAAATAGTGGGTTACTTCAACTATATTATTATCGCTGTCAGGAACTTAAAATAATTGTGTGCATTACATGGCAATAACATAAAGGTTCACCAAATACATAACATATATATAATAACGTTCTATCTTCCTTAAATCAAAAGAATTCATTACAAACAACGTGCAATTAGAATGATACAGAGACACAACATGATTGCAAGAACTTCAAAAGTCAAACTGAACTTCAACAGATGGCACATCGTCAAACGGCCGAACAATCTCTTCAGGTCGGTTGAAAACTCGTGCAAGCACACCAGATGATGCCAAAGCTAATACTAGTAAACACATATTGACAACAAGCCACATGGCTAGAGATAGGCTCGTCCAAAGAAGCAACTCAGCGCCGAGCGTCCCAAAAATGATGTACAAATATTTGTATATCGGGTTTGGGCTAGTGGGCCCGGTCACTTGGATCAGTGCTATAAGATAGATAACTTCGCAGATGATGTACAACTGCAGAACCGTGTGGGTCAGTGCCTCAATGGGCTGCAAATTAAAATGCGTAATGGTGAGCAGCTTGAATGCGTTAAAGATAACGTGGAACCTCTTGGTGGAGCCAAAACTTTCCTATTGTTGCTGACATGGTCGTTTCTCATTGTTCCTGTAGCAAATCAAGAAAAAAAATGATGGAAAGAGAAATAGATTCCAAAGAAGGAAGAAAGAAATATCGGCTACTCAACCAGAGCTCTAAGCATAATGTTTAAGAGCATATTCACACAAATGAGTTACGGACCTTTGGGGTGTCCCCGTCTGATCGGCCATGTTGTGGAGGAGGGGAGCACGTGCTGAGACCAAGGATTCGCAGATTGCTTCTCCGGCAGGATCTCGTCCACCTCGCTTGAAAGAATTTTGATCCGGAGCCTTTGTTTTGTGTACGGGATTTTGTGAAGCAGAAGAAGCACTTTGCTGGTTGCATTTTTATAGAGAGAGAGAGAGGTGACACGGTAACTACTCCCCTAGTCATCAACGCGGACTTGACTTTTGCGGATTTCGGTTTCAATTTTGCAAATGAACGGTGTGGATTTGATTTGAGGGGAAAACAGGCCCCAACGAGAGCGACCTTCTTAAGGTCGCTCTCGTTGAGGGGAAAAAGCGTACATCATCTAATATAAGTGAGTTGAGGGGAAAAAGCGTACATCATCTAATGTAAGTGCAGAACTTAAGGTCGCTCTCGTTGGGGAAAAAAAGGGCCATAACAAGAGCGACCTTAAGTTCTGCACTTACATTACATCATGTAATGTAAGTGCAGAACTTAAGGTCGCTGGAGAAAAAAGGGCCCCAATGAGAGCGACCTTAAGTTTGCACTTACATTCCATCAAATCAAATCAAAGCCTCAATGCTTGCTGCAATGGTCGTCCTTTTGCCATCAAATCAAATCAAGACCGTTGATCTGATCAACGGTTTCAATTTGAGGACATCTAATGCCTGTTCGGCTTTTCTTTACCGGGATTGAGATCGAATTGAACCAGCCTGTCTGGTGATTAACCATGTCTGCACGCCTTTGTTCAGTTCACATTTAAAATTCATTTATTTTGACCTTTCTATTTAGAACCTATTTAGGTTGACCTACGAAGTTCTAGGTGAATTTAGATGATATGTGTTAATAAATGGAGGACCCATTTTGACAAATCTCCTTGAAGCATCCCTCGAGTTATTCTTGGAAGGGATTGGATATGAGCCACGGAGTTACAGTATGAAGTCGTGTGACATGCTCATGATTATCTATTTTGGTTCACTCACTCGGGATTACTGTGAATGTTTGCTTAAGGCATGTCCGAGTAGGTTCCTACTCTTTGCTTTTTCCTTAATCAACGTCTCGCAACAGACTCGCGACGCATGGGGCACAAATTTTGACACATTAATTCATATATACTTTTAAATAAGTTTCATCTTTTTATTTGGAGTAGAAGGTTGATGCGTGTGGAAAGCTTGGATGTGAAGCTTCTTAGCAAGCTCCTCTATGCTTGGCGTCACAAGCTTCCTCAACTTCTTTAACTAGAGCTTTTTAAGCCTCACCTTTAAGAAAATCATTGTACGACATTCCAACGTAAAGACCGCGTAAGGCCAGTCTCGAAAGGAGGGGATGAATGAGAAGTGGGTGTGGAAAATGAAGACAAATTCAAATATGTGAGGGAGCAAGGAAACTACCCCGCTCTTTCCCACAGATTAATAGTTAATGAACTCTATTAAATTAATCTTCCATTTTCCGCCTAATTGTTTTGACGCCTAAAATATGTTTTTTCTATTTAGTTTCGGGGGAGATCTCAAAGTATTAATAAGTATGCCCGAAGTGCATATACTTCGTTTAATTTATTTATTTTTTAAAACCTTATTCAACTAAAATACACCACATCCATTTTCAAATGATGAATTCTGGATCAAATAAAAGGTGAGAGAGGATTAAAACTTTGGTAGTAATAGTCATTTTAAAATAATTAGGGATGAAATTATCTAAAATAAGGAGTATGAATCCACTTTTAAAAATCATTAAATTCAAAGAAACAACTTACCAGCACATCATTTTAAAATAACAGTATATTGCTAAAATTTCAAATATCAATTGGCTCATCGTTGATGAGTGGAACAATCTCTTGAAAGCAGTCAAAATCTCATGCAAGCAAACATGCCAAAGCAAGCACATGTTGATGACAAGAGATAGACTCATCCAAAGAAACAACTTACCAGCACATCACGTTCAAGCTCGAGAGTCTAGTCACTTGGATAAGTGCCGTGAGATAGACAATTTTGCAAATGATGTAAAACTATAGAGCTTGGAGGCTCAAAGTCTTAATATGCTGTAAATTGAAATGTTCGACGAGAAGTAGCTTGAATAAGGTGAATATAATGTGAAATCTCTTGATTGAGTGAAAATTTTCTTATCATTAGTGCCGTTACAATTGCCCGTTCTCCTTGTACCAAACTAGGAAGCAATTAGTTGGAAGAAGAATCGATTCAAAAGAAAAAGAGAACTAGCTACTGGCCGTGCTCTAAGCAAAGCTTTCAAAACATATTTAGATGGATGTAAAACGTCCCTTTCCGATGTTACCGTATGATCGGCCATGTCGTGGGGATGGAGGCGACGAATAAACTCTAGGAGGCGACTTGGTGGTGGACGTATGAATAGGTCATGTTCCCAACCTACCTTTTTCTTTTTTTTTCTTTTTAATATTCGGCCCTACATCAAATTGGCGGGGACTTGACTTTTGCAAAAGTCATCAGTGCCCTATTTCGATGTGGGGAGTCCGAGAGTTAAATCAACGGTTGGAAACACCATTACTCTCCCCTCTCTCACCCGCGTTTCTGGGGAGACGAAGGTTCGCTCCTCTTTCTCCAAGGGCACTTCAATGAAGTTTCGGTTTGGCAAAATTCCTCCTTTGCCCATCGGTTTAGGCTTTACAGCATGGCTTGAGCAAATTCTCTAATTTTGCTCACGGCAGGGCGACAAATTCGCCGAGAATAAGCGTGCCTTGCATGGATTTAAAATTTTGTCTTATTTTATATTTAGGTTTGATGATATTTTGTGGCCACACAACAAAATATTTGCAGAAGTGACATGTAACATTTACATGAAGAATATAATATGACTCATAATTGACTACCCCATCTATACCCAATCTAATTTGGACTCCAATTGCAATTTTTCTCCTTATTCATGAAAAATGGCATAACCAATCAAAACAAAATAAACATGAAACAAATTAGCAAATAAGAAATTACTAAAAATTGTGATGAATCAAGCTTTAAAAGCATACGTCCTATTATTTCTCCCGATGCTAGAAGTTTGAGCTAATCTAGTAGAAGAGTCCCTGCCTAGAAAGATACGTGTAATGTAAACTTGTACTCTTATAAGTACTGAAAAATCTGAAAATACCTGAAGATTCGAAATTGTTCAAATCCATCAAGATTTGTGGCAGTAAGACCTTGTCCAACGCCATGCACTTCAATAAATGAAGTGACTTGAATGAGTTTTGAGTGGAGGCTATTAAATTCTGTTCATATGCAATTTTAAGGTGTCCAAAGGCCTCACCTTTTTCTTCCTTGTTTGTCCAACTTGGACCGTCTGAGTCCAACTTCTAGATATGCCACTAGTTTACGCAACCGAAGAAATGACGGGCCCCGTGAATTGCTTCTTCTTCTTTTTCTTCTGGTTTAGGGATGATTTAAGTTGTAGTCAATCTTTCAAGGTGGTCCATTCATGCTAGATGACCATGTGTTGCCAGAAATCTTTTATACGATACTTTTCCATGATTTTATTAAATTTTGAGTTTTGTTCCGCCTTCACACAAGGGAATATAATAGTTTCACAACCGTTTATGTAATTTTTGGTGAATGACCCACAAATAATCATGAGTCTACCAAAATAAATTATTAAAATCACTCTCTACCCGGATTTTAAGATGTTCCTCGGAGGGAAAAAAATGGAAAAAAAAAAAAAAAAAAAAAAAAAAAAAAGCGTGACAGGTAGAATGGTAACGTTTTTATATGTTAACATAAATGTAATTTGAGTCAATTCCATTTAGATCAAGTTTTAGTTGGTTTTTGTTTCTTAAAACTCATTTTAATCAATTCATAAAATTAAAGTGACTAATTTTAAATTCAACCCAACAAATATGAATTGAAACATGGGCTAGTGCACCCATTTTGTTACCTTTAGAAAAAAAAAAAATAGGCCAAGAAAAAGATCAAATGATATTAAAGTAACCATGTACATGACGTGGGAATAATGTAAGGTTCACCATACTCAGAACAAGCATATTGTAATATTCTCTTTTCCAGTACAAATAACACTTATTACAAATGCCATACATTAAAATTCATAACAAATACAAGATAATCAAACTAAACTTGGGAAGACAGCATATCCTCGAACAAGGGAATAATCTCTTGAAAGTTGTTGAAACTTTGTCTGAGCATACCAGATGATGCCAAAGCAAACACTAGCAAGCACATATTGATAACCAGCCACACAACCAAAGACAAGCTTGTCCAGAGAAGTAACTCGGAGCTGAGAGTTCCAAAAATGATGTACAAACACCCGTATATCAAGTTTGGATGGGTAGGTCCAGTCACTTTGATTAGCGCTATGAGATAAATAACTTCACAAATAATATAGAATTGCAAAATCATTTGGCCCAATGCCTCAGTATGCTGCGAATTGAAGTATCCGATGACAAGTAGCTTGAACGAGGTGAATATAATATGGAATCTCTTGGTCAAATCAAAACTTTCTTGTTGTTGTTCATTCTGTGGTTGCCCATCATCACTATATCAAATAAAGAATAAAAGATAGATTTAAAAGAGAAAAGAAACTAATTGCTTTATATCCCGTTCTCAACAAAATCTGAAGAGCATAACATACCTTTGTGGAGTCGTTGTTTGATTCGGCATGGCCGTGGAGAAGGGGAGTGAGTGCAGGAGACGAAGGAGGATTCGAAGAGCAGGAAAAGACTTTGCTGGTGCCGAGCCCCTCGCTTGAACGATTTCTGATCTCTTGAGCGTTTGCTCGCGTGTTGGGTGCAAAGTAAAGGGATGGGTTTTATCACGCTATTTATAGTCCCCACGTGAGCTAGGAGACAGAGTACTTGTCTCCTAGCGCACGTGGCGATTCCTCTGCACAGGTGACACTGTGCAGATAGCACACGTGGCGTGGATCAATTGTATTTTGGAGGGGGCGTATTACTGTGCAGTGGAATCCTCTGTCTCCTAGTTCATGTGGCGTGGATCAATTGTAGTTTGGAGGGGGCGTTTCGGTCAGATCCACGATTTGGGAGGGCCATTGCGGAAGCCACTGTGTCCCCACGCGGCGGGGATCAGTTGCGGACCGAAATGCGCAAATTAAAGTTTCGGTCTGCGATAAAAAAAAAAAAAAAAAAAAAATTTAGGTCTGAAATGCCCCTCGAAGGGGACGTCCACTAAAATTTGGGGAATGGGCCACGCGAAGCCTGTCAAACTCATAAGAATCGCCATCGAAGATGCACCTCGCCTTCCTGCCTATTAATTCCGTAACCAGCAATGACTCCAAATGCGCAGATCCCCTAATTCCACGTGGCAGGGATCAATTGCATTTTGAAAGGAGGCATTTGGGACCCCATCATCACAACCGTGGATCTGATCAACGGTTGTGATGACGGGTGTCATTTGATAAATGTCGCCCATCGTCTCAGCCGCTTTCGCGACCCGTGTTTAGTTGAGCTCGTTGATCACGGAGCACTGGCATGATATAAAGGCGACAAAAAGCAGCAGTTCCCAGGTGTCGTGTTCGGCGGAGGAAAGGACCGAAAATAATAATAAACAACAATAACAACAATAATTAATTAATTTTTTTTATACCCAAGGAACCCGTACAGTCGGTAATCGACGGGTAAACCCTGGGGTGACACTAGCGGAGGACCCACCACCCCGATGTCGCGCTTAAGATTCCGTGCGGCCAACGGGATTCGACCCCCTCCACTTTCGTTAGTTTCATTGGAGAGCCTTATCCAACTAGGCCACCGCAGGTGGTGATCAATAATTAATTAATTAATTAGGCCGGAACCCATTTATTTTAATCCCCCAGTCCGAATTACAACTTTGGCCCCAAAACTTTTTCTATTGAGGACCAAACCGTGCGACAATAAAACAAATAAGCTTCCTTCTGCGAATAATGCAAAAAGTGTGCCCCCGCCCCCCCCCCCCCTCTCCCCTCCTAGCCCTAAATTAAACTCAAATTCAACAAAGCCCATTAGTCGAGGTGCCCTCCGAACCCAACAAGCAGACCTTCCCTGTCCCCTCCGTCTCTATTGCAAGCAAAAGCGTTCCATCTAGATGCACTCATAATTTTATCAGAAACGACAACGCATTACAACATGTTTAGAGAATGTAAGATGATATACAGAATCAATCATAACAAAAAAGCACGTCGCAAATTTGTATTTATGAAACTTCTCTATTGCAAGCAAAAGCGTTCCATCTAGATGCACTCATAATTTTACCAGAAACGACAACGCATAGTAAGATGATATACAGAATCAATCACAACAAAAAAGCACATCGCAAATTTGTATTTATGAAATTACATTGTGTACGGATTCCGCCGTTATTTTTAAAGTATAGTACCATGCGTATTAAATATCCCGAGCATCATTGTCAAACCTAATGCTTAATGATCTCCCTGATGACACGAAAATCAACCTTCGGTGGGCTAGCTCTGAGCTGGTAAAATTGCACATTAATGTCTTGGACCATATTCGATCTCTTCTCCACCGCATTGATATTAGAATCAAGGATGCATACACATCAATCATTGCTTTGGACAATCGGTTGACATTCTAAGCTATAAGAACCAATAGTGACGAAAGTGGGGCTGTGTACTAAATGAATCGCATAAAGGGCCAAAAAAGAAGAAGAAGGGAGAGAGAAGAAAATGTAAGAATTGCACATAGTCTATAAACAATGGCTTAGGTATCTCGTAAGTAATTTTATTTATTTTTCTCGGAATGGAACGAGTCAAGACAATAATTGCACATAAAGAAATGAGAATGTACTTGGTCCTTCCCGTTATATTTAAAGGACACCCTCGAACTGCCCCCACACGCTCCCTACCTCTCCTTCCCTTCCCTTCCATCATCAGAGCTGAAGTACGAGCAAATCTGCGAGCTCTGCGATCGGCCTTTATTACTCGAGAAGGAGGAGCAGTGGACGGAGCCTCCCCACCCAATTCGCGACGTCCAAACGCTCATGGAGGGCTTCACACGCGCGCCCAGTCGTCCACTCTTCAACCCCCGTCCGATCAGAGCCAGAAACTCTCCACTCATATCCGGGCTTCCCCTTTGAAGGTCCTAAGACTCTTCTATTGTGGCTTATCTATCCTTTTTTATCTATTTCATGTAACTAATTGGCAATGCCTGTGTGTAGTCTGTAGTCCAGTGGCATGCTCGATTCTCATATGTTGCTAAGTCCATTGGAGCAATCTATAGCTTGCCTGAGAAGTGAAATTTGATATCTCCTTTCTCCTGTTGGGGATTATCGATTTTCTTCGATGATTACAACATCTTTGGCTTGCTTGAAAAGCCTACAGTCACTTTCTCTTTCTTTTCCGGTTTGAATTGAATGTGATGAGCGGGGAGGTTAAAACATCACTTCATGCTTGAATAAATTTGAGGAGAGCAATGTGGCAACACTGTTACGCCAAGATTAAACTTTGGAGCATAGGGTTAGCATCCTAAATATGCTTATATATAAAAATGAACGAGGAGTTTTAGATATATACAAGGATTGGTTTCTCTTCATATTGGCTGTTCTTTGGAAAGGGCTGGACAATCTAGTGATTAATTTTATACTGATATAGTGTGGCTAGAGCAATATGCTGCTTGGAATGGTTGCTTTCCTATATTGCAGTGTTGATGAATTGCCCCAGAAGCTAAGCCTTCTTATTGAAGTTCTTATATCCTGCCTTTAGCACGAGAAAAATTTTCTATAGGCTTCACTAGCATTTTCGAGAATCTATGTATTGAGTACTGATGCTTATCGTGTGGCACTGCCTGAAACGTATACCTTGTCTGCACCCAGTCTACTTGTGGTGACAATCGGATAAATGACACTACTGAATCTCCCCTTCACCGTGTCCCCGTTTCAGCTGTCTACTTTTTTGAGTTTCACCAACCTGATAGAACTTCGTAAGAACTTTAAATTGTCAAACTTTTCCTTTTTTCACCACAAATAGGAATTTTGAATTCATTCTGTCATCAATTTGGTTGGCACATGAATATAACTCTAGATTTCGATAGTTTCTTTTTGGGGTCAGAACTTTTGACTTGAATAAGCATTTGTAGATATGTTGCGTACTGGTACCATATCTACCACTTCCTTCTGCATCTAAACATGTTCTGGTGGACACTGATGTGCTTTCTAGCTTCTTAATGTGTTGCTGAGTATTTGACTTGCTGAAAGAATGAATTGTATGAACGAAAACTGCAGGAGTGGGAGGGAAGGGTGAATGTTGGCATGTCCCGCACAATGAGAACTTCAATTCGAGAAAGTGTCCAGGACATGGCTACAGGCAGAATTAAAAGTAATGCGAAAGCTGACCATGCAACTATCGAGCAGGTAAAGTACATTTTTCTCAAAAGATTAATAAGTTGTGTGCTAGGTGTTTCGGTAAAAAGTTTCCCCTTAAATTCTCCATGCTGCAGTTGTAACAGCAGCCACAACGGGGTCTCTTTATACCAATTGTTAACCGCTGCTTTAATGATCTCAAGACAATATGTCCCCTGTAAATGTGTGTCCATTTTTAATGATCTATTAGAATTTTCGCCAATTTCTTCATTGGCCTCCCTCCTCTTGCTTTGCACCTCCATCCCAGGTTCAAATCTTCTGTACTCGGCACAAACCATGAGGGGAGTTAATTTTCAGAATTTATTGTACTTCATGGATATAGGTAAATGAATTATAATTATTATTATTAGTCAATCATCAAAAGTTGTGAAGCTGAAATGAACCCTCTTGCAAGCTTAATCTGTCCCTTTGCTAAATCATTATTTCATTTTGACTTAATAATAGCTGAGTAAACTCTTTGATGGGTGTATGGCATTGATTTATTCCCCCTCTCACAATAATTGTGCAGAAGTAAGACCACTTCTAAATGTTATTGCGGTTACAGTGCCTCACTCCTACTTCTATTTTAACTGAAGCTATGGAAACATCTCTGACATGTTCTCGTGGAATTGGTTATGTGGTTGGTGCAGGCCATTGATGAGAGGACTGGGATGGTTCTCTTCAAGATGCTAAACCATCAAGTATTTAATCATATAAATGGTTGCATTTCTATTGGTAAAGAAGTATGCTGTCATGTAGGGTCAGCAGTACTCACTACTTTCTTTTTTCTGCCAATTGATTATAGTTAGAACTTCTCCACGTCATCGTTATAATTTCACAATTTTACTTGTGATTTTGTATTCTTGCTACTACTGCATAGTCTCTTGACCCTTTTGTCGCTCTGACTTTCATCAGCAAATTTCTATCTGCAACAAAATCTGATGGGCAAGAATTGGCAATTAAAGTCTACAAGACTTAAGTGCTGGTGTTCAAGTAAGTGTGATAGTTTTTAGTTGTTTGTAAGGCGCCTTCATGGGCGTTTGAAAGTGCAATACTGCATTTTGCTACAAGTTTGTGATGTTTATTCTTTCTCAAATTGATGATTGATATACAGGTTCTGTTTGTTGTGATGGCAATCACTTCTAGATTATGGAGAATGTTGGCATGTATCATTTGATAGTTACTTTTTTTTTTTTTTCTTATGTTAGGAGCTACTTTCCATCTTTTTCTTTATTATTTGGCCAAAAGGAGCTATTCTTAGTTTGCAATTTGAATTTACTTCAACACAAGAATATTGATTCTGTAGTGGTGTCTCGTGCATATGGTTTATGGTAGGTTTTACTTTTCTATTTCTTCTATTTGTTATTATATGATTTTCTTCCATCGTGGGATGAGGCCATGGACACAGCCTCATCTATGTAAAGGAGTTACAAATCTGAGATCCATGGCCTGCTCTGTGCCAATAAAAATATTCGTGACTATATCTGCCTGTCCACTTTCTGTCCTTTCTTTCATCTCACTCTCCTCCGGTGTTATGGTTCTCTTAATGCCTTTTACCACAGAAGTGAGAACCTTTAAATCCTCTGGATCAAAGCCTATTTCATCGAGTTCTTGAAGTTGAGTAGTTCTTCTGCTACCAAACGGTCTTAATATTAGATGACTCTAAAGTTGATATCACCAAACGGTCTTATTAGTCTTTTGATTGCTCTTCTCCATGCTTTTCAGTTGTGGACTTAGATCAACTTGGTGTGTGTTACCAACCATAATTTTTTAGTATGAGAGGGTGGGGTGATGATGTGATGAAAAGCATGTTTCCAACTTGCAAAACTGTCCTAAGACGACCATAACAACAGCACTAATCGGATGAAATTTGGAAATCAGTAGAGCAAAGCACTTGGAATAAGCTGGACTACTAGTACCTTAGCCATGCAATATTGCAATCTATGTTTGGAGGGGAGAGAGAGAGAAAAAAAAATACAGAATATAGTTAATAAAAATCTTTTAGGCGTGGTTTTGATGAAATCAAACAAAAAAGATGAAAATTCGTATGAATAGAAAAAACGTGTGAAAGGTCAAAATTAAGGGAAGACGTGTGGACAAAAGGGTAATGCGTCAATGGCAATTAAAGTAATAAATGATTATGTTAGCATATTTTTGTGGTTATTTATAATATTTTGTTCAATTCACACAGGCAATATCTCTATTATATTACTAGGTGAACAAGCATGCATCGCATGGATTTTAAAATTTCACTTATTTTAGTTTTAGGTCTGATGAAATTTTTTGGTCATGTAACACAATATCTACAAAAGTGACATGTAACATTTATATGAAAACTTCAATTTTAGTTACTCATATTTGACTCGATTTGGACCTCACTCATTCCTGACCTCACTCATTTCCAACCCAACCCAACTCAACTTGGACAATAATTGCAAATTTTCTTCTTTGTACATGGAAAATGGCATAACCAATTAACACAAAATAAACATGAAAAGAATTAGCAAATAAGAAATTACTAAAAAGGTGACGAATCAATCTTTTAAAATCACACTTCTTATTATTTCAACCGATGCTAAAAGTTTGAATGAACCTAATGGAAGAGTTGGTGCCTAGAAAGATACATGTGATGTAAACTTATACTCTAAGTACTAAAAGAACTGAAAATGCTTGATGATTGGAAATTGTTCATATCTATCAAGATTTGTAGCGGTAAGACCGTTGTCCAACACCATACACCTTGGTAAATGAAGAAACTTGAATGAGTTTGGGTTTAAAGGAGGTTATTGAATTCTATTCATACGCAATTCTAAGTGGCATCCAAAGGCCTTACATTTTTCTTTCTTGTTTAGGTCCGACTTGGACCGTCCAAGATATGCCTCCAAGTTACAGCAACCAAAGAAATGACGTGGCCCGTGAATTCTTTCTTCTTCTTCTTTAGCTTTTTTTCTTTTTTCTTTTAAAGGAAATTTAAAGTTTAACAGTTATTTATTAAATATTTGGTTTAGGGATGATTTAAGCTGTAATTAATCTTTCAAGGTGGTCTATTTATGCTAGATGACCATGGGTTGCCAGAAATCTTTTGTATGGTTTTTTTTCCCGCATTTACACAAGGAAATATCAAAATTTAAAATCGTCCATGTAATTTGTGACGTGATCCAAAAAAAAAATTATGAATTTACCAAAATAAATTATTAAAATCACTCCCTACTTGGCTTTTTAGATGTTCCTCAGAAAGACAAAATGAAGAAAAGAAACGTGTGACTAGTAGAGTAGTGATGTTTCTATATCTTAACTTAAATATAATCCGAGTCAATTCCATTTAGATCAAGTTTTAGTTGGTCTTTGATTTTTACAACTCATTTTAATCAATTTATAAAATTAAAGTGACTAATTTTAAATTCAACCCAACGAATATGAATTGAAACATGGGTAAGTGGACCCATGTTGTTACCTTTAGACGAAAAGAAGAACAATTAGGCCAACGAAAAGATCAAATGATATTAAAGTGACCGTGTACATGACAAGGCAATAAAGTAAGGTTTATCATATTCAAAAGGGGCATATGTTAACCTTCTTTTTTCCCAATATCAATAGTACTTATTACAAATAGCATACAACAAAATTTAGAACAAATATAGAATAATCAAACTAAACTTGGGAAGATAGTACATCCTCAAATAGCTGAATAATCTCTCGAAGGTAGTCGAAACCTTGCCTAAGTAGACCGAACGACGCCAAAGCAAACGCTAGCAAGCACATATTGATGACTACCCATAAGATCAGAGACAGGCTTGTCCAAAGAAGCAACTCGGAGCCGAGAGTTCCAAAAATAATATACAAGCACCTATATATCAAGTTTGGGCAATCGATCCGTACTTTGATCAGTCTTTATGAGATAAATGACTTCACAAATAATATAAAATTGTAGAATCGCCAGGCTCAACGTCTCGGTGTACTGCGAATTGAAGTGCCCGATGACAAGTAACTTGAATGAGGTGAATATAACGTGGAATCTCTTGGTCGAGTCAAAACTTTCTTGTTGTTGCTCATGCTGTGGATGTTCGTCGTCCCTATATTAAATGAGGAAGAAAAGATAGATTGGGAGGAGGAAAAAACACCAACTGTTTTATGGCGTTCTTAACAGAAATATGAAGAGCATATTGACGCGAATGAACTACGTACCTTTCTGGAGTCGCTGTTTGATTCGGCATGGCTGTGGAGAAGGAAAGCTGAGTGCAGGAGACCAAGAAGGATTCGAAGAGCAGGAAGAGACTTTGCCGGTGCCCAACCCCTCGCTTGAACGATTTCTGATCTCTCCAGCTTTTCCTCTGCGTGTTGAGTGTGAAGTAAATGGGCTTGGTCGCGCATCTTATAGACAGTTCCCCCGCGTGAGCTAAAAGCCAGAGAGATAGAGAGAGAGGGGCACAATTTTTTGACTTTGGCATATCGTCCGCGAATTCGCGACGGCGTCGCGAATCCGTCGCGAATTCGCGAATCCATCGCGAATTGGCGACAGAACCTCAGCCGTCGCGAATTCGCGACAGAACCTCTACCGTGGATGGCATCCACGGTTGAGATTGATGTCCCCGTATTTTGGCGACATCATCTCAACCGTGGATGCCATCCACGGTTGAGATGATGTCGCCAAAACTTGGCGAAATTCGGCGACATCTATCTCAACCGTTGATGATGGGACCTCCGAATGCTTTTCCTTTTTGGAAGTTGTTGTTTGGCCATCACAGGCATATTGAAGAGTCAGTAGAAGTAGGATTAGGAACAATGAATGAAGGAATTAAAGAAGGGGAAGAAGGAGAAGAAGGAAAAGTAGTGGAACTAGGAGAAGAAGAAGAAGAAGAAGACGAGGAGGAGGAAGAGGCGTGGTCTCCGGATTCAGAAATATAGAACGTGTAGAAATGGTTGGAACTGAAGGACGGCGGAGAAGCAGTGGACGGAGCCTCCCCTCCCAATTCGCGACCTCCGAATGCTTGGGGAGGGCTTCACACGCGTGCCCGGTGGTCCACTCTTCAACCCCTGTCCAATCGGAGCCAGAAACTCTCCACTCATGTCCGGGCTTCCCCTCTGGAGGTCCCAAGACTCTTTTCTCTGGTTGCTTGTCTATCCTTTTTTATCTATTTCAGTTAACTAATTCGCAATGCCTGTATGTGGTTTGTAGTTCAGAGGCATGCTTGATTCTTACATGTTGCTAAATCCCTTGGACCAATCTATATAGCTTGCCTGAGAATGAATTTAAATGGCTCCTTTTCGCTGTTGGGGACTAGAGATTGTCCTTGATGATTACAACACACTTGTCTTGCCTGAAATGCCTAGAGTTGCGTTCTTTTTTTTTTTCCGGCTTGAAATGAATGCGATGAGCAGGGAGGTTATAACATCACTTTATGCTCGAATTAATTGGAGGAGAAAAATTGCTGCGACACTGTTACGACAAAATTAAACTTTGAAGCATATGGTTAGCATCCTCAATATGCTTATAGATAAAAATGAACAAGGAGGAGTTTTTAGAAATATACAAGGATTGGTTTCTCTTTATACTGGCCGTTCTTTGGAAAGGGCTGGATAATCTAGTGATTACTTTTGTACTGATATAGTGCGACCAGAGTGATATGCTGCTCAGAATGGTTGCTTTCCGAGATCGCATGGTGTTGATGAATTACCCGAGAAGCTAAGACTTCTTATTGAAGTTGTTATATCCTGCCTTCAGTGCGAGAAAGATTATCTATAGGCTTCACTAGCATTTTCTAGAATCTATGTATTGAGTGCTGATGCTTATTGAGTGGCAATGCCTGCAACGTATACCTTGTCTGCACCAAGTCTACTTGTGGTAATGATCAGATAAACAACACTACCGAATCTCCCTTTTCACCGTCTCCCTGTTTCAGCCATCTACACTTTTGAATTTCACCAACTTCCGTAATTGTGATAGAACTTCATGAGAACTTTAAAATGTCAAACTTTTCCACTTTTCACCAAAAAAAAAAAAAAAAAAAAAAAAAGAATTTTAAATTCATTCTGTCATCAATTTGGTTGGCACATGAAGATAACTTTAGATTTCGATGGTTTCTTTTTGGGGTCAGAAATTTTGACCTGATTAAGCATTTTTTGATATATGGTGTACTGTTACTTTATCTACCACTTCCTTCTGCATCTAAACACGTTTCTGTGGACACTGATATGCTCTCTAGCTTCTGAATGTGTTACTGAGTATTTGACTTGCTGAAAGAATGAATTGTATGAACAAAAACTGCAGGAGTGGGAGGGAAGGGTGAATGATGGCATGTCCAGCACACTGAGAGCTTCAATTCGAGAAAGTGTACAGGACATGGTTATAGGCAGAATTAAAAGTAATGAGAAAGCTGACCATGCAACTGTTGAGCAGGTAAAGTACATTTTTGTCAAAAGATTAATAAGTTGTGTGCTAGGTGTTTCAGTAAAAAGTTTGCATTAAAATTCTTCATGCTGCAGTTGTAACAGCAGCCACAACGAGGTCTCCTCATACTAACTGTTAACTGCTGCTTGGATGATCTCAAGACAATATGTCCCCGTAAATATGTGTCCATTTTTAATGATCTATTAGAATTTTTGCCAATTTCTTCATTGGCCTCCCTCCTCTTGCTTTGCACCTCTATCTCAGTGTCTAATATTCTGTACTTGGATGAAGCTTGATGGAGTTAATTTTCAGAATTTTTTGTGCTTCATTGATATAGGAAAATGAACTATAATTATTTTTAGTAAATCATCAAAGGTTTTGAAGTTGAAATGAACCCTCTTGCAAGCTTATTCTGTCTTTTTGCTGAATCATTATCATTTTGACTTAATAATAGCTGAGGAAACTCTTTGATGGGTGTATGCATTGGTTCATGCCACCTCTTGCAATAATGGTGCAGAAGTAAGACTACTTCTAAAAGTTTTTGCGGGTACAGTGCCCCACTCCTGCTCCTATTTATACTGAAGCTGTGGAAACATCTCTGACTGTTCTTGTGGAATTGTTTAAGTGGTTGTGCAGGCCATTGATCACAGGACTCAGATGGTTCTCTTCAAATTGCTCAACTGTCGAGTATTTAATGATATAAATGGTTCCATTTCCACTGGTAAAGAAGTATGCTGTTATCTGTAGTCAGCAGTGCTCACTACTTCCGTATTTCTACCAATCAATTGTTGGTGGAAGTTCTCTACATCATCGTTATAATTTCGCAATTTTACATATAATCTGTTTGTATTTTTGCTACTACTGCATAGTCTCTTGACCTTTTTGCCGCTTTGACTTTTCTAGGCAAATGTTTATCTGCAACAAAATCTGATGGGCAAGAATTGGCAATTAAAGTCTACAAGACTTATGTGCTGGTGTTTAAGTAAGTGCGATAGTTTTTAGTTGTTTGTGAGGCGCCTTCATGGGTGTTCGAAAGTGCAATACTGCATTTCACTACAAGTTTGTAATATTTATTCTTTCTCGAATTGAAGATTGATATACAGGTTCTGTTTGTTGTGATGGCAGTCACTGCTAGATTGTGGAGAATGTTGGCTTGTATCGTTTGATGGTTACTTCATCTTTTTTTCCTTATTTTAGGAGCTACTGTCAGTTCATTTTCTTTAGTATTTGGTCGAAAGGAGCTATTTGTTTGCAATGTGATTTTACTTCAATACAAGAATATTGATTCTGTGGTGGTGTCTCATGCATAAAGTTTCACGGTAGGTTTTCCTTTTCTATTTCCTCTATTTGTTATTGTATGATTTTCTTCCATCGTGGAATGAGGCCATGGACACTCAGGCCTGCTCTGTGCCAAGAAAAAGATTAGCAAAGATATCTGCCTGTCCAATTTCTCTTCTTTCTTTCTTCTTGCTTTCCTCCAGTGTTATGGGGCCTCAATGCTTTTATCCACAGAAGTGAGAACCTTTAATTCTTCTGGATCAAAGCCTATTTCATCGAGTTATTGAAGTTGAGTTGTTCTTCTGCCACCAAAGAGTCTCAATTTAGATGTCTCTGAAGTTGATATCATGAAAAGATATGGACGGGGGTGGTGGTCTGACTTCGAAGCCTGTGGAGCATTCCGGTCATTTATCTTCGTATATTTGGATGCCAAACCATACTGTAACTTACACCCACAAACATAAACCGTTGGAAGAGAGCCGAGATGATTGACTTGCACTCAATTCTGCATCTCACCTGCTGGAAGTTCTCAAGTGAGCCCTTATCCAGATTTGTTGCCTTGACTCAACTCGTGTCGTGCAACTCACTATTGTCTTGACTGATTAGCACCGCACATTTAACCTTTTTGATTCTCCATCTAAACTGGTTTTCACCATGAACTATATAGGTCTTAGCTTCCTTAGGTCTATATAGATAGCAGTAGGTGTCTGATGCTATATTCACGCAAATTTCATACATATGGAACTATCATACTCCCCCTAGCAGGCACCATTAAGCTCACGGCCGCCCCTTCTCCACGGCTTCAAGTTTTTCAGTGAGTTTACCATTTATTTAATTTTTTTTGTTCAGTCCGGTTGATTCCTCAAGGATACCGGCTCAGAGACGACGTCCAATTTGTCGAGCTCGCTCTCTCTCGCTGCCACCGAGCTGGGGAGGGACTCCCCGACGATCGCCCCTGTTTCTTTTCCCTCTACTGAGTGGCCTGTTTTGGGCATGTCAGGCTGAAGCTTGCGGCCATCTGGCTCACGTGAACTCCGGCCCCGTCAACCCCGTGTTTTGATGTCTTTGGTCCTGATGTGTCCTTCATCGAGGGGTCCGGTGAGAGTTTTGAGTCCTGGCGAAGCTGGGTATCCCTCGTTCAGTGTCGTACGCCAGCCACTCGATGAGATACCTCAATGAGATTTGGTTTTCGTGTCCTCGTTTTTGGTCAAGATCGACTCAGCCGCATGTGTCGCATGCGTTCTATTATTATGTTCCTGTGATGTTCGGCGTAACGGGCACGGCCATTTGGTCATTTTGCTGCCCCTGCCACCGCCATCGTTTACTTTGTTTTGTGTTTCTTGCTTTGTGGCGAGCAATGGCAATCCGAAGACCAGAGGAAATCGGCAATGGAGGCTTAACGATGAATGACTACGAACCATATGCGTTCATGTCTCGGCGAGTTTGGCATAGGAATCATTGGTTGAACTTTAACAGTTATTTATTAAAAACTGGTTTAGGGATGATTTAAGCTGTAACTAATCATTCAAGGTGGTCCATTGATGCTAGATGACCATGTGTTGCCAGAAATCTTTCTTAAGACACTTTTCCATGATTTTTAAGAAATTTGAGTTTTATTCCACCTTTATAAAAGGAAATATCAAATTCTCGCAATCATTTATATAATTTGCGATGAGTGATCTAAAAGAAAAAATTATGAGTCTACCAAAATAAATTATTTATCACTCTCTATCTAGCTTTTTAGATGTTCCTTGGAAGGAGAAAAATGAAGAAAAGTGTGACCGAGTAGAATAATAACATATTTAAACCTTAAATACGATGTGAAGAGAAAATTGTGGTAGAATGATAACATATCTAAACCTTAAGTATGATGTGACCTCCTTTCTCCTGCCTTCAACAGTGATGCGATGTTCACTGATAAAGACGATTACATGTAGAGGTCCCTGTCTTCGAACAGTGACTTGGGATCAGTTGATGGGCCAGGGATCTAACGGTGTTGTTCATTTCTTGCTTTCAAAAGAACTTGTTGAGACACTCCCGGCGGGTCATATGCTCAAGGATCAACCCTCAAGTATCGATACAGAGCGCCAACTTCCATTTCCATTGTGTATTGCACGTCTAACACTGGAATTGTTGCAAATTCAGAATTAAGGAACAACGTGATCCTCCGAATGGTCTTTGACGCTACCCTTGTTGTGCAGTGAGGCTTCTAAGAGCTTATAAACAATAATCAGCTTTCAGCTATTCGCAAACCTAGTGAGCTTGACGGAGCAAAGTAATGCATGTGCTCTTCAGCAATACAAGTATTGTTACTCAAAACATGATTGTGTAATCCTTTAAGGAGAGACGTGTGGAAAAAGAGAAATACCTCAATAATATAAAGAGCAATGAATGACCATGCAAGTATTATTACATAATTACTTACAATTGTTTCATCAATTCACCTTGGCACTATTTTTATTGTGTATTAGGCAAAGATACATGCGTTGCACAAATTTTAAAAACATTACTTTGTATTTGTCAATCATATGTTATGGTTACACAACACAATATCAATAGAAACGACTTGTAACATTTTACATATATAATATGGATTTACTAGCCAAACAACAAATAGAAGTTCTATTCATGATTACTATTAGGTGATTTGTTTAACAATTTGTCCCTTAGAATGTTGTTACTAACATAATTCTCTATAAATTCAATTATTTCTATTCTCAAATTAATAGTACTTTATCGATTATGACATTTTGTCTACTTCTATTCATTGACGTGACCCAGGAGCAATGAGGCCTCGGAAATTACAGCTAATGCGACAACCAGGTCTTCTTGCTTTACAACTCCTAATCATCGTTTGATTCCCGAGGGCTTTCAACTGGTCAAATTCTTCAAAATCTTGAACTTCTCGGAAGTTGCTTGAGGTGTTCTCTGATTGGCCAGCCCTAACTTGCAAGAGAAGCAAAATCAAGATCACACCGACTAAAGTTCAAGCCCGTTTTGCACGATGCAGCTGCTTCCCAGCATTTAAACCTTGACTAAGTTATGATCCCTTTTTCGTGTTTAGTCATGTGAGCTCTTAGCTATTTTTAGAGCTTGATTAAACCGATTTTCAAAGCCAAAATTTTCTGTCACACAACTGCTGTACATAAGTATTTTGGATGAGAATGAATCAATCCATGAAGGCTTGTCTAATCTCTCATGGTGCCTTTAGGACATCCTAAGCTTTAATGCTTTTCTTTTGATGATTAAAATAATCCTTTTTTTGATAAAAAATTAAGGGCTTTTTTCTTAATTTATTTCAATCTCATGAGAGATCTCAAAACATGAATAAATACAATCGAAGTATAGATACTTTATTTCCCTTGATTTTCCTTTCAAATCTTATTAATCAAAAGCACACCACTTACATTACCAAATGATGAATTCTCATGTTAGAAAAAAGAAAACTAGCTAAGAGGTCTAGGACTTGGGGTTGAAATTTCATGTGGAATTTGATGGTCTTTTGGCGTTGGAAGGGGAAAAACAGGAGCTTGCTTAAGAAGGGAAAATAACCGGTTTTAAAGCCGGCTCTTCTCTTCGGGGAATGAGGAACCGAAATTGAACCGGTTCGTCCGGTTGACGGCTGCACGTTATTGCCCCCGCCTGCGCGCCTTTTTCCGTTCTCCTTTGCTCCCCGATCTCCGCCCGTCGAGTCGCGCAGCTGCTTCCGTGGCGTTGACCACAGTTGACCTCGTCGCTTCCGCAGCAAAAGCTCCGTCTCTCGTGTCCGTCGCCCTTGATCATCCCCCTTCGCGTCCCTATTCAGGTAGCTCCCCCCCCTTCTCTATCTCTCTCTCTCTCTCTCACTCTCTCACACCAGTTTCACGGAGTTAAGAAGAGGATCAGTGGAAGTAGGATTGGAAATAGTGAATGGAGGAACTAAAGAAGGAGAAGAAGGAAGAGGAGTGGAAGTAGGAGGAGAAGAAGACAAGGAGGAGGAGGCGGAGGCGTGGTTGTCGCATTCAGAAATGTCGAACGTGTGAAAATGGTTGAAATTGAAAGACGGCGAAGAAGCAGTGGACGGAGCCAAAAAATAGGGACGTGCGAATGCTCATGGGAGGGCTTCACACGCGTGCCCGGTCGTCCACTCTTCAACCCCCGCGTCCAATCGGAGCCAGAAACTCTCCACTCATATCCGCGCTTCCCCCTTTGGAGGTCGTAAAATTCTTCTCTCTTGTTGCTCGACTATCCTTTTTTATCTATTTCATTTAACTATCCGCAATGCCTGTATGTAGTTTGTAGTTCAAAGACATGCTTGATTTTAACACGTTGCTAAGTCCATTGGACCGATGCATAGCTTGCCTGAGGATGAAATTTGATTTCTCCCTGTGAAGAAAATGGTTTGAACAGAAAACGAAGAAGAAGAAGAAGATTGATGAATTGAGAGAGTTTGCAAGTTTGCTGTATTCTGTATTTCATGAGCAGTCGAGTAATACATTCATCTGAGAGCTCACTTTTCAGTTTCTTTTCTTCCTCTATTTATACACCATGATCAAAAGCAAAAGGAAGAAGAAGATAAAACAGACTTAACAGATTCTGTTAATCTTGTAAAATCGAATAACTATTTTCCAGTAATGAAGCACGTGGACACGTGGGGTTCTGAGTTGCGCTTCTGATGGAGGCCAGAGCCAGAGTCGAGCTTCTTCTCACTTTATTGTCTCTGTTCTTCTCAATGACTCCATATGCACGTGTAGCTCTAGGTGTTGACACACTTGTAGCAGCAGCATATTCTTCAGGCTTTGTTTCCTCCTCCTTATTCACTTCCACGAACTGTCTTCGCATTCTTCTGATCCTTAACACTCCCTAGAAGAGATTGCTTTTGATGATTACAACATATTTGGCTTGCTTGAAAGGCCTAAAGTCACATACTTTTTCTTTTCCGGCTTGAATTTAAGGTAAGAGGAAGGGAGGTTTGGACTCCACTTTATGTTATTGTGGGAGAAAAATGTGGCAACATCATTACAGCAAGATTAAACTTTGAAGCATAGGGTCAGCATCCTCAATGAGCGGCGAAAACAGATTGAATTTTCAATCTTTCTTCTTTGGGAAACAGCGAAAGAACTGCTTGAAGAACTTCTTATTGATAAAACTGACGAGGGAGGAGTTATTTATCAGAATATACAAAGATCTATTTCTGTTTCTGGTGGCTGTTCCTCTGAAAGGGCTGGATCAAGTGATTAAGTTTTTACTAAAATGCTGCTCAAAATGGTTGCTTTCCTAGATTACAGAGTTATGATCAATTATCTGAGAAGCCAAGACAGTCATATTGAAGTTCCTAAATCCTACCTTTAGCGCAACAAAAGATCATTGATAGGCTTCACTAGCATTTTCTGCAATTCCTGTATTGAGTACTGATGCTTATTGAGTGGCAATGCTTGAAACAGACACCTTGTCTGCAAAAGGTGTTCTTGTGCTAACAGTAAGATAAACAACACTCCGTGAATCTCCTTTTCACTGTCTCCTTGGGTCAGCTGTCTCAACTTTTGAGTTTCACCAACCTCCATAATTGTGGTAGAACTTCATAAGAAATTTCAATTTCCAAAACTTTTCCACTTTTCACAGGAAAAGAAATGTTGAGTTTATGCTGTCATCAATTTGGTTCGCACATTAACAGAGCTATTTTAGATCTTGATTTGATTTGGGTGGGAACTTTCTGATACTTGAATAAGCATGTATTGATATATATCGTACTAGTACAATATCTACCACTTCCTTCTGCACCTAAACATGTTTGGATGCTGATATGAACTGTATGAATGAATACTGCAGGAGTGGAAGTGAAGGGTGAATCATGAATGTTGGCATGTCCATCACAGTGACAGCTTCAATTCGAGAAAGTGTGCGGGGATATGGCAATTGGTAAAATTAAAAGTAATGAGAAGGCTGACTGTGCAACTGTCGAGCAGCTAAAGTACAGTTTCGGCAAAAAGATTGATAAGTTGAATGCTAAATGTCTGGTAAAATATTTCGACTTAAATTCTCCATGCTGCAGTTATAACAACAGCCACAACAAGGTCTCTTTATACTAAGAGTGATCTGCTGCTTGGATCATCTCAAGACAATATGTCCCATGTAGATATATGTCCATTTTGGAGATCTATTAGAATTTTCGTCAATTTCATCATTGTTCTCCTTCCTCTTGCTTTGGACCTCTATCCCAGGGTCAAATCTTTTGTACTCGGCATGAAGCATCATTGGTATTGATTTTCCAAATTTATCATGCTTCATGGATATAGGATAACAAGTAGAGTTACTTTTATTTAATCATCAAAAGTTATGAAGTTGAAACGGACCCTATTGCAAGCTTAATCTGTCTTTTTCCTAAAGCATTATTTCAGCTTGACGTGATCATGGCCGGGTAAACAATTTGATGGGTGTATGCATTGGTCAATGTCCCCTCTTGTAATTATGTCCCAGAAGATAGATCACTTCTAAAAGTTATTTCAGTTACAGTGACTCAGCCCCACCCCTAAAAGTTACTGAAGCTATGGCAGCATCTCCTAGAAGTTCTCATGGAATTGTTTCTACGGTTGTGCAGGCGATCGATTAGAGGACTTGGATGTTTCCCTTCAAGATGCTCAACCGTCAATTATTTAATGATATAAATGGTTGCATCTACACTGGCAAAGAAGTGTGTTATCATCTACAGTGAGCAGTACTCGCTGCTTTCTTTTTTCTACCAATTGAATGTGGGTGGAATTTCATCACATCATTGTTATAATTTCATGATTCTACTTGTGATTTGTTCATATTTTTGCGAGTAGAGTGCATGGTCTCTTGACCCTATTGTCACTTTGACTTTTGTAGACAAATGTCTATCATGTTACAAAATCTGACAGGCAAGAATTGGCATTCAAAGTTCACAAGACTTCAGTGCTCATGTTCAAGTAGGTTTTATAATCTTAAATTGTTTGCAAGGCCCCTCCACAGGTGTTTGAAAGTGCAATGTTGCATTTACTACATTTTTGTGACTTTATTATTTTTAGAATTAATGATTGATATACAGGTTCTGTTTTTTCTAATAGCAGTCACTGCTAGATTGTGGTATGTTGGCTTATTTTGTCTGATACTTTTTTTTTTTCCTTAGGAGCTACTATTAGTTCTTTTTCTTTATTATTTGGCTGAAAGGAGCTACTCTTAATTTGCAATGTGATTTATCTTAAATTCTACAATGTTGATTTTGTAGTGGTGTTTTGTGGATTTAGTTTATGGTAGGTTTCATTTTCTTTTCCCTATGTTCGTTATTGTATGATTTTTCTTCCATTGTGGGATGAGGCCATGGACACAGCCTCACCAATGTAAAAGAGTTACGAATCTGAGATCTCAGGCCTGCTCTGTGCCAAGAAAAAAATTCTCAACCATATCCGCCTGACCAATTTCTGTTCTTTCTTACATCTCGCTCTGCTCCAATATAACAGGCTCTCTTGATGCTTTTTACCTCAACAGTGAGAACCTTTAATTCTTCTGGGTCAAAGCCTATCTTGTCGAGTCATCAAAGTTGAGTTCTTCTTCTGCTACCAAACGTTCTTAATATTATGCTTTCTCTTTCAATAATATATACTGAAGACGATAGATTAGGTGAAAAATGTGGAATAAGACGTGATTCAGATAACCAGTGGGAAGGACACTGGAGACATGTACTACAGGACTATTGCCTGGTTATAAGGCTCTCATGAAGGAGGACGCTAATTTTATAGAAAAGCTGACCAATCTTGGCAATAACATTAAAGCTTGCTGTAGCGAGTCTGAGTCTGATGCAGATGTAGATGAACATTCAGAAGGAAATGAGTCGGCTTCCCAAACTGAGGTGGAGGCTTCTGTTGACAAGAAGGCTGCTAGGAAGGAGAAAAAAGGAAGGTCAAATAGGAGAAAAGGGAAGCGAGGAACAACAAAGTCTCCAAGCAGTGAAGAAGAAAAGGAAGAAGTTGGTCATTGCTAGCTTGGTATTAATGTACATGTTTTTTGGCATTCGTCAATAGAGAGAGTGAGTCACTTGTTGGATAAGTTTAATTTACCAGATGAGGAGATGATAAGTTTAATTTACCAGATGAGGAGATGGCTTTGTACTTCTCAGCAGTAGCCTAGTTCTGGCTAAGAACAAAGCAAGAGGGATGAGTTTATACCATCTTGTTTGGTGTCAGGTACTGTTATTAGATGATGTCGGTATATGATTTCAAGGTAAATTGTACAGCAGCTTCTGTTTTTTTTTTCCTTTCCTTTTCCGGCTAGTTATTACAAGGAAGGAGGTCTTGGTAGGAGTTGGCTATGACCTAGTCAAGTCCTGGTTCCGGTCCTCTATCGACAGTTAGGTACCTTTCGTGATTTTATTATATTTTTTTGGAACACCTTCAGGGGTGAGAAAATGAATGGATTCTATCTGTTCGATTGAGAATGCTTGGCTGGCCTAGTTTGGCATCTCTATATAAAGAGACTAGAGGCCTATTGCTTTACTGAGGCGACGGTCTAAGACCAGGAGTTGATGAAGCATTGTTTTGGGACTCCAATACCAATTGCATTTGTTCTTGTCTTGTGTCACCCAACCTCGACAACTGTTTAGGCGGGGATCAAAGACTGGCTATGCTTTCAAAAGACGGACGCCATGCCTAAATCAGTATTAACAAAGCATCTATGCTCTTAATCTCTTGTTTTCAGCGATTAGGCATTGTGAGATGGCCATTGGCGAAAGTCCATTGTCCCTCAGAAAAAAGTCTCGTGGCAATGAATCTCACTGTGTTTTGAAAACTTTTCGAGTGTTTGCTTGCAACAAGTTGTGATGGGAAAATTGTCCTTGAGAGGATGCATCAGGCCCTTGAGTGCCTATGTACAAGTATTACGAATTTGGTTGTTATTGCAATAGAAGTCATAATAGCCATAAATTTGTGCAATGCATAACAAAAGGATAACTAGTACACTTTGATAGCTATGAGACCTATCAAAAGGGCGGTCAGGTTGAGTCGAATTAGGTCCAATCCACT
Source organism: Eucalyptus erythrocorys (assembly GCA_014182555.1). Taxonomy (NCBI): domain Eukaryota; kingdom Viridiplantae; phylum Streptophyta; class Magnoliopsida; order Myrtales; family Myrtaceae; genus Eucalyptus; species Eucalyptus erythrocorys. The sequence continues at coordinate 11,598,436 of CM024601.1, forward strand.
TGACCCTTTTTTATTATGTAATGTAATTCGATCGACCCATACTCGATTTGACCCAGGCCAAACTCATATCTAAACTGAGATTCGTTTTTAGCAAATTTTCCCCTTAAATATAGAAAATAGCATCTTGAAAAAAACTAACCAATTTAAAAAAAAAATTAGACATCCAAATATTAGTAAATGATAAATTACTAAAACAATCAAATGAACTCAGCTACTAGAACACTTCTCCTATTATTTCTCCTAGAGCTATAAATTCGATCTAATTTAGCATGAGAGACTCCGTCTATATATGATCTAAACTTCTACTATTGGAAATACTAAAATATCTAAAAATACTTAAAAATTTAAATATATTCAGACCTATCAAGATTTGAAGTGGCCCATGAATTCTTTCCATTTTAGTTGTTTATTAAAAACTGGATTATCAATCTTTCGAGGTGTACATTAATGCTAGATGACCAAGTGCTGCCAGAAATTGTGTGATATCTTTCCACGATTTCTTAAATTTGAGTTTTATTATATCTTTATATAGGGAAATATCAAAGTTTCGTAATTATCTATATAACCTGTGAAGATTGACCCAAAAAATATTCATAGATCTACAAAAACATATTATTAGAATAAGAAATATCCATTACAAATGACATGCAATGAAATTGATAATTATAGAAGTTTTAACAATCCAATTGAACTTCAGAATTTGGCACATCATCGAATAATTGAACAATCTCTTGAAAACGGTTAGAATGTCGAGCAACCACACATGTCAAAGCAAATAGGAGCAAGCTCATATTGACGACCAACCATATGGATAGAGATAAGCTCGTTCAGAGAAGTAACTCGGAACTGAGGATTCCAAAAACGATGTACAAACATCGGTATATTGGATTTGAACTTGTAGGTCCGGTCACTTTGATCAATGCTATGAGATAAATGACTTCACAAATGATGTAAAACTCCAGATCCATGTTGCTCAATGTCCCAATATGCTGCGAATTGAAATGCGTAATCATGAGCAGCTTGAATGATGTGAATACTATATGAAATCTCTTGGTTGAGTTAAAACTTTCTTGCGGTTGCTGCTGTTGTGATTGCTCATCGTCTCTGTACCAGATTAGGAATAAAATAATTGGAAGAAAAAGGATTCAGAAAAAAATTCCAGCTTCTTAGTTTGTGCTTCAAATAGAGTTTTTAAGAGCATAAACACACGAATGAATTACATACCTTTGGACTGTCATTGTATGATCGGCCATGTTCCAGAGAAGTTGAAGCTCCTGACACTCTACGATTGTCTGCGGGTATATGTGAAGGAGAAGGCGGAACAAGCTCAGTATATATAGGGGCATTTGCTCTCCATTTATTTATTGTTAAATTATCGGTTGAAGACAACCCCAGGTCACCATCCGTTGAATGGGAGGACCCCACCTGCTTTACAAGATGGTCATCTTCCTGCTTTACAATATGGTCATCTTCCTGCTTGTAAAACAGATGGGGTCCTCCTGCTTTACAAGATGGTCATCTTCCTGCTTGTAAAGCAGATGGGGTCCTCCCATTCAGCGGATGGAGACAGATTCTTGTGCTTCACTAAATAGGGTCCTCCCATTTAGCAGATGGTGACCCTGGCGGTTGTCTGCAACGGCTGATTTAACTCTCGAGGGGATCTTACGGTGCTATTTTATCCCTTTTTTCAAAAGAACTTTTCTGGGGTCTTTCGGCCGTGTCATATATTCAAGGTTGCTAACATGGTCAACCGCCAAAGATCGGAACCGAGCGACGAAACTTCCGTTTACATTGTGAATGCACAGCCAACATTTGAAACTGTGTAAAAGAGCCACTGCAAAGCTGGGATTAGGGATCGACGTGATTGTCGGAAGGTATTGGATTTGAGCCCTAGAGGTAAGAACATGAAGTTGCATGCTTATTATAATCTATTCCAATTTACTCGTCCAGGATCATTATAAGATGTGTTTATATAAACTTCTACTTTTTATTTTTCCCTTAATCGACGTCTTGCAATGAACACATATTGACTTTTACTTATTCGTAACTTGAAAATTTCACAAAACACAAATTTTGACACATTAATTCATATATATATATATATATATATATTTGATAATTTTCTGAAATTCAGATAGTATTTCGAATTTTGGTGATTTTTCCATTTGTTAAAGCATACATAAACATGCCCTTGGCCTGACAAAGCATGCACAAAATGATGTACAAGCACTCATTTGCACATGCTCTCACCCCGTCGATCAGATCGACGACCGAGACGAATGCCGACATGCACTCCTACCCGTCGATCAGATCGACGGTTAAGGCCATTGCGCTCCTAACCGGGAACGCGTAGACGCTTCGAGTCGCTAGCTTTTCATCGTCCCCCTTTGCGTCCCTATTCAGGTAGCCTCAGAGAGTTTTTTGCCTTCTTGGAACTTGATATTTGGCCGTGACGGGCATATATGACGGAAGGAAGAAGATTCAGTGGATGTGGGATTAGGAACGATGATTGAAGGTTGATGCGCGTGGAAAGCTTAGATGTGAAGCTTCTCAGCAAGCTCCTCTATGCTAGGCATCTCAAGCTTCCTTCACTTCTTTACCTAGAGCTTCTTAAGCCTCGCCTTTGAGAAAATAATCGTCCAACACAATTCTGACGTAAAGACCTGGTAAGGCTTTGTCTGGAAAGGAGAAGGTGAAGGGGGAGTGGGCGTGAGGAAACTACCCGGCTCTTCCCCCATAGACTAAAAGTCAATGAACTCTATTAAATTAATCTACCAGGTTCCGCCTAATTCTTTTGACGCCTAAAATATGGTTTCTTTTATTTAGTTTCAGGGGAGATCTCAAAGTATAAATAAGTTCGATCGAAGTCTTTATCAAAAATAATAATAATAATAAGTTTGATCGAAGTGCATATAATTTATTTAATTAAAGGTTAATATCACGAAAATTTTCAAATGTATACACTTATGATAAATTTACCCCAAACTAATTTTTTTACCACAAAAAACCTTAAATTGATACATTTATAATAAATTTACCTAAAAATAATTTTTAGACTGCCCAAAACCCCAAACTAATAATACATTTGTGATAAATATGCCATTCGTTAAATTAAATTAATACCACATAAAACAACAAAAATGGTACAATTGTGACAAATAGAGAGTAAAATTCCAGATTGGTACACCAATCAACTGTTGCATGTCATTCAACTCAGTAATTTGATAATAAAATTTAACGAAAACTAACATAAAGTAAATATATCACAAATGTAAAGGTTTATCAGTTTAGAGTTTTTGATGGTAAAAAAAATAGCTCGAGGTAAATTTGTTATATATGTATCAATTTGGGGTTTTCCGTGGTATTAACCTTTTAATTTAAGTTTCTTTTTAAGCCTCTTCAACTAAAAGACACCACATACATTCTCAATCTCTAGGACCTCAAAATAAATAAATAAATAAAAACTGTGTGAGAGGTTTAAGACTTCGGTAGTGATTGTCATTTTAGAGTAACTAGAGATGAAATTATCTAAAATTAAGAGTAGGAATCCACTTTTAAAAATAATTAAATTCATTATCTAAACTTCGATGTAAAAATCAAAGTTTATTAAAAGCTTGGTCTAAATTCAAGAGCAAGGCTAGTAGAAATAAATAAATTGATCACTCTTCATCTTTGCCTATTAATTTAATATTTAATTTTTGGCTCCTTTATGTCGACTCTTAATCACTTCGAGCTACCTAGGATCACATGTCCAAGAAGAACATGTTTAATCTAATTCAAATTGAATAAAGCATTTACAAAAATATAAAAAATTGTGTGGAATCAATTCCTTAGAGGTCCAAACAAATTGACTTGGTGCTAATTTAGTCCTAAATCTTTTGTTAATATCTATTTAGTTCTAAAGTTTTTTATTTGGCGCCAATTCAATGATAAACTTTTTGATCTAGCACCAATTCAATCATTCTAGCTAATTTTGAGTGAATATTGCTGACGTGGACGCCGGTCGGCGATGTGGCATAGCCGACACTAACATGGACAATTTTAAATAATATTTTAATTTTTTTAATTATTTATTTTTTTATATATTTTCTTTTCTTTTTCCCTTATTTTTTTTTCTTTTTCTCCTCCTTCCTCTAGTTAGTCGTCGACTGGGTGATCAGCCAAAGGCCCTCGTCAAAGGCTACCTGGTCACTCCTGCGCGAGGCCGCCCTGGCCACCACTAGCGAGAGCTTGAGCCTCGCTAGTAGCCAATGAGGCTCGTCAGCCCCCGCCTCTAGCCAGTGACCAACTAGAGGAAAGAGGAGAGGAAGGGGAAAAGAAAAAAAAAGGGACAAAAAGAGAGGAAAAAAGAAAAGAAATAAATTAATAAGTGATTAGTAAAAATATTAAAATATTATTAAAAATTGTCCATGTTAGCAAGATCCGATCAAAATTGGTTAGAAGGATTAAATTGACACAAGATTGAAATGTTTATGACTAAATTGACACCAAATCAAAAGTTTTAAAACTATATTAATACCAATAAAAGATTTATGATTAAATTGGCACAAAGTCAATAAGTTTATGACTGAATTGATACCAATAAAAGGTTTAGGACTAAATTAGCACAAATGCAAAATGTTGAAGATTTTTCTGACGCTTTTCTCAAAATTGATCACTTTTCATCTTGCCTATCAATTTAATATTTATTTTTGGCACCTTCATGTCGGCTCTTATTCACTCCGGGCTACCTAGGATCACATGTCTACGAAGAGCTTGCTTGACCTGATTTGAATTGAATATAGCATTTATGAATATATTAAAAATTGCATGGAATCGATTCCTTAGGGGTGCAAACAAAATGATGCAAGGACTTCGGGAGAGGGAAAAATAAAAGCTTTCTTAAGAAGGGAAGAGACCCGGTTTCAAAGCTGGCTCTTCTTTTCGGGGGTCGAGGAATCGAAATTGAACCGGTCCGTCGACGGCTTTTTGTTATTGCCTGTGCCTGCGTGCCTTTCATTCAGTTCACCCAGTCAACAGTCGGTCGCCGCTCTCCTTCATTCACCAATCTCTGCCCGTTGAGTCGCTCAGCCGCCAAAGCCCCGTCAAGCTCAGCCTGTTCCATGGCCTGAGTAAAGTTGAGCTCGTCGCTTCTGCAGCGAAGCTCTGTCTCTCGAGTCTGTTGCCGTTGATCCTCCTCCTCGCGTCCCTATTCAGGTAGCTGTCTCTATCTCTCTCCGTTCACACCGTAACCGGTCTCACACAGTTTTCCTTTTTGGAACTTGATGTTTTCCTGTAACAGGCATCCATGGTGGAAGAAGAATCAATGGAAGTAGCATTAGAAATAAGGAACGAAGGAATTAAAGAAGAAGAATAAGGAGAAGAGGAGGAGGAGGGGTGGTCGTCAGATTTAGAAATTGAGGAGGCGTTGGAATGGTTGGACTCGAAAGACGGCGGAGAAGCAGTGGACCGAGCCGTCGCTCCCAATTCTTGACGTCCGAATGCTCATGGAGGGCTTCACACGCGTGCCCGGTCGTCCACGGTTCAGTCTCTGTCCAACCGGAGCCAGAAACTCTCCAGTCACATCCTGCATGCTGCCACCGGCTTCCGCTACCAGAGGCTCTAGTTCTTGAGCCGCTACTCCGCCCTCGACGCCACGTTGCTGAGCGTCGTCGCGGTCGCGGCCAAGCTCTCGTTCGACCTCAACACGGTGATGCCGCACCACCAGCAGCTTTTCAAGCTCAGCAGCTCGGTGCTGATCCGCACTGTGATGGGAGATTCAATGCCTTCTCCCGGGGCGATGGAGAACAAGGAGCTCCTGTCCAACGTGATCGCTCTTGCGATCCTCGTCATCACATCGATGATGAACATTTGTATGCAATTGGGCACCGGAGTGATCTACGAGTACCGGAGGGAACATGGCTTCGTGATGTTTCTGATGCTGCTCTTGCCGGTGACCCTGAGCTTCACTTTCCTTTATATCTATTTCATTTAACTAATTTGCAGGGCCGGTTTGTAGTTTGTAGTTCAGAGGCATGCTTGATTCTTATATTTTGATAAGTATACCTTGCCTGAGAATGAAATTCGATGTCTCCTTTCTGCTGTTGGTGACTAGAGATTTTCTTTGGTGATTACAACATGTTGCTGAGTCACAATCTCTTTCTGTTCTGTTTTGGATTGAATGTAATAGGAAGGGATGTTAGAACATCGCTTCATGCTTGAATAGATTGTAGGAGAAAATTGTGGCTACATCATTACAACAAGGTTAAACCGTGAAGCATATAGTTAGCATCCTAAACGACCTGTTTAAAAAGGATTGGATTCTTAATCCATCTTCTATGGGAAAATATGGAAAGGACTGCTCAAAGAACCAATAGTCAAAAATGAACAAGGAGTTTTTAGAACATATAAGGATTGTTTTCTCTGTTTAGTGGCTGCTCTTTTGAAAGGGATGGATAATCTAATGAGTAATTTTATACTGATATAGTGTGACGAGCAATATGCTGCTCATAATGGTTGCTTTCCTAGATTGCGCAGTTTTGATCAATTTACCTGAGAGGCTAATATTGAAGTTCTTAAACCTTGGCTTTAGAGCGACATGAGATTATCTATAGGCTTCGCTAAGATTTTTTTCAAGTGGTTGTATTGAGTACTGATGCTTATCCTGCGGCAAGCTTGAAACATATACCTTAGTCTACACGAGGTCTATGTTGCAGTAACAGTTAGATTAACGACACCAGTTAATCTTATTTCCACTATCTCCCGTTTCAGCTGTCTACACTTTTGAGTTTTACAAACCTCAACAATTTTGATTGAACTTCATAAGAACTTTCAACTTTCTAACTTTTTCCACTTTTCACCAAAAAAATAAAAATAATTTTGAGTCATGCTGTCATCAATTTGGTTAGCATGTGAACATCCGCTATTTTAGATTTCGACTTTTTTTTTTTTTTGGAGGTCAGAAGTTTTGATACTTGAATAAGCATGTGTTGATATATAGTGTACTAGTATTATATCTACCACTTCCTTTTGCATCTGAACATTTGGTGGACACTGATATGTTCTCTGGCTTTTTTATGTGTTACTGAGTATTTAACTTGTCGAGCAGGGAAAGGACATCTTCATCAAAAAATTGATCGACTTTGTACTGAGAGTTCTGTTCCAATAAAATTCTCCATGTTGCCATCATAACAACAGCCACAATAAGGTCTCTTTCTACTAAGTATAATTTGCTGCTTGGATTTTTCTCATGATAACATATCCCCTATAAAATATGTCTGTTTTAAAAATCTATTAGAATTTTCGTCAATTTCTTTATTGGCCTCCTTCCTCTTGCTTTGCACCTATGTCCCTGAATCAAATCTTCCATATTCAGCGTGAAGTTTGAGTGTAATTATTTTGCAGAATTGGATATAGGAAAACAAACTATGATTACTTTTATTTGATCATCAATAGTTTTGAAGTTGAAACAAACCCTATTGCAAGCTTAATCAATATTTCAGTTTGACTGAATCATAGCTGAATAAACTGTTTGATGGGTGTATGCTTTGGTTCATATCCCCTCTTGCAATAATTATTCAGAAGTAAGACCACTTTTAAAAGTTATTGCAGCTACATTGTCCCACCCATTTCTAAAAGTTACTGAAGTGATGTTAGCATCTCTGAGAAGTTCTCTTGGAAATGTTTATGCGGTTGTGCAGGCCATTTGACTAGAGGACTCGGATGGTTCTGTTCAAGATGCTCGACCATCAAGTATTTAATAAAGCAAATGGTTGCATTTCCATTGCCGAAGATGTGTGCTATTATCTACGGTCAGCAGTACTTTCTACTTTCTCTTTTTCTGCCAATTGACAGTAGGTGGAACTTCTCCGCATCATCGCTGGACCCTTTTGTCGCTCTGGCTGTTGTAAGCAAATGTCTATCATGCAACATAATCTGATGGGCAAGAGTTGGCAATCATACATAAACTTATCCCTATAAATTGTTCATCTTCTTACCCCCAAAAGTATGTGAAAAAAATTAAACTAAAATCGCAAAAGGTATCTAACTATCGATAGTGGATCTGAATTGGGAATCAATTAGATCATAGCCAACTCCTACCAAGACCTCCTTCCTTACAATTTTGATCTGTTGGATTGATAATGCTTGGCTGGCTATTTTGCTATCATGAGATTAATTGGCCTATCGGTTTACTAAGGTGGGGGTTAAAGAATCGCTATGCAATCACTAGGCAGATATGAAATTTGCCAGAGAAAGAGCTCGTGAAGCGTCCTTTTGGGACTCCGATATCAATCCCGTTTGATTGTCTTTTGTGTTTTTCAAACTTGACAACTGTTTAGGAGGGGTCATTGGCTGTGACTACTGATTATGACCTTTTAAAGTTGGAGCCTTCAAGGCTCTGTGGGTGTGGCCTTTCGTTAAAGTATGAGAGGTAAAAGATGTCTTGAATTCTAAGCCATACCCCGAAGAGATAAATGGAAAATTCAAGAAATGCTTTCAAAGTATATACACCATACCTAAATAAGTATTAACAAGGCACCTAAAAACATCATACTTAAATTATTGAACTCAGAAGATATACACCGTACTTGGACGTGAGTTTAAATACTTGAAGATCCAAAATTGTTCAAATCCATCAAGATTAGTGGCAGTAAGACCGTGTCCAACGCCATATACTTCAATAAATGAAGTGACTCGAATGAGTTTTGGGTGAAGGTTATTAAATTTTGTTCATATGCAATTTTAAGTTGTCCAAAGGCCTCACCTTTTTCTTCCTTGTTAGTCCAACTTGGACCGTCTTAGTCCAACCTCCAGATATGCCAGTAGTTTACGCAACCGAAGAAATGGCGTGGCCCATGAATTATTTCTTTTTCTTCTTTTTCTTCTGGTATAGGGATGATTTAAGATGTAGTTAATCTTTCAAGGTGGTCCATTCATGCTAGAAGACCATGTGTTGCTAGAAATCTTTTATACTATACTTTTCCACGATTTTATTAAATTTTGAGTTTTGTTCCACCTTTACACGAGGGAAGATTACAGTTTCACAACCATTTATGTCATTTTTGACTAGTGACCCACAAAAAGTTATGAGTCTACCAAAATAAATTATTAAAATCACTCTCCACCTGTCTTTTTAGATGTTCCTCGGGAGGCCAAAAATGGAAAAAAGAAAAGCGTGACACGTAGAATGGTAACAGTTTTATATGTTTACATAAATATAATCTGAGTCAATTTCATTTACATCAAGTTTTAGTTGATTTTTGTTTCTTACAACTCATTTTAATCAATTCATAAAATTAAAGTGACTAATTTTAAATTCAACCCAACAAATATGAATTGAAATAGGCTAGTGCACTCATTTTGTTGACTTTAGAAAAAAAAAATTAGGCCAAGAAAAATATCAAATGATATTGAAGTAACTGTATAGATGACAGGGCAATAATGTAAGGCTCACCATACTCAAAACATGCAAATCGTAATCTTCAAATTTCAATACAAATAATACTTATTACAAATGGCATACAACAAAATTCATAACAAATACAAAAATAATCGACCTAAACTTGGGAAGACAACACATCCTCGAACAACGGAACATCCTCGAACAATGGAATAATCTCTCGTAAGTAGTCGAAACTTTGTCCAAACAGACCAGACCATGCCAAAGTTAATACTAACAAATACATATTGATGACCAACCACACAACTAGAGATAAGCTTGTCCAAAGAAGCAACTCGGAGCTGAGAGTTCCAAAAATAATGTACAAGCACATGTATATTAAGTTTGGGCGAACGGGTCCGGTCACTTTGATCAGCGCTATGAGATAAATAACTTCACAAATAATATAAAACTGCAAAATCGCCGGGCTCAATGCTTCAATATGTTGCGAATTGAAGTGTCCAATGACGAGCAGCTTGAACGAGGTGAATATAACGTGGAATCTCTTTGTCAAGTCAAAATTTTCTTGTTGTTGCTTATACTGTAGTTGTCTGTCGTCACTATATTAAATACAGAAGAAAAGATATATTTAGAAGAGAAAAGAAATCGACTGCTTTATCCCATTCTTAACAAAGGCTTGAAGAGCATAACATACCTTTGTGGAGTCGCTGTTTGATTCGGCATGGCCATGGAGAAGGGGAGTGAGTGCAGGAGACGAAGGAGGATTCGAAGAGTAGGAAAAGGCTTTGCTGGTGCCCAGCTCCTCGCTTCAACGATTTCTGATCTCTCGAGCGTTTGCTCTGCATGTTGGGTGTGAAGGTCCGTATTTATAGTCCTCGCGCTGAGTTGGCGCAACTCCACGCGCTTAAGCTAACTCGCCTGAGGACTATAGATGGGTTGGAAAGTGAAAACTCCCTTCACGCCCAACACGCAGCTAGCGCGTGAGGACTACAGATAGGGGTTTTTTTCTTAATTTTATTTCAATCACGTGGGAGATTTTCAAAGATAAATAAGAACAATCGAAGTGTAGATACTTCATTTGTCATGATTTTCCTTTAAAATCTTATTAATCAAAAGCACACCAGGTACATTATAAAATGATAAATTCGCTTGTTAGAAAAAAGAAAACTAGCTAAGAGGTCTAAGACTTGGGGTTGAAATTTCATGTGGAATTTGCTGGTTTTTTGGCGTTGGAAGGGGGAAAATAGGAGCTTGCTTAAGAATGGAAAAGAACCGGTTTTAAAGCCGGCTCCTCTTCGGGTAATGAGGCTATTGCCCCCGCCTGCGCGCCTGCGCTCCATTTTCCTTTTCTCCCCAATCTCCGCCCATCGAGTCGCTCAGCTGCTTCCGTGGCGTTGACCTCAGTTGACCTCGTCGCTTCCGCAGCAAAAGCTCCGTCTCTCGAGTCCGTCGCCCTTGATCATCCCCCTTCGCGTCCCTATTCAGGTAGCTCCCCTCTCTCTCTCTCTCTCTCTCTCTCTCACCAGCTTCACGGAGTTAAAAGGATGATCAGTGGAAGGAGGACTGGAAATAGTGAATGAAGGAACTAAAGAAGGAGAAGAAGGAAGAGGAGTGGAAGTAAGTGGTAAAATATTTCCACTTAAATTCTCCATGCTGCAGTTATAACAACAGCCACAATAAGGTCTCTTTATACTAAGAGTGATCTGCTGCTTGGATCATCTCAAGACAATATGTCCCATGTAGATATATGTCCATTTTGGAGATCTATTAGAATTTTCGTCAATTTCTTCATTGTTCTCCTTCCTCTTGCTTTGGACCTCTATCCCAGGGTCAAACCTTTTGTACTTGGCATGAAGCATCATTGGTATTGATTTTCCAAATTTATCATGCTTCTGGGATATAGGATAACAAGTATAGTTACTTTTATTTAATCATCAAAAGTTATGAAGTTGAAACGGACCCTATTGCAAGCTTAATCTGTCTTTTTCCTAAATCATTATTTCAGCTTGACGTGATTATGGCCGGGTAAACAATTTCACGGGTGTATGCATTGGTCAATGTCCCCTCTTGTAATTATGTCCCAGAAGATAGAACACTTCTAAAAGTTATTGCAGTTACAGTGACTCACCCCCACTCCTAAAAGTTACTGAAGCTATGGCAGCATCTCCTGGAAGTTCTCATGGAATTGTTTATACGGTTGTGCAGGCCATTGATTAGAGGACTCGGATGTTTCTCTTCAAGATGCTCAACCGTCAATTATTTAATGATATAAATGGTTGCATCTGCATTGGCAAAGAAGTGTGTTATCATCTACAGTGAGCAGTATTTGCTGCTTTCTTTTTTACTACCAATTGAATGTGGGCGGAATTTAATCACATCATTGTTATAATTTCATGATTCTATTTGTGATTTGTTCATATTTTTGCTAGTAGAGTGCATGGTCTCTTGACCCTATTGTCGCTCTGACTTTTGTAGGCAAATGTCTATCATGCAACAAAATCTGACAGGCAAGAACTGGCAATCAAAGTTTACAAGACTTCAGTGCTCGTGTTCAAGTAGGTGTGATAGTCTGAAGTTGTTTGCAAGGCCCCTTCACAGGTGTTTGAAAGTGCAGTACTGCATTTACTACATTTTTGTGACTTTATTCTTTCTAGAATTAACGATTGATATACAGGTTCTGTTTTTTCTGATAGCAGTCATTGCTAGATTGTGGTAAATGTTGGCTTATTTTGTCTGATACTTTTTGTTTCTTAGGTGCTACTATTAGTTCTTTTTCTCTTTTATTTGACTGAAAGGAGCTATTCTTAGTTTGCAAAGTGATTTATCTTCAATTCTACAATGTCGATTTTGTAGTGGTGTTTTGTGGATTTAGTTTATGGAGGGTTTCATTTTCTTTTCCCTATACTCGTTACTGTATGATTTTTCTTCCATTGTGGGATGAGGCCATGACACAGCCTCATCAATGTAAAAGAGTTACGAATATGAGATCTCAGGCCTGCTCTGTGCCAAGAAAAAAAAAATTCTCAACTATATCTGCCTGACCAAATTCTGTTTCTTTCTTACATCTCGCTCTGCTCCAATATAATGGGCTCTCTTGATGCTTTTTACCTCAGCAGTGAGAACCTTTAATTCTTCTGGGTCAAAGCCTATCTCGTCGAGTCATCAAAGTTGTTCTTCTGCTACCAAACGTTCTTAATATTATGTTTTCTCTTTCAATATTATATATCGAAGACAATAGATTAGGTGAAAAATGTGGAATAAGACGTAATTCAGATAACCGGTGGCAAGGACACTGGAGACATGTACTAATGGACTATTGGCCGGTTATAAAGCTCTCATGAAGGAGGACTCTAATGCTACAGAAAAGCTGACCAATCTTGGCGATAACGCTAAAGCTTGCTGTAGAGAGTCTAAGTCTGATACAGATGTAGATGAAGATTCAGAAGGAAATGAGTTGGCTTCCCAAATTGAGGTGCAGGCTACTGTTGAGAAGAAGGCTACTAGAAGGAGGACAAAAAGAAAAAAGGAGTCCCCAAGGCAGTGAAGAAAAGAAGGGAGAAGTTGGCCAAAGCCCACGACAATAGGTTGTCATTGCTAGCTTGGTATTAATTTACATGTTTTTTGGCATTCGTCGATACAGAGAGTGAGTCGCTTGTTGGATAACTTTAATTTACCAAATGTGGAGATGGCTTTGTACTTTTCAGCAGTGGCCCAGTTTTAGCTGAGAGTAGAGTTGTTAAACGGGTGGGTCGGGTCGGGTTTGGGCCGGGTCATTAATGGGTCGACCCAAATTGACCCATTAACCCATTTATGACCCATTTATGTCTAATGTAAATTTTTCGACCCATACCCGACCCGACCCATATTAATAAAACATTTTCATATTTAACCAAATTTAGGAAAACTTATTCTTACGTTTTTTTAAAAGATTATATTACTAAAAACTTCAAAGCAATACAAATCCAATCAATAATTTTTCAATTTTTTATAATTTTTCAAAAAAATTATTTCTTATATATATATTTAAAAACTAAAATAATTTTATACATTGGACAATTTTTATAATTTTTAAAATGATTATTTTAAAAATCGAATTTTAATTATTTATATTTTTATTAAAAATCTAATTTTCATTATGTTTATTTTTTTAAAATTAAATTTTAAATTATTTTTATTTTTATTTTTTAAATATAAATTTTAATTTTAAAATTTCTTTTTCTTTTTCTTTTTTGTTCTTCTTCTTTGGCCGGCCGCCGGCCACGACGATAGTCGGCGGCCGGCCACAAGCGAGCCTCGAGCTCGCCCGACTCGCCGACGCCGGTGAGTTCGAGTCTCGCCACATAAGACTTGAACAAATCAATTTAATTTTGTTGATAAAACTTGATTAATAATTACGTCAACATTCTTAATAGAGATTTTGTTCAAATCAATTTCATGAGTTCCATTATTTTTTATATTATCTTAGAGATCAAATTCCCTATGATAAAATGTTTTTTTTTTTTTTTCACCTTTTCATTAACAGCTCTATTTACTTCCTCATATGCCTTCATTTAATTTCATGAATCTCTCTCTCTCTCTCTCTCTCCCTCCCTCCCCCCTAAAAAAAAATCATTATTTGTGGTTTTGCCTATTAATTCTATATTTAAAGATTCTTCCTACATTAGACACTCATTAGTTGCCTAAATTTGATGATTGCAATTTATCTATGAAGAATAAACACGATAAGAATGAAGGTTCAATACGAGCGATTTAGAGATACCAGTGGAATATATGTGCCATAAGGTTCCAACTCAAGCATGCCATTCACAGAAATGAAGTACATAGACTATGCATGTCACCAGTTGACGACATTAAGTATATTATCACAAGAACGAAGGTGAACATGACTGAACTGGTGGCTATCCTGCAAGGAAAGGTTGAAAATATCAGTGCCTGCTTTAATATTGAAGTTGTTGGCTCACCCACGTCTAAATAAGAAAGGAAAGGTTGAAAATATTTAAGCGATGGAAAACAAAATTTTTAAAGCAATGAGGGTGGAGATCTTTTGTTCAAAAAAAAAAAAAAAAAGGATCTGTCATGATAAATAAAAATAAATAATGAAAAGAATAGCATAAGAATGCCGAAATGAATCGGCATGGGCATCCAAATTTTCTAAAGTAAATTGTCGGCGACCCCATTTGGTTTTGGAGCACGTGTGGACAAGAGATTTGGTTGACGACACCATTTCTCTTAAATCCTACTCCTCCAATTACCGGAACATGTATTACCATGACTAATTTTCGAAAGCTCCCTCTCATAAATTGTCGCGACCCTCTCTGGGGAATCTTGAAGGGAGCAAGTCTAACGGTTCGTCGAACTGAAATGAGCAATCCCTTTGTTCGAGGTGCTCGCTCTTGTTCTGCAACCTTGATTGGCTGTGATGTTATCTCTCTCTCTCTCTCCGCCGTGCACGTGTACTGATGCGTTGCACCTTTGTCTAATGCTTTAGAGTGAATGGCTAATCTGACTGCTAAACTTGAGTGGTTGCATTGTTGCAACTGGGCTTGCGCTGGATAACATTGCAGGATGTAGATGCTCCAGCACTCCACTGAAATGCATTTTAGATTTAATCGATAAAATATGCACAGAAACAGACATAATTTTTCCTGCTTATGATGCTGTAATCGATGATGGATGTATAATCTTTTGGGTTCAGGCTTATTTAGTTGTGTGGGTCAAGTTTGTTTTGTGCTGATGCCTCTGGTCTTTGGATTTTAAGAGGTAGAAATTGAAAGGAAAAAAAAAAAGAAAGAAAAAAGAAAAAAAATTATAATTTCGGTTTTTATAAAAAAAAAGAAGATTTTGTAAAGTTAAAGAGAGGAGAGAGAGATGGTGAGGTTTTGAGTGAAAATAAATGGGTTCATTTTTAATGGGTTGATAAATGGGTCATAAACGGGTCAGAGAGCTGACCAATTTAAATCCATATATCTTAATCTTGACCCATTAAAACCCATTATGGGTGCTTTATTAAATAAAGCTTGACCCATTAATGACCCATTTAACCATAAATGGGTCCATAAATGGGTTGCACAACCCATTTAACACCTCTAGCTGAGAGCAAAGCGAGAGGGAAGAGTTTATGCTGCCTTGTTTGGTGTTAGGGTACCGTTATTAGATGATGTCGGAATATGACTCCAAGGTAAATTGTATAGCAGCTTCTGTTCCGCCTGCCCACCGATGATGTCTGAATATGATTCCGAGGTAAATTGTATAGCAGCTTCCGTTCCGCCTGCCCACCCCCCCCCCCCAACTTCTTTTCAGCTAGTTATTACAAGGAATGAGGTATTGGTGAGAGTTGGCTATGACCTAATTGAGTCCTGATTACAGTCCTCTATTGACAGTTAGGTACCTTTTGTGATTTTATTATATTGGGTTCAAACACTTTTTGGGGTGAGAAAATGAATAGATTCTATCTGTTTGATTGAGAATGCTTGGCTGGCTTCGTTTGGCATTGCTATATCATGAGACTAAAGGCCTATTGGTTTACAGAGGTGAGGGTCAAAGACCAGAAGTTGACGAAGCATTGTTTTGGGACTCCGATACCAATTGCATTTTGTTCTTTCTTGCGTTACCCAACCCCGCCGACTGTTTAGGCGGGGATCAAAGATTGGGTATGCTTTCAAAAGACGGACGCCATCCCTAAATCAGTATTAACAAAGCATCTATGCTTCTAATCTCTTGTTTTCAGTGATTAGACATCGTGTGATGGTTACCGGAGAAAGTCCATTGTCCCTCAGGAACGAGTCTCGTTGTGATGAATCTCACTGTTTTTTGAGAACTTTTCAAGTGTTTGCTTGCGTCAAGTTACGATTGGAGAATGGTCCTTGAGAGGATATAACAGGCCCTTAGGTGCCTACGTATAATTATCACGAATTTGGTTGTTATTGTAATTGTAGTTATAATAGCCATAAATCCATGCAATATGGAACAAAAGGATACCAGCACACTTTGATAACTGTGAGACCTATCAAAAGGGCGGTAGGGTTGAAAATAAGTCCAACTCACTGAACCCATTTTTATTATGTAATACAATTTGATCAATCCATACTTGATTCAACACAGACCAAACTCATCTAAACTAATTGGGACTCAAGTTTTTAGCAAAATTTCCCCTTAATTGTAGAAAATAGCATCTTTAGAAAAAAAAAAAACTAACCAATTAAAACAAATTAGACATGCAAAAATTAGCAAATAATAAATTACTAAAACAATTGAATGAACTCAGCTACTAGAACACTTCTCCTATTATTTCTTCTAGTGCTATAAATTTGATCTAATTTAGCATAAGAGACCATATCTAAAAAGATATATATGATGTAAACTTCTACCATGGAAATACTAAAATATCTAAAAATACTTAAAAATTTAAAGGGAAAATTTCAATTAAGGACCTAAAGTGAAGCTGTAGTCTCAAATAAGGGTCCAGAATGAACATTATCTCAAAAAGGGGTTTGAAGTTGTCAACTTTGTTTCAAATGAGGGTCCCAACTCACTGGCCAGCCAAATTTTTGCTGGTGGACTTATTCCGACGGTTAGAGCATGGGCAATTTTGTCCAAAATAGTAACTGGGCAAAAGAAATAGATAAATCAAAGATCGTAAATTATTTCTAGAGCTCTTCATGGCTTTTCTTTCTTTTCCACGTTCCTCCTTAATTCTTAGTACTAGTTCTCTCAGTAAAACTTTTATCCCAACTGAATTAGGGAGAAGCTTGTGTATTTGCGATCCAAAACCCTCAATCTCTCATCTCCTCTATTCACATCTCTCTCACTCTCTCGCAAATACAAACCCATTCATTTGTTCATTTTAATGGCCTTGTTGTGGCTCGGGAAGCCATCGAGCAGAAGGACAAAGTACATCTCTCCATGCATGAGGTTGTTGTTGATAGTGAGGGCAGCGATTGGGCGGTCGAGGGAGAAGGAGTCCGCGTGGCACACCATCTTGTTCGGGAACTCAAACATGATCTCGCCAATGACGTACTTTCTGTCAAGGTCCTCATCGTTCGCTCCCAAAAGATGAGAAATCCTCTTTGCTCTTGCTCTCGCTCCCGCACACATTTTCTTCAACTTTGCCGCTCACGTGTTTTTCCGGCGTGGGACTCCCAAAGGTCGGAGTTTATAAGGCAGTGGGAGCGGAAGAACTCTTTCTCTGCTTTAACTTCCCAGGTTCTAAGGAATCCTTCATTTGAAAAGCGATGATGTTGCTTGATTCTCATCTCGTTCCCAAACAACATCATTATCTCCTACTTCTTCTTCAATCTCTAAATCAAGTCCTTCATCAAGTCAACGTGGGTCTGTTCAATATCGGTGCCCGTCTTCTTCAAGAACAAATTAGTTCCAAATGTAGGAAGGAGCTTGTCATGCTGACCATGCTGAAGATTCTTGGGTATTATGTTATTGTGAAATCTAGTACCATGGTTCACTGCAAAAATTTTTCAAACTACAATCTATAGAATACAACTTCAATTAACATGCGATTGAGAGTTCACATGGTGAGGGCAACACATGGGACATGGTTTACATAGACGAGAAAACGAACTGGCCAAATTGACTAGACTAAAACAAGATTGCTCAAACAATCTTCAACTTCTAGATTGGAGTTCATTGCGCAAATAAAACTGGAAACCCCATGTGGGAATTTCGTTGAGCAATTGGTCTGTTAGGCAGATTGCGCCAAGATCAGATACTAAAGGATGGAACAGAACATGGGGCATAAAAGCCTCTGTGTTTGTGCATGTCCAAGCACAGCTTTCATGATATGGCTAGGAGCAAAATTTACAGAGTGAATAAGTATCGAGAATTGAAGAGAAACGTTGGAAAAAAAAGAAAATCTGTGAAGAGCCCTAAAATTCGATTTGGGATATTTGATTTTCTTATTTTTCACCCGGTTAAAATTTTTGGACAAAATTGCCCATGCTTTAATTGCCGGAATAAATCCACCGGCGAAAATTTAGCTAGCCGATGAGTTGGGACCCTCATTTGAGACAAAGTTAACAACTTTAGACCCCTTTTTAAGACAAGATCCACTCTGGATTCTTATTTGAGAAAACGGCTCTACTTTAGGTCCTTATTTGAAATTTTCCCAAATTTAAATATATTCAGATCCATCTAGATTTGAAGTGGCCAATGAATTCTTTCCATTTTAGTTGTTTACTAAAAACTGGTTTAGGGATGATTTAAGAAATTATCAATCTTTCGAGGTGTCCATTAATGCTAGATGATAATGCGCTGCCAGAAGTTTTGTGTGATATCTTTTCATGATTTCTTAAATTTGAGTTTTATTTGATCGTTATATATGGAAATATAAGAGTTTCATAATTATCTATATAACCTGTGAAGATCGACTCAAAAATATTCATGAGACTACAAAAACAAGTTATTAAAATCAAAAACATCCATTACAAATTACATGCAACGAGATTGATATCCAAATACTATGATTGTAGAAGTTTTAAAGATCCAACTGAACTTCAGAAATCAGCACATCATCAAATAGTTGAACAATCTCTCAAAAACGATTTGAATGTTGATTGAGCACGCATGCCAAACCAAATATTAACAAGCTCATATCGACGATCAACCAGATGGACGGAGACAGGCTCATCCAAAGAAGTAACTCGGAACTGAGAATTCCAAAAACGATGTACAAACACTGATATATTAGGTTCGAACTCGCGAGTCCAGTAACTTTAATCAATGCTATGATATAAATGACTTCGCAAATGATGTAAAACTACAGATCCACGTGGCTCAGCGTCCTGATATGCTGTGAATTGAAATGCGCAATGATGAGCAGTTTGAATGAAGTAAATATTATATGAAATCTCTTGGTTGTGTCAAAACTTTCAAGCGGTTGCTATTGTTGCAATTGCCTATCGTCTCTGTACCGGATTAGGAATGAAATAATTGGAAGAAAACGGATTCAAAAGAAAGAAAAAAAATAGCTTCTTAGTTTTTGCTCCAAGTAGAGTTTTTTAAGAGTATAAAGACACGAATGAATTACGTACCTCTAGAGTGTCGCTGTATGATCCGCCATGTTTAAGAGAAGCGGAAGCCCCTTGCACTCTGCGATTGTCTGCGGGTATATGTGAAGGAGTACGCGGAACAAGCTCTTCGTTGCACAATATATAGGGTCATTTGCTCTGCATTATTTATTGTTTGTCTGATTGAGACGGACTTGACTTTTGAAATTGTCCATCATATTTAACCGTTAGATCCCTCGGAGACTTAGATCAACCGTTGAAGACAACTTTACTGCATGACGACAACTTTAACTTTGTAGTTAAAGTTGTCGTCATGCAGTAAAGTTGTCTTCATGTAGTAAAGCTGTCTTCAACGGCTGATCTAACTCTCCAGGGGAAGGATCTAACGGTGCTATTTTATCTCTTCTTCTAAAAGAACTTTTCTAGGGTCCTTCAGCCGTGTCATATATTCAAGGTTGCTAACGTGGTCAACCGCCAAACATCGGAACAGAGCGACAAAACTTCCGTTTACATTGTGTGTGCACACCCAACATTCGAAACCGTGTGCAAGAGCTACTGCAAAGCCCGGATTAAGGAACCACGTGATTGTCCAAACAGTCTTGACACTACGCCTGCAAGTGCCCTTTTCATTTAATTTCCTTTTTGTTGGTCAGAAAGGACATTAGATGAAAAGGGTATATGAAAAGCAATCAGCACACTACTATTTCGTAAATCTAGTGGGCATATAGAAGTTCGGCAACAATAGAAAGTACTGTTGCTTGTCGCACAAATTATTCTCGAAAGGGATTGGATTTGATGGAGGTAAAAACATAAAGTTGCATGGCATGCTTGTTGTAATCTATGTCAGTTCACTCATCTGAGTTTATTATGAATGTTTAAGGCATGTCTATATAGACTTCTACTCTTTACTTTTTCCTTAATCCGCATCTTGCAATGAACACATATTGACTTTTACTTATTCGTAACTTAAAAATTTCACAATACACAGATTTTGACACATTAATTCATATATATATATATATATATATATATATATATATATTGGATGATTTTCTGAAATTTGGATAGTATTTTGAATTTTGGCAGTTTTTCCATTTGTTAAAGCATACATAAGCATGCCCTTGGTCTGACAAAGCATGCACAAAATGATGTACAAGCACTCATTTGCACATCCTCTCACCCCGTCGATCAGATCCATGGTTGGGAGAACGTGCACGCTCTTTCGAACATGCTCTAATGTCGATCTGATCGACGGCCGAGAGGAATGCCAACATGCACTCCTACCCGTCGATCAGATAGACGGTTGAGGACATTGCGCTCCTACCCTGGGAACGCGCAGACGCTTCAAGTCCCTCACCGTTCATCGTCCCCCCTTCGCGTCCCTATTCAGGGGGCATATATGAAGGAACGAAGAAGAGTCAGTCGATGTAGAATTAGGAACGATGATTGAAGGAATTGAAAAGGGGAAGGAGAAGAATTAAGAGGAGGAGGAGGAGGCGGGGTCATCGGATTCGGAGATCAAGAAGGCATTGTAATTCAGAGGCATGCTTGATTCTTGTATGTGGCCAAGTCCCTTCCACCAATCTATAGCTTGCCCAAGAATGAATTCTGATGTCTCCCTCCTCCCGTTGGGGATGAGAGATTGTTTTTGATGATTACAACATGCTTGGCTTGCCTGAAATGCCTAAAGTCACGGTTCTCTTCCTTTTCCGGTTTGAGTCGAAGGTAATAGGAAGGGAGGTAT
This sequence comes from Eucalyptus erythrocorys, assembly GCA_014182555.1. NCBI lineage: Eukaryota > Viridiplantae > Streptophyta > Magnoliopsida > Myrtales > Myrtaceae > Eucalyptus > Eucalyptus erythrocorys. The sequence goes on from CM024601.1 coordinate 11,619,578, forward strand.
GATCTTCACTTTATGATTTGAACTTTGAAGCATATGGCTAGCGTCCTAAACGAGCTGTGGAAACAGATTGGATTTTTAATTTTATGTGCTTTGGGAGAACACTGAAAGGATTGCTCGAAGAACTTCTTACAGTAAAAATATGAACAAGGAGGAGGTTTTAGTATGTACAAGGAGTGGTTTCTATTTTTAGGGGCTATTCCTTTGGAAAGGGCTAGAGAATCTAATAATTAATTTCCTGGGTCTACTTGCAGAAATGGTTAGATAAATGACATCAGTGAATCTCATTTTCACCGTCTCCCGGTTTTAGCTGTCTGCACTTTTGAGTTTTGCCGATCTCCATAGTTGTGATAGAAGCCCATTGTTGGCACATAGAGATAAGCTATTCTCCATTTTGATAGTTTTTGTTTTTAGGGGTCAGAACATTTGACTTGAATAAGCATGTGTGGAACTAGTACTGTGTCTACCACTCCCTTCTGCATCTAAACATGATAAGGTGGACACTGACATGTTCTCTAGCTTCTTAATGTGTTGCTGAGTATTTAGCTTGTTGAAATAATGGTTTGTATTAATGAATACTGCAGGAATGGGAGGGAAGGGTGAATGTTCCATGTACAGCACAGTGACAGCTTCAATTCAAAGCTGTGGATGGGACATGGCTATTGGCAATACTAAAAGTAATGAGAAAGCTGACCGTGCAATTGTCAAGCAAGTAATGTATATTTTTCATTGAAAGATTGATCAACTTTATACTAAGTGTTTAGTAAAATATTCCCATAAATTCTTCATGGTTCCATAGTAGCAACAGCCACAATAAGGTCTCTTTATAATAAGTGTAATCTGCAGCTTGGATTTTTCCCAAGTCAACATATCCTCTGATCTAAAGATAGAATTTTCGTCAAGTTCTTCATTGGCCTCCTTCCTCTTGCTTCACACCTCTATCTCAGGGTCAAATCTTACTCGGCACTTGATCAAAAAAAAAAAAAAAATCTTACTCGGCATGAAGCACGAGTGGAATTAATTTTCAGAATTTATTTAATCATAAAAAACTTTGAAAGTGGAGCGAAGCCTATTGCAAGCTCAATCTGTCTCTTTGCTGAATCATTATTTGAGTTTGACTTAACTATAACTGAGTAAACTGTTTGATGGGTATATACATCGGTTCATCTCTCCTCTTGCAATGATTATTTAGAATTAATACCCTCCTCTGCCGTCTTCCCTCCCTTCTCCACCGACTTCGCTCGCGAGCTCTGCATCCTTCTAGGCTCACTTGCTGAATCTTTGCTTTCTCCTTTGCTACTGTGGATTTTAGTTTTTTGGAGAATTTTTTTAAGATCACGATCGGTTGTAAAGCCACTTATCACGTCGTCTTTGCGCTTACATAATGGAAGAAGCTTGATTTCAGCACGAAACTCTGTCCCCGTTTTGCTCAGGAAAAGGAAAATTGAAATCGTGACCTTCTGCTTCGCATTCATAGTTTCAGTCAAATTCGCCGGAATCTCGCCTAGATTAGTCACATTTTGGGTCTGTTTGGATTATTTCGACTTTAAGCGTTTTGCTGAGAGCCACTTCACTCTGGAGACGGTTTTTCCAATTTGGGCTGATTGCTCTTTACTTGTTTAGAGATGATTCAGAGCAATCGCTCATGGTGCTTTTCCGCTGTGCAGAGCGACTACGCGGTGGAGTTGAGTGGCTCTCGCAGTTTATCGACAACTCTTTCGCTGACGTGCGGGCGGACTTGCTCTCTGGGACCTGTCCAAGGTCCGCAAAGCAAAAGCACGATCTCAAAGGCCAAAGTGATCTGAGCTTGAAGCGGAATGGGAGGCTCCAATCAGTCTCTCGACGAAGGCCAGGGTCGAATCTTCTTGGAACTAAGGGCAATGGCCAAGGAACACGAATGAAGATCGAGAGAGAAGAGAGACGACAGACGAGAATCAGGAACATTGGTTTTATGGGTAGAAGGAACAAAAGACTTAAGTGGGTTGTAAATGGGTTCATAGCCTAACTCATTCAAAACTCATTTATTTTGACCTTCCTATTTAGAATCTATTTAGGTTGACCTGCGAAATTCTAGGTGAATTTAAATGAATATAAGTTAATAAATGAACCCATTTTGACATATTTCCTCGAAGCATCCCATGAATATAAGTTAATAAATGGACCCATTTTGACAGATTTCCTCGAAGCATCCCATGAGTTATTCTTGGAAGGGATTGGATTTGATCCACGAAGTAAGAATATGAAGTTGTGTGGAAGTTGTGTGGTATGCTTGTGGTTATCTATTTCGGTTCACTCAGGATTATTGTGCATGTTTGTTTAAGGCATGTTCAGATAGGCTTCCACTCTTTGCTTTTTCCTTAATCCACATTTCGCGACAAACTTGCGACACACAAGACACAAATTTGACACATTAATTGATATATATATATATATATATATATATATATATATTTCTTAATTTTTTGAAATTCGGATAATATTTCGAATTTAAGTGAATTTCCCATTTGTGAAAGCATAAACAAACGTGCTCTTAGTCTGACAAAGAGGATAAGCTTCAATTTTCTTGTCCTTTTATTGAAAAATAGTTGTAATCCCCTTGTAAAGATGTTGAACTTCATTGTTGTAACATTGGATTTAATCAGAGGAAAATTTTAATATAATCAATTTAATCATAAACTTTTGACATTTATTAAAGTAATCATTCCAATCAATTTTGACTGGAAATTGCTGCTTAGAGTGCTTTTTTAAATTCTTCGAGATCTCGATGCTCTTGGAAAGCCATGTGAGGTGCCTTTAAAAAAGGCTTCAAGGTCTTCTCTGATTGATCAGCCATAATTTCCAAGAAAAGAAAAATGGTGTTCATACAGATAAGAGTTTAGGACTTTTTTTTAATAAGTGTACGGAAATCTTAAAATTTATCAGAAAAGTACAATTAAGTATTAAAACTTTTAAAAAGTGAAATTAAGTCCCGAAACTTGTGATTGTCATCCCATTGTAAAGATATTGAACTTTGATGTTGTAATGTTGGATCTAATTGGTAAGCTATGCAATTGAGTTGTTTCAAGATTTGGATTGGTCTTGGTACTGTTGTTCATGGTAATTGCGAGGCTTACTCGTGTAGACAAAAGTTAAATAAACAAATGATGTTTCTATGATGCAGACGATTGGATCAAATGAGTCGTTCGTGTCCAAAATATTTGTGTTTATGTTGACTTTTGGTGAAAATACCCATTTGCATAGGTCCCCAAGTCAAGTAAAAATTCTAATAGAATTGGGAATTTTCTTCCGGTTGAATCATTAGACTTACCTAATCTATTAGGATTCCGAGACCTATCAGACTTTAAATAAGTTTCATCTTTTTATTTGGAGTAGAAGGTTGACGCGTGTGGAAAGCTTAGATGTGAAGCTTCTTAGCAATCTCCTCTATGCTAGTCATCTCAAGCTTCCTAACTTCTCCATCTAGAGCTTTTTAAGCCTTGCCTTTCAAAAAATCATCGTCCAACATGATTCCGACGTAAAGACCTGGTAAGGCTTTGTTTGGAAAGGAAGGGGTGAATGGGGAGTGGGTGTGAGGAAACTACCCGGCTCTTCCCCCATAAACTAAAAGTTAATGGACTCTATTAAATTAATCTCCCATGTTCCGCCTAATTCTTTTGACGCCTAAAATATGGTTTCTTTTATTTAGTTTCGGGGGAGATCTCAAAGTTTAAATAAACTCGACCGAAGTGCATATAATTCATTAATTAAGTATTAATATGACGAAAAATTCCAAACTGATATATTTATAACAAATTTATCCTAAAATAATTTTTTACCATTAAAAACCTTATACTAGTACATTTATAATAAATATACCATATGTTAAATTGGATTAATACTATAAAAAAACCATAAAACTAGTATAATTGTAACAAATGGAGAAAAATTCTAAATTAATACACTAATCAACTGTCACATGTCATCCAAAATAATAATTTGAAAGCAAAATTTAATGGAAATTAATATAGGGTAAATTTATTACAAGTGTACTAATTTGGGGTAAATTTGTCAAAAGTCTACTAGTTTGAGTTTTTTTATGGTCAAAAAATTAATTTAAGGTAAATTTGTTATAAATGTATCAATTTGGGGTTCCTCCTAGTGTTAACCCTTTAATTTAAGTTTCTTTTTAAGCCTCTTCAACTAAAACACACCAAATACATTCTCAAAAAAATTCTCCATCACTAAGACCTCTAAATAAATAAATAACAAATGTGAGAGGGGTTTGACTTCGGTGTTGATTGTTGTTTTAGAGTAATTAGGGATGAAATTATCTAAAATTAGAAGTACAAATCCACTTTTAAAAATCATTAAATTCGCTAAATGATTGTTCTGATGTAAAAATCAAAGTTTATCAAAAGCTTGGTCTAAATTCAGGAATGAGGATGGTAGAAATAAATAAATTGATCACTCTTCATCTTTACCTATTAATTTGATATTTACTTTTTGGCCCCCTTCATGTCGGCTCTTCATCACTTTGGGTTACATGTGATCACATATCTATGATGCTAATCTCATCCAAATTAAATTAGCGTTTATGATATATAATATATATATAAATGATGCATGGACTTTGGGATGGCTTCGGAAAGGGAAAACCAGGAGCTTGCTTAAGAAGGGAAAAGAACCGGTTTTAAGCCGGCTCTTCTTCTCGGGGAATGAGAAATCGAAATTGAACCGGTCCGTTGACAGCTTTTTATTGTAGCCTGTACATGCGCGCCTTTCATTCAGTTCACCCAGTCAACGATCGGTCGCCGCTCTCCTGCATTCACCAATCTCCGCCCATCGAGTCGCTCTGCCGCCAAAGCTCCGTAGTTCAGCCTCTTCCATGGCCTGAGTAAAGTTGAGCTCGTCGCTTCCTCAGCAAAGCTCTATCCCTCGAGTCCGTTGTCGTTGATCATCCTTGCATCTTCAGGTAGCTCTCTCTCTCTCTCTCTCTCTCTCTCTCTCTCCTTCCCCCGTTCACACCGTAACCAGTCTCTGAGAGTTTTTCTTTTTGGAACTTGATGTTTGCCTGTGACAGGCATCGGTGGTGGAAGAAGAATCAATGGAAGTAGCATTAGAAATAAGGAACGAAGGAATTAAAGAGCGAGGAGGAGGAGGAGGCGTGGTCATCAGATTCAGAAATCGATAAGGCATTGGAATGGTTGGACTTGAAAGACGGCGTGGAAGCAGTGGTGGACGGAGCCTTCGTGTGCGCCCAATTCACGGCGTCTGAATGCTCCCGGAGTGGCTTCACGCTCGTGCCCGGTAATGCTGGATGATCGGTAGGCTATGAAAAGAAGTTGTTCCAAGATTTGGATTGATCTTGGCATTGCTGTACATGGTAATCACAAGGCTTACTCGCGTAGACAAAAGTTATATGAATAGAATTATGTTTATATGATGTAGATGATTTGGATCAAATGAGTCAGTTTGTGACCAAAATACTAGTGTTGTTGAGGTTTGGTGAAAAATACTGGTTTGCACATATCCCCAAGTCCAATAACAGAATTAGGATTTTTCTAATTGAATCAGTAGTCTTATCCTAGATCACTATTAGAGTTTCAACAAGTTTTATCTTTCTCTTTGGACTTGGGAGACAAATTCTAAACGTATTAGGACTTTATTTGACTTATGGATCGATCATCTTCACTAAATTATGGCAATGGTATTAGTTTCTGGCTCGAATTTGATCTTGTAGACTATAACTCATACTTCTGAGAAACATGTTATGATGAATCTCATTTCTTGCTTTTAGCTCATTTCTGTGTCAATTCCCAACTTTGTATCAGGGCATGAGACTGTTTTTCCCAGTATTTTGATGCTGACCAGTTGGCTGTTCGTTTAATGTAAGATGGAAAAGAAATTCAAATGCACTTAAAGACAATATTTGCTCTGTTTTTTTCCTTCATAAAATGCTTTTCTAAAATGTCTCTTGAAGTGCAAGGTCCATGCTTTCCAGAGATTGAAGAGAATTCAGTGACAGGACTTAAGTTGTTTTTCCACACTAATCTGCTCTAGTTTAGCAAATATTGGGCTCACAGATTGTTACTTTCTCTTGCCAGAGGCCAGTCAATGAATTTATGTTCTCATATTTATCTATTCATCCTCCATGAAGGATGGAGATATGTGACTGGATAGTGTTGATAAATTTACTATTGTCAAGTCTGCCTTCTGGTTTGTAGGGAGCAATGCACTCAGGTGCCTACTTCTGTCGTTTGTTTAGGGCTATTGTGCTATACAGTCTTTGTAGCTAGCTTCAGACGAAGTTTTATTGAAGATCGTATGAAGATCTCTAAGCAATGTAAGCCATATGATCCACAGAGTAAAATTTAATTTTTGGCCCCTACCATTAGGCTAAATACTGATTGGCAATTCTATCTAAATTAGTATGGTAATGTGCAGTGCATTGAGTAACCATAGGTCCTTAATCAAATGCTGAAAGGGAGAGCATGAGATTTTTTATCGCGTTATTCAGTTTAGATTGATCTATATCCCTGGCAAATTATGATATCTCCTGGAAAGACATATTACTAGAGTTATTGCAAGCTTCTAAGTACACAGGCTTTTTGTGAATACAGTGGCTGCCTTTTCTCTTATCTCACTGAGGCTTTTATTGTTTTGGTAATATTTTTCGTTTCAATTTTAAAGAGTTTTCATTTTTAATTCCCTTGTGTTTGTTGGGTCCTACAGGAAAGAGGGATGCACAAGAGGAAGTTCAGTGACTGACTACACTATTCTCATGCAAATTCAATATAAACTTTTATAGCTTGGTGATGTTCGTTGTCATCATCAATAGTCAAAGTGCTTTATCAAAGTGATCTTTATGATTTTTGGTTGTAAATTTGTTTGAAGGACCGAAAAGTGGCTGCTGCAGCCACTTTCCTCATGGGTATGATTTTGGATTTTCAGTAAGCTCTTATTTCCTGATTAAACTCGGTAAGAGTCCGTGACATTTTATATTCAAAGTAAACAGTTTTTTTATTGCCGTTGTAGATCGACCTCTTGACAATGATGAGAAGTTGACAAGGAGAACAACAAGAAAGATTAAACCAAGGTTACCAGAAAAGTCTTAACATCCATAGAATAAGGTGAATCGGAAACAACCATCTGATGATTCCGAAGCATCAAGGGGATTTACTGCTGGATTGCCAATCCAGCCTTCATTTTTCCAGCACATTTTGCAATTGCAGAGTTGGATGCTATTCGATCGGTTCCTAAAGAGAGTGAGAGCATCGTCGAGAGGCTGCAGAAGTGGGAGGAGAATGTGCTTGGCGAGGTAATTGAAAGAGCCAAGGAACTTCGTGATAAGGAGCTCAATTCACCAGCTAAAATACATCTCCAATTCACCAGCTGAAATACATCAACTTCGTGATAAAGAGCCAAGTCTCGTCTTTAGACCCATCAACGTTAGTAATATTAAGACCGTGTCCAACACTATACACTTCCATAAATGAAGTTGAATGCGTTTTGGGTTTGGGGAGGTTGTTGAATACCGTTTCGCCTCATTTTTAGTTGTATAGTTCTGATCCAACTTGGACCGTCCAAGTCCAACTTTAATGATACGCGCCCAGGAAAATCTGAACGGGCTCATTTCTCCCGGTTACAGCAACAAAAGAAATGAAGTGGCCCATCAATTCCTTCCATTTAATTTTAATAGTTAAGGTTTTAGGGATGGTTTAAGCTGCAATCAATCTTTCAAGGGGTCTCCATTCATGCTAGATGACCAAGTGTTGCCATACACATCTTTTGTGTGATATTTTTCCACGATTATCTTAAATCTGAGTTTTATTCCATCTTTATATTAAGAAATATCAGAGTTTGATGGTTATATACTATGTGACGATTGACGCAAAAAATAATCATGGGTTTATTAACATAAAGTACTGAAATCAGACGAATCTAATACAAATGACATAAAGCATGATTGTTGCCCCACTACAAAATGATTGCAGGAGTTTCAAAAATCCAACTGAACTTTCGAAAAATGGCACATTATCATATAGCTGAAAAATCTCTCGATAACGATTGGAATCATGCATGATCATACATATCAAAGCAAGCATTAGTAAGCACATATTAATGACCAACCACACAGCTAGAGAAAGCTCGTCAAGAGAAGTAATTCGGAATCGAGAGTGTCGAAAACAATATATAAGTACCGGTATATCGAGTTCTGACTTACCTATTCGATCACTTCAATCAATACTATGAGATAAATGACTTTTTTTTTTTTTTTTTTTTTTTTTGTCGAAAGTAGATAGTGCATTCGATCATCGAAAATAACAAATCTTACAAGACAACGATGGAGAAAATTCCGAACATAAAATTTCCAAAAGGGGTAAAGGAGGGTTGGTCAACCAATTTAGAGGAAGTTTGTTGGCACGATAAGTCCTTGCCAGCCAGTCCGCTGCTCTATTTGCTTCTCAGGGACAATAAACCACTGTAACATTTCTGCACCTTGCTAGTTTTTCTTTGCATTTTTGCACGATTTCTCTTAAGTTCCAAGGAGGCTCGGCCCAGCCTATTACCAGGTCCACGACAGGTAAACAATCACTTTCACATATCCACTTAAGTATTTGACTTCGAGTTCTTCCCACGTGCTGCATCTGAAGCCCTCTCAAGTACAGGAGCCCATGCAGCTGACTTTACAAATGATTTAAAATTGTAGAAACTTGTCGCTCAACTTCCCGGTTTGCTGTAAATTGAAATATTCGATGACAAATAGTTTGAACGAGGTGAATGTAATATGAAATCTCTTGATTAAGTCAAAATTTTCCTATGGCTGCCATTGGTGTGGTTACTCATCGTCTCCATACCAAATCGAAAAGAAAATATTTAAAATAAAATTTAAAAAAAAAGGACATATTCATAAGGGAAAAAGAACTAGCCACTTAATACACGCTTCAAGTAGAGTCCTCAAGAGCATATTCACATGGATGAACTACGCTCCTTCCGAGTGTCATTGTATGATCAGCCATGTTTAGAAGGCGTTAAAGCTTTATGAATCCCGTGAATCGTTTTTGAGTCTTGCGTGAGGAGGTGGATATGTATGGATTTCACGGAAGCCCTGCCCCTTAGAAAGTGATCGGAATCCACGCGGAGAGTGGATCCCACAAGTTCAAGTCACATTCTAACTTTTATCATTGCCAGCTCGAAACACACATGCTTTGTGTGTGAAGCAAAATAAAAAGAAAGTTAAATGTATAAATGATCGCTTTGATATATTTGGTCTATTTTAGCATATAACTTGGATCTTTTGCGAAACTTATATAAAAATTAATTTATACAAAAAGTTTGGAAAGTGTTAGAAACTAAGGGATTATCGTGATGGAAAACACATGATTCAGATTTCGCCACCCGCCCATGTTTTTTAGTTATAATTCATCACGGGCATTTCAAGGATGAAAAAAAAAATTAAAATTTCATTAGAACTCCTTACCTTAACATAGCAATTCTTTAAACGCCTAAAAATTGTGCGGTTTACTTTTTCGTTACATCATGTTTGTGCATACCTAAATTTGTAGATAAATTGCTATTTGAAAAAATATGTGACCCTGTATGACTCTTGCTTATTAATTGGTGACCTAGATGTATGATTGCATATTAGGGTACATTTGATTAGTGAAGCTATGCAAATTGATGTTGAATATTGTTCTAGCAATATTAACGTTTCATTAAGTTGGATAATGAACCTTCTTACTTTGTAGTCCAAATAATGTAAATGTTACGGTGCGAATTAATGTTAAGGGAAGTGAGAGAGATGAGAGAATAGAGAATAGAATTTTTTTTAACGATATGGCTCGATCTGAAAACTTTATTATACTTGCTTTTATTAAAAACCGACGTCACCAACTAAAGTAATTAAATAATAAAAAGGGGAGTTGCCACTAATCTTTTACCGGGTATGATTGGCCACCAAAACTTTGTTTAGAGTGCATGGGTTTGGGAATTGATCTCGCTAAGGGAAGGTGTTAGCATCCATATTGCGCTTGTTCTAAGAATGTTATCTTGATTGTTTTTTTGTAAGATATTATTATCCGTGCTTAAAATAAATGTATATATAATAGAAAAGCTATTAGACCAAAAGTCAAAAAAATTTGAGCACATGACACCAATAAAACTATAATAGAAGGAAAAAGAAAGGATCAAAAGCCAAAAAAAATAATTCCAATGAAAGAACTATATTTTATTCCCAGATTCACACAACATGACAAACTGAGCTTTAAAAGATGTATAATCTACAAACAATATATTATATTTAGTATAGAACATGTATATGATAACATTCTCTCTTCCCTAAGTTAGAAGAATTTATTACGCAAATCACATCCAACAAAATTGGTACACAAACACAATATCATTGTAAGTACTTTAAAAATCAAATTGAACTTTGGCAGATGGCACATCATCTAACAACTGAACAATCTCTTCAAGTTGGTTAAAAACTCGTGCAAGCACACCGGACGTTGCCAAAGCAAATGCTAGTAAGCACATATTGACAACAAGCCACATGGCTAGAGATAGACTCATCCAAAGAAGCAATTCAATGCCAAGCGTCCCAAAAATGATGTATAAATATATGTATATCGGCTTTGGGCTCGTGGGCACGGTAGCTTGAATCAATGCTATAAGATAGATAACTTCACAGATGATGTACAATTGCAGAACCATGTGGCTCAATGTCTCAATGGGCTGCGAGTTGAAATGCGCAATGGTGAGCAACTTGAACGCAGTAAACATAATATGGAACCTCTTGGTGGAGCCGAAAGTTTCCTGTTGTTGCTGACATGGTGGTTGTTCATTGTCCCTATAGGGAATCAAGAAAGAAAATGATGGAAAGAGAATAGATTCCAAAGAAAGAAGAAAGAAACATTAGCTACTCAACTAGAGCTCTAAGCAGAATTTTTAAGAGCATATTCACACGAATGAGTTACGGACCTTTGGGATGTCCCCATCTGATCGGCCATGTTATGGAGAAGGGGAGCACGTGCGGAGACCAAGGATTTGCAGATTGCTTCTCCGGCAGGAGCTCGTCCACCTCGCTTAAAAGAATTTTGATCCGGAGCCTCTGTTTTGTGTATGGGAGTTTGTGAAGTGAAAGAAGGGCTTTGCTGAATTTTTATAGGGAGAGAGAGGTGGCCTCGTTGCGGCTCCCCTCGTCATCGACGCGGACTTGACATGAACAGTGTGTACAGGTTGCTCCTTTTGTCCTTTTCGACCTTGAAGATGAACAGAGCAACCTTGAGGTTGCTCCTTTTGTCCTTTTCGACCAAAAGGTTTTTGGAAGACGAACAGAGCAACCTTCAAGTCAAGTCCGCGTCGATGACGAGGGGAGATTTTTGAAGATGAAGGTCGCTCCCTTTGTCTTTTTTGAGGATGAAAAGATTGATGAAGGTCTCTCTCGTTGGTGTCCTCTCGTCCTTTTTGAAGATGAAAAGATTTTTGAAGATAGGCACTCTCGTTGGTGTTCTTTTTTCCGGTTGATGGGTTTACTAAATTTATAGATGCGAAATAGCTGAACTAGCATAGGCACAAGTGTTAGTTGAAACCCTAGACTTTGTTTCCTCAAAGATTGCCCCGAATAGATCAGAATGAGAGATACTCATACACTCTGACTATAGTACACTGGTGATTGCGGTTCTCTCTTCGGACACCCTAAATTGAGAGATACAGCCTTTGATGGATTGAGCCAAGCGTAAACTGAAAGACTCTTCATGTACTATTTTAGTCCATTGTAATCGAGATACGAATAAGGTGGTTGATTGACTAGTCAAAGCTCAACAAATGGGTTGCCCTCTTAGGAATTGGGTTAATATTCCCCCGTCTGCTCATTTGGATTAATTATGTGCTGATGCTAGAGATGTTTGTGCTAAAAACTTTTCTTACTATTGCATATTAGATTCTTTGTTCAATAAAAAAAAAAAAAAAAAAAAAAAGATGTAAGATGATTTCCCCTCCCCTCAAATCAAATCTTTCCCCTCTCCTCAGATCAAATCAAATCGAAGCCTCAATGCTTGCTGCTATGGTTGTCCTTTTGCCATCAAATCAAATCGAGACCGTTGATCTGATCAACGGTTCAACGGTTTTGATTTGAGGACATCAAATGCCCGTCCGGCTTTTCTTTACGGGTATTGAGATCGAATTGAACCGGTCCGTTTGGGGATTAACCCTGTCTGCGCGCCTTCGTTCAGTTCACCCAGCCAATGGACAATCGCCGCTCTCCACCCATCGAGCCCCTTAGCCGCGAAAGCTTCATCGTGCTCGGCTGCTTCAGTTGAGCTGGTCGCCTCCGCACTGAAGCTCCGTCCCTGGAGTCCCTTAGTTTTTAGGTAGTGCTATCTCTCTCTACTTTCGCATCGTAACTAGACTCACAGAGTTTTTCTTTTCGGAACTTGATGTTTGGTTAGAGCAAGCATCCATTGCGGAAGAAGAATCCATGGAAGTAGGATTAGGAACAATGAAGGAAGGAATTAAAGAACGGGAAGGAGGAGAAGAAGAAAGTAGTGGAAGTAGGAGAAGAAGTAGACGAGGAGGAGGAGGAGGAAGAGGAGGGAGCGTGGTCGTCGAATTCAGAAATGGAGAGCGCGATGGAATGGTTGGAAAGGAAAGATGTCGGAGAAACCATGGACGGACGAGCCTTCGCTATCCCACTCATCTCCGCGCTTCCCCTTGGAGGTCCTTGCTTGACTATTCTTTGCATGTATTTCATTTCACTAATTCGCAATGCATGTATGTAGTCTGTAATTCATAGGCATGCTTGATTGTTGCTTGTTGCCAAATCCCTTGCACCAATGTATGGCTTGCCTGAGAAGTGAAATTTGATGTCTACTTTCTGCCGTTGGGGATTAGAGACTTTTCTTTCACGATTACAACATGTTTGGCTTGCTTGAATAGCCTAAAGTCACGGTTCTCTTTCTTTTCCAGTTTGAAGTGAAAGTGATGAGCAGGGAGGTTATAACATCACTTTATGCTTGAATTAATTGGAAGATAAAAATTGCGGCAACACTGTTACAATAAGATTAACTTTGAAGCATAGGGGTAGCATGCTAAATATGCTTATAGATAAAAACGAACAAGGAGTTTTTATAAATATACAAGGATTGGATTCTCTTTATATCGGCTGTTCTTTGGAAAGGGCTAGATAATCTAGTGATTAATTTTGTACTGATATAGTGTGACTAAAGCGATACACTGCTCAGAATGGGTTGCTTTCCCAGATTGCACAATGTTGATGAATTGCCCGAGAAGCTAAGACTTCTTATTGAAGTTCTTATATCCCGCTTTCAGCACAAGAAAGATTATCTATAGGCTTCACTAGCATTTTCTAGAATTGATGTATTGAGTGCCGATGCTTATCGTGTGGCTAAGCTTGAAATATATACCTTGGGTGCATTAGGTCTACTTGTAGAAACAGTCAGATAAACGACACCTGTGAATCTCCTTTTCACTATCTCCTCGTTTTAGCTATCTACACTTGAGTTTCACTTACCTCGATAATTGTAATAGAACTTCATTGTTGGCACAGAGAGATAAGCTACTCTACATTTTGATAGTTTTTGTTTTTTGTGGTCAGAGCTTTTGACTTGAACAAGCATGTGTGGAACTAGTACTGTGTTTACCACTTCTGCATCTAAACATGATAAGGTGGACATTGACATATGTTCTCTAGCTTCTTAATGGGTTGCTGAGTATTTAGCTTGTTGAAATAATGGACTTTATGAATGAATACTGCAGGAGTGGGAGGGAAGGGTGAATGTTTTATGTCCAGCACAGCGACAGCTTCAATTCAAGGAAGTGTATGGGACCTGGGTATTGGCAAAATTGAAAGTAATGAGAAAGCTGATCGTGCAATTTCAAGCAGGTAATGTACAATTTCATTGAAAGAATGATCAACTTTATACTAAGTGTTTGGTCATAAATTCTTCATGTTGCCATTGTAACGACAACCACAATAAAGTCTCTTTATACTGGGTGTAATCTGCTGCTTGGACTTTTCTCAAGTCAACATATCCCCCGTTCTAGACATAGAATTTTCGTCAATTTCCCCATTGGCCTCCTTCCTCTTGCTTTGCACCCCTATCCTAGGGTCAAATCTTCTGTACTTGGCATGAAGCATGATTGGAATTAATTTTCAGAATTTATTTAGTCATAAAAAATTTTGAAGTTCAAACAAAGCCTATTGCAAGCTTAATCTGTCTTTTGCTGATTCATTATTTGAGGAGGATACCTTCCTCCGCCATCTTCCCTCCCTTCGCCACCGACTTCGTTCACAAGCTCCGCTTCCCCATAACCTCACTTGCTGAATCTCCGCTTTCTCCTTTGCTTCCGTGGATTTTAGTTTTTTTGGAGAATTTTTTGAAGATCACGATTGGTTGTAAAGCCACTTAACACATCATCTTTGCGCTTACATAATGGAAGAAGCTTGATTTCAGTGTGAAACTTTTTCCTCGTTTCACTCAGGAAAAGGAAAATTGAAATCACGACCTTCTGCGTCACATTCATAGTTTCAGTCAAATTTGCTGGAATCCTTACTAGATTAATCACGTGTTGTCTGTTTGAATTATTTCGACTTTCAGCATTTTGCTCAGAGCCGCTTCACTCTGGAGACAGTTTTGCCGATTTTGACTGACTGCTTTTCACTTGTTTATTGCTGCGTTTTAGAGCAATCGCTCATGGTGCTTTTCCTCTGTGCAGAGTGACTACACGGCAGAGTTGGAGTGGCTCTCGGGGTTTGTCGACGACTCTTTCGCCGACATCCCAGCAGACTCGCTCTCTGGGACCTGTGCGAGGTCTGCAAAACAAACACACGATCACAAGGGCCAAAGTGATCCGAGCTTGAAGCTGAATGGGGAGGCTCTAATCAGTCTCTCGACAAAGGCCAGGATCGAGTCTTCTAGAGATTGGACGAAGTGCAACAGCCATGGAACATGAGCGAAGATCAAGAGAGGAGAGAGATGATAGACGAGAATCAGGAACACAGGTTTTAAGAGTGGAAGGAAGAAAAGACTATTTAGAACCTAGCCTATTTAGGTTGACCTGCGAAGTTCTAGGTGAATTTAAATGATATGGGTTAATAAATGGAGGACCCATTTTGACGAATTTCCTTGAAGCATCCCACGAGTTAATGTTGGAAGGGATTGGATTTGAGCCACGGAGTAAGAATATGAAGTCGTGTGGTTTGCTCGTGGTAATCTATTTTGGTTCACTCACTCGGGATTACTATGGATGTTTGTTTAAGGCATGTCCAGATAGGCTTCTGCTCTTTGCTTTTTCCTTAATCAACGTCTTGCAACAGACTCGCGGCACACAGGGCACAAATCTTTACACATTAATTCATATGTACTTTTAAATAAGTTTCATCTTTTTATTTGGAGTAGAAGGTCGATGCGTGTGGAAAGCTTGGATGTGAAGCTTCTCAGCAAGCTCCTCTATGCTTGGCATCACAAGCTTCCTCAACTTCTTTATCTAGAGCTTTTTAAGCCTCGCCTTTAAGATAATCATTGTACGACACGATTCCAACGTAAAGACCGGGTAAGGCCAGTCTCGAAAGGAGGGGGTGAATGAGAAGTGGGTGTGGAAAATGAAGACAAATTCAAATATGTGAGGGAGCAAGGAAACTACATAGATTAATAGTCAATGAACTCTATTACATTAATCTTCCATTTTCCGCCTAATTGTTTTGACGCCTAAAATATGTTTTTTCTATTTAGTTTCGGGGGAGATCTCAAAGTATTAATAAGTATGCCCGAAGTGCATATACTTCGTTTAATTTATTTATTTTTTAAAACCTTATTCAACTAAAATACACCACATCCATTTTCAAATGATGGATTCTGGATCGCATAAAAGGTGAGAGAGGTTTAAAACTTTGGTAGTAATAGTCATTTTAAAATAATTAGGGATGAAATTATCTAAAATAAGGAGTATGAATCCACTTTTAAAAATCATTAAATTCACTAAATGATTGTTTTAACGTATGAATCAAAGTTTATCAAAAGCTTGGTCTAAATCAAGAACAAGGCTAGTAGAAATAAATAAATTGATTGGGAAAAGTGTCAGAAGAGTCTTAAACTTTTTGTAGTTGTGCCAATTTAGTCCTAAACCTTTTATCGGTACCAATTCAGTCATAAATCTTTTGACTTTATGCCAATTTAGTCTTGAAATTTTTGATTTGATATCAATTGAATTATAAACCTTTTGATCTGATGTCAATTTAGTCATTTCAACTAATTTTGATCAGATATTTCTAACATGGATGCCAGTTGGCTAATATGGAATAGTCAACGCTGACATGGACAATTTTTAATAATATTTTAAATTTTTTTCGATTTATTTTTTGTTTTCTTTTTCCCTTTCTTCTTTTCTTTTCTTTCTCTCCTCCTTCCTCTAGCCGATCATCAGCTGGATGACCAGCCAGAGGTGAGGGTGGGCGAGGTCAACCCTACCAACCTCTGCCAAGCCTCACCAGTGGCGGCAAGGGTTAGGCCTTGGCGACCATGGGCAAGGTCAAGCCTCGCCTAGCCACTAGTGAGGGGCTCAAGCCCTGGAGGCCACGAGGTTTCTCCTGCGTGAGGTCGCCCTCACAGCCACTAGCAAGAGCCTTGCTAGTAGCTAACGAGGCTCATCGCCCTTGCCTTTGGTCAGTCACCCAGTCAACAACTAGTTAGAGGAAGGAGGAGAGGAAGCGAAAAAAAAAAAAAAAAAAAAAAAAAAGGAAAAGAAAAGGAAAAGAGGGAAAAGGAAAAGAAAAGAAATAAATTGACAAGTGATTAGTAAAAATATTAAAATATTATTAAAAGTTATCTACATTAACAATATCCGGCGAAAATTGATCAGAAGGATTGAATTGTCACTAGATCAAAAGATCTAAGACTAAATTGACATAAAATCAAAAGTTTTAGGACTAAATTGATACTAATAAAATGTTTATGACTAAATTGGCACAAAGTTAAAAAATTTATGACTAAACTGATACAAATAAAATGTTTAGGACCAAATTGACACAAATGCAAAAAGTTCAGAACTATTCTAACACTTTTCCCTAAATTGATAACTCTTCATCTTTACCTTATCAATTTAATATTTATTTTTGGCGTGTTCATGTCAACTCTTATTCACTCCGAGCTACTTGGGATCACATGTCTATGAAGAGCTTGCTTGATCTGATTCAAATTGAATATAGCATTTATAAATATATTAAAAATTGTATGGAAACGATTCCTTAGAGGTGCAAACAAAATGACGCAAGGACTTCGGGTGAGGGAAAAATAAAAGCTTTCTTAAGAAGGGAAAATAACCGGTTTTAAAGCCAGCTCTTCTTTTCGAAGGTTGAGGATTCGAAATTGAATCGGTCCGTTGACGGCTTTTTGTTATTGCTTGTGCCTGCGTGCCTTTCATTCAGTTCACGCAGTCAAAGGTCGGTCGCCGCTCTCCTTCCTTCACCAATCTTTGCCCGTTGAGTCGCTCAGCCGCCTAAGCTCCGTCGAGCTCAGCCTATTCCATGGCCTGAGTAAAGTTGAGCTCGTCGCTTCCGTAGCAAAGCTCTGTCTCTCGAGTCTGTTGCCGTTGATCATCCTCCTCGCGTCCCTATTCAGGTAGCTGTCTCTATCTCTCTCCGTTCACACCGTAACCAGTCTCACCGAGTTTTTCTTTTTGGAACTTGATGTTTTCCTGTAACAGGCATCCATGGTGGAAGAAGAATCAATGGAAGTAGGATTAGAAATAAGGAATGAAGAAATTAAAGAAGGAGAAGAAGGAGAAGAGGAGGAGGAGGCGTGGTCGTCAGATTTAGAAATTGAGGAGGCGTTGGAATGGTTGGACTCGAAAGACGGCGGAGAAGCAGTGGACCGAGCCGTCGCTCCCAATTCTTGACGTCCGAATGCTCATGGAGGGCTTCACACGCGTGCCCGGTCGTCCACGGTTCAGTCTCTGTCCAACCGGAGCCAGAAACTCTCCAGTCACATCCTGCATGCTGCCACCGGCTTCCGCTACCAGAGGCTCTAGTTCTCGAGCCGCTACTCCGCCCTCGACGCCACGTTGCTGAGCGTCGTCGCGGTCGCGGCCAAGCTCTCGTTCGACCTCAACACGGTGATGCCGCACCACCAGCAGCTTTTCAAGCTCAGCAGCTCGGTGCTGATCCGCACTGTGATGGGAGATTCAATGCCTTCTCCCGGGGCGATGGAGAACAAGGAGCTCCTGTCCAACGTGATCGCTCTTGCGATCCTCGTCATCACATCGATGATGAACATTTGTATGCAATTGGGCACCGGAGTGATCTACGAGTACTGGAGGGAACATGGCTTCGTGATGTTTCTGATGCTGCTCTTGCCGGTGACCCTGAGCTTCACTATCCTTTATATCTATTTCATTTAACTAATTTGCAGGGCCGGTTTGTAGTTTGTAGTTCAGAGGCATGCTTGATTCTTATATTTTGATAAGTATACCTTGCCTGAGAATGAAATTCGATGTCTCCTTTCTACTGTTGGTCACTAGATAGAGATTTTCTTTGGTGATTACAACATGCTGCTAAGTCATGATCTCTTTCTGTTCAGTTTTGGATTGAATGTAATAGTAAGGGATGTTAGAACATCACTTCATGCTTGAATAGATTGTGGGAGAAAATTATGGCTACATTGTTACAACAAGGTTGAACGGTGAAGCATATGGTTAGCATCCTAAACGAGCTGTTTAAAAAGGATTGGATTCTTAATCCATCTTCTTTGGGAAAAAACGTAAAGGACTGCTTGAAGAACCAATAGTAAAAAATGAACAATGAGTTTTTAGAACATACAAGGATTGTTTTCTCTGTTTAGTGGCTGCTCTTTTGAAAGGGATGGATAATCTAATGAGTAATTTTGTACTGATATAGTGTGACTAGGGCAAGATGCTGCTCATAATGGTTGTTTTCCTAGATTGCACAGTTTTGATCAATTTACCTGAGAGGCTAATATTGAAGTTCTTAAACCTTGGCTTTGAAGCGACATGAGTTTATCTATAGGCTTCGCTAAGATTTTTTTCAAGTGGTTGTATTGAGTGTCGATAATTTTGATTGAACTTCATAAGAACTTTCAACTTTCTAACTTTTTCCACTTTTCACCAAAAAAATAAAAATAATTTTGAGTCATGTTGTCATCTATTTGGTTAGCACATGAACATCCGCTATTTTAGATTTCGATACTTTTTTTTTTTTGGGGTAAAAAATTTTGATACTTGAATCAGCATTGTGTTGATATATAGTGTACTAGTATTATATCTACCACTTCCTTTTGCATCTAAATATTTTGTGGACACTGATATGTTCTCTAGCTTTTTTATGTGTTATTGAGTATTTAACTTATCGAGCAGGTAAAGGACATCTTCATCAAAAGATTGATCGACTTTGTACTGAGAGTTCTGTTCCAATAAAATTTTCCGTGTTGCCATCATAACAACAGCCACAATAAGGTCTCTTTCTACTAAGTATAATTTGCTGCTTGGATTTTTCTCATGACAATATATCCCCTATAAAATATGTGTCCGTTTTAAAAATCTATTAGAATTTTCGTCAATTTCTTCATTGGCCTCCTTCCTCTTGCTTTGCACCTTTGTCCCGGGGTCAAATCTTCTATGCTCAGCGTGAAGTTTGAGTGGAATTATTTTGCAGAATTGGATATAGGAAAACAAACTACGATTACTTTTATTTGATCATCAATAGTTTTGAAGTTGAAACGAATCCTATTGCAAGCTTAATCAATATTTCAGTTTGACTGGATCATAGCTGAATAAACTATTTGGTGGGTGTATGCATTGGTTCATATCCCCTCTTGCAATAATTATTCAGAAGTAAGACCACTTTTAAAAGTCATTGCAGTTACATTGCCCCAACCCATTTCTAAAAGTTACCGAAGTGATGTTAGCATCTCTGAGAAGTTCTCTTGGAATTGTTTATGTGGTTGTGCAGGCCATTGACTAGAGGACTCGGATGGGTTCTGTTCAAGATGCTCGACCATCAAGTATTTAATGAAGCAAATGGTTGCATTTCCACTGCCGAAGATGTGTGCTATTATCTACGGTCACCAGTACTTGCTACCTTCTCTTTTTCTGCCAATTGACAGTAGGTGGAACTTCTCCGCATCATCGCTGGACCCTTTTGTCGCTCTGACTTTTCTAAGCAAATGTTTATCATGCAACATAATCTGATGGGCGAGAATTGGCAATCTACATAAACTTATCCCTATAAATTGGTCATCTTCTTACCCCCAAAAGTACGTGAAAAAATCAAACTAAAATCGCAAAAGACATCTAACTATCGATAGTGGATCTAAACTAGGAATCGATTAGGTCATAACCAACTCCTACCAAGACCTCCTTCCTTACAATTTTGATCTGTTGGATTGATAATGCTTGGCTGGCTATTTTGCTAGCATGAGATTAATTAGCCTATTGGTTTACTAAGGTGGGGGTTAAAAGAATCGCTATGCAATTACTAGGCAGATGTGAAATTTGCCAGAGCAAGAGCTCGTGAAGCGTCCTTTTGGGACTCCGAAATCAATCCCGTTCGATTGTCTTTTGTGTTTTTCAAACCTGACAACTATTTAGGAGGGGTCATTGGCTGTGACTTCTGATTATGACCTTTTAAAGTTGGAGCCTTCAAGGCTCCGTGGGTGTCGCCTTTTGTTAAAGTATGAGAGGTAAAAACGTCTTGAATTCTAAGTCATACCCCAAAAAGATAAATGGAAAATTCAAGAAATGCTTTCAAAGTATATACACCATACCTAAATCAGTATAAACGAGGTACCTAAAAACATCATGCTTAAATTACTGAACTCAGAAGATATACACCGTACTTAGACGTGAGTTTCATTCCTTCTTCATAAATTGTCTACGGACTCCGCGACAATTGACAATAAACAATAATCATGGATCTCCAAAAGTAGATTATGAAAATCACAAGATTTATTACAAGCATCATGCAACAAAAATACCCAAATACAGTATATTGCTGGAATTTCAAATATCAATTGGCTCATTGTTGATGACTTGAACAATCTCTTGAAAGCGGTCAAAATCTCGTGCAAGCAAACATGCCAAAGCAAGCACATGTTGACAACAAGCCAAATGGCAAAGGATAGACTTGTCTAGAGAAGCAACTCAGAAGCGAGAGTCCCAAATTTGAGGTACAAGTGCCGTAACATCACGTTCGAGCTCGAGGGTCTAGTCATTTGGATAAGTGCCACGAGATAGACAACTTTGCAAATGACGTAAAACTATAGAGCTTGGAGGTTCAAAATTTCGATATGCTATGAATTGAAATGTTCGACAAGAAGTAGCTTGAATGAGGTGAATATAATGTGAAATGGGAAAAGTACCAAAAAAGTCATAAACCTATTGCATTGGTATTAATTCAGTTCTAAACTTTTCAATTGGACCAATTCAGTCCTAAACCTTTTAATATTGTTACCAATTTAGTCCATCCGGCCAATTTTGGCCGGTTGGGGCTGACGTGGACATCGGCCGGTGACCGGATGCTGGCGTAGCAATTTTTATGATTTTTTTATTATTTTTTCAAAATTTTTATTGATTTTTTATTAATTTTTTCTTTTTTCTTTTCTACCTTCTTCTTCCTGGGGTGGCTGGTGAGCCTCCGGTGAGGCTCGCCGGCCACTTGGCGAGGGTCACGAAGCCCTCACCCGCCGCCGGCGAGGGTCGCAGCCCTCGCTCGGCCTCTCCTAGGACGCCGGCCACCCCAGGAAGAAGAAGATAGAAAAGAAAAAAGAAAAAGAAAAAAATTAATAAAAAATCAATAAAAATTAATGAAAAATTCGAAAAAAATAATTAAAAAATCATAAAAATTGCCACGTTAGCGTCTGGCCACCGGCTAACGTACACGTCAACGTCGGCAGGCCAAAATTGGCTGGATGGACTGAATTGGTACCAATATTAAAAAGTTTAGGACTGAATTGGTCCAATTAAAAAGTTTATGACTGAATTGGTACCAATGCAATAGGTTTAGGACTTTTTTGGTACTTTTCCCAATGTGAAATCTCTTAGTTGAGTGGAAATTTTCTTATCATTAGTGCCGTTACGATTGCCCGTTCTCCTTGCACCAAACTAGGAAGCAATTAGTTGGAAGAAGAATCAATTCAAAAGAAAAAGAGAACTAGGTGCTGGGCCGTGCTCTAAGCAAAGCTTTCAAAACATATTCAGATGGATGTAAAACGTCCCTTTCCGATGTTACCGTATGATCGGCCATGTCGTGGGTAGAGGTGGCAAATGGGTGGGTTGGGTTGGGTTGGGTATGGGTCGGGTCGAAAGTGGGTCAATCCATATTTAACACATTTAACCCGTTTTGACCCATATTCTTATAGTGTAAATTTAATGACTCATACCCGACCTGACCTGTATCCGACCCATACCCGGCCCGACCTATGTTACTAAAATATATTTATTGTTAAAACATTCATATGTAATACAAAATTTTTAAAAAATTTGATGCAATACAAATTTAATGGAAAATTTTTATATTTCTTTTAAATATATTTTTAAAAAATCAAAATTTTTATTATTTATTTATTTTTTAAAAATATAATTTTTTATTTTTATTTTTAAAAATATTTTTATTAATTATTTTTATTTTTTTCTTTTCTCTTTTCTCTTTGCTAAAACCTAATGCCGATCGTAGAAAAATCAACTTCTATTGTGGGTCGATGATTTCGAAGTTCTTCTCCAACGCCTGTCGGAGGGGATTTTGGTTTTCCTCCCTTTGCTTTGAAACTTGCTACCGGTTCCTAATTCCTTCGCATCGTGTATTGCGCGAGGATGAGATTGTCGGAAATCATACAAGTGATTGTTGGAAGCTTAAACTTATTCGAGTGACAAGAAAAGCAGAAGCTGAACAATGTTGCAGAAGCACTCCATTCTGCACCTTTTCTCCTTCGGTTGGCCGCCGGCCACGATGATGGTCGACGACTAACCACAGGCGAGATCGAGCTCGCCGGCGTCGGGCAGGGCTCGATCTTGCTGATCCGGCAAGGCCGAGTCTCCGCCCAACGCCGGCGAGCTCAAGCCTCGCTGACGTCGGGCGGGGCCTCGGCCTCGCCGGCGTCGGTGGAGGCTCGGCCTTGCCGGATTGGCGAGGCCAAGGCCCCGCCCAATGCTGGCAAGCTCGAGCCTCGCCAAATCCGGCGAGTGTCGAGTCTCGCCCGTCGTCGGCCAGCGAGGCCGAGGCCTCGTCCAATGCCGGCGAGCTTGAGCCTCGCTAGATCCGACGAGGCTCGGCCTCGCTAACGATTGGAGAGGCCTGTCGCCGGCTAGCGGCTATCCGGTGCCCTGCTGGCTGCCGGTGACGAATGAAGAAAAATAAAGAAAAAAGAAAAAAATTTGAAATATAAAAAATAATTATAATTTCGATCTTTTTATTAAAAAACATTTTTATAAATTTAAAAAAGGCCAAGGGTTTAAACTTTAAAATGGGTTTCCTTATAATCCATTTACACTTCTTTTTTTTTTTTGTTTTACATTCACCGACCCATTTTTGACCCAAATTTAACTTTCACTCGACCCATTTCCAATCCGTATTTAATCAGCACTTGACCCATTTCTGACCCATATTTAACTTTCACTTGACTCATAGATGACCCATTTTTAATAAAATGGGTCATAATAAGGGTTTTTGACCCATATTACACGCTCTAGTCGTGGGGATGGGGGCGACGAATAAACTCTGGGAGGCGACTTGGCGGTGGACGTATGAATAGGCCATGTTTCCAACCTACCTTTTTTAATTTTTTTTTTCATTTTAATATTCGACCCTACATCAAATTGGCGGGGACTTGACTTTTGCAAAAGTCATCAGTGCCCTATTTCGATGTCGGGAGTCAGTCCTGGACCGTCAAATCCCCCTCCCGAGAGTTAAATCAACGGTTGGAAACACCATTACTCTCCCCTCTCTCACCCGCGTCTCAGGGGAAACGAAGGTTCGCTCCTCTTTCTCCAAGGGCACTTCAACGAAGTTTCGGTTTGGCAAAATTCCTCCTTTGCCCATCGGTTTAGGCTTTACAGCATGGCTTGAGCAAATTCTCTAATTTTCCCCACGGCAGGGCGACAAATTCGCCGAGAATAAGCGTGCCTTGCGTGGATTTAAAATTTTATCTTATTTTATATTTAGGTTTGATGATATTTTGTGGCCACGCAAAAAATATTTGCAGAAGTGACATATAACATTCACACGAAGAATATAATTTTAATGACTCATAATTGACTACCCCACCTATACCCAATCTAACTTGGACTCCAATTGCAAATTTTCTCCTTATTCATGGAAAATGGCATAACCAATCAAAACAAAATAAACATGAAATGAATTAGCAAATAAGAAATTACTAAAAATTGTGATGAATCAAGCTTTAAAAGCATACGTCCTATTATTTCTCCTGATGCTAGAAGTTTGAACTAACCTAGTAGAAGAGTCCCTGCCTAGAAAGATACGTGTAATGTAAACTTGTACTCTTATAAGTACTGAAAAATCTGAAAGTACCTGAAGATCCGAAATTGTTCAAATCCATGAAGATTTGTGGCAGTAAGACCTTGTCCAACGCCATACACTTCAATAAATGAAGTGACTTGAATGAGTTTTGAGTGGAGGCTATTAAATCCTGTTCATATGCAATTTTAAGTTGTCCAAAGGCCTCACCTTTTTCTTCCTTGTTTGTCCAACTTATTCCGTCTGAGTCCAACTTCCAGATATGCCACTAGTTTACACACCCGAAGAAATGACGTGGCCCGTTAATTATTTCTTCTTCTTCTTTTTATTCTGGTTTAGGGATGATTTAAGTTGTAGTTAATCTTTGAAGGTGGTCCATTCATGCTAGATAACCATGTGTTGTCAGAAATCTTTTTATACGGTACTTTTCCATGATTTTATTAAATTTTGAGTTTTGTTCCGCCTCCACACAAGGGAATATTAAAGTTTCACAACCGTTTATGTAATTTTTGACGTGTGACCCACAAAAAATTGTGAATCTACCGAAATAAATTATTAAAATCACTCTCTACTTGACTTTTTGGATGTTCCTCGGGAGGAAAAAAAATGGAAAAAAGAAAAGTGTGAGAAGTAGAATGGTAACATTTTTATATGTTAACATAATATAATTTGAGTCAATTCCATTTAGATCTAGTTTTAGTTGGTTTTTGTTTCTTACAACTCATTTTAATCAATTCATAAAATTAAAGTGACTAATTTTAAATTTGACCCAACAAATATGAATTGAAACATGGGCTAGTGCACCCATTTTGTTACTTTTAGAACAAAAAATTAGGCCAATAAAAAGATCAAATGATATTAAAGTAACTGTGTACATGACATGGCAATAATGTAAGGTTCACCATACTCAGAACAAGCATATCGTAATCTTCTCTTTTCCAGTACAAATAATACTTATTTCAAATGGCATACACCAAAATTGATACAAGATAATCAAACTAAACTTGGGAAGACAGCACATCCTCGAACAAGGGAATAATCTCTCGAAAGTAGTCGAAACTTTGTCCGAGAAGACCAGATGATGCCAAAGCAAACACTAGCAAGCACATATTGATGACCAACCACACAACCAAAGACAAGCTTGTCCAAAGAAGTAATTCGGAGCCGAGAGTTCCAAAAACGATGTACAAGCACCTGTATATCAAGTTTGGGTGGATAGATCCAGTTACTTTGATCAGCTCAATGAGATAAATGACTTTACAAATAATATAGAACTGCAAAAACATGGGGCTCAACGCCTCGGTATGCTGTGAATTGAAGTATCCAATGACAAGCAGCTTGAACGTGGTGAATATAATGTGGAATCTCTTGGTCAAGTCAAAACTTTCTTGTTGTTGCTCATGATGTGGTTCCCCATTGTCACTATATTAAATGAAGAAGAAAAGCAGATTCAGAAGAGAAAATAAACTGACTACTTTATCCCATTCTTAACAAAGACCTGAAGAGCATAACATACCTTTGTGGAGTCGCTGTTTGATTCGGCATGGCCGTGGAGAAGGGGAGTGAGTGCAGGAGACGAAGGAGGATTCGAAGAGCAAGAAAAGACTTTGCCCGTGCCCAGTCCCTTGCTTGAACGATTTCTGATCTATCTAGTGTTTGCTCTACGTGTTGGTCGTGGAGTAAAGGGATGGGTCGTCGCCTATTTATAGCCCTACGTAAGCTCAATTGCGTTTTGGAGAGGGGCAGCAATTTCTTGGCTCCTGCAATGGCCCTTCCAAACCGTGGTTGACCGCCTTTGGCCGAGGCCCTTCCAAACCGTATCTGCAGATATTAGAGTCCCGTGCAATCGGAGTTCCTTCCAATAAAATATTGAAAGGGACTTCGAATCTCTTCCAATATAGGCTCCGTTTGGAAGGAGCATTTCCAAGGTCCTTTAGGCCCTCAAAGGCCTTTGAGAGAAATTTGAGGTGTTTGGCAAACAAATGCTAAAGGCCTTTGTGCAAATGTATGGCCTCCCAAATGCTGAAAGCCCAAGGCAGCCTTGAGGCTGCCTTGGGCTTCTCGGCATTTTCAGAATGCCCAGGGTTACTGTTTATATTTTTTTTTTCCAAAATTGTCCTCACGAATCTTTTGTTTTTCCGGTGCGTGCCCTTGTAGGGTTACCGTTCATCTTGTTCATCTTCTTCCCCACGCCGCGCGCCTCAGGAGGTCGGGCGACTCCGGCGGCCGCCGGAGGTCGCGCGACCAGATCTGGTCGCCGGAGGTCGCGCGAAGGTCGCGCGACTAGACCTGCCTCCGGCGACCCGGATCCGGGTCGCCGGAGGTCGTGACGGCGTCGCGCGACCTCGCCGGCCCAGATCCGGGTCGCGGAGGTCGCCGGCGTCGCCGCGCCGCCGCCACCGCCAGCGCCCCGCCCTTGCCGGTTTTCATTTTTTTATTTTTATTTTATTTTTTATTTTCACAAAAGCCATTTTGTCTCCCAAACACTATTTTACTCAAGGGTACTTCGCAAAGGGCTTTCAAACTATAATTTACCAAACGCACTTTGCATTTTAAAAAACACTTTTCACTCAAAGGTCTTTGCATTTTCCTAAAGACTTTTTCCAAAATGCTTTCCAAACGCAGCCATAGTTTCTGCCATGGGATAGGTGGTAAAAGTGTAATCCCATCGCAAGCAGGTGGGCAAGCTTTTCCACGTCCCATCGCAAGCTTCTCCGAATCGTAGAATTTTAGCTATCGCAAGCTTTCCCACGTCCCATCGCAAGCTTCTCCGAATCTTAGAATTTTAGCTATCACAGGCTTTCCCACATCCCATCGTAATCTTAGAATTTTAGCTATCACAGGCTTTCCCACGTCTCATCGCAAGGCGATAGTTAAAATTCTAAGATTCGGAGAAGCTTGCGATGGGATGTGGGAAAGCTTGCCCACCTATCCCATCGCAGGAACTATATTGGAAGAGATTCGGAGTCCCTTTCAATATTTTATTGGAAGGGACTCCAATTGCACGGGACTCTAATATCTGCAGATATGGTTTGGAAGGGCCTCGGCAAAAGGCGGTCAACTACGGTTTGAAAGGGCCATTGCAGGAGCCAAGAAATCGCTACCCTTCTGATGATTACATTAGAGGGGGCGGGGTTGGTGGGAGAGCATTACCCCATCATCACAACCGTGGATTTATCAACAAATCCACGGTTGCGATGACGGTTGTCATTTAATAAATGTCGCCTATCATCTCAGCCGCTTTCGCGGCCCGTGTTTAGTTGAGCTCGTTGATTACGGAGCAATGCTCCGTCCCTCGAGGAGGAGGAGGAGGGGGAGAAGCAGTGGACAGAGCCTCCCCTCCCAATTCGCGACGTCCGAACGCTCATGGGAGGGCTTCACACGCGCGCCTGGTCGTCCACTCTTCAACCCCCGTTCGATCAGAGCCAGAAACTCTCCACTCATGTCCGGGCTTCCCTTTGAAGGTCCTAACACTCCTTTCTCTTATCGTTTGTCTATCCAATTATCCATTTCATGTAACTAATTGGCAATGCCTGTATGTTGTAGTCTGTAGTTCAGTGGCATGCTCAATTCTCATATGTTGCTAAATCCATGGGAGCAACGGGTAGCTTGCCCGAGAAGTGAAATTCGATGTCTTTTTTCTCCTGTTAGGGATTATAGATTTTCCTCGATGACTACAACATATTTGGCTTGCTTGAATGGCCTAAAGTGACATTCTCTTTCTTTCTGGTTTGAATTGAATGTGACAAGGAGGAAGGTTATTACTTCACTTTATGCTTGAATTAATTGGAGGAGAAAAATTGTGGCAACACTGGTACAACAAGATTAAACTTTGAAGCATAGGGTTAGCATCCTAAATATGCTTATAGATAAATATCAACAAGGAGGAGCTTTTAGAAATATACAAGGATTGGTTTCTCTTTATATTGGCTGTTCTTTGGAAAGGGCTGGACAATCTAGTGATTAATTTTGTACTGATACAGTGTGACTAGAGCGATATGCTGCTTAGAATGGTTGTTGTCCTAGATATAACAGTGTCGATGAATTACCCGAGAAGCTAAGACTTCTTATTGAAGTTCTCATATCCCGCATTCATCACGAGAAAGATTATCTATGAACGCGTCACTAGCATTTTCTATAATCTATGTATTGAGTGCTGATGCTTATCGAGTGGCAATGCCTGAAATGTATACCTTGTCTGCACCCAGTCTACTTGTGGTAGTAATCGGACAAATGACACTATTGAATCTACCTTCACCATCTCCTGTTTCAGCTGTCTACACTTTTGAGTTTCACCAACAT
This sequence comes from Eucalyptus erythrocorys, assembly GCA_014182555.1. NCBI lineage: Eukaryota > Viridiplantae > Streptophyta > Magnoliopsida > Myrtales > Myrtaceae > Eucalyptus > Eucalyptus erythrocorys. Next base: position 11,648,358 of record CM024601.1, read on the forward strand.
AGAACTTCATAAAAACTTCAAATTGCCAAGCTTTTCCACTTTTCACCAAAAAAAAAAAAAGAAAGAAAAGGATTTTGAATTCATTCTGTCATCAATTTGGTTGGCAACTGAATATAACTCTAGATTTTGATAGTTTCTTTTTGGGGTCAGAACTTTTTACTTGAATAAGCATTTGTTGATATATAGTGTACTGGTACTATATCTACCACTTCCTTCTGCATCTGAGCATGTTTTGGTGGACACTGATATGCTCTCTAGCTTCTTAATGTGTTGCTGAGTATTTGACTTGCTGAAAGAATGAATAGTATGAACGAAAACTGCAGGAGTGGGAGGGAAGGGTGAATGTTGGCATGTCCAGCACACTGAGAGCTTCAATTCGAGAAAGTGTACAGGACATGGCTATAGTCAGAATTAAAAGTCATGAGAATGCTGACCATGCAACTGTTGAGCAGGTAAAGTACATTTTTGTCGAAAGATTAATACGTTGTGTGCTAGGTGTTTTGGGAAAAAGTTTCGATTAACATTCTCCATGCTGCAGTTGTAACAGCAGCCACAAGGAGGTCTCCTTATAGTAACTGTTAGCTGCTGCTTGGATGATGTCAAGACATTATGTGTCCGTTTTTAATGATCAATTAAAATTTTTGCCAATTGCTTCATTGGCCTCCCTCCTCTTGCTTTGCACCTCTATCCCAGGGTCAAATCTTCTAAACTCGGCATGAAGCATGAGTGGAGTTAATTTTCAGAATTTATTGTGCTTCGTGGATATAGGTAAATGAACTATAATTGCTTTTAGTCAATCATCAGAAGTTTTGAAGCTGAAATGAACCCTCTTGCAAGCTTAATCTGTCTCTTTGCTAAATCATTATCATTTTGACTTAATAATAGCTGAGTAAACTCCTTGATGGGTGTACGCATTGGTTCATGCCCCCTCTCGCAATAATGTGCAGAAGTAAGACCACTTCTAGAAGTTATTGTCGTTACAGTGCCCCACTCCTACTTCTATTTTAACTGAAGCTAAGGAAACATCTCTAACATGTTCTTGTGGAATTGGTTTTGTGGTTGTGCAGGCCATTGATCAGAGGACTGGGATGATTCTCTTCAAGATGCTCGACTGTCAAGTATTTAATCATATAAATGGTTGCATTTCCACTGGTAAAGAAGTGTGCCGTCATCTACAGTAAGCAGTACTGGCTACTTTCTTTTTTCTACCAACTGATTGTTGTGAAAGTTCTCTACATCATCGTTATGATTTCCCAATTTTACTTATGACCTGTTTGTATTTTTGCTACTACTGCATAGTCTCTTGACCCTTTTGTCGCTCTGACTTTTCTAGGCAAATATCTATCTGCAACAAAATCTGATGGCCAAGACTGGGCAATTAAAGTCTACAAGACTTCAGTGCTTGTGTTTAAGTAAGTGTGATAGTTTTTAGTTGTTTGTAATGTGCCTTCATGGGCGTTCGAAAGTGCAATACTGCATTTCGCTACAAGTTTGTGATATTTATTCTTTCTCGAATTGATGATTGATATACAGGTTCTGTTTGTTGCGATGGCAATCACTACTAGATTGTGGAGAATGTTGGCTAGTATCGTGTCACGACCAAATTTTTGGGTGAACCACCTAGGGTTTGGCTAATGGATTGTTAAGCCTAGACTTAACTCGGGCTCTCCCAAGCCCATACCAATTCGCGACTTTAGGTTCAAGTTCTTAACATGCAAAGAATTTTTAACTAGGAGTCGCCACTAATTTATTTTTGATGAGTCGATTAGAAATCCAAGTAAAGTAATGGGAGTTTTACTTTACTTTTACGAACTAGAGATTTTTGGTACAAGGACTTGGTTACATTAGATTTCTCTAATGCCCTTTCAATACCTTTCTTTTTATTTTTGAAGAATGTTTAGCAAGCAGCTCGAATTAATTTTAATTATCTCCCTAACATGTGAGGTGATCATGCGGGTGCGCAACCCACCAATTTAATACCCAAGAAAACAAATAAAAAAGAACACAAAACTTATCTCATAACAACGAGAGCATCTGTATTGTCAGATTAGAATTCACATCATCAACCCTAGATATGATTTCTAATTAACATGCAATTTCTCTTTTTTGTTTTCACTTTGTTTAATGATAACTTAATCTATATGCAATGCATGCTAATAATCTAATATGACATGGCAACATAACCTAAATTACATAATATAGCAACATGATTTAAATTATTTGACATGAGTAGAGTAAATTCTAAAGAAATGCAATAATTAAATGCAATCTAAATGACCTAATTCTATTGACAGGCGATTTCTAATTAAATGGGCCTGAAAAATAAACGACGTGCATTTCAATTAATCTAGTCCTAAATGACATGTTCATGACATTTTTTTTATTTTTCCTTTCCCTAAAAATTGCAATTTATCATAAAAAATGGAAGTAATTTATCCTAAGACTTTTTTTGGATTTTGTATGAAATTCAAAATTAGGTAAAATGTGAAAATTACCTAGCTAGATTAAGATTCTATCTAATTTATATTAGGAATTAGGTTGAGCCACATCCTAATTTAAACTAAAATATGATCTTAACCTAAATAATCCTAAAATGCAATCTATCTAATATTATCTAAACTTATAATAAATTAAAAACTAACATTTATAATTAAGTTACATGCAATATTACCCTAAAATGCAATGACGTGCGAAAAATGTCCTATTCTTATATGTATGATGATCTTTTTGTTGTTTTTTCCCATTTTTTTAATTTCCAATTAATTATACATGCAATCCAAGTTAAAAAGCTAGCAACCTAAATTAATTGATTTGATTTTTTGATATTTTGATTTCTTTAAATTTTGATTTTTTTTAAATCAGAATAAAATTTCTATTCTAAATATGCAAACCCTAAAACAAGAGATAAATCTAATTCTAATCTACATTTTTGATTTTTTTTTAAAAGAAAATTACCTTAAGTGACACGATAGCAAATCAAGTAATATTGATACCCCAAATTGACGAACTATATCTCGCGCATGAGATCGGGTTGGCCAATTTCACATAAATCACGAATCGGATCTCGGGTGGGAAATCGGATTGGCAATTTTTTAAGTAATTGCGAGTCGAATTTCGGGCGCGAAAATTGAACTGACAATCACATGCACCTTGTGAAATTAGGGATTAATCCCTAAGTTAGTTGCGAATATCATGCTAGGGATTTCAATCATGTGCATCAAGAGATATTTCGAACAAAATATTTAAGAATAAAAAATCTACCTAATTTGAAGCGTGCAATCAAGATACAGATTGGTGCTCAGCGTTACGGCTTGACTTGGCGGACGTCGGGCTTGCTGAATGCACACAATAACTATAGAAATCCCCACGCTTTTTGATCGAGTTCTGGTCACTCTGGTGACAATATTCTTTGAATATTCAACTTTGACTTTCATAGTTCCAGAGTCACATTTTTGAATTGTCTACCCTTACAGTCCGTGAATATCAAGTAGAATAGCTGCAACAAAACTCGTGTGAATCATTCAAAGAAAAGAAAATAAAAATATAACTTATTATAGCCCACGTCGGGGAAGATAGCTCCGTGGCAAAACCGGTTTGGTCATGCAAGAATGTCGAGACAGAGATCGATGAAATAGCAATCCGTCTCGATGTCGGGTCAAAGGACTGTCGCTCATCCGCACAACGACAGGGAGCAGCTCTATTCGGCGTCGCTGAGGCGCTCATCGTCGGGACACAAGAGCACGTGGTTTAGTCGTGACCACTCAGCAAAAACCTGTAAATAAAAATTAAGATTATGCTGGTTTTTGATTGAGAGCTTGCTGGACCACCACTATTGCATCACTCGTGCGTCGATCCGAAACCGGGATTTCGCCAAAATATCTGAGCGTTCGTCAAGGAGGTGGTCTTGCGTGCGACGCCAAGGATGGTTCGGACACGATCGTGCTGCTGTGGCGTGCCCGTATACGGAGTGGATTAGCTTTTGTCCCTTTATGCTTGTGCAGCCTCTAAAGTTGACCCAGAGAGAAAGATCCTCTCCCTTTGAATTTGTGTGGAGCCTCTCAAAGTGGCCGTGTGTATCTCGGACGTGGCTGCTTCTCTTGCAGCACCATACGATGTATTTTATAGGTCCGAAAAAATGTATCGTTGCGACATATATTTTTTCCTTTTTTGTTTGTGCACGATACCCCTAAATATGTCATTAAAATATACACCCCACGCAATATTCCCTTTTGCATTTCCCGCATATTCTATCTAGAGAAATTCCTTCTTTGCACCAAATACACCCCTTAGTGTATATTACCTTAAAATGTAAAAATCTAAATGGGATATGCGAAAAATCTTCCTTCCACCGACGGTCTAAAATAAAAATAAAAATAGCAAAAATCAACCCCAAAAATTTAGGTGTCAACATATCGTTTGATAGTTACTTCTTTTTTTCCTTATGTTAGGAGCTACTGTCAGTTCTTTTTCTTTATTATTTGGCCAAAGGAGCTATTTGTTTGCAATGTGATTTTATTTCAATGCAAGAATATTGATTCTGTAGTGGTGTCTCCTGCATAAAGTTTCATGGTAGGTTTTCCTTTTCTATTTCTTCTATTTGTTATTGTATGATTTTCTTCCATCATGGGATGAGGCCATGGACAGAGCCTCCTTTATGTAAAAGAGTTACAAATCTGAGATCTCAGGCCTGCTCTGTGCCAATAAAAAGATTCGCAACTATATCTGCCTGTCCTCTCTTCTTTTTATCGTCTCGCTCTCCTCCAGTGTTACTCAATGCTTTTAACCACGGAAGTGAGGACCTTTAATTCTTCTGGATTAAAGCCTATTTCATCGAGTTATTGAAGTTGAGTTGTTCTTCTGCTACCAAACGGTCTTACTATTAGATGACTCTGAAGTCGATATCATGAAAAACTACCGACGGTGGTCTGACTTCTAAGCCTCAGAGCGTTCCAGCCATTTATCTACCAATATTTGGATGCCAAACCATATTGTAACTTACGCCCACAAACATAAACCATTGGAAGAGAGCTGTGATGATTGACTTGCACTCAACTCTGCATCTCACCTGCTGGAAGTTCTTTCTCTAGTGAGCACTTATTCAGATTTGTTCTCTTGACCTAACTCGTGTCGTGCAACTCACTATTGTCTTGACTGATTAGCACCACGCATTTAATCATCTCGGTGCTCCATCTGAACTGCTTTTCACCATGAACTCTAACTCTTAACTTTCTTAGGTCTATATAGATAGCAGGAGGTGTCTGATGCTATATTCATGCAAACTTCATACATATGGAACTGTCAGACTCATCGGAACCTGGACCAGCATTAACATCGAGAATAGCCACGGTGAGACTAATAACTGTAAGGACAAAACATCAAAAAACAGTACTTATGAACAAATTTTCTGTCTCCTTAGTCTATTCGTATGCCTTTAACCTTTGTTTTGGCATTAAAAAGATAGTCGGTTTAACAAGCTCCTTGCTTCTGTCTATGTTGCTCCATGAATTTTAGGTAGTAAATGATTATCAGTATAGCATCTTGCAAGGCTTTTGATGCAGGATCTAACTGTACTGAGTGTATGAATTTCCAACAGGCTATGTAGTGAGCTTTGAACTGTGATGTTTTCTTCTCATGCAAAATATTGCAAAATATTATGTAACCCAGGGACCAAATTTGCAAGGCACCTAGGAATTACTAGATCGAAGTGGAAGCCACTTGTGGCCACCGGATGTTTGTATTGCATCTACTTCCTGGTGCACCCAGTTTTTACTTCTCTCAAGAGACATTTTCTTATGAAAATCTGATACATATATTTATGATGCCGAGAAAATGCTTTATGCATTAGTGGTTTGTTTTACGGAGCGATGTTATGATGTGGTCTACAAGGAGTAGCAATCTAAATTTGCATTCTTCTTGGGATGAGGTGACATTTGCATTTGCTGTCGTTTACTATTGCCTCGGTTAATAACTGTTTGTTTATGCTTTCTCTTTCGGTCATATATCCTGAAGACACTAGATTTGGTGAAAAATGTGGAGGAGGATGTGATTCAGATAATAAGTGGGAAGGACATTGAAGACACGTCTACAAGACTATCATGGGATAATCTCAGGCTCTTACGAAGGGGGATGTTAATGCTATAGAAAAGGCAACTAATCCTGGCGATAATCCTAAAGCTTGCGGTAGCGAGTCCAAGTCAGATGCAGATGTAGATGAAGATTTGGAAGGAAATGAGTCAGCTTCCGAAACCAAGGTGCAGGCTCCTGTTGAAAAGAAGGCTTGTGGGAAGGAGAATAAAAAGGTCAAAGAGTAAAAAAAGGAAGCGAGTAAAAACAAAGTCCTCAAGGCTGTGAAAAATGGAGGGAGAATTTGGCCAAAGCCCATGAGACTAGGTAGTCGTTTATCGCAGTGGTATTAATATACCTATTGTTTGGCATTTCTCAATAGAGAGAGTGAGTCACGTATGGTATATGTTTAATTTACCGGATGTGGAGATGGCTTTTCACTTTTCAATAGTAGCCCAATTTTAGCTTAGAGTAAAGCGAGAGGGATAAGATAAGTTTATTTTGGTCTTGTATTATGTCAGGGTATTATTATTAGATGGTGTTGGTATAATGTTCCAAGGTAAATTATATAGCAGCTTCTTCTTTTCTGTTTTTACCCCCTTCTTTTGCTAGTTATGATAGGGAAGGAGGCCTTGATAGGAGTTGGTTATGACCTAATCGAATCCCGAGTTAGATACCTCATGTGATCTTAGTTTGATTTTTCCACATACTTTCTGGGGTGAGAAAATGGATAGTTTTGATTTGTGGGATTGAGAATGCTTGGCTGGCTTGGTTTGGAATTGCTGTCTTGAGATTAAAGGCTTAAGACACGGGCTATGCAATCACTAGGCAGATTGTCAAATTTGACAAACCAAGAGTTAATTAAGCATTGTTTGGGGTCTCCGATAATAATCGTATTTGTTCGTTTTTGGCGTTCCCCAACCCCGACGACCTTATAGGCAGGATCATTGGCTGTGAGTTCTGATTATAACCATCTAACAGTTGGAACCTTCAAGGGACCGTGCAAAGACTTTTTGACTAAAATGTAATCATGGATCTATATAAATACATTATCAAAATCACAAGATTTATTACAAATCACATGCGACAAAATCAATACCCAAATACAACATAATACAACATATTGCCGGAATTTCAAATATCAATTGGCACGTCATTGAACACTTGAACAATCTCATGAAGACTATCCGAGTCTCGCATGAGTAGACATATCAAAGTAAGCACTAGCAAGCATATATTGATTACTAACCACATGGCCACAGACAGGCTCATCCAAAGAAGTAACTCGGAAGCGAGATTTCCAAATATGATGTACAAGTACCGAAATATCAGGTTCGGGCTCGAGGGTCCAGTCACTTTGATTAGTGCTATGATATAAATGAATTCACAAATGATGTAAAATAGTAACATCGGATGGTTCAACATCTCGGTATGTTGCAAATTGAAATGCACAATAATGAGCAGCTTGAATGAGGTGAATATAATGTGAAATCTCTTAGTTGAGTCAAAACTTTCTTATCGTTGATACTATTGTGATTGCCCATTTTCTCTGTACCGAATTAGGAAGAAGTTAAAAGGAAGAACAAATTCAAAAGAAAAAGAGAACTAACTATAGGCCACGCTCTAAGCAAAGGTTTTAGAACATATTGAAATGGATTCATAAGGTGGTACCTTTCCGGTGTTATTGGATGATCGGCCATGCTTTGGAGATGGGGGATCCGAATGTAACTCTGGGATGGTTTTTGAGCTTCGTGAACAATTAAGTGGAAGAGGCGATTGGGGGCGGGGAGTATTTATAGGGGCAGGGATCCAACCTTTTTTTGTTCTTTAAGGGTGCGCATGGCAACGCTTCTGGGCTGGGGAGTAGTTTTTTTTTAGAAATGCTTCTTTTCTATTTCTATTCTGGGGACAATTTCTAGGTAAAAAAACCCGTTTGGTAACTACACAAAATTTCTACTCTAGAAATAGAAAAAGAATAGAAATGCGTTTGGTAAAAAACGGTTTCTTTTTTATATTTATTTGTTTTTTATTTTTGTTGGCCGATTGCCGCCGGACGCCGCCGCCGCCGCCGGCCGACCGCCGCCCGCCGCCGCATGTCGCCGCTGGTCGACCGCCGGCCGCCGACCAACCGCCGCCGCCCCGCCGCGCCGCGCCATCGGCCGCCACCTCCCACGGCCGATGGCCGACGGCCGACGACGGCCGATGGGCAGTGTGGGCGGCGGCGGCGGCCGATCGATCGCGGCCGGCGGCGACATGCGGCGGCGGGCGGCGGCGGCGGGCCGGCGGAGGCGGCGCCCGAGGGGGCGGCGGCGGCGGCGGCCGATCGTCCTCCGGTGGCTGGCGGCGGCGGTCGGCGGCGGCGACGGCGGCGGCGGGGCGGCGGCGGCGGCGGCGGCGGTCGGTCGGCGGTCGATCGACCTCCGGCAGCCGGCGGCGATCGGACGGCGGCGACATGCGACATGCGGCGGGCAGGCGGGTGGCTGGCGGATCCGGCGGCGGCGGGCGGCCCGGCGGCGGCGGCATGCGGCGGCGAGTGGCGGTCAACGGCGGTCAATGGGCCGTGTGCAAGAGAAGAATAAAAAAAAAAATTTTCACTTATTTCTTAAACTTGTTCCCGGGAACCAGAAGTAACTTTTTTTTACTTCTGGTTTTTGTTCCAAAACTATTCCCGGGCTAACTTTTTGTTAGGAATAAAAAAAAAACAACTCGACGCTACCAAACGGATTTCTTCTTTTTTATTCCTAACAAAAAAAAACAAATGGAAGAAGTAGAAACGTTACCATGCGCACACTAATATTCCGATCTGCGTTGTTTTGTTTATATGTTTAATTGACGGAGACCTTGACTTTTTGCAAAAGTGCATCCAAGTTGTCTGCCATCAGTCTCCAAGGTCAGGACAGGACCGTCAGATCCCCTCGAGAGTTACATCAACGGTTGGATAAAAAACACGAAACTTTTGTCTATATCTCCAATTCCTCTTTTGCCCTAGTCGATCAACTTAATTACGATACCAACGTAAGTAGGATCCTTTTGCCACCGAACCTTTTCCCAGTCCCCAAATTCCTCTTTTGCCCTAGTCGATCAACTTAATTACGATCCTTTTGCCAGTCCCCAAATTCCTCTTTTGCCCTAGTCGATCAACGTAATTACGATCCTTTTGCCAGTCTCCAAATTCCTCTTTTGCCCCATAGTCGGTCAACGTAATTACGATCATTTTGCCATCCCCAAATTCCTCTTTTGCCCATAGTCGGCCTACGTAATTATGATCCCTTTGCCATCCCCAGATTCCTTTTGGCCGACATTATTCTTTGCCCATAGTCGGGCAATGATATTACGATCGGCCTGCCATCCCCAAATTCCGTTTTTTTTTTTTCATACAACCGTTTTCTTTATCATCCATGAAGGAGCTCACCCAGCCCCCCCCCCCCCTCTCTCCCCTTTCTTTTATTGTTTGAGTGATTTGGTTCTCTTTTTATTTTCTTTATTTTTTTTCCCATTTTGTGGAGCTTTTCTTTTTTGATTTAATCCAGATATAGAAGTTTCTCTCTTGTTTCAAGAGGTTTCTGTCCCAATCTATTCTAGATTTGGGTTTTTTGCATTTATGATTTCGGAGTTTCATTTTTCTCAAGTCTCTTTAGTGTATAAATCCAATTTTGAAGGAGATCAAAGGAGTTTCATAAAGGCTTCACTCCTATAGATATTAGATCTATACTGATTCAATCTTATTTCTCTGAATAGTGATAGTGTTAGGGATGCCGAACCTAAACACTCCGACGAAAAGCAAATTGTAACAACAGTTAAAGATCTTAGTAATTACTCATTACTGAATATGAATTCGATGATGGGCTACTGATTTTGATTTGAAGAAGTCACAAATCTTCTCTTTGAGCATGTGATCCCTAATCCGATTCATCTTATTATCTAGAGCTTATTTTATTTTGAAATTGTATTGGATTTGTCTTAGTTTGTAGTAAAATTGTTTTGTTTCTCTCTTGTATTTTTGTGGCAATGAATGAAGTTGTTTTGAAAAGAAAAAAAAAAAAAAAAAAAGACCAGGCTAGTGGGCAAATACCAATTTCTTTTTTGCCCATGGAGGGTGAGAAATTTCCGCTATCATTTGATCGTTTTAGAAACTGGCCCCGGAAATAGGCTAAGGCTCCACGATCCACATGTTCTGTGTAACATATGGTGAAGTGTACATGTTGTACATGTTGTCTAGGCCAACTTCGTAAGACTATTTATTTATCCATGAGCTCATAAAGTGCACAATGCATAAATGTGTAGTGGGATGAGAAATGCAGCTCCATTTTTCATTGTGTATGCACGACTACCATGTAGAAGAATTATTGCAAATTCAGAATTAAGGAACATTGCGTTTTTTTTTTTTTTTTTTTTTGTCAATCCTACTATATTTCTACTCTATACTCACTCTCTCAGACTTTTGCCATATCTTTTGCAGGGCGTGGGAGTCGAAACCCACTCTTGAAACTTACGCGTCTCCACCCCTATCCTTCATGAGAAGGTGGGGATTTGAACCCCTCACCTCCCCATTCCATATTGCGCTTGAGTGTGTTTTTTTCCTTCTTGTTGCAGAGAGAGGCTAATTCTCTTCCCTATTCTATGATCACGTAAAGAGTAATCAGCATGCGACTATTCCTTAACTGTGTGAGGCATACATAAGTTCAGCTTGACGGATTAAAGGAATGCACGTGCTCTTTAGCGACAGCGACTGCTTTTGCTTGTCCTTGGAAGGGACTAAACTGGAACCATGGAGAAGATGATGTTGTGTGACATGATTGTGGTTATCTATCTCAGTGGGTTCGCTTGGGATTGTTGTGGATATTTAAGCTATGTTTATGTAGGCTTCTACTTAAGAAAATTTTCACAACGGACACATACTGACTTTTTTTCCTCAACCTGTAACATCTAAAACTTTCACAATATATGACATGTAAACTAATATATAATTTTTTGTATGAATTTTTGAAATTTGGATAATGTCTTAAATTCAGGCGAGAAATTTTTTTCTTTGTCTCAAAGCATAACCAAACGTGTCCTTAATCTAGTGTAAAGGAAAGCTTGATTGCACCTGTCCTTTCATCAAGAAATGGTTCGCATTCCACTGTGAGATGTCGAATTCTACCGTTGTAATGCTGGATTTGATTGGTAAGCTATGCAACAAAGCTGTTTCAAGATCAGAAATGATCTTGGTACTGTCATCCTTGCTAACAACAAGGCTTACTCGTGTAGACAAAAGTTTAAGTGATTAGCATGATGTTTTTATGATGTAGACAAATGGATCAAATTAGTTGTTTGTGACTAAATCAAGATCCAGATTTGAATTCTAACAAGGTTTCAGTAAGTGTCATCTTTCTATTTGGCATAGCATGTGATGTTTCTTAGTCTCATTAGAATTATTAGTCTTAGATTGTTCTTCTTTATGCTTTCCGGTTGAGGACTTAGACCAACCCGGAGTGTGTTACCATTATGCTTTAGCACGAGAGGGTGGGGTGATGACGTGATGAAAAGCATATGTCCAACTTACAAAACTGTTTACCGACCAAAAAAGAAAAAAAAGAACTTACAAAACTGTTTTAAAACGACCATAACAACATTTATCGTGCGATATTTAGAACACAGTAGAGCAAAGCACTTTGAATAACTTGGATTATTAGTACCTTAACCATGCAATTTATGTTTGGGAGGGAGGGAGGGATGGAGGCGGTGGGGAGATGCAGTTAACAGAAATCTTATAGGCATGGTTTCGATAAAGTAGTGCCAAAAAAAAAAAAAAAAAAACATTAAAAATCTTTTAGGCATGGTTTCGACAAATTCCAAAAAAAAAAAAAAAAAAAAAAAGTGAAAATTTTCCTTTGGATGAATAGAAAAGACTGAGATGATCCTGTGAAAGATAAAAATTGAGGGGATATACGTGGGAAAAGGAAAATGCCTTGTTAAAGCAATAATGATTATGTCAGCAGTTGAAACCCGAATTTTATCTACCTTTCAAGTGTTCATCCACTTTGCAAAATGAATATATGTATTTATATATATATATTATAATGATAAAAAGATAAAAACAACAAAAAATACAATAATAAAAAAAAAGAATGAAAATGAAAAAAGAAAAGGCACCAAAAATCCTAAATTATGCTCACTGCAATACATTTATTCCAAACTTAAAACCCCAAACTTGTATAGTGTAATAAATGTGTCACACTGAGATAAGTTTAGAGTTTTTAATGTCATAAAAAAATTTAGAATAAATATGTCACAGTGGAAAAAATGTGAGATTTTTTGTAGCTTTTTTTCCCATGAAATATGATGATGAAAAAAAAAAAAAAAAACATGACAAAAATTGAGCGGGGCGGTTTCATCTACACATTCTTTTAGTCATAATATTCAGCCTGCTAAGCCCATCCCTCTATTGGCCTAACTCCAAATCTCTTCGTTGGCCCAATTTTCCTTATTTCTTTGAGGTTGACAAGAGAAAATTGGGCCCCTTTGTCTTCTCCCTCACGCACGCTCACCCCACGGCGAGGTCGCACTCTGTCCTCCTCGGTTGTACGTTGTTTTTTTTCCGGGCGAAGAAAGGTCGAGGAGCGTAGACCTCGCTCGGAACTTGATCGCTGCCGTTAATCAATGGACAACGCCGCCTTTATCCATTTCGATCGCTATAACTTCTCCGTGATTGCAGGTAACATCCTTTACTTATTCAAATCGGAAATGAACTCCACTTGATGTTTGCGATATGAAAGATGCTGTTGCGATGATGTGAAGTAGGTTTTCATTATTTGTAATGATGAAGAACCAATCGTCCGTCCTAGAATTGCATATAGTCATCATGGATGAAACATGTGTAACCAGTTTGATTAAATGCTTCAGAGACGTGAATCGGCGATTTTGTTCAAATCCAAGAATATGTTGACGTGGATTGATTAGTATCGATTGATTTGTTAGCCTCTAGATTGGATACCATTCACATTTCATCCTCACTAAGACCAAATCTGAGCGTTTCTTTTTGCATTCCTTTTTCCTCTGCATCTTTATGTGCTCCTATGGTGGTCACCGGTGGCGTTATTCCGGTGATTAACGTTGGCAGTCCGGTAATAAGGGACGGTGGAGGGTGAGTGTCCAACCCTTACCCAGGACAGGTCCAAGAACCCTACCCGGAGTCCTTTTGAGAATTGAAAATATTTAAAAATACAACAAAATAAATAATTTTAAATAATTAATAAATAATTAAGTAATCAGAAAATTCATTAAAATTTTAGAAAATTTCCAAAAATTCAGAAAAATTATAAATCCTTGGAAATAACTTACAAAAATTAGCATTTCAAGTAGTTTTCACTTAAAATTGAAGAAGAACACTGATTCATAGGCAATTATGATTGAGAACATGGAACTGATGGATGCTCCTATCCAAGTAGTGACAGAAAGGAATGAATGGGCTCTGGTGGCTGGCCCTAATAAGCCACCAGCCAACTCATGAATGTATTAAGCTGGAACTGTCAGGGGCTGGATAACCCCTTGACAGTTCAAGAGCTAAGAGCCTTAACGGCTCGGAAAGGCCCACTATAGTCTTCCTTATGGAGACAAAAATAAAGAATGCAAGCTGGAAAAGATTAGGAGGAGGCTTAATTTTCGGGGATGTATCTAGTGGAACCTACGGGGTTAGCGGGAGGCCTCGCACTATTCGGGAATGAGGAAACGAAGGTGCAAATACGACATAGCTCAAACCTCTTTATTGATGTGGCGTGCCAAGACTCGCCGAGTGGACATCACATGAGGATAACCTTCCTTCATGCCCCAACGCACTTCCCCGAGCGTCTCCACCGTGGCAACAGCTCGGACACTTTCGGGAAGACAAATCTATACCGTGGATATGTCTTGGGGATTTCAATGATACGCTTTATCCTTGGGAGAAAGAAGGAAGGAAGGAATCGATTATTATAGAATGGCAGCATTTCGTGATATGTTGAATGACTGTTCTCTCATGGACATTGAAAGTAAAGGCTGTAAGTTTACCGGGCGAACAATAGAAGGGGAGATGACCTAATCGAAAGAGACCGGATAGGGTGTGTGTACAATGGATCGGCGCGTCACTTTCCCGAGTGCTGAAATCTATGCTTTGCCAGTGGTGGGGTCGACCACGTCCCCTTCTTCTTGCTTTAGCACCTACCATGAAAGGAAAAAGTAAAAAGGAGTTCAAATTCGAATCATTCGGCTTGAGGAGGAAGATTGTAGCAGAATTGTAAGAGAGGTCCGGAAAACCAGCCAGAACGAAACCCAAATTTTATGCAGAAAATTCAGAAAGTAAAAGGGGAGCTTTGTACCGGAGCAAAAGAAATTCTCTAATGCTGCTACTCGGATAAAACAATTGAAGCAGAGGCTAACCGAAATCTCCAACAGCCACTATGGAACAGAAACCCATGAGCAATGTCGGCTAATTAAAGACAAAATCCAACAATTATGGCGACAAGAGGAGATGTATTGGGGGATTCGGTCCAGATTTCATGGCTTAAGTGGGGGATAAAAATACAAAATTCTACCACGCAACTACTGTTCGAGAAGACAGAGAAATAGATTGACTATGCTGAAGATAGATGATCAAACCCGGACTCGACAACCAGCAGTTATTCATCAACATGTCAAAAGTTACTTCCGGGAGCTGTACGAGATGAATGGATCCAGAAATCTACAACCCATTTTGGGTCAGTTTCCACAGATGATAACGGAAGAAATGAATCAGAATCTTATGATAGAAGTTACCAAGGAGGAAGTGAAACTTGCAGTCTTCCAGTTAGGGTCCATCAAGGCTCCGGGTCCAGATGGTATGAATGGCCAGTTTTACCAACACTTCTGGGAGGAGATCAAACTAGATATTGTCCAGACAGTCCGCCATTTCTTTCATTCTGGTACGTTTGACCCAGCCCTCAATTAGACTCATGTTGTTCTCATCCCCAAAATCAGCAACCCTGAATACATTAACCAGTTTCGCCCGATCAGCCTCTGCAATTTTAACTATAAAATCATTTCAAAAATACTGGCCAACCGGCTAAAAGGTGGCTGCCTCGATAATCTCACCAGAACAAAGTGCTTTTGTTCATGGCCGCCAAATTCAGGATAACATAATTATCGTTCGGGAGGTGTTGCATCAAATGAGAATAAGAAAGAGAAAGAAACAGTCCAAGCAATTCTGAAGCTGGACATGCAAAAGGCATACGACCGAGTTGAATGGGACTTCCTTAAATTGTATATGCTTAAAATAGGTTTCTCCGAGCAATGGGTCAAAGCGGTTATGTATTGTGTCACTTCGCCTCCCTAAATGTCAAGGTAAATGGGGAACTCACAGGGAGTTTTCAGCCCACTAGAGGCATAAGGCAAGGAGATCCCTTATCCCCCTATTTGCTCATTTTGGTGACTAATGCATTATCATGGATGATCAATAGAGCAACAGAAGATGGGTCCTTAAGAGGAATCAAGCTGAACAGGTTCTGCCCTACGCTAACTCATCTTATGTTCGCTGACGACGCTATTTTTTTCATGGAAGCCTCAATCCGAGAGAGTCAGTCTCTAGCAGCTATTTTAAATCAATATTGCTACGCTACAGGCCAAGCCATTAACCTCAACAAGTCTGGTATGTTCTTCAGCAGAGATTGTCCACAGACTCTTAAAAACAATCTATCTTATGAGATGCGTGTGCCTACTATTAATCAAACGGGCGGTACTTGGGTTTACCATCAAGTTGGGGACAGAGAAAAAAAAGATATGCTATCATGGATATTGGCCAAAGTTAATATGAAAATGGCGGGGTGGAAGGAGAATTACCTATCCAAAGCTGGAAAGGAGATCATGGTCAAGACAGTGGTGCAAGCGCTGCCGCAATACGCTATGTCGATTTTTAAGATCCCTGTATCAATATGCAAGGCCATAGAGAAAAGAATTGCTGAGTTCTGGTGGCGTCAATCAGATTCAAAGAAATGTACGCACTGGAAAAATTGGGAAACTCTCAAAAAAAGAAAAGATCAAGGCGGATTGGGCTTCAGGGATCTAATTACCTTCAACTTAGCAATCCTGGGCAAGCAGGCGTGGCGATTATCCCAATCATCCTCTCGCACTCTGGAGTAGAGTACTCAAAGGGTTATACTTCCCCGAAGGTGACATCTCGGTCAGCAAAGACGGGACATAGACCATCATGGGGATGGCGAGCATCATTCAAGGCCGTGACCACATCCTTCCGGATATCGGGTGGAGGGTAGGCGACGGCCAATCAATCAGAATCCGTCAAGACCCTTGGCTACACCAAGGATCAATCTACGGCCCTGCAAATTGGAATGAACCTCAAACTGTGTCAGAATTGATTGACCAGGAAAGTAATACATGGAAGGAAAATGTGCTGAATCAACTGTTTGACCAGACAACTATTAACGAAGTTCTGTCTATCCCTATCCCCGTTCCAAGGAAGGCAGACTCACTTCTATGGACGGGAAACAACAAAGGACAATACACGGTAAAAGGGGGCTATAACAGGGCAAGAGCAGCGATCATACCTAAAGACAGGTATTGTGCATCCTCGTCCTACAGTCCACCTCGTCGCCTCTGGTCAGGAATTTGGAATCTGCTAATTCCACCAAAGCAAAAGGTGTTTATTTGGAGCTTATGTCGAATGCAATTCCCACAAAGGATAATCTATACGGGCGTAAGAGTTTACCTAACCCGCTCCGCTCTCTCGTTCTCAATATCCCGAAACGGTGGAACATCTCTTTCTTCACTGCAAAAAAGTCCGGCAGCTATGGTCAGATTATAGGTTGAATATTGGCCAAGCCACTGAAGCTGCGCAGAGGTTTGACAAGTGGATGGACGAGTAACTGATAAACAAGGACTCTCCCATAGACCCGCCGGGTGTCGGAGATTTTGTGGCAATTGTGGAAACGGCGTAACAACTTTATATTTCGCCACTACCCTTTCAAAATCGTTGCTTTGGTTGAATTAGCTCTTGCGCAGCAAAAAGAATATCTGAGATGGAATCAAAAGAATCGACAGGTAAAGGGATCTAACGCACGCGAACCTGAAACGAAGCGTTGGCAACCACCAAGAACGACAGATCTGAAGCTCAATGTGGACAGCTCTTGGTCGGAATTGAGAAGCTCGGCTGCTGGAGTTCTCCGCGGCGCTGACGGGTTGATGATCGATGGCTACGTGCAGGAGATCCACGCTGAATCCCCCCTTCAGGCGGAAACCCTAGCACTCGCCATTGGAATGAAAAAGTTTGGAGAGAACTCGACAACGCACGTGGGGAACAGATCGGTTCGTAACAGAAGACTTATATGTGAGAGTGACTGTCGGCAACTAGTTGAGTGCGTGATGGGCCGACAAGAAACTCCTTGGCCCATTTAGCAGCAAATGCAAGAGATCGAGACATTCAATGGCCCATTCCATCGGCATAGAAATCACCTGGTGCCCAAGGGAAGCAAACGAAGTGGCAAACCTGGATTGCAAAGGAATATCGCACTTATTCCCTCCCCCTCGGTGGTTACACAATATCCCCGCCCCTCGTTTTCTCTCTTATGTGTAGACTCTAACCTATCTTCAAAAGCGTTAAGCTAGTAATGAAATACGTATCATTTTCGACCAAAAAAAAAAAAGTAGTTTTCACTTAAATAGTGGAAAATCTTTCAAAGACTAAAACTCAATTGAATATGTTTTTAAGGCATTACAATAGGGATTTTTGGATGCCATTTTTTTCAGAGACAATACTAGGTTATTTGTGTGTCTTTACTCTAATTACATTTAGTTACGCATATTAATATTTTGAGTGTTATTATCGTTTCTATAATGGTTAAGATGAACCCTAAAAGTATTTGATAATCAGCATTGGCATTTTGGTTAGCACATCAAGTTCAGGTATTGAAACAATATTAGTTCTATAACTAGTGTAATTAAGTCTCATCGTTCTCAAGATCTCTAGTTACGTGGAAAGTGAGATATTCTTCAATATCTCACTTGGTTTTTAGCTTACCTCAATATGCTAATAATGATTTCAATTGAATGAAAATCGCACATCAAATATCATGTGAGGTATGAACTTGAGAAAATTCATGCTAATTGAACGCCGTGGGCCCAAATTTGACAATACATCTAAATCCATATTTCCTTCCTCTAAGAGATAGGTGGCGACATTGTTTAGGTTCAACTTCCAAGTACGCCCCCAAGGCACAACCCAAGGTACAAGAACCAAATATATGATGTGGCCCATGAATTCTTTCCATATATATTTTTTACTTGTTTAATTTTAATAGTTATTTATTAAAAACTGGTTTAGGGATGATTTAAGCTGGAATTAAAGTTTCAAGGTGGTCCATTCATATTTCATGCTAGATGACCATGTGCTGCCATAAGTCTTTTGCGTGATATTTTCCCACGATTTTCTTAATTTTGAGTTTTATTCCAAATTTACATAAAGAAATATCAAAGCTTCATAAATTATCCATATAATTTATGACAAGTGGCCTGAACAAAATTATGGTTCTACCAAAATAAATTATTAAAATCACTCTCTTCCTTGCTTTTTAGATGTTCCTCGAAAGGGGAAAAATGAAGAAAAGGAAAGCGTGACATATCGAATAGTAATATATTTAGACCTTAACTCAAATATAATCTTAGTCAAATTCACTTAGACCAATTTTTAGTTGGTCTTTGTTTCTTACAACTCATTTTAATTCATTCATAAATCAAAAATTACTCAGTTTTAAATTCAAACCGGCGAATATGAACTGAGAAAGAGGTTAGTGGACTCATTTTGTTACCTTCAGAAAAAGTAATTTGGCCAAGAAAAAGTTAAATAAACTTAATGTAATCGCATACATATGACATGACAATAAGGCAAGGTTCACCAAATTAGAACGTGTGCATGGTAACCTTCTCTTTTCCATAAATGGAAGTATTTATTACAAATGACATGCAGCAAATTCATAACATACACACTATGATTGCAAGAGCTTCGAAAATCAAACTGAACTTGGGCAAATGGCACGTCGCCAAATAGCTGAACAGTCTTTTGAAAGTGGTCAAAACCTTGCACAAGTCAAGCCAGACAATGCCAAAACAAACAGTAGCAAGCACATATTGACGATCAGTTACATGATTAGAGACAATCTTGTCCAAAGAAATAACTCAAAGTCGAGAGTCCCAAAAATGATGTACCAAGTTTGAGCATATAGGTCTGGTCATTTTGATAAGTGCTATGAAATAGACGGCTTCGCAAATTCTGTAAGATTGCAAAATCGCAGAGCTTAGAGTGTCGACATACTACAAATTGAAATATGTGATAGCGAGGAGCTTGAACAAAGTGAATACAATGTGAAATCTCTTGATTGAGTCAAAAATTTTCTGATATTATTGTTGTTGTGGTTTCTTGTTGTCCGTCCCTATATTAAATTATAATGAAAGAAAAGATAGATTCAAAAGAGAAAAGAAACTGGCTGCTCTTTATCGCGCTTTTAGCAGAGAAATCTTAAGAGCATATTCACGTGAATGAATTACGTACCTTTCCAAAGTCCTCGTTTGATTGGGCATGACTGTGAGAAGGGGAGCACGTGCAGAGACGTAGGAGGATTCGAAGAGCTAAAAGGGAGTTCGCAGGTGGCCTAGGAGCTCCTCGCTCGCTTCAACGTTTTCTGATCTCTCGAGATTTTTGTTCCGTGCATGTGATAGAACTTAAAGCTATGGGCTTGCTCATGCATTTATATTAGTCCCACCCAAGTGCTAAGAGAGAGAGAGAGAGAGGAGCAATCATTTCTTGACTTTTGTTGAGTATCAACGATTGAGAAGCTAGTCACGAAGTTTTCTCAACCGTCGATCAGATCAAAGTTGAGAAGTTTGTCACGGATATTGACATCCGAAATTTTGTCGACGTTTTAAATATCCATTTATTTTGCAAAAATATAAAAATTTATAAAAAGATTTTAAAAAAATGTGCATCGTGAAAAGATAAAAATAATAATAACAACAAATAAATAAAGACAACAAATTCGGATAGGAAGGCCTTTTTTTTGGGTCACATGAGCCTAGATGTGGCAAATGGGTGGGTTGGGTCGGGTATGGGTCGGGTCGAAAATGGGTCGACCCATATTCAACCCATTTAACCCGTTTTGACCCATATTCTTGTAATGTAAATATAATGACCCATACCCATACCCGACCTGACCCATACCCAACCCATACCCGACCCGATCCATATTGCTAAAACCTACTAATATTTTAAAAAAAAACCCGCGCTCACTTTAAGCTATATGCTAATTGGATAAAAACCTCAAATTAAATTAAAAAATAGTAAATAAAATAAAAATTGTTAAAAAAAACCTATAAATTGAAATATTTATGAAGAATTAGACTATGCACATGCTTCTCTTATTTAAATTGAGCATACTACTGAGGTCAAATTATTCACTCAGAAATGAGTTCATCATCTTGATTAAGATATGAAGCTAACATTTCCAGCCTTTTGAGTAAGAAATTCATATTGTCACCATGCATACGAAGGAATAATTCTTCAGCACTGCAGAAAGATACTTTACTTCATTGTTTCCCCTCAATAAGACAGCTCCAAGACACAATTCTCAGCAACTCTACCAAGAACCAAATTATCTACCAAATAATCAATTGCCCCAAAACATAAGAGGCTTCAGACGTGGTACTGTTAAGACATTTCACATTCAGAACCATGCAATCGATTGTCTACGACAAACTGAGGACTCCCGAATTCGCCAAGGCTGCAAGACAAACTAGACTCACCACCACTCCCACATTGTTGCTCCCCTTGGTTGGCTCCTCAAACAGCACAGTCACCCCAATACAACTCAAACAAATACTCGGACAGCCACAGCATTCTTGCACGTCCGGCATTCTTAGTACACCATACATTGTTCCAAATCATGCAATTGACTCTTCAAAGAATCTGTTTTATGCAATTGGCAACCATAAGCCAAAGCTTCTTTCTCAAATCTTCATCATCTTCAACTTTGTCAGCTTCAGCTGGACTCTTAATCCATCTTCTTTGGGAAAATATGGGAAGTAATGCTCAAAGAACTAATAGCTAAAAATGAACAAGGAGCTTTTAGAACATATAAGGATTGTTTTCTCTATTTAGTGGCTGTTCCTTCAAAAGGGGTGGAAAATCTAATGAGTAATCATGTACTGATATAGCATGACTAGAGCAATATGCTGCTCAGAATGGTTGCTTTGCTAGATTGGGCGACGTCTGAATGCTCACAGAGGGCTTCACACACATGCCTGGTCATCCACGCTTCAACCCATGTCCAATTGGAGCAAGAAACTCTCTGCTCATATCTGCGCTTCTGCTCATATCCGCGCTTCTCCTTTGGAGGTCCTAAACTTCTTCTCTCTTGTTGCTTGACTATCCTTTTTATGTATTTGACTTAACTAATTCACAATGCCTACATGTAGTCTGTAATTCAGAGGAATGCTTGATTCTTGTGCGTTGCTAAGTCCCTTGGACTGATGCATGGCTTGCCTGAGAATGAATTTTGATGTCTCCTTTCTCCTGTTGGGGATTAGAGATTTTTCTTTGATGACCACAACTTGTTTGGCTTACTTGAAAAGCCTAAAATCATGGTCCTTTTTCTTTTCCGATTTGAATCGAAGGTAATAGGAAGGGAGGTCTGAACATCACTTCATGCTTGAACTTTGAGGCATATGGTTTGCATCCTAAATGAGCTGTGGAAGTGGATTGGATTTTCAATCTGTCTTCTATGGGAAAATAGTGAAAGGACTGCTCGAAGAACTTCTTAGTGATAAAACTAAACAGGGAGGAGTTATTTAAAAATATACAAGTATTGGTTTTTGTTCTTGGTGGCTTTCCTTTTGAAAGGGTTGGATAATCTAGTGGTTAGTTTTATACTGATGTAGTGTGACGAGCGATATGCTGTGCAGGATGGTCGCTTTCCTAGATAACACAGTTTTGTTCAATTACCTGAGAATCTAAGACATCTTATTGAAGTCCTTAAATCTTGCCTTTAGTGTGATGAAAGATTATTGATGGGCTTCGCTAGCATTTTCTACAATTGCTATCCTGAGTACTGATGCTTATGGAGTGGCAATGCTTGAAACAGACACCTTGTCTGCAAAAGCTGTACTTGTGGTAACAGTACAATTAACAACGCTGGTGAATCTCCTCTTCATTGTCTTCCCGTTTCAGCTATCTACACTTTTGAGTTTCACCAACATCCATATTTGTGATAGAACTTCTTAAGAACTCAATTTTCAAAATTTTGCCACTTTTCACCAAAAAGGAATGTTCGATTCATGCTGTCATCAATTTGGTTGGCACAATAACAAAGCTATTTTAGATCTTGATACTTTTTTTGCCGAGTAAGCAGTTTGATGGGTGTATGCATTGGTCCGTGTCCCTGCTTGTAATAATTTTTTAGAAGCAAGACCACTTCTAAGAGTTATTGAAGTTACAGTGCCCCACCCCCACTCCTAAAAGTTACTAAAGCTATGGTAGCATCTCTGAGAAGTTCTCATGGAATCATTTACACAGTTGTGCAGGCCATTGACCAGAAGACTCGGATGGTTCTATTCAAGTTGCTCAACCGTCATGTATTGAATGATATAAATGGTTGCATTTCCACTGGCAAAGAAGTATGTTATCATCTACATAGAGAAGTACTCGCTACTTTCTTCTTTCTACCAATTGATTGTAGGCGGAACTTCATCACTTCGTTGTTATAATTTCACGAGTTTACTTGTGATTTGTTCATATTTTTGCTACTACTGCATAGTCTCTTAACCCTGTTGTCACTTGACTTTATAGGCAAGTGTCTCTCATGCAACAAAATCTGACAGGCAAGAATTGGCAATCGAGGCCTACAAGACTTCGGTGCTGGTGTTCAAGTAAGTGCGACGGTTTTTAGTTTTTTGCAAGGCCCCTGCATGGGCGTTTGAAGGTGCAATACTGCATTTGCTACAAGTTTGTGACTTTATTCTTTCCAGAATTGATGATTGATATACAGGTTCTGTTTGTTCTGATGGCAGTCACTGCCAGATTGTGGAGAATGTTGGCTTGTTTCATCTGATACCTTTTTGTCTTTTTTATTAGGTGCTACTGTTAGTTCTTTTTCTTTATTATTTGGCCAAAAGAAGCTATTCTTAATTTGCAATGTGATTTTTCTTCAATTCTACACTGTAATTGCATTTTCCCCAAATAGCTTTGGGCTTTCAGCATTTGCATTGGACTCAAAGCCCATTGCAAATGCTGAACCAAACGCACCCACTGTCGATTTTGTACTGGTATTTCGTGGATTTAGTTTATGGTAGGTTTCATTTTCTTTTCCCTCTATTTGTTATTGTATGATTTTTTATTCCATCGAGGGATGAGGCCATGGAAACAGCCTCTCATCAATGTAAAAGAGTTACATAGGAGACCTCAGGCCAACGATATCTGCCCGTTCGATTTCTGTTCTTTCTTACCTCCCCCCTCCCCCCCCCCCCAATTGTAATGGGCTCTCTTGATGCTTTTTACCTCAGCAATGAGAACCTTTAATTCTGGAGCGAAGCCTAAGTCATAGAGTTATTGAAGTTGAGTTGTTCTTCTGCTACCAAATGGTCTTAATATAAGATGACTCTGAAGTTGATGTCATGAAAAACTACGGATAGTGATCTGACTTCTAAGCCTTGGAGCATTCCGGCTATATGCCTACCTATATTTGGATGCCAAACTGTACTGTAGCTAACTCCGACAAACATAAATCGTCGGAAGAGAACTGTGATGATTGACTTGCACTGAACTCTGCATCTTACCTCCTGGAAGTTCTCAAGTGATCACTTATCTGGATTTGTTCCCTTGACTAAACTCGTGTCGTGTGACTCACTGTTGTCTTGATTGATTAGCCCCGTGCATCTACTCATTTTGATACTCCATCCGAACTGGGTTCCACCATGAGCTATGACTCTTAGCTTCTAAGGTCTATATAGATACAAGTAGGTGTCAGATGCTATATTCACACGAACTCCATACATATGGAATTATCATACTCATCTGAACCTGGACCAGCATTAACATCGAGAATAGTCCACAGTGAGACTAATACTGTAAGGACAGAACATCAATAAACAGTACTTATTAACAAATTTTCTGTCTCCTTAGCCAATTCATATACCTTTAACCTTTGTTTTGGCATTCAAAAAATAGTCAATTTAATAAGCACCTTGCTTCTGTCTGTGTTACTCCATGAATTTTAAGTAGTAAACGATTATCAGTATAGCATCTTGCAAAGCTTTTGATGCAGGATCTAACTGTACTTAGTATATGAATTTCCAACAGGCTATGTAGTGAGCTTTGGACTATGATGTTTTCTTGTCATGCAATATATTATATGGCCCTGGGACCAAATTTGCAGGTCACCCTAGGAATTACTAGATCTGAGTGGAAGCCACTTGTGCCCACCGGATGTTCGTAGTGCATCTGCTTGTTGTTGCATCCCCCTTAGGAGACTTTTTCTTATGAAAACCCAATGCATGGATTTATGATGCCGAGAAAATGCTTCACGCATTTGTGTTTGTTTTATAGAGAGATGTTATAATGTGGTCTACAGGGAGTAGCAATCTAAATTTGCGTTCTTCTATGGATGAGTGACATTTACATTTGCTGTCATTTACTATTGTAATTGTTAATAACTGTTTGTTTATGCTTTCTCTTTCAGTAATATATACTGAAGACGCTAAAATTGGTGAAAATGTGGGAGAGGATGTGATTCGGATAATAACTAGGAAGGACATTGAAGACATGTCTACAAGACTATGATGGGACTATCTCAGGCTCTCACGAAGGGGGACGCTAATGCTATAGAAAATGCAACTGATCCTAGCGATAATACTAAAGCTTGCGGTAAAGAGTACAACTCATACAGATGTAGATGGAGATTCGGAAGGAAATGAGTCAGCTTCCAAAACCGAGATGCTGGCTCCTGTTGACAAGAATGCTTCTAGGAAGGAGAACAAAAAGAAGGTCATAGAGGAATAATGGAAGGGAGGAAAGATAGGGTCTCCAAGGCCGCGAAGAAAGAAGGAAGAAGTTGGCAAAAGCCCATGGGACTGGGCTGTTCGTTTATGGTAGTGGTATTAATATACATATCCGGCATTTCTTAATAGAGAGTGAGTCACGTATCTTATAAGTTTAATTTACTGGATCTTTAGATGGCTTTGCACTTTTCAGTGGTAGCCCAGTTTTACTTAGAGTAAAGCGAGAGGGATAAGATAAGTTATGTTGGTCTTGTATTGTGTCAGGGTATCGTTATTAGATGGTATTGGTATATTATTCCAAGGTAACTTCTATAGCAGCTTCTTCTTTTTTCCTATCTTTTTGCTAGTTATTATAAGGAAGGAGGCCTTGGTAGGAGTTGGTTTTGACCTAATCGAATCCTGGCTCCGATCTGCTATCGATAGTTAGATGCCTTATGTGATTTTAGTTTGATTTTTTCACGTACTTTCTGGGGTGAGAAAATGAGTAGTTTTGATTTGTTGGATTGAGAATGCTTGGCTAGCTTGGTTTGGAATTGCTATCGTGAGATTTAAGGCCTATTGCTTTACTGAGGTGAGGATCAAAGACTAGCAACGCAATCACTAGGCAGATTGTGAAATTTGCCAAAGCGGGAGTTGATGAAGCACCGTTTTGGGAGTACAATATCAATCACATTTGCTTGTTTTTTCTGTTACCCAACCTCCACAGGTGTCATTGGCTGTGACCTTTGATAAACCTTTTAACAGTTGGAGCATTTGGAGCCTTCAAGGGACGATGGGTGACTTTTTAACTCAGAAATAATGATGGATCTACAAGAGTAGATTATGAAAATCACTATATTTATTACAAACAACATGCGACAAATTTGATACCCAAATACAACATATGGTTGAAATTTCAAATATCGGTTGGCACATCTTCAAAAAGCTTAGATATCTCTTGAAAACGGTCAGAATCTCGCATGAGAAAACATGCCAAAGCAAGTACCACTAAGAATATATTGATGACCAACCACATGGCTAGAGAAGACTCGTCCAAAAAAGCAACTCAGAAGCAATAGTCCCGAAAATGATGTACAAGTATCAATATATCACGTTCTAGCTCAAGAGTCCAATCACTTGGATAAGTGCGATGAGATCAATGACTTCACAAATGATGTAAAATTGTAGAATTAGGGGACTCAAAACTTTGATATGCCGTGAATTGAAATGTTCAATGACAAGTAGTTTGAACGAGGTGAATATAATATGGAATCTCTTGGTTGAGTCAAAACTTTTTTGTCGTTGATATTGTTGTGATTGTCCGTTCTCCCTGTACCGAATTAGGAAGAAATCAATTCGAAGAAAAACATACTAAAAAATAAAAGGGAAAAAACAACTTGCTACAAATCCGTCCTCTAAGGAAAGCCTTTAGAACATATTCAAACGAATGTATAAGGTAGTACCTTGCCGATTACTGGGTGATCGGCCATGCTTTGGAGATGACGGATCCGAATGACCTATGAGATAGTTTTTGAGCTTTGTGAATAATCAAGTGGAAGAGGAACTCGGGGCCGGGGGCATATAAAGGGCCGAACCCGCAAATTTTCTTTGTTCGGTAATAAGGCCTGGGCCGTCAGATTACATCAACGGTTGGAATGATTTGAACCGACACAGCAAAATTCCGCGTTCGCTAACGGGGGCCGTCACTGTCGGTGGGAATGGTTCGAACTGGCATAACCAAATTCCTTTCTTGTCCATGGCGAGGCAACAGAATTTCGGTTTTGGTCAATTCGCAATTCCTTTTCTGCCCATGGCAGGGCAACAAAATTTCGCTACCAATTGATCGTTTTGGCTGTGGAAATAGGCCGAGTCTCTACGATCCACATGTACTATATACCTCCGACTTAAGTGTACGTATAGTGTGACCGAACATCATAAGACAAATTATTACCCACGAGTTAATAAAGTGCGTGCAGAAGTGTGTTTGACCCAATTCCGACATCGGCAATAGCCAAATTTCCTTAATTCCCTTTTTGTCCCTGGCGAGGCAACAGAATTTCGGTTTCGGTCCTTGGGCAAATTTCCCAAAATCCTTGTTCGCCCATGGCAGGGTCAACGAAATTTCGCTACCATTTGATCGTTTTAGAGATCTATTTGGCTATGGAAATAGGCCGAGGCTGCACGATCCATAAGTGATGCATAACATCTAGTGAAGTGTACATGTTGCATGAGCCAACATCATAAGACAATTTATTAAACCATGAGTTAATACAGTGCCATCATGCAGAAGGGCGTCGGGGGATGAGAAAGGACCGGTTGCCACGGGCGGCAGCATAAAAAATAAAAGCAGCATCGTCACCGGCACTTCGGTTCCAGCAAATGAAATGAAAAATGCAGCTCCATTTCCTTTGCGTATACATGGCTACCATGTAGAAGAATTACTGCGAATTCAGAATTAAAGCGAAACGGTCTCGACATTTGGATTGCGGACACTGCGCTTGCGAGTTGATTTTCTTTCTTTCATCTTCTTGTCGCGGAGAGAGGCTATTTCTCTTTCCGATTCTATGAGCACGTAAACAGTATGCGACTATTCCATAGCCGTGTGAGCATACAAAAGTTTAGCCTGATGGATCAAAGCAATGCATGTGTTCCTTGACGACAGCGAGTGCTTTTGCTTGTGTTGTTCTTGGAATGGATTGGATTGGAACCATGGAGTAAGAATATGAAGCTTTGTGGGATGCTTGCAGTTATCTGTTTCAGTTTCCTCACTTGGGATTGTTGTGAATATGTAGGGCATATATGGGCTCCTACATTTTATTTAATGCAGTTATTGCAATGGATGCATATTGACTTTTTCTTTAGCGGGTAACATCTAAAACTTTAACAATATATAAACTTTGACGCATGAACTAATACATAGCTCTTTTGTGATTTTCTGAAATTTGGATAATGTTTTAAATTCAGGTAGGGAACTTTTTGCTTTGCGTCGAAGTACACAAAAACATGACCTTAATATGACGGAGAGGATAGCTTGATTATACTTGTCCTTTCCTCGAGAAATGGTTGGCGTCCCATTATGAAATTTTGAACTTCCTCGTAACGCTAGATTAGACTGGTAAGCTATGCAAGAAAGTTGTTTCAAGATCTAGAATGATCTTGGCACTGTTGTCCATGGTAAATGCGAGGCTCACTCATGTAGACGAGCTAAATGACCAGCATGGTTTTTATGATGCGGACGAAAGGATCAAATCAGTCGTTTGTGACCATAATAAGTTTAAAAATGATCAAGATCTGGGTTGAGTACCATTAGAGTTTCAATAAGTTTCATCTTTCTGTTTGGTGTCCAATGTGATGTTCCGTATTCTCATTAGAGTTATTAGTCTTTCGATTGCTCTTCTCCGTGCTTTTCGGTTGTGGACTTAGATCAACTTGGTGTGTGTTCCCAACCATAATTTTTTAGTATGATAGGGTGGGGTGATGATGTCATGAAAAGCATGTTTCCAACTTGCAAAACTGTCCTAAGACGACCATAACAACAGCACTAATCGGATGAAATTTGGAAATCAGTAGAGCAAAGCACTTGGAATAAGCTGGACTACAAGTACCTTTTTTTTTTTTTTTTTTTTTTGATCGGTAAATATATAAGGATTTAGATTAGATATGCAAAGATAGCAACGAGGCCGAATAGTCCATACACAAGATGTTTTGTAAAGAGAGAGGGGGAAAGGACAACCAGTTTGACGGTAGAGTCCGTTGACGGTGGGATCATGCGAGCCAGTCGGCCGCACGATTTGCTTCGCGGAGACACGATCCGACGGTCAGATTGTTGAGTTGATTGATCTCTAGCTGGCAGCGAAGGACAAGATCACGCACGTTCCAAGCAGGCCCGGCCCGTCCCATGACTGCATCGACGGTAGGTGAGCTGTCGCTCTCACAGAACAGGCGAAGCGTGCGGTTGTTGAAACCCTTATCTCTTCTCAAACTCAACTCCTTCAGAAAGCGAAGGCCGTAAAGTAACGCTTCGGCTTCCACTTGGGCAGCCGAAGAAGCCCTAATTTCTGCCACAAAGCCATCGAGCATGGATCCAGAAGCATCCCTCACAATACCCGCAGCGGAGCCAAGAAATTCACCAGGGTTCCACGCCGCATCGACGTTCAATTTCCATTCGTGAAGCGACGGAGGTCTCCAGTACCTGGGTAAGTGCGGATCTGGGCTCTATTTTTTCTTCCTGCTCAGTTCGTGCATCGCAGTAAAGCTTTGATCTTTTGCAAGCGCAAGTATGGCCGAAGGTGAGGGATGCTGGCCCCTGAAGATCCTCGAGTTTCTCGCCTTCCAGATCTGCCAAAGGAGCAGACCGAGGGAAGCGCGTTCAAGTTCGTCTTTGTTTTCTTGAAACGTCTCGAACAACCACCTGTCTGCGCGCATAACTTGTCGATTAAAGGTTAGGGTTTCCATCCGCTTGGCCGCCCAGATTTCTTTCATCCACCTGCAATAGAAAAATAGATATTCCACCGATTCGACGTGCGTATGGCAAATAGGGCAGAGAGGATCTGATACAATTTTCCTTCTGAACAGGTTCTCTCGTGTGGGTAACGCATTCTGGCAAAAGCTCCAAAGGAAAGATCTGACCTTCGGGGGGACTAGAAGACTCCAGATTTGAGTCTAGAGATGGCGTGGAGGTTGGTATGAGCTAGATGCCTGATCTATCTGTTTTTGATTGTTTAAGAGCTTTGCTGTATTGTACCCACTTTTCACCGTAAATGTTCCTGTGCCGTTACCTGCCCAGATGAGTGTATCTGGTTTGGGGGTTGGGCTTAACGGGAGTGCTAAGATTTCATTGGCCACCGTTTCGTCAAGGTGTTGCTGTATCAGGGGTTGATTCCATTGCCGAGAGGTGCCATGAATTAGACCTGCCACCTTAGTGGGTTCATTCGGTGCTGGTGAGCCTGCTATCACCTCCATTAACCATTTATCATGTCTGATACTGATTGATTGTCCATCGCCAACTGCCCATCTAACATTGTGTTTAATGGAATCTCTTCCCTGCATGAGGCTTCTCCAACCCCAGGATGCACGCGGGCTCGCTTGTGATTTCCAGACATCGCCAGCTGGGAAGTAGATGCCTTTTAAAATCCTGGCCCATAAAGCATTTGGAGACTAGTGAAGGCGCCAGACCTGTTTGCCGAGCATCGCATGATTGTAAGTGATCAGATCTTTAAACCCCATGCCACCTTCATCTTTCCTCTTTTTTAGAGTAGTTCAGTTCTTCCAGTGCACCCCTCTCTTTTGATCTCCCTTCTGCCACCAGAATGAGGCAATTCTGTTTTCAATGGTTTTGCAGATGGAGACCGGTAGTTTGAACACAGCCATCGCATAGGCCGGAATGGCCTGGACAACGCTCTTGATAAGCACTTCCTTGCCTGCCTTGGTGAGAAGCTGTTCTTTCCATCCCTCCGGTTTGGAATTGACTCTAGTAAGTATCCAAGCAAAAACATCCTTTTTAGATTGTCCCCAATCTGTAGGTAGCCCTAAATATTTCCCTGTTTTTTCAATAACAGGTACCCTTAACTGATGAGCGAGATTTCGCCGCAAGGGGACTGGACAATGTTTACTGAAGGTAACCCCAGATTTGTTGAGATTGATGGCTTGGCCTGTGGCATGACAGTACTGGTTCAGTGTAAGTGTGAGGTTTTGGCATTCGGTAAGGGTTCCTTTTAGAAAAAATATGGCGTCATCAACAAACAATAGGTGAGAAATTTTGGGGCAGGCTCTGTTGATCTGTATACCCTGTATGCTTTCATCTGCAACAGCTTTATGCATCATCTAGGACAACACATTTGAGATTAAAATGAAAATATAGGGAGACAGGGGATCCCCTTGTCTGATGCCTCTAGAAGGGGTGAAAAAAGGGGTAGGTACACCATTAAATTTGATACTAAAAGTCACTGTGGTTATACACTGCATGATGAGATTCACCCATTTGCCTGAAAAGCCCATTTTAAGCATACAGTCTTGAACAAAGTCTCATTCTAGTCTATCATACGCATTTTGCATGTCTAGCTTGAGTACTGCCTGGTGTGTTTTTGTCCTGTTTGTGGTGCGAAGATGATGGAGGACTTCTTGCACTAATAGAATATTATCCTGAATCTGTCTGCCTGTTACAAAAGCACTCTGTTCTGGTTCAATTATCTGAGGCAGCCATTTCTTTAATCGATTTGCTAAGACTTTCGATATTATCTTATAGTTGAAATTGCAGAGACTGATTGGTCTAAACTGGTTAATGTTTTTAGGGTTCTAGATTTTTGGTATCAGGACTATGTGAGTTTGATTAAGGAGAGGATCCAGCTTACCCGTGTCAAAGAAGTGTTGAACAAGATGGAGCAGGTCTGTTTTAACCACTTCCCATGCGTTTGGATAAAATAGGCCATTATAACCATCCGGGCCAGGTGCCTTTAAAGCGCCCAATTGGAATACTGCTGCTCGCACTTCCTCCATAGTAGGTAAGGCCTCCAGGTCTGTATTCATTGTTGCATCAATAGGAGAAAGGCATTGTTCCAGCACTGGTAGGTAATGACGCTGCCCTTCTGATTGGTAAAGCTTTTTATAGAAAGATAGAATGTGTGTCCAGAGTACCACTGGATTGCGACACCATCCATTTTCACTAACCTGCAGCATGGTTATATTATTTCTGCGCCGTCTCTGCACTGTAATAGCATGAAAGAAGCGTGTATTTTTGTCTCCCCACTGCAACCATTTTACTCTAGACCTCATACCCCAATACTGTTCCTCTTGCCTCCTCAATGTGTCAATTTGTTGGATAATTGACTGAACCTGCCTTGGATTGCTTTGTTGAGCTGGACGGTTTGTTAATTCAGTAAGAATTTGTGTTAATTCTTTTACTCTTTTGAGAGCATGGCCATACTTTGTTTTGCTCCAACGAGTGAGTTCTGCGGTGGTCTCTCGGAGTTTCTCTGGAAAGGTAAGCTGAGTGGGGTGAGGTTGGGTCCAAATAGAGTGAATCAGTTCGTGGTACTCTTCATGTTCTGTCCAAAAAGCCTCAATTTTAAACTCCTTCTTTTTGTAACTGGGCTCAGCATATAAGCTTAGGACGAGGGGACTGTGGTCAGACCCTATTGCTGGCAATGCATGAATAATCGCATTTGGGAAGGTTATGTGCCATTCTAGAGAGCAGAGCATCCGATCCAGCCGCTTTTTAACTAATTCTGCCCCTTCTCTCTTATTTGTCCAGGTAAAAGCACAGCCCTGACTATCCATATCCATCAGTGCAGTCTCATTTAACATTTGGCGGAAAGCTGCAATCTAGGTATTATCTGCTTCTCGTTTTCCTGTCTTCTCCCAA
The DNA here is from genome assembly GCA_014182555.1 of Eucalyptus erythrocorys. NCBI lineage: Eukaryota > Viridiplantae > Streptophyta > Magnoliopsida > Myrtales > Myrtaceae > Eucalyptus > Eucalyptus erythrocorys. The sequence goes on from CM024601.1 coordinate 11,680,804, forward strand.
ACGTATAATACCTCATTGAAGTCCCCCATGCAGAGCCATGGCTTTGATTGCTGAGGTTTAATCGTCTGTAATACCTGCCACAGTTGCTGCCTTTCTGTAAAATTTGTAGAAGCATGTAGGAATGTAAGCTGCATCCTAATTTTGCTGCTAGTTTCAATGCATTCCACATTTATATATTGACTAGTACTATCGGTCACCTGGATAATAACTGAATCATGCCACATCAAGGCCAGACCACCTGCTATGCCGGTAGGGTTCACAAGATATGAGTGCTGGAACTGTAATTTTCTGCATAGGCCATCTACCATCATTGCTTTATTCTTCGTCTCCATAAGGAAAATTATACTAGGCCGTTCTTGAGCATTTAAAGCTCTAAGTTCCTGGATTGTCAGGGGGTTGCCCAGCTCCTGACAATTCCAGCTGATTATTTTCATTTCGTTCCAGGTGGCTTATTAGGGCCAGCCACCAGAGCCCGTGTTGCATCTTCTTGGAGAAACTCTATTGGAGCATCCTACAGATTAGAATCATCAATGAGGATAGAGGTGGATTCAGATAAGCATTTCTGCTTTTTGGCTTTCTGAACTTTCATACTCTTTTTACTGCTCTTGCCTATTTTCAGAGAAGACTGTGTGATATCTCCAGCAACCACAATTTGCTTCCCCAGCTCTTTAGGGCCATTCTGGGGTGTTTCAGATCTAGTCATGTCCTCTGATGACATTGGACTTTCTGTTCTTTTTTTGCTGCAGACGACTAGTTGCATTTCATTCTCTTGTTCTTTTTCTGGGGGAATAGGTGAAGGAGCAAGCGAAGAGGCCGCAGGTATGGTTTCTTGTATTATCTCTTCATCTTCAAGATCACCATAAAAGGTTTCCCAGTATGGACTATGTTCTATTGCTTCTGCTTTCAGCCAGCATCTAAAAGGACCTATCTGATTCCTCGTCCAAGGGGAAGTCGCGTGTGGAACGTGAGGGCATTCAGGTGCATAGTGTCCCATCCTGCCACACAAGTAGCAGTAAAAAGGTAATCTCTCATATTTAAATTCAACCCATAGCCATTTTTCCCCAATATCTAGAATGGTTCCAACTTTCAGTGGCTGTGATAGATCAACTTCCACTTTCACTTTCCCTGCTTTCTTCTGAATATTTCCTGCTTCTTCTAGTTGGATCTCCTGGACCTGACCTAGCTTGCTTCCCAGATCATGGTAGACAGCCTTAGTTCTCCATCCTGGGGGAACACCACTTATCCTTACCTAGAAAGGTGAGTGGGAAAATTCGTAGCAATGCTCTGGGGTTGCGGGGTCACAGGGTTTGAGGATTAGTAAATTGCTGGAGTAGGACCAAGGTGCTGATCTCAAAACCCTCTCCCTGTCCGCTGCCGAGTTAAAGACAAAGGTAAAGTGGCCAGGTTCTTTCTGTATGCATGATACTGCCTCTGTTTTCCATGCTCGTTTCATAGTAGTCCAGAATGCTGTGAAATTAACGTCTGGTCTAGAAAACAGCTTCCCATAAATAGTTTGATTGCACTCATCCCTTTTATGCCGGGGAATATATGGGCTAACTGTTACCACATCCTCTTCAGACCATAGATGACCTAACTTTCTGCATAGGGCTGCTACTCTGAGTTCATTATCCTCTTGTCTAGCCATAGTCTCACCCTAGTGTTGTGTTTTTCAGGTAAACAACATTAGAGTAACTGAGGTTTCTTAAATGAGACATACCGGGAGACCCCTTTTACAGCATAGTAAGCTTCCTCGAAAACCATTGTCATCATATTAGGAGAAACCCCTGATGATGTTTATCCAAGCAAAATACGAACAGTATCCCTAATTCTTCCGCAGGGCTAACTAGGGCAAGCAAGGAGCGTTCATCCGAAGTGAACAAAAACCTCTTAAGTTGGGACACACCACACCTGATTAGGGGCAAGCATCGCAATGTGAAGGGCGATCCAACTTGATTGCTCAAAAACGGCGAAGGCTCCCACAGCTCAGGGCGCCAACAGATGGAATGGCTTCGTACTCATGATTCAAACAGTGAAAGGCAACTCGAGACGGAGAGAGAGGCGACAAGACGGATTGGATTTTTTTTTCCTATTTTTTATGGGATTTTTCTGGAATAAAACAAAGAACCAGACTGAAAAGGGAAGGACGGGGCCATGTGAGAGAGGGGAAGGCTAGATCTAGGGTTTCAAGGAAGAAGACACTACCAAAAAGGTAGAGAGAAACACTCACAGCAGTGAGAGAAAAAAGAAGGCCATCGGACTACTAGTACCTTAGCCATGCAATATTGCAATCTATGTTTGGAGGGGAGAGAGAGGGAAAAAAAAAAACAGAATATAGTTAATAAAAATCTTTTAGGCGTGGTTTTGATGAAATCAAACAAAAAAGATGAAAATTCGTATGAATAGAAAAACGTGTGAAAGGTCAAAATTAAGGGAAGACGTGTGGACAAAAGGGTAATGCGTCAATGGCAATTAAAGTAATAAATGATTATGTTAGCATATTTTTGTAGTTATTTATAATATTTTGTTCAATTCACACAGGCAATATCTCTATTATATACTAGGTGAACAAGCATGCATCGCATGGATTTTAAAATTTGATTTATTTTAGTTTTAGGTCTGATGAAATTTTTTGGTCATGTAACACAATATCTACAAAAGTGACATGTAACATTTATATGAAAACTTCAATTTTAGTTACTCATATTTGACTCGATTTGGACCTCACTCATTCCTGACCTCACTCATTTCCAACCCAACCCAACTCAACTTGGACAATAATTGCAAATTTTCTTCTTTGTACATGGAAAATGGCATAACCAATTAAGACAAAATAAACATGAAAAGAATTAGCAAATAAGAAATTACTAAAAAAGGTGACGAATCAATCTTTTAAAATCACACTTCTTATTATTTCAACCGATGCTAAAAGTTTGAATGAACCTAATGGAAGAGTTGGTGCCTAGAAAGATACATGTGATGTAAACTTATACTCTATAAGTACTAAAAGAACTGAAAATGCTTGATGATTGGAAATTGTTCATATCTATCAAGATTTGTAGCGGTAAAACCGTTGTCCAACACCATACACCTTGGTAAATGAAGAAACTTGAATGAGTTTGGTTTAAAGGAGGTTATCGAATTCTGTTCATACGCAATTCTAAGTGGCATCCAAAGGCCTTACATTTTTCTTTCTTGTTTAGGTCCGACTTGGACCGTCTAAGATATGCCTCCAAGTTACAGCAACCAAAGAAATGACGTGGCCCGTGAATTCTTCCTTCTTCTTCTTCAGCTTTTTTTCTTTTTTTTTTTTTAAAGGAAATTTAAAGTTTAACAGTTATTTATTAAATATTTGGTTTAGGGATGATTTAAGCTGTAATTAATCTTTCAAGGTGGTCTATTTATGCTAGATGACCATGGGTTGCCAGAAATCTTTTGTATGATTTTTTTTTCCCGCATTTACACAAGGAAATATCAAAATTTAAAACCGTCCATGTAATTTGTGACGTGATCCCAAAAAAAATTATGAATTTACCAAAATAAATTATTAAAATCACTCCCTACTTGGCTTTTTAGATGTTCCTCAGAAAGATAAAATGAAGAAAAGAAACGTGTGACTAGTAGAGTAGTGATGTTTCTATATCTCAACTTAAATATAATCCAAGTCTATTCCATTTAGATCAAGTTTTTGATTTTTACAACTCATTTTAATCAATTTATAAAATTAAAGTGACTAATTTTAAATTCAACCCAACGAATATGAATTGAAACATGGGTAAGTGGACCCATGTTGTTACCTTTAGACGAAAAGAAGAACAATTAGGTCAAGGAAAAGATCAAATGATATTAAAGTGACCGTGTACATGACAAGGCAATAAAGTAAGGTTTATCATATTCAAAAGGGGCATATGTTAACCTTCTTTTTTTCCCAATATCAATAGTACTTATTACAAATAGCATACAACAAAATTTAGAACAAATATAGAATAATCAAACTAAACTTGGGAAGATAGTACATCCTCAAATAGCTGAATAATCTCTCGAAGCTAGTCGAAACCTTGCCTAAGTAGACGGAACGACGCCAAAGCAAACACTAGCAAGCACATATTGATGACTACCCATAAGATCAGAGACAGGCTTGTCCAAAGAAGCAACTCGGAGCCGAGAGTTCCAAAAATGATATACAAGCACCTATATATCAAGTTTAGGCAATCAGATTCAGTCACTTTGATCAGTGCTATGAGATAAATGACTTCACAAATAATATAAAATTGTAGAATCGCCAGGCTCAACGTCTCGGTGTACTGCGAATTGAAGTGCCCGATGACAAGTAACTTGAATGAGGTGAATATAACGTGGAATCTCTTGGTCGAGTCAAAACTTTCTTGTTGTTGCTCATGCTGTAGATGTTCGTCGTCCCTATATTAAATGAGGAAGAAAAGATAGATTGGGAGGAGGAAAAAACACCAACTGTTTTATGGCGTTCTTAACAGAAATATGAAGAGCATATTGACGCGAATGAACTACGTACCTTTCTGGAGTCGCTGTTTGATTCAGCATGGCTGTGGAGAAGGAAAGCTGAGTGCAGGAGACCAAGAAGGATTCGAAGAGCAGGAAGAGACTTTGCCGGTGCCCAACCCCTCGCTTGAACGATTTCTGATCTCTCCAGCTTTTCCTCTGCGTGTTGAGTGTGAAGTAAATGGGCTTGGTCGCGCATCTTATAGACAGTTCCCCCGCGTGAGCTAAAAGCCAGAGAGAGAGAGAGAGAGAGAGGGGCAACAATTCTTTGAGTTTCGCATATCGTCCGCGAATTCGCGACGGCGTCGCGAATCCGTCGTGAATTCGCGAATCCATCGCGAATTGGCGACAGAACCTCAGCCGTCGCGAATTCGCGACAGAACCTCTACCGTGGATGTCCACGGTTGAGATGATGTCGCCAAAACTTGGCGAAATTCGGCGACATCTATCTCAACCGTTGATGATGGGACCTCCGAATGCTTTTCCTTTTTGATATATGGTGTACTGTTACTTTATCTACCACTTCCTTCTGCATCTAAACACGTTTTTGTGGACACTGTTATACTCTCTAGCTTCTTAATGTGTTACTGAGTATTTGACTTGCTGAAAGAATGAATTGTATGAACAAAAACTGCAGGAGTGGGAGGGAAGGGTGAATGATGGCATGTCCAGCACACTGAGAGCTTCAATTCGAGAAAGTGTACAGGACATGGTTATAGGCAGAATTAAAAGTAATGAGAAAGCTGACCATGCAACTGTTGAGCAGGTAAAGTACATTTTTGTCAAAAGATTAATAAGTTGTGTGCTAGGTGTTTCGGTAAAAAGTTTGCATTAAAATTCTTCATGCTGCAGTTGTAACAGCAGCCACAACGAGGTCTCCTCATACTAACTGTTAACTGCTGCTTGGATGATCTCAAGACAATATGTCCCCTGTAAATATGTGTCCATTTTTAATGATCTATTAGAATTTTTGCCAATTTCTTCATTGGCCTCCCTCCTCTTGCTTTGCACCTCTATCTCAGTGTCTAATATTCTGTACTTGGATGAAGCTTGATGGAGTTAATTTTCAGAATTTTTGTGCTTCATTGATATAGGAAAATGAACTATAATTATTTTTAGTAAATCATCAAAGGTTTTGAAGTTGAAATGAACCCTCTTGCAAGCTTATTCTGTCTTTTTGCTGAATCATTATCATTTTGACTTAATAATAGCTGAGGAAACTCTTTGATGGGTGTATGCATTGGTTCATGCCACCTCTTGCAATAATGGTGCAGAAGTAAGACTACTTCTAAAAGTTTTTGCGGGTACAGTGCCCCACTCTTGCTCCTATTTATACTGAAGCTGTGCAAACATCTCTGACTGTTCTTGTGGAATTGTTTAAGTGGTTGTGCAGGCCATTGATCACAGGACTCAGATGGTTCTCTTCAAATTGCTCAACTGTCGAGTGGTAAAGAAGTATGCTGTTATCTATAGTCAGCAGTGCTCACTACTTCCGTATTTCTACCAATCAATTGTTGGTGGAAGTTCTCTACATCATCATTATAATTTCGCAATTTTACATATAATATGTTTGTATTTTTGCTACTACTGCATAGTCTCTTGACCTTTTTGCCGCTTTGACTTTTCTAGGCAAATGTTTATCTGCAACAAAATCTGATGGGCAAGAATTGGCAATTAAAGTCTACAAGACTTCTGTGCTGGTGTTTAAGTAAGTGCAATAGTTTTTAGTTGTTTGTGAGGCGCCTTCATGGGTGTTCGAAAGTGCAATACCGCATTTTGCTACAAGTTTGTGATATTTATTCTTTCTCGAATTGAAGATTGATATACAGGTTCTGTTTGTTGTGATGGCAGTCACTGCTAGATTGTGGAGAATGTTGGCTTGTATTGGTGATGGTTACTTCATCTTTTTTTCCTTATTTTAGGAGCTACTGTCAGTTCATTTTCTTTAGTATTCGGTCGAAAGGAGCTATTTGTTTGCAATGTGATTTTATTTCAATACAAGAATATTGATTCTGTGGTGGTGTCTCATGCATAAAGTTTCACGGTAGGTTTTCCTTTTCTATTTCCTCTATATGTTATTGTATGTTTTTCTTCCATCGTGGAATGAGGCCATGGACACAGCTTCCTTTATGGAAAAGAGTTACAAATCTAAGATCTCAGGCCTGCTCTGTGCCAAGAAAAAGATTAGCAACGATATCTGCCTGTCCAATTTCTCTTCTTTCTTTCTTCTTGCTTTCCTCCAGTGTTATGGGCCCTCAATGCTTTTATCCACAGAAGTGAGAACCTTTAATTCTTCTGGATCAAAGCCTATCTCATTGAGTTATTGAAGTTGAGTTGTTCTTCTGCCACCAAAGAGTCTCAATTTTAGATGTCTCTGAAGTTGATATCATGAAAGGATATGGATGGGGGTGGTGGTCTGACTTCTAAGCCTGTGGAGCATTCCGGTCATTTATCTACCTATATTTGGATGCCAGACCATACTGTAACTTACACCCACAAACATAAACCACTGGAAGAGAGCCGTGATGATTGACTTGCACTCAATTCTGCATCTCACCTGCTGGAAGTTCTCAAGTGAGCCCTTATCCGGATTTGTTTGCCTTGACTCAACTCGTGTCGTGCAACTCACTATTGTCTTGACTGATTAGCACCGCACATTTAATCCTTTTGATACTCCATCTAAACGGGTTTTCACCATGAACTATAGCTCTTAGCTTCCTTAGGTCTATATAGATAGCAGTAGGTGTCTGATGCTATTTTCACGCAAATTTCATACATATGGAACTATCATACTCCCCCTAGCTGGCACCACCAAGCTCGCGGTCACCCCTTCTCCACGGCTTCAAGTTTTTCGGTGAGTTTCCCATTTATTTTTTTTCTTTGTTCAGTCCGGTTGATTCCTCAAGGATACTGGCTTGGACGCGACCAGATGACGTCCAATTTGTCGACCTCGCTCTCTCTTGCCGCTGCGCTGGGGAGGGACTCCCCGACGACCGCCCCTGTTTCTTTTCCCTCTACCCTGTGTTTTGATGTCGTTGGTCCTGATGTGTCCTACATCGAGGGGTCTGGCGAGAGTTTTGAGTCCTGGCCAAGCCGGGCGTCCCTCATTCAGTGTCGTACGCCAGCCGCTCGACGAGATACCTCAATGAGATTTGGTTTTCATGTCCTCGTTTTTGGTCAAGATCGACTCAACCGCATGTGTTGCATGCGTTCTATTATTATGTTCCCGTGATGTTCGGCGTTATGGGCACGGCCATTTGGTCATTTTGCTGCCCCTGCCACCGCCATCGTTTACTTTGTTTTGTGTTTCTTGCTTTGTGGCCAGCAATGGCAATCCGAAGACCAGAGGAAATCGACAATGGAGGCTTAACGATGAATGACCACGAACCATATGCGTTCATGTCTCGGCGAGTTTGGAACAGGAATCATTGGTTGAACTTTAACAGTTATTTATTAAAAACTGGTATAGAGATGGTTTAAGTTGTAATTAATGATTCAAGGTGGTCCATTGATACTAGATGACCATGTGTTGCCAGAAATCTTTCTTATGATATTTTTCCTTGATTTTTAAGAAATTTGAGTTTTATTCCACCTTTACACAAGAAGATATCAAATCCTTACAATCATTCATATAATTTGGACGAGTGATCTCAAAAAAAAAAAAAAATATGAGTCTACCAAAATAGATTATTAATATCACTCTCTATCTAGCTTTTTAGATGTTCCTCAGAAGTAGAAAAATGAAGAAAAGAAAAATGTGACCAAGTAGCATAATAACATTCTGGCAAAAAAAAAAAAAAAAAAAAAGTAGCATAATAACATATCTAAACGTTAAATATGATGTGACCTCCTTTCTCCCGCCTTCAGCAGTGATGTGATGTTCACTGGTGAAGACGGTTACATGCAGAGGTCCCTGTCTTCAAACGGTGATTTGGGATCAGTTGATGGGCCATGGATCTAACGGTGTTGTTCTTTCTTCCATCGTGGGATGGCCATGGACACAGCCTCATCACTGTAACGGAGTTACAAATCTGAGATCTCAAGCCTGCTACGTGCCGAGAAAAAAATTCAGAACAATATCTGCCCCTCCGATTTCTGTTCTTTCTTATCTCTCTCTCTCTCTCTCTCTCTCTCTCTCTCTCTCTCTCTCTCTCTCCTCCAATGTAATGTGCTTTCCTGATGCTTTTTACCTCAGCAGCGACAAGTAAGAACCTTTAATTCTTCTGAAGCAAAGCCTAAGTCATTGAGTTATCGAAGTCAAGTTGTTCTTCTGCTACCAAACGGTCTTAGTATTATGCTTTCTCTTTCAGTCATGTATACCGAAGACACTAGATTCGGCGAAAAAATATGGAAGATGACGTGATTCGGATTCCGAGTGGGAAGGACACTGGGGACACGTGCTACAAGACTATTATGGGACTACACAAGGCTCTCACGAAGGAGGACACCACTGCTGTAGAAAAGCCGGCCAATCCTGGCGATAATATTAAAGCTGGCGGTAGCAAGTCCGAGTCTGATACAGACGTGGATGAAGACCCAGAAGGAAATGAGTCGGCTTCCGAAACTGAGGTGCAGGCTCCTGTTGACAAGAAGGCTGCTAGGAAGGAGAACAAAAAGGAGGTCAAAGAGGAAAAAAGGGAAGCGAGGTCGCCAGGCTGTGAAGAGAAGGAAGAAGGGAGAGATTCGCCAAAGCACACAAGACTAAGTAGTCGTTGCTAGCTATGGTATATTATTATACATGTTCTTTTGGCATTTGTCGGTAAAGATGAGTGAGTCACTTGTTGGGCTACTTTGATTTTGATTGTTACTGCAATCGTGGTCGTAATAGGCATAAATCCTTGCGATGGAATACATAAGGATTTTAAGAAACTAAACATGAAAAAATTAGCAAATAAGAAACTACTAAAACAATTTAATGAACTAAGCTCTTAAAACACATCTCTAGTCATTTCTACCGGTGCTACAAATAAGATCTAATTAAGCAGAAGAGCCCATGTCTAGAAAGAGACATGTGATGTGAACTTCTGCTCTTGTAGATACTAAAATATCTGAAAGTATGTAAAAAATTAAAAATATTCAGATCCGTCAGATTTGAAGTGGCCCATGAATTCTTTCCCTTTTCCTTTTTTTTTTTAATTTTAATATTTTATTCACTAAAAACTGGCTTAGGGATGATTTAAGCTTTATCAGTCTTTCAAGGCGTCCGTCAATGCTAGATGACCACATGCTGCCAGAAATTTTCTGTAGGATAATATTTCCACGATTTTCCCAAATCAAGTCTTATTCCATCTTAATACATGGAAATATCAAAGCTTCATAAGTACCTATATAATCTGTGACAACTAATAAAAATACTCATGAGTCTACAAAAAAAATTATTAAAATCCGACGGAACTTCGAAAGTGACATGCAACAAGATGGATACTCAAATACAGTATGATTGCAAGAGTTTCAGGAATCCGACTAAACTTCGGAAAGAGGCACATCATCCAACAGCTGAATAATTTCGCGAAAACAGTCGAAACCTTCCACAAGCAAACATGTTAGAGCAAATACTAACAAGCATGTATTAACGACCAGCCACATGGACAGAGATAAACTCATCTAGAGAAGTAACTCAGAACCGAGAGTCCCAAAAATGATATACAAGCATCGGTATATCGGGTTTGGGCTCGTGGGTTGAGTCACTTTGATCAGTGATAGGAGATAGATGACTTCACAAATGATATAAAACTGCAAAATTCCGCAATTCAGCATTCCGATATGCTTCGAATTGAAATGCATGATGACGAGCAGCTTGAACGAGGTAAATATTATATGAAATCTTTTGGTTGAGTCAAAACTTTCCCTTTGTTATTGCTCTTGTAATTGCCAGTTGTCCCTATACCAAATACGAAACTAATTAAATGCAACACATATTCAAAAGGGAAAAAAAAAAATAGCTACTTAATCCTCGCTCTAAGCAAAGTTCTTAGAGCACATTCACAGGAATATGAATTACTTACCTTTCAAGTGCCCCTGTATGATCTGCCATGTTCCAAAAAAATTGAAGCTCTACGAAGTCTGCGGTTGTTTTTGAGCTTTGTGAATGATTAAGCGGAACAAGCCATTCGCTGTAGTATTTATACTAAGATAGGCCACCTACTCCGCAATCATTCGTTAGTTTATCTAGTCAAGGTGGACTTGATTTTTGCTTCGGAGAGTTAAATCAACGGTTGAAGACATGAAACCCATCCCCTTCACTTTATTAACTTTCCCCAATTTCTACATGTTATCTACATCTTTTTCTACATGTCGTACGATGTGTAGAAATTCTAAGTAAAAAATATAGATAATATGGATACGACGCGTAGAATTGGGATCCAATGTTACTTTATGGTGGAAAGGACCATAAAGTGAAATGTGATGGATACGAATGGATACGGCATGTAGAAATTACGGATACGACGTATAGAAGTGGGATCCTCTTTCAGTGTATGGTGGAAAGGTCAATAAAGTGAAACAAAATGGATGCGACATCTCGAGGTGGGGTAAAGGATTTGGGAATGGGATCTATGGGTCTCATGGCTTCCACCGTTAATTTCGACTCTCTAGGGGATCCGATGCTCTCAGAGGCTGACCCTGGAAGCTGAAATCAGACTTGATTGTCTGTTTCGATTATCAGAAGAACTTCCCATGACACTTCTGCTGTGTCATATATTCGAGGAAGCTAACGTCGTCATCCGTCAAATATCGGAACAGAGCACCAAACTTCCATTGACATCGGGTAACCCTGGAAACCGTGTACAAGAACTACGGCAAATTTAAAATTAAGGAACAACATGATCGTCCCAACAGTCCTGATGCTCCTCTCGCAAGTTGCAAGTCCCTTTTTATCCTTTTGGTAATTATAAAGGGCCAAAGGTAAAATTACTATGCTTGCGAGTACTCCTCGTTGTGGAGAGAGGCTATTTCTCTTTTCGATTCTAAAAGCAAATAAGCAGTGGTCAGCATTCGGCTATTCGTAAACCTGGTGGGCTGAGCATTCATAAGTTTGGGTTGTCAGATTAAAGCAATGCATATATTGTTCAGCAATAGCAAATGCTGTTACTAGAAGCATCCCGTGAACTATACTCGGAAGGAATTGGAGTGGAACCATGGAATAGGAACATGAAGTTGTGCCGCATCCCGTGAACTATACATCGCACAATCAATGCTAACGTGAACAAAATTTGTTTTAAAATTTATTTTTTTATTTTTTTTTTTTTCTCTCTTCTTCTTATGGTCGGTCTCCCAGCCTCCGGCGATAGGCCAAAGGCTATGACCGGCAAGGGTCAGCCTCAAGCAAGGTTGCCCTCACCGGGATCTGGCAAGGGGCAACCTCATTGGCTTTAGGCAAGGCTCGCCCTCGCCAAATCCGGTGAGGTTGAGCATCACCAAAGGCCAGTGAGGGTCAGCCTCGCCGACCTCATGCGAGGTCGCCCTTCGCCTACTTTGAGTGAGGGCAAGGGTCGGCCTTGCCGGCTGCGAGCGAGGCTCGCAAGGTTGTCCCTCGCCAAATCCAATGAGGTCAACCTCATGTAAGGTTGGCGAGGGCGACCTCGCTTGAGGCCTACCTTTGCCGGTCGCAGCCTTTGGTTGGTCGTCAGAGGCGAGGCGAGGAAGAAGAGAGAGAAAAATTAAAATAAAAAAATAAAAATGTTTTAAAAATTTTAAAAATTTATTTTAATTATAATAAATTTTGTCAACGTCAATGCTAGCCATGCCACATAGGACAGCCAAAGCATCCACGTCAATGAATTTCAGTCAAAATTGATTTGATAGACTAAATTGGCAAGAAGTAAAAAAGGTTTATAATTCAATTAACAAAATTGAAAGATTTATGACTGAATTAACAAAAATACAATAGGTTTAAGATTTTTTGGACAATTTTCCCTTTGATCAAACGCAGAGGATAACCTCATTATACTTTCCTTTCATCAAGAAATGGTTGCCAACCAATTGTGCAGATGTTAATTTTGCTGTTATGATGATGGATTTGATTGATAAGCTACAAGTTGTTTCAGGACTTGGAATGATGTTGGTACCGTCATCCATGGTAAATACGAGGCTTACCAGTGTAGAACAAAGCTAAATAATCAGCATGATGTTTTTGTCATGCGGACGGAAAAGATCAAATCAGTTGTTTATGGTCTAGATTAATTTCAAATGATCAAGATCTGGATTTGATTTTTATGAGAGTTTCAATAAGTTTCATGTTTGTATTTGGTGTAGAATATAATGTTTTGTATCCCCATAAAATCATTGCTCTTAAATTGTTATTGTTTATGCTTTTAATCTTTTGGGCATGGTTCGATGAATTTGACCGAAAAAAAAAAAAAAAAAAACTGAAAATTTTTCATTAGTTTTATAGAAATGACTCAGATGATCTTGAAAAAGGTAAAAATTGAGGGCAGACATATGGTAAAAGGGAAATGCCGTGATCCTATTGAAGCAATAATGATTATGTTAGTATTATTATGTGATTATATACAATATTTGGATTAACTCACCCAAAAACTATCTTTTTTATGCACTGAAGAGGCGTTGTGCATTGCACGGATTTAAAGTTTTCACTAATTTTTGTTATCATATTTGATGATATTAAATGGTCGCGCAACACAATATCTATAGAAGTGACATGTAACATATACACGATATACTTGACTTGATTTAGACCCCACTCATGCCCAATGCAAGCTCCAACGGCAATTTTTCCACTTAAGTATGGAAAATAGCATAACCAATTAAAAACAAATTTAAACATGAAAAAAATCAGCAAGTAAGATATAATTAAAAAAATTAACTATCAAGCTAGCAGAACACGTCTCCTATTTTTTCTCCCAATGCTAGAAGTTTAATCTAATTTAGTGGAATAATTCCTCCCTAGAAAGATACATGTGATTAAAACTCCTACTCTTGTAAGATCTGTTCATACCCATCGAGAGGTGGAACATTAAGATCGTGTTCAACACCATACACCTCGACAAATGAAGGAATTTGAATGAGTTTTGGGTTTAAGAGGTTATTGAATTCCGTTCACACGCAATTTAAGGTTGTATAGGCCTAATCCAAAGGCTTACCTTTTCCTTTCTTGTTTAGGTTTAACTTGGACCGTCCAAGTCCAACTTCCAGATATGCCCCCACTGTACTGCTAACCAAAGATTTGACTAGGCCCATGAATTCTTACCTCTTTTTTTCTTTTCCTTTTTTAAATTTAATAGTTATTTTTTAAAAACTGGTTTGGGGATACTTTAAGCTGTAATTAATCTTTGAAGGTTGCCCATTCATGCTAGATGACAGTGTTGCCAGAAGTCTTTTAAGTGATATTTTTCCACGATTCCATTAAATTTGAGTTTTATTCGATCTTTGCACAATGAAATATCAATGTTTTTTTCCTTACCAATATATATATATATATATATATATATATATATATATATATATATCAATGTTTCATTATCGTCCATGTAATTTATGATAGAAACCCAAAAAAATTAGGGTACCAAATGACTAAAATCACTCTCTATTTAGCTGTTTAGATGTTTCTCAGAAAAATAAAAATGAAGAAAAGAAAAGTGTGACAAGTAGAATAGTAATATATTTAAACCTTAAATATAATTTAAGTCAAATCCATTTAGATCAAGTTTTAGTTCATCTTTGTTGTTATAACTCATTTTAATCAATTCATAAAATTAAAATGACTAATTTTAAATTCAACCAAGCAAATATGAATAGAAAAATGGGTTAGTGGACCCAATTCATTACCTCTAGGAAAATGACAAGCAACAAAATTCATAACAAATACAAAATGATTGTAGGAACTTCAAAAATCAAACTAAATTTGGGAAGACAACACATCCACAAATAGCTCAATGGTCCCCTAAAAATGATCGAAACCTAGAGTGAGTAGACCGAATGATGCCAAAGCAAACACTAGAAAACAGATATTAATGACCAGCTACATGACTGGGGACATGCTCGTCCAAAAAAGCAACTCCGAGCTAAGAGTTCCAAAAATGATGTACAAGTACCTATATATCAAGTTTCTGCATGCGAGTTCAGTCACTTTGATCAGTGCTATGAAATAGATAGCTTCGCAAATTATGTAAAATTGCAAAATCGTAGGGCTCAATATGCCGGCATGCTGGGAATTGAAATATATGTTGACGATCAGCTTGAATGGAGTGAATGCAACATGGAATTTGTTAGTAGAGTCAAAACTCTCCTGTTGTTGTTGCTGTTATGGTTGCTCGTCATCCTCGTGTTGAAACAAGAAGAAAATAATTGGAAGAACTGACAGATTCAAAAGAGGAAAAAAAAAAATGGCTGCTCCTTATCGTGCTCTTAACAGAGATATAAAGAGCATATTCACGCGAATGATTATGTACCTTTCCAAAGTCGGTGTTTGAGTCGGCATGGTTGTGGAGAAGGGGAGCGCGTGCAGAGAACAAGGAGGATTTGAAGAGCAGGAAGAGACTTTGCAGGTGTCCAGGAGCCCCTCCCCCTTCATGAACGTTTCCTGATCGGATGCCCAGGGTATTTATAGAGGGATTCGATATGCAACACGCATCTCCTTAAAAGGCCTTCCATTAAAGGGATTAGCAGCTTATTGTATGCAAAAATAAAAAAATCACGGATCCCCCTGAAAGGCCTTTCATCAAAGGGATCAGCAGCTTATTTTACGCAAAAGGAAAGAATCAAAAGGCCTTTCATTCAATAAGAATACCTCAAGGCAAGTCTCAATAGACATGATCAATCACAATTATGTACCATTTGTGTAATCACCACGTAACTATTATATTAAGCAAAGACTAAAAACAGATCATTATAGGTTAAAGGTCTCCCTTATAGATGTTTGCCATTATCAAGTAGTGCAAAGTTTGGTAAATGATAAATCAATGATATGGCACAATTGTGATAATAGTTTATAGCAGGATAATTATCAAATAAATTCCTAAACAAATCATACATATGTCAATTCAATTATAAATTATTCAATTTAGCCAATTAAGTCCTAAAACTTTTGACGATTTGACAATGTAGTCTTTCTGGCCAATTTTGGCTGACAGTCGCTTGATTAAACTAATTTTCAAAGACAATTTTCATTTTTTTCGTTATGCAACTGATGGGCAATAAGTCTTTAGAAAAATCTAATGCTCTTTTGAAGGGGAAAAAAAATCAATTGATAGAGGCTTGTCTAACCTTTTGTGGTTTGTCTAAGATATTCTAAGACTTATCCAGTGTTTCTTCTTATGCCTAAAATATGATTTTTATTAATTTAATCTCATTGGAGATTTTAAAGCATAATTAAGAACGACTAAAGTGCATATACTTCATTTTCTATAATTTTCTTTTCAGATCTTATTTAACTAAAACATACCACATACATTCTCAAATGATAAGTTCTCATGTCAGAAAAAGAAAACCACGAAGACCTCTAGATTTAAATGAATAAATAAGAGAGAGAGAGAGAGAGAGAGACAAAGAGGGGTTTAAGTCCTCGATAGTGATTGTCACTTTAAAGTAATTAGGGTCCAAATTTCAATTAGAATTTGTATGAAGGTCCGAATTTTTTGGTTCCAAACGACAGAACTTCCATTCAATTAGGAAAAACGAAAGGGCCCAATAAACGAGCAATAGTTCATGATAGGTCCAAAAGAATTAGATGAGGCGAAACAACCCAATTTGCAGGTAAAGAGACGTGCGTTCGTGGGCTTTGGCAGCCTAGTCTGCAACAAAATTAGTCTTCCTTCTATAGTGCTGCATCCGGTGCTTTAAGAGCATGGGAGCAAGACAAAGCAGTCAGAGAGAAGTACACGAATCTCCCATGGATTGCATATCGCTTTCAGCACCGTGAGATTATCTGACTTAATTATCAAATCCTTTGTCTCCTTCTTTCTCTGCCTTAGAAATTTTACGGTTTGGAACAGTGCCTGTACCTCAACCTACAGGGCTGACAAAGCTCGAACTGCACAAGAATGGTCAACCGTCCTTGGTGGTCGCAGCACATGCACACCCCATCTTCCTTCTCTCCTCCCAAATGAAGTGGCGTATTGATGTGTGTAAGGAGTAAGAGATGGTTTTGGAATGGGAAACACAATTAGTTTGCTAAAAGAACTGCTTTTAAACCGGCTCTTCCTTTTCGTGGATTGAGATATCGAATTGAACTAGTCCTTCAGTCAATGGGATATAGCTATTGGCAAAATTGAAAGTAATGAGAAGGCTCACCGCACAACTATCGAGTAGTTAAACTACATTTAGTCAAAAGATTAATAAGTTGTATATCGAGTATATGGTAAAATATTTCCATTATAATTCTCTATGCTGCAATATAATGACAACCACAACAAGATTGTGCATAACTCTACAATTCTAGCAACTCGACAATATCAAGTTTCAACTTCCATCGTACTTAAACACTTAAAAATGACTTTAGATGTTAGGCCCCAAAACTGTAGGTTGAAGATTAGCGAAAGCGCCAGGGTAAACCTGTTGTAAAATTAGAGTGAGCATTTACGTAATCTGTGTTTTAGTTTGTCTACATACATGGAAATATCAAAGTTTCCAAATTATATATATAAATAATGTGAAAATTGATCAAAAAATAATCATGTACCTAAGAAAATGCATTATTACAATCAGCAATATTTATTACGAATGATATGCAACAAAATTGATACCCAAATATTGTGTGAGTTTAAAAAATCAGCCCCAAACTTTGGATAATAGTATATCATCGAACAACTGAACGATCTCTCCAAAACGGTCAGAACCTAGCACAAGCAAACATGTCAAAGCAAACACTAGCAAGGAGATATTGACGATCAACCACATGGCTAGAGACAAACCTGTCCAAAAAGCAACTTGGTACTGAGATCCCCGAAAATGATGTAAAAGAATCGGTATATAAGAATTTGGTCTGTAAGTCCAGTCATTTTGATAAATGCTATGAGATAGGTGACCTCATAAATAATGTGAAATTATAAAATTGTGTGGTTCAACACCTTGATATACTGCAAATTGAAATGCATAATGACAAGTAGTTTTAATGAGATGAATATAATATTAAATTTTTTTATTGAGTCAAAATTTTCCTATTGTTATTGCTATTATGACTGCTCGTTATCCCTATACCAAATTAGGGAGAGACTAATTATAAGAAAAATAATTTTTTTTTAAAAAAATAGCTACTTAATTCGTGCCCTAGCAGAGCTCTCAGAGCATATTTGCACGAACGAATCACGTTTTTTTTTTTTTTTTAAGCGTCACTGTATGGTCTGCCATGTACCGAAGACTTTAAAGCAAAAAGAACCATGCGATTGTTTTGGAGTCTTGGGGATGAGGAAGTGGAACAAGCACCACAAACATAGAGGTCCTGTTTTCTTTCCTCTCATGTTTTTTTAATAATCATTGGCATATAGAAAGCCACTTATGCTTATCACAGGGAAATCATTTATTTATTGATGATTGAGCAAGCCTCGACCGTGCTAAGAAATGCATTTATTTAGTTTATTTTCTTGATTGCAGAGTCTGAATTTTGACTATTAGAGGTGTGTTTTGCTTATAAATGAAGTCTGACGTGGCTTCTATCATGGAAAGAAAATAAGATTTATCATTCCATTTATTTCGCGAAAAATATGACATTTTTTGAAACGATTTTTCGAGAAGTCATTTTATGGGAAAAATGATAATATTTTCTAGAGTTCGGCTAAAATCTGAAAATAAAAAAGGAAAATATGTCCCGCCATTTCCAAAGAAAAAAATATTTTTTTTTTTCCTAATAGACACCGGGCTCTTGAGCCCGGCATCTGTGGATCCAGGTCTATAGGCTGGGCTGGGCTTGGGTCCATATAGACCGAGCACCAGACTCTGTGCCCGTGCCTCCCTACGCCCAATCTTGAAGTTCATTGAGCCGAAACGCGGAACATTATCAGATCCCAAGCCCAGCAATATCATATAACATTTCCGGAGGAAGTTGTCAAATTTCGTCTGTTGGAACCCCATTCAATCGTTTAAACCCGTTCTAGATTCCGGCCTTTCAATGAGAAAAGGACTGAAAATCCGCACCTTGAAATCAGAATTCTAGACAGACCGCTGCAAAAACAAATGTAACTTATTAGTAGACCCTCGGCTGTGTACATTGTGCCGGAAAAGGCATGCAACAGGAAACTTCCCAAATTCAGTTCGTGAGAGCAGAGCATGTACCTCTACTGAATCCAAAAGCCGCGGATGTTCCTGTCCTGAGCTGAGCATTGTCTATGTCTCTTCCGACCGTGCAGCGGAAAGCGATTCCGAATAGCGCACAGCTAATGAAGTCAATACCCGAAGGAAGCACAAGCCAGGACACTGCGGCGACCTGAGTGAGCGGTAATGGTAGACTCGCAAGGGTACCTGACAGTGCAGATACAGAAGCTGCTTTTTGACAGTTTTCGCTTCTCTCTTCTTCTCGATTTAATTGCATACCATCTCATCCTTCATCTTTTGCAGTTTGGCAGAGCTGCCACTCAGCTTCTTCGACGAGGCCCTTGCTTCCTATAGCTCCCTCTGGGATTCTGCAATCTTCAGCAAGATCAACAATAATCGAGGACCACCGGAGTAGTGTTATTATCAGGAGAGCAATCAAGCCGTGTTCTGGAGACCGAAAACATGACCAAGGCACGACTTAACTTGTGCCGATCTGATTCGAAAATGAAGACTCAAAACAACCCAAGTTCTAATGTAACCATGCGACGATCAGAATACGATACTTGACCGGCTCAAGCTTGATAAAACTCGAGTCGAGTTCACATCAAGTGAGCTCAAATTGACGAGAAGGAGCTAGCAAGCAACTCAATTCATCTAACTCTTAAAAGATCATGTCTCTTTTAAGAAATTCCGCCGTAACTATTCAGTCCCATCAGGAAGTTTTCCCCAAATATTCAAATTGAAAGAGAAAGCTGGTCGTATCCCAAATCTCCTTACGTTAATGCAGAATTTCTTTAAAAGGAAAAATTCAACAGTCAACAGACAATAAAAGCACCTCAGAAGCTCTGATCTTGAGCTGTCCGATGCAATTCCTCGTCTGCCCGAGCTTCGGCTTCTCGCCTCTCGATCTCGGCGAGCTCTCTCCGGGCCTAGTCCACCCTCTCCGAAGCTCTCTCTAGCCCGTCAAGCAAGCCCCTGTTCTCCTCTCTGCCCAAGAGCTCCTCCACCCATGCGCCCACCATGCCCGACAGCGCGTCTTGTGAGTCGCCGCTCTGCTCGCTTTCGGAGACGCTGCATTTCCCGACTGAGGTTCGAGGTACCCGTTGGACGTGCGCGTAACATCTGAGGAAGGTGGTCTTGAGTGAAGCTATGCGGCATGGGGACAAGGGAGTAGAAAACCACCTGGATCTGGAATTCGGACCTTAGCGAATAGGTGGACGCGAAACTTCAGCAAACCGCTCGATGTTTGACTTGGGACTGTGAACAACGACCGACGGCGATAACGACGACCTGGCGCCCTGCTCTGCTATCTAGAAGAGAAGCGCGAGGCAACAGTGGAAGAGGAGCGCTCCAGACATGACGGATGAGACGAAGAAGCAGAAAGATGGGAGAAGCTCTGGAGAAAGAGGACAGAGAGTAAGAAGGTGACCAGGAGGACGAGAGAGGTGATAAAAATGATTTAATTTTGCTTTGGAAGCGAAAATTATTTTCCCTAATTTTAGAAGAGAATTTTATATTGACCGAAAAATGTTTTCTTTAATCATTTATTTTTCACATCCCAAACATAAGAAATTAGGAAAACTTTTTTTCTTTGTTAGAAAGGGCAAGAAAAGGATTACCATGGTCTTGAGTATTTCTTATCAGGGAGGCTATTTCTCTTTTTGATCCTACGCGCATCTAAACAGTAACCAACACGAAACAATTTCTAATTCCAGTTAGCATACATAAGTCCGGCCTCACAAATTAAAGCAATGCACATGTTTTTCAACAATGGCAACTAGTGCTCCTCAAAGAATCCCACGAGTTACACTTGGAAGCATTTGGATTGGGGACCACGGAGTATGGATATGATGTCCCGTAGGATGACTTTGTTCCCTTAGGCCTTGGGATGGTTGGTGAATATTTAATGCATCTTGATTTGCTTAATAAAAGTTTAGTGACCAACACATATTGACATTTTTTAGGGATAAATTATACAAAAAATCTTAAATTTATTGTATTTTTGCTAATTTAGTTCCAAATATTTTGATTGTGCCAACTGAGACCGAAACATTGTTACGTTGTAACAGTAAATTCATTCGGTTAATTTTGATTAGAAATCATTAATATGGACAAAGGTTGCCCTCGCCCAAAGCCAACAAAGGCGACCCTCAAAAAATGGTTCCTTGATTGTTTTATTTTGTAGGATATTATAATCCATGCATAAAATAAATGTGTATATATATAATGGAAAAGCTATTAAACCAGAAAGTCACAAAATTAAAGTACAAGACCCCAATGAAACTATAATAGAAGGGGAAAAGAAAGGATCAAAAGCCGAAAAAGTAATCCTCCCGAATGACCCAAATTATATTGCCAATATAAGTTCCACGCAACATGTTTGTGTCCTAAAAGTAAACATGGTCGTCCACACTAATGAGCTTCAAAAGACGTAAAATCTACAAACAATTTATTATTTTTAGGAAAAATAGTAAGGCAAATATTGACTTTATCACCAAATAATACCTCAAATAAGATCACTCTTACCATTGAGAATGTTGTACAGTACCATGAACATGGTTGCTTATGAAGAAAACGAGTTCGACTTATCATATGGTTCGAAAAGTCAGTGAAATTTCTATACAAGATTTTAGAGACATTATACTAACTAGGTAAAAATAGAGGGTTGCTTCAACTATATTATTATCATTGTCAGGAACTTGAAAGAATCGCTACATTACACAACAATAAGATAAAGGTTCACCAAATATAGAATATGTATATAATAACATTCTCTCATCCTCAAATCAAAGGAATTTATTACAAACAGCATGCAATAAAATTGCGAGAAGTTTAAGAATCAAACTGAACTTAGACAGATAGCGCATCATCAAACGGCTGAACAATCTCTTCAAGTCGATTGAAAGACTGAACAATCTCTTCAAGTCGATTGAAAGCTCGTGCGAGCACACCGGACGATGCCAAAGCAAATACTAGCAGGCATATATGGAAGACAAGCCACACGGCTAAAGATAGGCTCGTCCAAAGAAGCAACTCGGCGCCGAGTGTCCCGAAAATGATATACAAGTAAATGAATATCAAGTTGGGGGTGGTGAGTGCAGTCACTTAAATCAGAGCTACGAGATAAATAACTTCACAGATGATGTATAACTGCAAAATCGTGTGGCTTAGCATCTCGATGGGTTGTGAATTGAAATGGGTGATGACGAGTAATTTGAATGAGATAAATATCATATGGAACATCTTGGTTAAGTCAAAACTTTCCTGCTGTTGTTGATACGGGAGTTGCTCGTCCTCCCTATAGTGAATCAAGAAAGAAAATGATGAAAAGAGAAATAGATTCCAAAGAAGGAAGGAAGAAAAAACCTGAGATTGAGCTCTAAATAGAGTTTTTAAGAGCATATTCACACAAATGAGTCACATACCTTTGAGGTGTCCCCGTTTGATCGGCCATGTTATGCAGAAGGAGAGCACGCGTGGAGACCCAAGATTCGAAGATTGCTTCTCCGGCAGAAGCTCGTCCACCTCGCTTGAAAGAATTCCGATCTGGAGGTTTTGTGAAGTGAAGTGAAAGGGCTTCCCATGCAATTATATATAACATAGAGAGACCGGCAATTTTATATACATAGAGAGAGAGAAGGGGGTGAACGGCCGATAGAGACAGAGAAGGGGGGAAGAAAAGCTTGCTAAGACGGGGGAAGAAAAGCTCGGGACTTTTTTCGAGGGCCCATGCAATTATATATAACATAGAGAGACCGGCAATTTCATAGACAGAGAGAGAGAGAGAGAGAGAAGGAGGATGAAGAAAAGTCATATCGCGATTGACGCGTGAGTCCAAACAGGAAGGTCAGTCGAAGCCAACCAAAATCAGTGGAAAGTTGGAAACGATTCACAACTAGGGTCTGTCGAAACTACTAAAATCAGGGGAAACGAGAAGGTATGAGCCTTTTTACTGGTTTCGATCAGGTTTTTGTCCTCACCTCAAATCAAATTCAATGCTTGCTGCAATGCACGTCCTTTTCCCTCAAATCAAATCGAGACCCTTGATAATGGAGACCGTTGACCTGATCAACAGTTTCGATTTGAGGACATCCCATGCCCGTCCAGCTTTAATTTTCGGAGATTGAGATCGAATTGAACCTGTCCGTCCGGTGATTAACCCCGCCAGCGCCGCTTCGTTCAGTTCCCCCAGCCGACGGACAATCGCCGCTCTCCTTCCTTCACCATTCTCCGCCCGTCGGGCCCCTTATCCGCCAAAGCTCCGCCGTGCTCAGCCGCTTCAGTTGAGCTCGCCGCCTCCGCAGCGAATCTCCGTCTCTCGAGTCCCTTTTCAGGTAGCTCTCTCTCTCTCTCTCTCTCTCTCTCTCTCTCTCTCTTACACACCTTAACCAGCCTCCCAGAGTTTTTCTTCTTGAAACTTGATGTTTGAACAGGCATCCATTGTGGAAGAAGAATCAATGGAAGTAGGATTAGGAACAATGAAGGCAGGAATTAAAGAACAGGAAGAAGGAGAAGAAGAAAGAGTAGTGGAAGTATGAGAAGAAGTAGAGGAGGAGGAGGAGGAGGAGGGGGTGTTGTCATCAGATTCGGAAATCGAAAGCACGATGGAATGGTTGGACTTGAATGACGGCGGAGAAGCCGTGGACAGAGGAGCCTTCGCTATCCCACTCATATCCGTACTTCCCCCTTGGAGGTCCTTGCTTGGCTATCCTCTGTATGTACTTCAATTAACTAGTTCACAATGCTTGTATGTAGTTTGTAATTCACAGGCATGCTTGATTCTTGTATGTTGCCGAGCCCCTTGCACCAATCTATAGCTTGCCTGAGAATGAATTTTGATGTCTCATTTCTCCCGTTGGGGATTTGAGATTTTTCTATCATGATTACAACATGTTTGGCTTGCTTGAATAGCCTAAAGTCACGGTTCTCTTTCTTTTCCAGTTTGAATAGAAGGTAATAGGAAGGAAGGTCTCATCTTCACTTTATGCTTGAACTCTGAAGCATACGGTTAGCATCAGCTATGAAAACGGATAGGATTTTTAATCTCATGTGCTTTTGGAGAACACTGAAAGGACTGCTTGAAGAACTACTTATAGATAAAAATTGAGCAAGGAGGAGATTTTAGTATATACAAGGACTGGTTTCTATTTTTAGGGGCTGTTCTTTTTGAAAAAGCCTGAAAATCTAGTGATTGATATAGTGTGACTTGAGCCATATGCTGCTCAGAGTGGTTGCTTTCCTACATTGCACAGTTCTGATCAATTACTTGAGAAGCCATGACTTCTTTGAGGTTCTTCAATCCTGCCTTTAGTGCGACAAGGGATTATCTATAGGCTTCACTAGCATTTTCTAGAATTGATGTATTGAGTGCCGATGCTTATTGTGTGGCTAAGCTTGAAATATATACCTTGGGTGCACCAGGTCTACTTGCAGAAACGGTCAGATAAACGACACATGTGAATCTCCTTTTCACTGTCTTCTCGTTTTAGCTATCTACACTTTTGAGTTTCACCGACCTCGATAGTTGTAATAGAACTTCATTGTTGGCACAGAGAGATAAGCTACTCTACATTTTGATAGTTTTTGTTTTTTGTGGTCGGAACTTTTGACTTGAACAAGCATGTGTGGACTAGTACTGTGTTTACCGCTTCCTTCTGCATCTAAACATGATAAGGTGGACACTGACATATGTTCTCTAGCTTCTTAATGGGTTGCTGAGTATTTAGCTTGTTGAAATAATGGATTTTATGAATGAATACTGCAGGAGTGGGAGGGAAGGGTGAATGTTCTATGTCCAGCACAGTGACAGCTTCAATTCGAGAAAGTGTATGGGACATGGGTATTGGCAAAATTGAAAGTAATGAGAAAGCTGATCATGCAATTGCAAGCAGGTAATGTACAATTTCGTTGAAAGAATGATCAACTTTATGCTAAGTGTTTGGTCATAAATTATTCATGCTGCCGTTGTAACGACAGCCACAATGAGGTCTCTTTATACTCAGTGTAATCTGCTGCTTGGACTTTTCTCAAGTCAACATATCCCCTGCTCTAGAGATAGAATTTTCATCAATTTCCCCATTGGCCTCCTTCCTCTTGCGTTGCACCCCTATCCTAGGGTCAAATCTTCTGTACTTGGCATGAAGCATGATTGGAATTAATTTTCAGAATTTATTAATCATAAAAAATTTTGAAGTTCGAACGAAGCCTATTGCAAGCTTAATCTGTCTCTTTGCTGATTCATTATTTGAGGAGGATACCTTCCTCCACCATCCTCCCTCCCTTCGCCACTGACTTCGCTCACAAGCTCCGCTTCCCCATAAGCCCACTTGCTGAATCTCCGCTTTATCCTTTGCTTCCGTGGATTTTAGTATTTTGGAGAATTTTTTGAAGATCACGATTGGTTGTAAAGCCACTTAACACATCATCTTTGCGCTTACATAATGGAAGAAGCTTGATTTCAGCACGAAACCTTTTCCTCGTTTCACTCAGGAAAAGGAAAATTGAAATCGCGACCTTCTGCGTTGCATTCATAGTTTCAGTCAAATTTGCTGGAATCTCACCTAGATTAATCACGTGTTGTGTCTGTTTGAATTATTTCGACTTTCAGCGTTTTGCTCAGAGCCGCTCCACTCTGGAGACAGTTTTTCCGATTTCGACTGACTGCTTTTCACCTGTTTATTGCTGCAATTCAGAGCAATCGCTCAGGGTGCTTTTCCTCTGTGTAGAGTGACTCCGCAGCAGAGTTGGAGTAGCTCTCGGGGTTTGTCGACGACTCTTTCGCCGACATCCCGGCAGACTCGCTCGCTGGGACCTGTGCAAGGTCTGCAAAACAAACACACGATCACAAGGGCCAAAGTGATCCGAGCTTGAAGCTGAATGGGGAGGCTCCAATCAGTCTCTCGACAAAGGCCAGGATCGAGTCTTCTAGGGATTCGACAAAGTGCAACAGCCATGGAACATGAGCGAAGATCAAGAGAGGAGAGAGATGATAGAAGAGAATCAGGAACACAGTTTTAAGAGTGGAAGGAAGAAAAGACTATTTAGAACCTAACCTGTTTAGGTTGACCTGCGGAATGGGTTCATAAGCTAACCCATTTGAAACTCATTTATTTTGACGTTTCTATTTATAACCTATTTAGGTTGACCTGTGAAATTCTAGGTGAATTTAAATGATATGGGTAAATAAATGCAGGATTCATTTTGATAGATTTCCTCGAAGCATTCCACAAGTTATTCTTGGAAGGGATTGGATTTGAGCCACGGAATGAGAATATGAAGTTGTGTGGCATGCTTATAGTTATCTATTTTGGTTCACTCACTCGGGATTATTGTGAATGTTTGTTTAAGGCATGTCCAAGTAAGCTTCTACTCTTTGTTTTTTCCTTAATCAACGTCTTGCGACAAACTCGCGACACACGGGGCACGAATTTTGACACATTAATTCATATGTACTTTCAAATAAGTTTCATCTTTTTATTTGGAGTAGAAGGTTGATGCGTGTGGAAAGCTTGGATGTGAAGCTTCTCAGCAAGCTCCTCTATCAACTTCTTTATATATAGAGCTTTTTAAGCCTCTCCTTTAAGAAAATCATTGTACGACACGATTCCTACGCAAAGACCAGGTAAGGCCTAGTCTTGAAAGGAGGGGGTGAATGAGAAGTGGGTGTGGAAAATGAAGACGAATGCAATTATGTGAGGGAGCGAGGAAACTACGCTGCTCTTCCCCACATAGCTTAATAGTCAACGAACTCTATTAAATTAATCTTCCATTTTCCGCCTAATTGTTTTGACGCCTAAAATATGTTTTTTCTATTTAGTTTCAGGGGAGATCTCAAAGTATTAATAAGTATGCTTGAAGTGCATATACTCGTTTAATTTAAGTTTTTTTTTTAAATCTTATTCAACTAAAATATACCACAGCCATTCTCAAATGATGAATTCTCGATCACTAAGACCTCTAAATGAATACATTAAGTGTGAGAGAGGTTTAAGACTTCGGTTGTAATTGTCATTTTAAAATAATTAGGGATGAAATTATCTAAAATAAGGAGTATGAATCCACTTTTAAAAATCATTAAATTCACTAAATGATTGTTTTGATGTATGAATCAAAGTTTATCAAAAGCTTGGTCTAAATCAAGAACAAGGCTGGTAGAAATAAATAAATTGATCGGGAAAAGTGTCAGAAGAGTCTTAAACTTTTTGTAATTGTGCCAATTTAGTTTTAAACCTTTTATCGGTACCAATTCAGTCATAAACCTTTTAACTTTGTGCCAATTTAGTCTTAAAGTTTTTGATTTGATGTCAATTTAATTTAAACCTTTTGATCTAGTGTCAATTTAGTCATTCCAACTAATTTTGGTCGATATTGCTAACATGGATGCCGATTGGCTAATATGGCATAGCCGACATTTGACATGGATAATTTTTAATAATATTTTATTTTATTTTTTCGATTTATTTTTTTTTCTTTTTCCCTTTCTTCTTTTCTTTTTTTTCTTCCTCTCCTCCTTCCTCTGGCCGATCGCCAGTTGGATGACCAACCAGAGGTGAGGGTGGGCGAGGTCAACCCTACCAACCTCTACCAAGCCTTGCTAGTGGCGGTGAGGGTCAGGCCTTGGTGGCCATGGGCAAGGTCAAGCCTCGCCTAGCCACTAGCGAGGGCTCAAGCCTTGCCAGTAGCTAGCGAGGCTCATCACCCTTGCCTTTAGTTAGTCACCCAGTCGGCGACTAGCTGGAGGAAGGAGGAGAGGAAGCAAAAAAAAAAAAAAAAAAGGAAAAGAAAAGGAAAAGTGAGAAAAGGAAAAGAAAAGAAATAAATTGATAAGTGATTAGTAAAATATTATTAAAAATTGTCTACATTAGCAATATTCGGCCAAAATTGGTTAGAATGGCTAAATTGTCATTAGATCAAAAAGGTTTAAAACTAAATTGATACAAAATTAAAAGTTTTAGGACTAAATTAATACTAATAAAATGTTTACGACTAAATTGACACCAAGTCGAAAGATTTATGATTGAATTAATACCAATAAAATGTTTAAGACTAAATTGGCACAAAATGCAAAAAGTTTAGAACTTTTCTGATACTTTTCCCTAAATTGATAACTCTTCATCTTTGCCTATCAATTTAATATTTATTTTTGGCACGTTCATGTCAACTCTTATTCACTTCGGGCTACTTGGGATCACATGTCTATGAAGAGCTCGCTTAATTTGATCAAATTGAATATAGCATTTATGAATATATAAAAAATTGTATGGAATCGATTCCTTAGAGGTGCAAACAAAATGATGCAAGGACTTCGGGTGAGGGAAAAATAAAAGCTTTCTTAAGAAGGGAAAAGAACCGGTTTTAAAGCCGGCTCTTTTTTTCGGGGGTTGAGGATTCGAAATTGAACCGGTCCGTTGACGGCTTTTTGTTATCGCCTGTGCCTGCGTGCCTTTCGTTCAGTTCACCCAGTCAACGGTCGGTCGCCGCTCTCCTTCATTCACCAATCTCTGCCCGTTGAGTCGCTCAGCCGCCAAAGCTCCGTCGAGCTCAGCCTCTTCCATGGCCTGAGTCAAGTTGAGCTCGTCGCTTCCGCAGCAAAGCTCTGTCTCTCCAGTCTGTTGCTGTTGATCATCCTCCTCGCGTCCCTATTCAGGTAGCTGTCTCTATCTCTCTCCGTTCACACCGTAACCGTTCTCACACAGTTTTCCTTTTTGGAACTTGATGTTTTCCTGTAACAGGCATCCATGGTGGAAGAAGAATCAATGGAAGTACATTATAAATTAGGAACGAAGGAATTAAAGAAGGAGAATAAGGAGAAGAGGAGGAGGAGGAGGGGTGGTCGTCAGATTTAGAAATTGAGGAGGCGTTGGAATGGTTGGACTCAAAAGACGGCGGAGAAGCAGTGGACCGAGCCGTCGCTGATGCCGCACCACCAGCAGCTTTTCAAGCTCAGCAGCTTGGTGCTGATCCGCACTGCGATGGGAGATTCAATGCCTTCTCCAGGGGCGATGGAGAACAAGGAGCTCCTGTCCAACGTGATCGCTCTTGCAATCCTCGTCATCACATCGATGATGAACATTTGTATGCAGTTGGGCACCGGAGTGATCTACAAGCACTGGAGGGAACATGGCTTCGTGATGTTCCTGATGCTGCTCTTGCCGGAGACCCTGAGCTTCACTTTCCTTTATATCTATTTCATTTAACTATTTTGCAGGGCCGGTTTGTAGTTTGTAGTTCAGAGGCATGCTTGATTCTTATATTTTGATAAGTATACCTTGCCTGAGAATGAAATTCGATGTCTCCTTTCTACTGTTGGTGACTAGATAGAGATTTTCTTTGGTGATTACAACATGCTGCTAAGTCACGATCTCTTTCTGTTCTGTTTTGGATTGAATGTAATAGTAAGGGATGTTAGAACATCGCTTCATGCTTGAATAGATTGTAGGAGAAAATTGTGGCTACATCATTACAACAAGGTTAAACCGTGAAGCATATGGTTAGCATCCTAAACGAGCTGTTTAAGAAGGATTGGATTCTTAATCCATCTTCTTTGGGAAAATACGGAAAGGACTGCTCAAAGAGCCAATGGTAAAAAATGAACAAGGAGTTTTTAGAACATACAAGGATTGTTTTCTCTGTTTAGTGGCTGCTCTTTTGAAAGGGATGGATAATCTAATGAGTAATTTTGTACTGATATAGTGTGACTAGAGCAATATGCTGCTCATATTCGTTGCTTTCCTAGATTGCGAAGTTTTGATCAATTTACCTGAGAGGCTAATATTGAAGTTCTTCAACCTTGGCTTTAGAGCGACATGAGATTATCTTAGGCTTCGCTAAGATTTTTTTTTTCAAGTGGTTGTATTGAGTGTTGATGCTTATCCAGCGGCAAGCTTGAAACATATACCTTAGTCTACACGAGGTCCACTTAGCAGTAACAGTTAGATTAACGACACTAGTGAATCTCATTTCCACTATCTCCCATTTCAGCTGTCTACACATTTGAGTTTTACAAACCTCGATAATTTTGATTGAACTTCATAAGAACTTTCAACTTTCTAACTTTTTTCCACTTTTCACCAAAAAAATAAAAATAATTTTGAGTCATACTGTCATCAATTTGGTTAACACATGAACATCCGCTATTTTAGATTTCGCTACTCTCTTTTTTTGGGGGTAAGAAGTTTTGATACTTGAATAAGCATGTGTTGATATATAGTGTACTAGTATTATATCTACCACTTCCTTTTGCATCTAAACATTTGGTGGACACTGATATGTTCTCTAGCTTTTTTGTGTTATTGAGTATTTAACTTGTCGAGCAGGTAAAGGACATCTTCATCAAAAGATTGATCGACTTTGTACTGAGAGTTCTGTTCCAATAAAATTCTCCATGTTGCCATGATAACAATAGCCACACTAAGGTCTCTTTCTACTAAGTATAATTTGCTGCTTGGATTTTTCTCATGACAATATATCCCCTATAAAATATGTGTCCGTTTTAAAAATCTATTAGAATTTTCGTTAATTTCTTCATTGGCCTCCTTCCTCTTGCTTTGCACCTATGTCCCTGGGTCAAATCTTCTATATTCAGTGTAAAGTTTGAGTGTAATTATTTTGCAGAATTGGATACAGGAAAACAACTATGATTATTTTTATTTGATCATCAATAGTTTTAAAGTTGAAACGAACCCTATTGCAAGCTTAATCAATATTTCAGTTTGACTGAATCATAGCTGAATAAAGTGTTTGATGGGTGTATGCATTGGTTCATATCCCCTCTTGCAATAATTATTCAGAAGTAAGACCACTTTTAAAAGTTATTGCAGTTACATTGCCCCACCCCATCTCTAAAAGTTACTGAAGCGATGTCAGCATCTCTGAGAAGTTCTCTTGGAATTGTTTATGTGGTTGTGCAGGCCATTGACTAGAGGACTCGGATGGGTTCTGTTCAAGATGCTCGACCATCAAGTATTTAATGAAGCAAATGGTAGCATTTCCACTGCCGAAGATGTGTGCTATTATCTACGGTCAGCAGTACTTGCTACTTTCTCTTTTTCTGCCAATTGACAGTAGGTGGAGCTTCTCCGCATCATCGCTGGACCCTTTTGTCGCTCTGGCTTTTCTAAGCAAATGTTTATCATGCAACATAATCTGATGGAAGGGCGAGAATTGGCAATCTACATGAACTTATCCCTGTAAATTGTTCATCTTCTTACCCCCAAAGGTACGTGAAAAAATCAAACTAAAATTGCAAAAAGCATCTAACTTTCAATAGTGGATCTAAACTGAGAATCAATTAGGTCATAGCCAATTCCTACTAAGACCTCCTTCCTTACAAATTTGATCTATTGGATTGATAATGCTTGGCTGGCTATTTTGCTATCATGAGATTAATTGGCCTATTGGTTTACTAAGGTGGGGGTTAAAGAATCGCTAGGCAATTACTAGGCAGATGTGAAATTTGCCAGAGCAAGAGCTCATGAAGCATCCTTTTGGGACGCCAATATCAATCCCGTTTGATTGTCTTTTGTGTTTTTCAAACCTGACAACTGTTTAGGAGGGGTCATCGGCTGTGACTTCTGATTATGACCTTTTAAGGTTGCAGCCTTCAAGGGTCTGTGGGTGTGGCCTTTTGTTAAAGTATGAGAGATAAAAGATGTCTTGAATTCTAAGCCATACCCCCAAGAGATAAATGGAAAATTCAAGAAATGCTTTCAAAGTATATACACTGTACCTAAATCAATATAAACAAGGCACCTAAAAACATCATGCTTAAATTATTGAACTCAGAAGATATACACCGTACTTAGACGTGAGTTTAAATACTTGAAGATCCGAAATTGTTCAAATCCATCAAGATTAGTGGCAGTAAGAACGTGTCCAATGCCATATACTTAAATAAATGAAGTGACTTGAATGAGTTTTGGGTGGAGGTTATTAAATTTTGTTCATATGCAATTTTAAGTTGTCCAAAGACCTCGCCTTTTTCTTCCTTGTTAGTCCAACTTGGACCGTCTGAGTCCAACTTCCGGATATGCCACTATTTTACGCAACCGAGGAAATGACGTGGTCCGTGAATAATTTCTTCTTCTTCTTTTTCTTCTGGTTTAGTGATTATTTAAGTTGTAGTTGATCTTTCAAGGTGGTCCATTCATGCTAGATGACCATGTGTCACGCCCCGAGCCCCGAGACACGTGAACAACCCACCATGGTCATGTAAATGCGACATTCCCAGGTAGTGTCGCCGACCCCATTGATTTTTATATGCGTATGCGGAACGTATTAAGAACCCTTGACAATTTAATTACGGGATAGGACAGCAAGAAGAAAATCAATTCAAATACAAACCAACATACTTTCATATAATTAACCAGAGTCTACATACAATCAAAATGGGTCAGAGTCTATGTGCATCAAAAAGGGGGGTTAGACTACACACTGGGGATCGGTCCACCAAAAAGAAGGAACAGTCCTAGGACTACTAGTCGGACTCATTTGTCGATCCCTCATCTTTAGGCTCTGCCACCCATGAGACTAGAGGCGAAGCGTTGACCACTCTACCATCAGGAAGATCTGCCACGCCTTCTCCCAAAATAGCGTCCATCACAGCCAGCGGGATGTCCATGCTATCCAGTGGGCCAACTCTAACACCATCGGCCCCAGAACGAAACCAAGCCCTAAACATATACGGCACTCTAAGCTCCATAGTCTCCTGAACCTCGACAGTGAACCTAACTAGGTGATAGACCCAAGGACTTCCAAGGTTAGGAGCACTCTGCATCGTCTCATGAACCTCCATCGGGATGCCACTTCTCTCCGGAGGTATCGCCATTTACGGCCCTAAAATATTTTTCCCACAACGGGATGAGACATTGTCTCAGCAAGTTCACCTCTCCTAAACCCCCATTAGAAAGTAAATACATCTCAAAGTGACCTAACCACAACATCAAGAAGACTTACCTCGCATTAGTCTTCATCTGCAAGTTAGCATAGTTTATATAATTCAACCACATGCAATTATGATAACACAACCAAGGCACAATCACATCATTAGAGCAATTCAACCACTTGGATCGTCTCAACGATCAATCGGCTCGGCTGATTATATGTCATTCTAGCGAATCAATCACATCTTCCAATCACGACCCTATAGGTAGGTTAACAATCAGTGGCAATCACGACCCCACTTGGCACGACCTTTAATTAGGTAGTAGATCTCGGCCCAATGGGCACAACCTTTAACAGGTAGTCAATCACGACCCTATTGGGCACGACCTCTCATGGGTGATCCATCACGGCCTCATTGGGCACAACCTCTAATAGGTGGTCAATCATGGCCCCATTGGGCACAACCTCTAATAAGTGGTCAATCACGGTCAATTTTCCACTAATTTCAACACTTGGGATTTTATAAAGAATCCCTATTTATCGCAATCACAATCAATTGGCCACAATCAATCATCAAATTTTAATTCTAACTACACAAAGCAGCGATCGGCACGAAATTCTGAACAATTGGGGCCAAAAATAATTTTTCCGATTTTTATTTAATATTTAATTAATTTCGGAATATAATATAATATTTTAATCCCCAGAATTTCGAAGCAATTAAATAATTCAAAACTAAAATCCTATTATGTCCCATCAAAGCTTAACATTAACTAATTCATTTTTAACCTTAATTAACCACAATTTAACTTAAACAAATCCCTTAATCCAACTTATAATTAAATATATTAATCTATCCACCTAAGCTCACTTAATTTAAACTAAACACACTTAGGGCATCATTAACACTCTAATCAAGGTCTAGTGAGGTAAACTCACTTGATTAATATGCCGCTTAGACCAAAACGACGAGGGTGACGACATGATCAACTTTCTCCAAAGGCGGCCTAGCTTCCGGGGCCTGGAAGAGGGCTAAAGTGGGCCTAGAAGGGGCTGGAAAACCCACAAACTTCAACTGTTGAACCAGGGTGGACGGAGGCGCGAGGGCGGCGGTTCGGACATAGGGGATGGCAGGGAAGGGACGGCGGACGGCGTGTGGCGAGGCAGTGGCTCCGGTGACAGCTTCCGGCGACGACAGGAGGCTCAGGCTGACGGTGGCAACAACTGGCGCAGGCGACGGAGGAGCAGAGCGAGGCGGAGCACAGCTAAGGCGAGCTGGCGCGCATGCGGGCACGACGGGCGTGACGGACGACGCCGACGACAGGCGGCTCAGGACAGCGACGGAGGAGCGGCGGGGACGGCGGCGTGCGAGTAGGGGGTCAACGGCTGGGGGAGGGGTGTGGCGGGTTCCTCTCTCTCCTCCTCTTCCCTCTCTCCTTTTGTTCAAATTGAAGAAGATGAAGTTGATGGAGATGGGGAGGTGACATCCCACCTTTTTGAGATTGCATCCCCACCCTCCATGTGTCAACTCCATTAGCTCATCTTGCCCCACACCATGACCTCACCATATGAGGTCATCCTCCACTAACTCCTCTCCCACAACATCTTCTAATGGTTGCACTTCAATTTTCCGTCGGGGTCCAAAATCTTGTACTTCCAATTTCTTCAATTTCTTATTCAATTCTCTTATAATTGAATCCAATTAAAATCCACAAAATTAATCCAAGATCTAACAAGGTTTGTGACATAACCACACCTTCAATTTCTAAATTCAATCTCAATTTTCACGGTTAAATTCAATCTGGTGCGATTTCAGCACGCCCTAATCCACTGAGTAGCTTTTAGGGAAATTTTTTTGCATCCAACCCGAGAGTGATCAGTCCCCAAGTCTGACGCATTTAAAATTCCTTAATTACTTCGTCCAGTAGACTAGTTCCCTCGTGAGTGGCCAACTCAGAGAGACGATTACATGCACAGATGAATTGCCCGGCTCAATTGGCTGAAAATAAAATCAAGAAAAATCGGGATGTCACATCATGTGTTGCCAAAAATCTTTTATACGATACTTTTCCATGATTTTATTAAATTTTGAGTTTTGTTCCACCTTTACACAACAGAATATTACAGTTTCACAATCGTTTATGTAATTTTTGACTAGTGACCCACGAACAATTATGAGTCTACCAAAATAAATTATTAAAATAAATCTTTACCTGGCTTGTTAGATGTTCCTCGGAAGGAAAAAAATGGAAATAAGAAAAGCGTGACAAGTAGAATGGCAACATTTTTATATGTTAGCATAAATACAATCTGAGTCAATTTCATTTAGATCAAGTTTTAGTTGGTTTTTGTTTCTTACAACTCATTTTAATCAATTCATAAAATTAAAGTGACTAATTTTAAATTCAACCTAACAAATATGAATTGAAATATGGGCTAGTGCATTCATTTTGTTACCTTTAGAAAAAAAAAAATTAGGCCAAGAAAAAGATCAAATGATATTAAAGTAACCGTGTACATGACATGGCAACAATGCAAGGTTCATCATACTCAAAACATGGCAACAATGTAAGGTTCACCATACTCAAAACATGCAAATCGTAATCTTCTCTTTTTCAATACAAATAATACTTATACAACAAAATTCATAACAAATACAATAAAATCAAGCTAAACTTGGGAAGACAACACATCCTCGAACAACGGAATAATCTCTCGAAAGTAGTCAAAACTTTGTCCAAGCAGCCGAGACCATGCCAAAGCAAATACTAGCAAGCACATATTGATGACCAGCCACACAACTAGAGATAAGCTTGTCCAGAGAAGCAACTCGGAGCTGAGAGTTCCAAAAATAATGTACAAGCACATGTACATCAAGTTTGAGCGAACGGGTCCAGTCACTTTGATCAGCACTATGAGATAAATAATTTCACAAATAATATAAAATTGCATAATCGCCGGGCTCAACGCTTCGATATGCTGCGAATTGAAGTATCCGATGACAAGCAGCTTGAACGAGGTGAATACAATGTGGAATCTTTTGGTCAAGTCAAAATTTTCTTGTTGTTGCTCATGCTGTGGTTGCCCATTGTCACTATATTAAATGAAGAAGAAAAGATAAATTCAAAAGAGAAAAGAAACCGATTGCTTTATCCCGTTCTTAACAAAGATCTGAAGAGCATAACATACCTTTCTGGAGTCGTTATTTGATTCGGCATGGCCGTGGATAAGTGGAGTGAGTGCAGGAGACGAAGGAGGATTCGAAGAGTAGGAAAAGACTTTGCCGGTGCTTAGCCCCTCGCTTGAACGATTTCTGAACTCTCGAGAAGTGCTCTGCGTATTGGGTGGGAAGCAAAGGGATGGGAATCATCGCCTATTTATAGTAACCGATAAGAAGGTTCTTTTGACCAACAAAAATAAAATAAAATAAAATTATAAGAAGGTGCTCCCCGCCTTCCAAATGCGTAGATCCCTTACATCCACGTGGCAGGGATCAATTGCATTTTGGAGGGGGCCATTATGGACCCCATCATCACAACCGTGTCAAAACCGTGGATCTGATCAACGGTTGTGATGACGGGTGTCATTTGATGAACGTCGTCCATCATCCCAGCCGCTTTCGCGACCCGTGTTCAGTTGAGTTCGTTGATTACAGAGCAATGCTCCGTCCCTGGAGGAGGAGGAGCAGTGGACGGAGCCTCCCCTCCCAATTCGCGACGTCTGAACGCTCATGGGAGGGCTTCACACGCGCGCCCGGTCGTCCACTCTTCAACCCCCCGTCCGATTAGAGCCAGAAGCTCTCCACTCATATCCGGGCTTCCCCTTTGGAGGTCCTAAGAGTCCTTTCTCTTGTTGCTTGTCTATCCTTTTTATCTATTTCATGAAACTAATTGGCAATGCCTGTATGTAGTCTGTAGTTCAGTGGCATGCTCGATTCTCATATGTTGCTAAGTCCATCGGAGCAATTGATAGCTTGCCTGAGAAGTGAAATCTGATGTCTCCTTTCTCCTGTTGGGGATTGTAGATTTTCTTCGATGATTACAACACGTTTGGCTTGCTTGAATAGCCTACAGTCACTTTCTCTTTCTTTTCTGGTTTGAATTGAATGTGATGAGCGGGAAGTTTAAATTCATGCTTGAATAAATTGGAGAAGAGCAATGTGGCGACACTGTTACGGCAAGAGTGAACTTTGGAGCATAGGGTTAGCATCCTAAATATGCTTATAGATAAAAATGAACAAGGAGGAGTTTTTAGAAATATACAAGGATTGGTTTCTCTTCATATTGGGCGTTCTTTTGAAAGGGCTGGATAATCTAGTGATTACTTTTGTACTGATGGTGTGACTAGAGCGATATGCTACTCAGAATGGTTGCTTTCCTAGATCGCACGGTGTCGATGAATGACCCGAGAAGCTAAGACTTTCTATTGAAGTTCTCATATCCCGCATTCATCACGAGAAAGATTATCTATGAATGTCACTAGCATTTTCTATAATCTATGTATCGAGTGCTGATGCTTATCGAGTGGCAATGCCTGAAATGTATACCTTGTCTGCACCCAGTCTACTTGTGGTAGTAATCAGACAGATGATGCTATTGAATCTCCCTTTCACCATCTCCTGTTTCAGCTGTCTACACTTTTGAGTTTCACCAACCTCCATAATTGTGATAGAACTTCATAAAAACTTCAAATTGCCAAACTTTTCCACTTTTCACCAAAAAAAGGGATTTTGAATTCATTCTGTCATCAATTTGGTTGGCAACTAAATATAACTCTAGATTTTGATAGTTTCTTTTTGGGGTCAGAACTTTTTACTTGAATAAGCATTTGTTGATATATAGTGTACTGGTACTATATCTACCACTTCTTTCTGCATCTGAACATGTTTTGGTGGACACTGATATGCTCTCTAGCTTCTTAATGTGTTGCTGGGTATTTGACTTGCTGAAAGAATGAATAGTATGAACGAAAACTGCAGGAGTGGGAGGGAAGGGTGAATGTTGGCTTGTCCAGCACACTGAGAACTTCAATTCGTGAGAAAGTGTACAGGACATGGCTATAGTCAGAATTAAAAGTCATGAGAATGCTGACCATGCAACTGTTAAGCAGGTAAAGTACATTTTTGTTGAAAGATTAATACGTTGTGTGCTAGGTGTTTTGGGAAAAATGTTTCCATTAATATTCTCCATGCTGCAGTTGTAACAGCAGCCACAAGGAGGTCTCCTTATACTAACTTTTAGCTGCTGCTTGGATGATGTCAAGACATTATGCGTCCGTTTTTAATGATCAATTAAAATTTTTGCCAATTGCTTCATTGGCCTCCCTCCTCTTGCTTTGCTCCTCTATCCCAGGGTCAAATCTTCTAAACTCGGCATAAAGCATGAGTGGAGTTAATTATCAGAATTTATTGTGCTTCGTGGATATAGGTAAATGAACTATAATTGCTTTTAGTCAATCATCAGAAGTTTTGAAGCTGAAATGAACCCTCTTGCAAGCTTAATCTGTCTCTTTGCTAAATCATTATCATTTTGACTTAATAATAGCTGAGTAAACTCCTTGATGGGTGTATGCATTGATTCATGCCCCCTCTCGCAATAATGTGCAGAAGTAAGACCACTTCTAGAAGTTATTGTGGTTAGAGTGCCCCACTCCTACTTCTATTTTAACTGAAGCTAAGGAAACATCTCTGACATGTTCTCGTGGAATTGGTTTTGTGGTTGTGCAGGCCATTGATCAGAGGACTGGGATGATTCTCTTCAACATGCTCAACTGTCAAGTATTTAATCATATAAATGGTTGCATTTCCACTGGTAAAGAAGTCTGCTGTCATCTACAGTAAGCAGTACTTGCTACTTTCTTTTTTCTACCAATTGATTGTTGTGGAAGTTCTCTACATCATCGTTATGATTTCGCAATTTTACTTATGATCTGTTTGTATTTTTGCTACTACTGCATAGTCTCTTGACCCTTTTGTGGCTCTGACTTTTCTAGGCAAATATCTATCTGCAACAAAATCTGATGGCTAAGACTTGGCAATTAAAGTCTACAAGACTTCAGTGCTTGTGTTTAAGTAAGTGTGATAGTTTTTAGTTGTTTGTAATGTGCCTTTATGGGTGTTCGAAAGTGCAATACTGCATTTCGCTACAAGTTTGTGATATTTATTCTTTCTCGAATTGACGATTGATATACACGTTCTGTTTGTTGCGATGGCAGTCACTGCTAGATTGTGGAGAATGTTGGCTAGTATCGTTTGATAGTTACTTCTTTTTTTCCTTATTTTAGGAGCTACTGTCAGTTCTTTTTCTTTATTATTTGGCCTAAAGGAGCTATTTGTTTGCAATGTGATATTATTTCAATGCAAGAATATTGATTCTGTAGTGGTGTCTCCTGCATAAAGTTTCATGGTAGGTTTTCCTTTTCTATTTCTTCTATTTGTTATTGTATGATTTTCTTCCATCATGGGATGAGGCCATGGACAGAGCTTCCTTTATGTAAAAGAGTTACAAATCTGAGATCTCAGGCCTGCTTTGTGCCAATAAAAAGATTCGCAAATTATCTGCCTGTCCTCTCTTCTTTTTATCGTCTCGCTCTCCTCCAGTGTTATGGGCCCTCAATGCTTTTAACCACGGAAGTGAGAACCTTTAATTCTTCTGGATTAAAGCCAATTTCATCGAGTTATTGAAGTTGAGTTGTTCTTCTGCTACCAAACGGTCTTAATATTAGATGACTCTGAAGTTGATTCATGAAAAACTAACGATGGTGGTCTGACTTCTAAGCCTCGGAGCGTTCCAGCCATTTATCTACCTATATTTGGATGCCAAATCATATTGTAACTTACGCCCACAAACATAAACCATTGGAAGAGAGCTGTGATGATTGACTTGCACTCAACTCTGCATCTCACCTGCTGGAAGTTCTCAAATGAGCACTTATTCAGATTTGTTCTCTTCACCTAACTCGTGTTGTGCAACTCACTATTGTCTTGACTGATTAGCACCACGCATTTAATAATCTTGGTGCTCCATCTGAACTGCTTTTCACCATGAACTCTAACTCTTAACTTTCTTAGGTCTATATAGATAGCAGTAGGTGTCTGATGCTATATTCATGCAAACTTCATACATATGGAACTGTCAGACTCATCCGAACCTGGACCAGCATTAACATCGAGAATAGTCCACAGTGAGACTAATAACTGTAAGGACAAAACATCAATAAACAGTACTTATGAACAAATTTTCTGTCTCCTTAGTCTATTCGTGTGCCTTTAACCTTTGTTTTGGCATTAAAAAAATAGTCGGTTTAACAAGCTCCTTGCTTCTGTCTATGTTACTCCATGTATTTTAAGTAGTAAATGATTATCAGTATAGCATCTTACAAGGCTTTTGATGCAGGATCTAACTGTACTGAGTGCATGAATTTCCAACGGGCTATGTAGTGAGCTTTGAACTGTGATGTTTTCTTGTCATGCAAAATATTGCAAAATATTATGTAACCCAGGGACCAAATTTGCAAGGCACCTAGGAATTACTAGATTGAAGTGGAAGCCACTTGTGGCCACCGGATGTTTGTAGTGCATCTGCTTCCTGGTGCACCCAGTTTTTACTTCTCTCAGGAGACATTTTCTTATGAAAATCTGATACATATATTTATGATGCCGAGAAAATGCTTTATGCATTTGTGGTTTGTTTAACGGAGAGATGTTATGATGTGGTCTACAGGGAGTAGCAATCTAAATTTGCTTTCTTCTTGGGATGCGGTGACATTTACATTTGCTGTCATTTACTATTGCCTCCTTTATATAACTGTTTGTCTATGCTTCCTCTTTTGGTCATATATCCCGAAGACACTAGATTTGGTGAAAAATGTGGAGGAGGATGTGATTCGGATAATAAGTAGGAAGGACATTGAAGACACGTCTACAAGAATATCATGGGGTTATCTCAGGCTCTCACGAAGGGGGATGTTAATGCTATAGAAAAGGCGACTGATCCTGGCGATAATCCTAAAGCTTGCGGTAGTGAGTCCAAGTCAGATGCAGATGTAGATGAAGATTCGGAAGGAAATGAGTCAGCTTCCGAAACCGAGGTGCAGGCTCCTGTTGAAAAGAAGGCTTCCAGGAAGGAGAATAAAAAGAAGGCCAAAGAGTAAAAAAGGGAAGCGAGTAAAGTCCTCAAGGCTGTGAAAAAAGAAGGGAGAAGTTGGCCAAAGCCCGTAAGAATAGGTAGTCGTTTATGGCTGTGGTACTAATATACATGTTGTTCAGCATTTCTTGTTAGAGAGAGTGAGTCACGTATCGTATAAGTTTAATTTACCGGATGTAAAGATGGCTTTGCACTTTTCAGTAGTAGCCCAATTTTAGCTTAGAATAAAGCGAGAGGGGACAGATAAGTTTATTTTGGTCTTGTATTATGTCAGGGTATTATTATTAGATGGCGATGGTATATTGTTCCAAGGTAAATTGTATAGCAGCTTCTTCTTTTCTGTATTTACCCCCTTCTTTTGCTAGTTAATATAGGGAAGGAGGCGTTGATAGGGGTTGGCTATGACCTAATCGAATCCCGAGTTAGGTACCTTATGTGATTTTAGTTTGATTTTTTCACATACTTTCTGGGGTGAGAAAATGGATAATTTTGATCTATGGGATTGAGAATGCTTGGCTGCCTTGGTTTGGAATTGCTGTCTTGAGATTTAAGGCTTAAGACAGGCTATGCAATCACCAGGCCGATTGTCAAATTTGACAAGCCAGGAGTTTTTTTTTTTTTTTTGGTCGAAGACAAGCCATGAGTTGATTAAGCATTGTTTGGGGTCCCCGATAATAATTGCATTTGTTCGTTTTTGGCGTTGCCCAACCCCGAACTGTATAGGCAGGATCATTGGCCGTGAGCTCTGGTTATAACCATCTAACAGTTGGAACCTTCAAGGGACCGTGGGAAGACTTCTTGACTAAAATGTAATAATGGATCTATATAAATAGATTATCAAAATCATAAGATTTATTACAAATCACATGGAACAAAATCAATACCCGAATACAACATATTGCCGGAATCTCAAACATCAATCGGCACATCATTGATTACTTGAACAATATCATGAAGACTATTAGAGTCTCGCATGAGTAGACATGTCAAAGCAAGTACTAACAAACATATATTGATTACTAACCACAAGGCTAGAGACAGGCTCGTCCAAAGAAGTAACTCGGAAGCGAGAGCCCCAAATATGATGTACAAATACCGAAATATCAGGTTCGAGCTCAAGGGTCCAGTCACTTTGATTAATGCTACGATATAGATGAATTCACAAATGATGTAAAATAGTAGTACCGATTGACTCAATGTCTCGGTACGTTGCAAATTGAAATGCGTGATGATGAGCAGCTTGAACGAGGTGAATATGATATGAAATCTCTTATTTGAGTCAAAACTTTCTTGTCGTTGATACTGTTGTGATTGCCTGTTCTCCCTGTACCGAATTAGGAAGAAGTTAATAAGAAGAACAGATTCAGAAGAAAAAGAGAACAAGCTACTAGGCCACGCTCTAAACAGAGGTTTTAAAACATATTCAAACGGATTCATAAGATGGTACCTAAGATGGTACCTTTCCAGTGTTACTGTATGATCGGCCATGCTTTGGAGATGGGGGATCCGAATGTAGCCCTGGGATGGTTTTTGAGCTTCGTGAACAATTAAGTGGAAGAGGCGATTGGGGGCGGGGAGTATTTATAGGGCCGGGGGTCCAACCTCTTTTTGTTCTTTAATATTCCGATCCGCGTTGTTTTGTTTATGTGTTTTTTTTTTGTCAAAGTTTTGTTTATGTGTTTAATCGACGGAGACCTAGACTCTTTGCAAAAGTGCATCCGAGTCGTCTGCCATCAGTTTCCAAGGTCAGGATAGGACCGTCAGATCCCCTCGAGAGTTACATCAACGGTTGGAAAAAAACTAACGAAACTTTTGTCCATATCTGCAAATTCCTCTTTTGCCCATTGTCGACCAACGATAATTACAGTCGCCTTGCCATCCCCAAATTCCTCTTTTGCCCATTGTCGACCAACGATAATTACAGTCCCTTTGCCATCTCCAAATTCCTCTTTTGCCCATAGTCGGCCAACGATAATTACGATCCTTTTGCCATTCCCAGATTCCTTTTGGCCGACATTATTCTTTGCCCATAGTCGGGCAATGATATTACGGTCGGTCTGCCATCCAAAAATTCCTTTTTTACCCATGGCACGGCATCAATATTTTGGTTGGTCAATCGGCAGGGCAGCTTTCCTCGCCCTCTCATCTCACACAACCGTTTTCTTTATCATCCATGAAGGAGCTCTCACACCCCCCCCCAAAAACCTCCTCTCTCTCCTTTCTTTTCATGTTTGACGGATTTGATTCTCTTTTTTATTTTCTTCATTTTTCTCAAATTTTGTGGAGTTTTTCTTTTCTCTGATTTAATCTAGGTATAGAAGTTTCTCTCTTCCTTAAATCAAAAGAATCTATTACAAAAAGCATGCAATAAGATTGATATACAGACATAACATGATTGCAAGAACTTTAAAAATCAAACTAAACTTCAACAGGTGGCACATTGTCAAATGGGTGAACAATCTCTTCAAGTCGGTTGAAAACTTGTGCGAGCACATTGGACGATACCAAAGCAAATACTAATAAGCACATATTGACAACAATCCACATGACTAGAGATAGGCTCGTCCAAAGAAGCAACTCAGCGCCTAGCGTCCCGAAATTGATGTACAAATATTTGTATATCGAGTTTGGGCTCGTGGGCCCGGTCACTTGGATCAATGTTATAAGATAGATAATTTTGCAGATGATGTACAATTGTAGAACTGTGTGACTCAATGTCTTAATGGACTACAAATTAAAATGCGTAATGGTGAGCAGCTTGAACACAGTAAATATAATATGAGACCTCGAGCCAAAACTTTCTTGTTGTTGTTGACGTGGTGGTTGCTCATTGTCCCTGTAGAGAATCAAGAAAAAAAAATGATGAAAAGAGAAATAGATTCCAAAGAAGGAAGAAAGAAATATCAGCTACTCAACCAGTGCTCTAAGCAGAATTTTTAAGAGCATATTCACACGAATGAGTTACGCACCTTTGGGGTGTCCCCGCCTGATCGGCCATGTTATGGAGAAGGGGAGCACGTGCGGAGACCAAGGATTCACCAATTGCTTCTCCGGCAGGATCTCGTCCACCTCGCATTGAAAGAATTTTGATCCGGAGCCTGTTTTGTGTACGAGAG
Source organism: Eucalyptus erythrocorys (assembly GCA_014182555.1). Lineage (NCBI taxonomy): Eukaryota > Viridiplantae > Streptophyta > Magnoliopsida > Myrtales > Myrtaceae > Eucalyptus > Eucalyptus erythrocorys. The sequence goes on from CM024601.1 coordinate 11,724,665, forward strand.
TTTGTGAAATGGAAGAAGGGCTTTGCTGAATTTTTATAGAGAGAGAGAGAGAGAGGTGGCATTGTTGCTGCTCACCTCGTCATCGACGCGGACTTGACTATTGTGGATTTCGGATTCAATTTCGCAAATGAATGGTTTCGATTTGATTTGAGGGGAAAAATGGCACAAACAAGAGAGCGACCTAAAGGGCAGGGCACCCCTTTAGGTCGCTCTCTGCTACAGGCCATGCGAGATAACCTATAGCAGAGAGTCTCGCATCGCCTTAAAAGGTCGCTGGCCCCGCGTGTAGCAGAGAGCGACCTAAAGGGGTGCCCTTTAGGTCGCTCTCTGCTACAGGCGATGCGAGATAACCTGGAGCAGAGAGTCTCGCATCGCCTTAAAAGGTCGCTCTCGTTTGTGCCATTTTTTCCCTCAAATCAAGTCAAAGTTGTCGCTCCCGTTGGTTCCCTTTTCTCCTCCCCTCAAATCAAAAAAACAAAAAAATCAAATCAAATCAAACCGAAGCCTCAATGCTTGCTGCAATGGTCGTCCTTTTACCATCAAATCAAATCGAGACCGTTGATCTGATCAACGGTTTCGATTTCAGGACATCCAATGCCCGTCCGGCTTTTCTTTACGGGAATTGAGATGGAATTGAACTGGTCCGTCTGGTGATTAAACCTGTCTGCGCGCCTTCGTTCAGTTCACCCAGCCGACGGACAATCGCCGCTCTCCACCCATCGGGCCCCTTAGCCGCCAAAGCTCCATCGTGCTCCGCCGCTTCGGTTGAGTTGGCCGCCTCCGCACTGAAGCCCCGTCCCTCGAGTCTCTCTTTTTAGGTAGTGCTATCTCTCTCTACATTCGCACCGTAACCAGACTCACAGAGTCTTTCTTTTCGGAACTTGATGTTCGGTTAGAACAGGCATTCATTGTGGAAGAAGAATCAATGGAAGTAGGATTAGGAACAATGAAGGAAGGAATTAAAGAACGGGAAGAAGGGAGAAGAAGAAAGGGTAGTGGAAGTAGGAGAAGAAGAAGACGAGGAGGAGGAGGAGGAGGAGGAGGGAGCGTGGTCGTCGGATTCGGAAACCGAGAGCGCGATGGAATGGTTGGACTTGAATGACGGGGGAGAAGCCATGCACGGAGGAGCCTTCGCTATCCCACTCATATCTGCGCTTCCCCCTTGGAGGTCCTTGCTTGACTATCCTCTGTATGTACTTCATTTAACTAGTTCACAATGCCTGTATGTAGTCTGTAATTCAGAGGCATGCTTGATTCTTGTATGTTGCCAAGCCCCTCGCACCAATCTATTGCTTGCCTGAGAATGAATTTTTGTGTCTCCTTTCTCCCGTTGGGGTTTACAGATTTTTCTTCTATGATTACAACCTGTTTGGCTTGCCTGAAAAGCCTAAAGTCACGGTTCTCTTTCTTTTCCAGTTTGAATCGAAGGTAATAGAAAGGAAGGTCTGATCTTTGCTTTATGCTTGAACTCTGAAGCATACGGTTAGCATCCTAAATGAGCTATGAAAACGGATTGGATTTTTAATCTTATGTGCTTTTGGAGAACACTGAAAGGATTGCTTGAAGAACTGCTTACAGATAAAAATTGAACAAGGAGGAGATTTTAGTATATACAAGGACTGGTTTCTATTTTTAGGGGCTGTTCTTTTTGAAAAAGCTGGAGAATCTAGTGATTGATATAGTGTGACTTAAGCCATATGCTGCTCAGAATGGTTGCTTTCCTACATTGCACAGTTTTGAACAATTACCCAAAAAGCTGACTTCCTATTGAAGTTCTTAAATCCTGCCTTTAGTGCAACAAGGGATTATCTATAGGCTTCACTAGCATTTTCTAGAATTGATGTATTGAGTGCCGATGCTTATCGTGTGGCTAAGCTTGAAATATATACCTTGGGTGCACCAGGTCTACTTGCAGAAACGGTCAGATAAACGACACCTGTGAATCTCCTTTTCACTGTCTCCTCGTTTTAGCTGTCTACACTTTTGAGTTTCACCGACCTCGATAGTTGTAATAGAACTTCATTGTTGGCACAGAGAGATAAGCTACTCTACATTTTGATAGTTTTTGTTTTTTGTGGTCGGAACTTTTGACATGAACAAGCATGCGTGGAACTAGTATTGTGTTTACCACTTCCTTCTGCATCTAAACATGATAAGGTGGACACTGACATATGTTCTCTAGCTTCTTAAGGGGTTGCTGAGTATTTAGCTTGTTGAAATAATGGATTTCATGAATGAATACTGCAGGAGTGGGAGGGAAGGGTGAATGTTTTATGTCCAGCATAGTGACAGCTTCAATTCAAGAAAGTGTATGGGACATGGGTATTGGCAAAATTGAAAGTATGAGAAAGCTGATCATGCAATTGCAAGCAGGTAATGTACAATTTCATTCAAAGAATGATCAACTTCATACTAAGTGTTTGGTCATAAATTCTTCATGCTGCCGTTGTAATGACAGCCACAATAAGGTCTCTTTATACTCAGTGTAATCTGCTGTTTGGACTTTTCTCAGGTCAACATATCCCCTGTTCTAGAGATAGAATTTTTGTCAATTTCCCCATTGGCCTCCTTCCTCTTGCTTTGCACCCCTATCCTAGGGTCAAATCTTCTGTACTTGGCATGAAGCATAATTGGAATTAATTTTCAGAATTTATTTAATCATAAAAAATTTTGAAGTTCGAACGAAGCCTATTGCAAGCTTAATCTGTCTCTTTGCTGATTCATTATTTGAGGAGGATACCTTCCTCCGCCGTCTTCCCTCCCTTCTCCACCGACTTCGCTCACAACCTCTGCGTCCCCATAAGCTCACTTGCTGAATCTCTGCTTTCTCCTTTGCTTCTGTGGATTTTAGTTTTTTGGAGGATTTTTTGAAGATCACGATTGGTTGTGAAGCCACTTAACACGTCATCTTTGCGCTTACATAATGGAAGAAGCTTGATTTCGGCACGAAACTTTTTCCTCATTTCACTCAGGAAAAGGAAAATTGAAATCGCGACCTTCTGCATCGCATTCATAGTTTCAGTCAAATTCGCCAGAATCTCACCTAGATTAATCACATTGTGTCTGTTTGGATTATTTCGACTTTCAGCGTTTTGCTCAGAGCCGCTTCACTCTGGAGACAGTTTTTCCGATTTCGACTGATTGCTTTTTCACTTGTTTATTGCTGCGATTCAGAGCAAACGCTTATGGCGCTTTTCCTCTGTGCAGCGTGACTACGCGGCAGAGTTGGAGTGGCTCTCTGGGTTTGTCGACGACTCTTTCACCGACATCCCGGCAGACTCGCTCGCTGCGAACCGTGCAAGGTCTGCAAAACAAACACACGATCACGAGGGCCAAAGCCAAAGTGATCCGAGCTTGAAGCTGAATGGGGAGGCTCCAATCAGTCTCTCGACAAAGGCCAGGATCGAGTCTTCTAGGGATTTGACGAAGTGCAACAGCCATGGACCACGAGCGAAGATCAAGAGAGGAGAGAGATGATAGACGAGAATCAGGAACACAGTTTTAAGGGTGGAAGGAAGAAAATACTATTTAGAACCTAACATATTAAGATTGACCTGCGGAATGGGTTCATAACCTAACCCATTTAAAACTCATTTTTTTTTTTTGGTCGGAAAACTCATTTATTTTGACCTTTCTATTTAGAACCTATTTAGGTTGACCTGCAAAATTCTAGGTGAATTTAAATGATATGGGTTAATAAATGGAGGATTCATTTTGACAGATTTCCTTGAAGCATTCCACGAGTTATTCTTGGAAGGGATTGGATTTGAGCCACGGAATAAGAATATGAAGTTGTGTGGCATGCTCATAGTTATCTATTTTGGTTCACTCACTCGGGATTATTGTGAATGTTTGTTTAAGGCATGTACAAGTAAGCTTCTGCTCTTTGCTCAGGAAAAGGAAAATTGAAATCGCGACCTTCTGCATCGCATTCATAGTTTCAGTCAAATTTGCTGGGATCTCACCTAGATTAATCACATTTGGTGTCTGTTTGGATTATTTTGACTTTCAGCGTTTTGCTCACAGCCGCTTCACTCTGGAGACAGTTTTTCCGATTTCGACTGATTGCTTTTCACTTGTTTATTGCTGCGATTCAGAGCAATCGTTCATGGTGTTTTTCCTCTGTGCAGAATGACTACACGGCAGAGTTGGAGTGGCTCTCGGGGTTTGTCGACGACTCTTTCGCCGACATCCCGGCAGACTCGCTCGCTGGGACCTGTGCAAGGTCTGCAAAACAAACACACGATCACAAGGGCCAAAGTGATCCGAACTTGAAGCTGAATGGGGAGGCTCCAATCAGTCTCTCGACAAAGGCCAGGATCGAGTCTTCTAGGGATTCGACGAAGTGCAACAGCCATGGAACATGAGCGAAGATCAAGAGAGGAGAGAGATGATAGAAGAGAATCAGGAACACAGTTTTAAGGGTGGAAGGAAGAAAAGACTATTTAGAACCTAACCTGTTTAGGTTGACCTGCGGAATGGGTTCATAAGCTAACCCATTTGAAACTCATTTATTTTGACGTTTCTATTTATAACCTATTTAGGTTGACCTGCAAAATTCTAGGTGAATTTAAATGATATGGGTTAATAAATGGAGGATTCATTTTGACAGATTTCCTCGAAGCATTCCACGAGTTATTCTTAGAAGGGATTGGATTTGAGCCACGGAATAAGAATATGAAGTTGTGTGGCATGCTCGTGGATCTATTTTGGTTCACTCACTCGGGATTACAATGAATGTTTAAGGCTTGTCCAAGTAGGTTTCTGCTCTTTGCTTTTTCCTTAATCAACGTCTTGCGACAGACTCGCGACACACGGGGCACGAATTTTGACACATTAATTCATATGTACTTTTAAATAAGTTTCATCTTTTTATTTGGAGTAGAAGGTTGATGCGTGTGGAGAGCTTGGATGTGAAGCTTCTCAGCAAGCTCCTCTATCAACTTCTTTATATAGAGCTTTTTAAGCCTCTCCTTTAAGAAAATCATTGTACGACACGATTCCTACGCAAAGACCGGGTAAGGCCTAGTCTTGAAAGGAGGGGGGAATGAGAAGTGGGTGTGGAAAATGAAGACAAATGCAATTATGTGAGGGAGCGAGGAAACTACCCTGCTCTTCCCCACATAGCTTAATAGTCAACGAACTCTATTGAATTAATCTTCCATTTTCCGCCTAATTGTTTTGACGCCTAAAATATGTTTTTTCTATTTAGTTTCAGGGGAGATCTCAAAGTATTAATAAGTATGCTTGAAGTGCAGATACTCGTTTAATTTAAGTTTTTTTTTTTTTAAATCTTATTCAACTAAAATATACCACAGCCATTCTCAAATGATGAATTCTCGATCACTAAGACCTCTAAATGAATACATTAAGTGTGAGAGAGGTTTAAGACTTCGGTTGTAATTGTCATTTTAAAATAATTAGGGATGAAATTATCTAAAATAAGGAGTATGAATCCACTTTTAAAAATCATTAAATTCACTAAATGATTGTTTTGATGTATGAATCAAAGTTTATCAAAAGCTTGGTCTAAATCAAGAACAAGGCTGGTAGAAATAAATAAATTGATCGGGAAAAGTGTAAGAAGAGTCTTAAACTTTTTGCAATTGTGCCAATTTAGTTTTAAACCTTTTATTGGTACCAATTCAGTCATAAACCTTTTAACTTTGTGCCAATTTAGTCTTAAAGTTTTTGATTTAATGTCAATTTAATTTAAACATTTTGATCTAGTATCAATTTAGTCATTCCAACTAATTTTGGTCAGATATTGCTAACATGGATGCCGATTGGCTAATATGGCATAGCCGACGCTGACATGGATAATTTTTAATAATATTTTATTTTATTTTTTCGATTTATTTTTTTTTTTTTTCCTTTCTTCTTTTCTTTTTTTCTTCCTCTCCTCCTTCCTCGGCCGATCGCGCAGTTGGATGACCAACCAGAGGTGAGGGTGGGCGAGGTCAACCCTACCAACCTCTACCAAGCCTTGCTAGTGGCGGTGAGGGTTAGGCCTTGGTGGCCATGGGCAAGGTCAAGCCTCGCCTAGCCACTAGCGAGGGCTCAAGCCTTGCCAGTAGCTAGCGAGGCTCATCACCCTTGCCTTTAGTCAGTCACCCAGTCAGCGACTAGCTGGAGGAAGGAGGAGAGGAAGCAAAAAAAAAAAAAAAAAAAAAGGAAAAGAAAAGAAATAAATTGATAAGTGATTAGTAAAATATTAAAATATTATTAAAAATTGTCCACATTAGCAATATTCGGCCAAAATTGGTTAGAATGGCTAAATTGTCACTAGATCAAAAAGGTTTAAGACTAAATTGATACAAAATTAAAAGTTTTAGGACTAAATTAATACTAATAAAAGGTTTACGACTAAATTGACACAAAGTCGAAAGATTTATGATTGAATTAATACCAATAAAATGTTTAAGACTAAATTGGCACAAAATGCAAAAAGTTTAGAACTTTTCTGATACTTTTCCCTAAATTGATAACTCTTCATCTTTGCCTATCAATTTAATATTTATTTTTGGCACGTTCATGTCAACTCTTATTCACTTCGGGCTACTTGGGATCACATGTCTATGAAGAGCTCGCTTAATCTGATCAAATTGAATATAGCATTTATGAATATATAAAAATTGTATGGAATCGATTCCTTAGAGGTGCAAACAAAATGATGCAAGGACTTCGGGTGAGGAAAAATAAAAGCTTTCTTAAGAAGGGAAAAGAACCGGTTTTAAAGCCGGCTCTTTTTTTTCGGGGGTTGAGGATTCGAAATTGAACCGGTCCGTTGACGGCTTTTTGTTATCGCCTGTGCCTGCGTGCCTTTCGTTCAGTTCACCCAGTCAACGGTCGGTCGCCGCTCTCCTTCATTCACCAATCTCTGCCCGTTGAGTCGCTCAGCCGCCAAAGCTCCGTCGAGCTCAGCCTCTTCCATGGCCTGAGTCAAGTTGAGCTCGTCGCTTCCGCAGCAAAGCTCTGTCTCTCCAGTCTGTTGCTGTTGATCATCCTCCTCGCGTCCCTATTCAGGTAGCTGTCTCTATCTCTCTCCGTTCACACCGTAACCGGTCTCACACAGTTTTCCTTTTTGGAACTTGATGTTTTCCTGTAACAGGCATCCATGGTGGAAGAAGAATCAATGGAAGTACATTATAAATTAGGAACGAAGGAATTAAAGAAGGAGAATAAGGAGAAGAGGAGGAGGAGGAGGGGTGGTCGTCAGATTTAGAAATTGAGGAGGCGTTGGAATGGTTGGACTCAAAGGACGGCGGAGAAGCAGTGGACCGAGCCGTCGCTGATGCCGCACCACCAGCAGCTTTTCAAGCTCAGCAGCTTGGTGCTGATCCGCACTGCGATGGGAGATTCAATGCCTTCTCCAGGGGCGATGGAGAACAAGGAGCTCCTGTCCAACGTGATCGCTCTTGCAATCCTCGTCATCACATCGATGATGAACATTTGTATGCAGTTGGGCACCGGAGTGATCTACAAGCACTGGAGGGAACATGGCTTCGTGATGTTCCTGATGCTGCTCTTGCCGGAGACCCTGAGCTTCACTTTCCTTTATATCTATTTCATTTAACTATTTTGCAGGGCCGGTTTGTAGTTTGTAGTTCAGAGGCATGCTTGATTCTTATATTTTGATAAGTATACCTTGCCTGAGAATGAAATTCGATGTCTCCTTTCTACTGTTGGTGACTAGATAGAGATTTTCTTTGGTGATTACAACATGCTGCTAAGTCACGATCTCTTTCTGTTCTGTTTTGGATTGAATGTAATAGTAAGGGATGTTAGAACATCGCTTCATGCTTGAATAGATTGTAGGAGAAAATTGTGGCTACATCATTACAACAAGGTTAAACCGTGAAGCATATGGTTAGCATCCTAAACGAGCTGTTTAAGAAGGATTGGATTCTTAATCCATCTTCTTTGGGAAAATACGGAAAGGACTGCTCAAAGAGCCAATGGTAAAAAATGAACAAGGAGTTTTTAGAACATACAAGGATTGTTTTCTCTGTTTAGTGGCTGCTCTTTTGAAAGGGATGGATAATCTAATGGGTAATTTTGTACTGATATAGTGTGACTAGAGCAATATGCTGCTCATATTCGTTGCTTTCCTAGATTGCGAAGTTTTGATATTTACCTGAGAGGCTAATATTGAAGTTCTTAAACCTTGGCTTTAGAGCAACATGAGATTATCTATAGGCTTCGCTAAGATTTTTTTCAAGTGGTTGTATAAAGTGGTTGTATTGAGTGCTGATGCTTATCCAGCGGCAAGCTTGAAACATATACCTTAGTCTACACGAGGTCTACATTGCAGTAATAGTTAGATTAATGACACTAGTGAATCTCATTTCCACTATCTCCCGTTTCAGCTGTCTACACTTTTTGAGTTTTACAAACCTCAACAATTTTGATTGAACTTCATAAGAACTTTCAACTTTCTAACTTTTTCCACTTTTCACCCAAAAAATAAAAATAATTTTGAGTCATGCTGTCATCAATTTGGTTAGCACGTGAACATCCGCTATTTTAGATTTCGATACTTTTTTTTTTTTTTTTTTTTTTGGGGTCAGAAGTTTTGATACTTGAATAAGCATGTGTTGATATATAGTGTACTAGTATTATACCTACCACTTCCTTTTGCATCTAAACATTTGGTGGACACGAACTTTTTTATGTGTTATTGAGTATTTAACTTGTCGAGCAGGTAAAGGACATCTTCATCAAAAGATTGATCGACTTTGTACTGAGAGTTCCGTTCCAATAAAATTCTCCATGTTGCCATCATAACAACAGCCACAAGAAGGTCTCTTTCTAGTAAGTATAATTTGCTGCTTGGATTTTTCTCATGACAATATATCCCCTATAAAATATGTGTCCGTTTTAAAAATCTATTAGAATTTTCGTTAATTTCTTCATTGGCCTCCTTCCTCTCGCTTTGCACCTATGTCCGTGGGTCAAATCTTCTATATTCAGCGTGATGTTTGAGTGTAATTATTTTGCAGAATTGGACATAGGAAAACAAACTTGTGATTACTTTTATTTGATCATCAATAGTTTTAAAGTTGAAACGAACCCTATTGCAAGCTTAATCAATATTTCAGTTTGACTGAATCATAGCTGAATAAACCGTTTGATGGGTGTATGCATTGGTTCATATCCCCTCTTGCAATAATTATTCAGAAGTAAGACCACTTTTAAAAGTTATTGCAGTTACATTGCCCCACCCCATTTCTAAAAGTTACCGAAGTGATGTTAGCATCTCTGAGAAATTCTCTTGGAATTGTTTATGTGGTTGAGCAGGCCATTGACTAGAGGACTCGGATGGTTCTGTTCAAGACGCTCGACTGTCAAGTATTTAATGAAGCAAATGGTTGCATTTCCACTGCCGAAGATGTGTGCTATTATCTCCAGTCAGCAGTACTTGCTACTTTCTCTTTTTCTGCCAATTGACAGTAGGTGGAGCTTCTCCGCATCATCGCTGGAACCTTTTGTCGCTCTGACTTTTCTAAGCAAAAGTTTGTCATGCGACATAATCTGATGGGAGGGCGAGAATTGGCAATCTACATGAACTTATCCCTGTAAATTGTTCACCTTCTTATCGCCAAAAGTATGTGAAAAAATCAAACTAAAATCGCAAAAGGTATCTAACTATCGATAGTGGATCTGAACTAGGAATCAATTAGGTTATAGCCAACTCCTACCAAGACCTCCTTCCTTACCAATTTGATCTATTGGATTGATAATGCTTGGCTGGCTATTTTGCTATCATGAGATTAATTCACCTATTAGTTTACTAAGGTGGGGGTTAAAGAATCGCTATGCAATTACTAGGCAGATGTGATGTAAAACGTCCCTTTCCGATGTTACCGTATGATCGGTCATGCCGTGGGGATGGGGGCGCCGAATGAACTCTGGGAGGCAAGTTGGCGGTGGACGTACGAATAGGCCATGTTTCCAACCTACTTCTTTTTTTTCTTATTTTTTTTTCATTTTAATATTCGGCCCTGCATTGAATTGGCGGGGACTTACTTTTGCAAAAGTCATCAGTTCCCTATCTCGATGTCGGGAGTCAGTCCTGGACCGTCAGATCCCCCTCCCTAGAGTCAAAACAACGGTTGGAAACACCATTACTCTCCCCTCTCCCACCCGCGTTTCAGGGGAAACGAAGTTTCGCTCCTCTTTCTCCAAGGGCACTTCGACGAAGTTTCGGTTTGGGAAAATTCCTCTTTTGCCCATCGGTTTCGGCTTTACGGCATGGCTTGAGCAAATTCGCTAATTTTGCCCACCCACGGCAGGGCGACAAATTCGCCGAGAAAAGTATCCGACCAAAGGACCTTCACTAACGTTAGCTCTTCGACTTTTTTATGTGTATTGGGCTACGTGTTGGTTCGGAAAGGAAAGAAAAGAGACACTAATAACAGTAACTACGGATAAAGGAGGCAACAAATTCAAGTAAACTTGGAAAAACCTGGACTAGTAGTAATTTAGCCATGCAATATAGCAATCTATGTTTGGAGGGGGGAGAGAGAAGAAAAGCCAATCGAGTTAATAAAAAAAAATTTAGGCATGGTTTTGATGAAATCAAACGAAAAAGATGAATATTTTCACTCGACGCGTGAAAGATAAAAATTAAGGGAAGCCACGTGGACAAAAGCGTAATACCTCGATGACAATTGAAGTAATAAATTATTATGTTAGCATTATTTTGTGACTATTTACAATATTTTGATTAATTCACCCAGGCAATCTCTCAATTATATACTAGGTGAATAAGCGTGCCTTGCATGGATTTAAAATTTTGTCTTATTTTATTTTTAGGTTTGATGATATTTTGTGGTCACGCAACAAAATATCTACAGAAGTGACATGTAACATTTACACGAAGAATATAATTTTAAGGGTTAATACCCTGAAAAATCCTAAACTAGTACACTTGTGACAAATTTACCCCAAACTATTTTTTTGACCATGAAAAACCCCAAACTGGTACACCTGTGACAAATCTACCCCGACTGACAATAAAAAACCCTAAATTGATACATTTATGACAAATTTACCCCAAACTAATTTATTCGACCGCAAAAAACCCCAAACAGATAAATTTATGACAAATATACCCTTCGCTAAATTGGATTAATACCACAAAAAAAATCATAAAAATTGTAAACTCTAACAGACGAACCGTAAAATCCCAAATTGGTATACTAGTCAATTGTCATGTGTCATTTAACTTAATAATTTGATAATAAAATTTAACGAAAACTAACATAAGGTAAATTTGTCACAAGTGTACAGTTTGGGGTAAATTTGTCAAAGGTATACCAGTTTGGGGTTTTTGGTGGTCAAAAAAATAGTTTGGGGTAAATTTGTCAAAAGTGTACCAGTTTGGGGTTTTTCAGGGTATTAACCCTAATTTTAATGACTCATAATTGACTACCCCTATACCCAATCTAACCTGAACTCCAATTGTAATTTTTCTCCTTATTCATGGAAATTGGCATAATCAATTAGAACAAAACAAACATGAAAAGAATTAGCAAATAAGAAATTACTAAAAATTGTGACGAATCAAGCTTTAAAAGCATACGTCCTATTATTTCTCCCGATACTAGAAGTTTGAACTAACCTAGTAGAAGAGTCCCTGCCTAGAAAGATACGTGTAATGTAAACTTGTACTCATATAAGTACTGAAAAATCTGAAAATACCCGAAGATCCGAAATTGTTCAAATCCATCAAGATTTGTGGCAGTAAGACTGCGTCCAATGCCATACACTTCAATAAATGAAGTGACTTGAATGAGTTTTGAGTGGAGGCTATTAAATTCTGTTCATATGCAATTTTAAGTTGTCCAACGACCTCACCTTTTTCTTCCTTGTTTGTCCAACTTGGACCGTCTGAGTCCAACTTCCAGATGTGCCACTAGTTTACGCAACCGAAGAAATGACGCGGCCCGTTAATTATTTCTTCTTCTTCTTTTTCTTCTGGTTTAGGGATAATTTAAGTTGTAGTTAATCTTTGAAGGTGGTCCATTCATGCTAGATGACCATGTGTTGCCAGAAATCATTTATATGATATTTTTCCACGATTTTATTAAATTTTGAGTTTTGTTCCACCTTTACACAAGGGAATATTAAAGTTTCACAACGTTTATGTAATTTTTGACATGTGACCGACAAAAAATTATGAGTCTACCAAAATAAATTATTAAAATCACTCTCTTACTGCCTTTTTGGATGTTCATCGGAAGGAAAAAAAATGGAAAAAAGAAAAGCATGACAAGTAGAAAGGTAACATTTTTATATGTTAACATAAACATAATTTGAGTCAATTCCATTTGGATCAAGTTTTAGTTGGTTTTTGTTTCTTACAACTCATTTTAATCAATTTATAAAATTAAAGTGACTAATTTTAAATTCAACCCAACAAATATGAATTGAAACGTTGGCTAGTGCACCCATTTTGTTACCTTTAGAAAAATAAAATTAGGCCAAGAAAAAGATCAAATGATATTAAAGTAACCATGTATATGACATGGCAATAATGTAAGGTTCACCATACTTTGAACAAGCATATCATAATCTTCTCTTTTCCAGTACAAATAATACTTATTACAATTGGCATACACCAAATTCATAACAAATACAAGATAATCAAACTAAACTTGAGAAGATAGCACATCCTCGAACAAGGGAATAATCTCTCGAAAGTAGTCGAAACTTTGTCTGAGCAGACCAAACGATGCCAAAGCAAACACTAGCAAGCACATATTGATGATCAGCCACACAACCAAAGACAAGCTCGTCCAGAGAAGTAACTTGGAGCTGAGAGTTCCAAAAACCATGTATAAGAACATGTATATCAAGTTTGGGCAAACAGGTCCAGTCACTTTGATCAGCGCTATGAGATAAATAACTTCACAAATAATATAAAACTGCAAAATTGCCAGGCTCAACGCTTCGATATGCTGCAAATTGAAGTATCCAATGACAAACAGCTTGAATGAGGTGAATATAATATGGAATCTTTTGGTCAAGTCAAAACTTTCTTGTTGTTGCTCATGCTGTAGTTGCCCATCGTCACTATATTAAATGAAGAAGAAAAGATAGATTTAGAAGAAAAAAGAAATCAACTGCTTTATCATGTTCTTAACAAAGATCTGAAGAGCATAACATACCTTTCTGGAGTCGCTGTTTGATTCGGCATGGCCGTGGAGAAGGGGAGTGAGTGTAGGAGTCGAAGGAGGATTCGAAGAGCAGGAAAAGCCTTTGCCGGTGTTTAGCCCATTGCTTGAATGATTTCTGATCTCTCGAGCGTTTGCGCTGTGTGTTGGGCATGAAGTAAAGGGGCGGGTTTGTCTCCTATTTATAGTCCCCGCGTGAGCCAGAAGACTCTACCCAACCCCCGCTCTTTTCCTCTATAGAAGCCCCACCTTCTCTCTCCATTCTCACGAGGAGAGAGAAGGTGGGTTTTTTTTCCTCTATAGAAGCCCCACCGTCTCTCTCCAATCTCGCGGAGGAGAGAAAAGGTGGCGGAGAGGAGAGAAAAGGTGGCGGAGAGAAAAGGTGGCGGAGAGAAGATAGAAAAGGTGGCGGAGGGAAGAGGTGGGGCTTTTATAGAGAAGCACAACGGGGTTGGGCCAATAAAGAAGGGGTTGGGCCAATAAAGAAGAGCGGAAAAAGAAGAAAGAAAATAATGGAGAATTTCATGTGATGGGGAGTCTCCAAAAGTGAAGTTAATGAGGGATTAATTTGCTTTCCCGGGGTCAGTTCGGCCAGATCGTTTGGAACGCCCAGACCGAAATGCCCCTCCAAAGTAAAGTTAATGCAGGATCAATTTGCTTTCCCGAGGGCATTTCGGTCAGATCATTTGGAAGGGCCCATGGGTGAGCGGGAACCCGGGAATCGGAGAACCACACCGGACAATAGAGAATAGAGTTTTTATAATGATATGGCTCGATCAAAAAATTATATTGCCCTCGTTTTTCTTAAAAATCAACATAACCAACAAACGTAAATAAATAACAAAAAATGGAGTTGCCGCTATTCTTCTACCCGTAGTGATTAGCCACCAAAGCTTTGTTTAGAGTGCACGGGTTTGGGAATTGATCTCAAAAGAGAAGGTGTCAGCACCTTAATTGCGCTTATTCTAAGGATGTTACTTTGATTGTTTCTTTTGTAAAATATTATTATTCATGCCTAAAATAAATGTACATATAATAGAAAGGCTATTAGACCTTAAAGTCAAAAAATTTAAGCACATAACACTAATGAAACTATCATAGAAGGAAAAAAGAAAGGATCAAAAGCCAAATAAATAATTCCAGTCAACGAACTGTATCTTATTCCCAAGTTCACATTACATGACAAAATAAGCTCCAAAGACATAAAATCTACAAACTGTATACTATGTTCAATATAGAACATGTATATGATAACATTCCCTCGTCCCCAAATTAGAAGAATTTATAATACAATTGACATGCTACAAAATTGATACAGAAACGTAGTATGATTGTTGGAGCTTTACAAATCAAACTAAACTTCAAAAAAGGGCACATCGTCAAACACTTGAAAAATTTCTTGAAACCGATCGGAAAGATCGGATGATGCCAAAGCAAACATTAGTAAACACATATTGACAATCAGCCACATGGTTAGAGATAGGCTAATCCAGATAAGCAACTTGGTGTCGATAGTCCCGAAAATGATGTACAAGTACTTGTATATCAAGTTTGGGTTCGTAGATCAATGTTATTAGTTAGATAACTTCGCAAATGATGTAAAACTGCAAAACCGTGTGATTCATTGTCTGGATAGGTTGCGAATTGAAATGATCGATAGGGAGCAATTTAAACGAGGTAAATACAATATGAAACCTCTTGATTGAGCCAAAAAATTTTTGTGGTTGCTCGTCGTCCCTACGTTAAATCAGAAAGTATTAATCCGAAGAAAATATGGATTCGAAAGAGAAAATAAACCGGTTGCTCTTTAACGCGCTCTTAGCAGAAAAATCTGAAGAGCATATTCACGTGATTGAATGACCTACCTTTCCAAAGTTGGTGTTTGATTTGGCATAGCTGTGGAGAAGGGGAGCACGTGCAGGGAACAAAGAGGATTCGAAGAGCAGGAAGAGATTTTGCAAGTGGCCCGGGAACTCCTCCACTCCGCTTGAACGTTTTCTGATCTCTCGAGCTTTCTGATCTGTGTATGAGAGCGAAGCGAAGCGATGGGCTGGCTTATGCATTATATAGGCAATCCCCGGCATGAAGAAGAAGGGCAATTTTCTGCAATTTATCTAGGGGAAAATGCCAACAAAAACCCTAAACTATGCACAAAGTGACAAAAATACCCCAAACTTTTTTTTTGCACCACCAAAAACCCCAAACTTTGCCATCCGTGACGCATTTACCCCAAACTATTTTTTGTGACACAAAAAACCCCGAACTTTCATTTCTATGACACATTTACCCTAAATTTTAGGGGTATTTTGGTCATTTTACTTTTAAAAATATTTTTCTCTTTTTTTTTTTCCTTTTTTTTTCCTTTTTTCTTCCCTTCGCTGGAGCCGACAGAGGGAAGCCGGCGTTCGGCGAGGGCTGCCCTCGTCGGCGTCAGCCCAGGCGAGGGCGGCCCTCGCCCAACGCCGGCGAGGGGAGGCCGCCCTAGCCCGACGCCGACAAGGGCCGCCCTCGCTGCGTTGGGAGAGGGCCGCCCTCGCCCAATCCGGCGAGGAGGCCTCCCCTCGCCGGCGTCGGGCAGGGCGGCCCTCGCCCGCTCGCTGCGTCGGGCGAGGGTGCCCTCGCCGGATCCGACGAGGGAGGCCCTCGCCCGACCCGGGCGAGGGCCGCCCGACCTGGCGAGGGCCGCCCGAGCCCGGGCCGACGCCGGCGAGGGCAGCCCTCGCCGGACCGACGGAGGGAAGAGAAAAGAAAAAAAAAAGGAAAAAACAGAAAAAGACGAAAATACCCTCAATGGGGTAAATGTGTCACGGATGGCAAAGTTTGGGGTTTTTGGTGGTGCAAAAAAAAAATTGGGATATTTTTGTCACTTTGTGCATAATTTAAGATTTTTGGTAGTATTTTCCCTTTATCTAATTAGTTCAGAGAATTTCTGTACATCAACGAATTACTCAACCACTCCAATTCAACGGGTGAGAGGACATGATCGGTTTCAGAGACCGAGTGCAACAAAACCTCAACCGTACAGCTGCAGGATGCATGACCGCAACAGCCATTATTAAATGGAGGGTCCACTTCCCGCATTGTCCTTTTGCTGCTGTGCAGGAGCGTATCCTTTTGCGCGTTGCGTGAGGATCCCTTAAGGGTACCTTTCGCGCATCACGCTAGGGTGCATTTTGCGCATCACCCTCTCGCACATTACCCGACGATCCCTTAAAGCTAGACCCATCAAATGAGTGAGTCAAGTCGGATTTAAGTCGATTCATGTTTAATTCATTTAACCCGTTTTAATTCGTATTAATGTAATGTAACTCTAATAGCCTATACCAACCTGACCCATATCCCATTCGTCCTGTATTGCTAAAATCTATTTATATTTTAAGAAAACCCACACCCACTTTAAGCCATATGCTAATTAGATTAAAATTTCAAATTAAATTGAAAAAAAATCAAATAATTATAAAATAGTTAATAAAATAAAAAAACGTTAAAAAACCTATGGATTAAAATATTTATAAAGAATTAGATTATACACATAGTTCGTTGTCTAAAGTGAACATACTATTAAACAACCGAAAACCGTAACTTAAAAACCTTTAACTAAATCCAAGAAAACTTATGTTTATGATATTTTAAAAAAATGATATTGTTAAAACACTTTTATTCAATAAAAATTTAATGGATAATTTTTATAATTTTTTTAAATCGAGTTTTTAATTATTTTTATTTTATTTTTTAAAATATAATTTTTAATTAGTATTTTTTTTCCTTCTTCTTCGACCGGTCCCCAGCCACAACGACAACCAATGATCATCTACAAGCGAGCTCGAAGCTTGCCAGATCGACGAGATCGAGCCAGCATCTAGTGAGGCCGAGCTCATGTGAGGCCGGCAAGAGCTCATGTGAGGCCAGCATGCTTGAGCCTCACTTGGCCTGTCACCAGCCATTGCCATTGCCACCACCAATTAAGGAAGGAGAAAGAAGAAAAAAAAATTGAAATATAAGAAATAACTATAATTTCTATTCTTACAAAAAAAATATATTTATAAAGTTAAAGAGAGAAAAAAAGTGTGTGACTTGGATTGGAAACTTGGAAATGGGTTCTAACTCATTTGATATTTTAAATGGGTTGAAAATGGGTTATAAGTTCTTATCCATTTTCGATCCATTTAAATCGGACTTATTTTTTTGATTCAATTTTAATTTGATTTTAAAAAGTCTTTGATTCATAAAAATAAAATGAGTTTGAAAATGAATTCATGACCATTTGGACAACTCTACTTAGGGGTTGCATTTCGCGCGTTACCCGAGGATCCTTCGCGCATTAATGGGGGTCGCAGTTCGCCATCCTTCAGCTGAAGAGTGCAACCGATCAGTTATATCATAACTGGTCTCTGAATCCAATCATGTTTTCTCAACCGTTGATTTGATCAACGCTTGAGGACATGCATGTGTCACGGGCCGATCGATTTGGGATCGAACCGTGCGGCGACTCGGGCAACTTTGGATCACCCAAGCCAAGCCTTACTCAATCAATCGCTCAACTCGCTTGCACAACCGAGATCTTCTAGAGAGAGAAAGTTTAGAGAGAGAGGCTCTGGAAGGAAAGTGAGCTTGGATTGCTGAAATGTTGGATGATTACAAATGAAGGAGGACACCCCTTTTATAGTTGAGGGCCTCGGCTTACAACCGTTGATCTACTTTTCATCCGACGAGCGAGATCGCACCGCCTCAACAACCGACATAAATATCAACTACCGTCTACCGACATAAATAACGGAAGCAACCAACCACCGACATAAATAAGGGGTTTCTAGAATCAGGTGAAATGACGGTGTCGTCCGCCCTTGGAACCTTCGGGGAGAAGACTTGGTTGAAATCCGAGCGAGAGTAGGAAGTCCACGGGCGAGTCGTGATCGTGCGCGGGGAACCTCTCGGGTCGACACTCTTTCGGCCCGTGACATTCTCCCCCACTCAATCGAGCGACGTCCTCGTCGCTCTTAGCTTGACGGTCGGTCTTCTTGGCACGAGCACGGGCTTTGCCACGGGCTCTCTTGGTCTTGTTTCGTTTTGCTCGGATGCTCACGAACGAAGGACCACATCCTTCTATGGTCAGCTCGGGCTTGGCATGCGACTCCTCCTTCGGCTTTGGCGTGACATGCGGTGAGCACTCGACCTCGGGGAAGAGCACTTGAATCGGCATGGCATTTGTTGGAGTAGGATCCAACTTGACTTTTGGCTTCACCTCGGACAGCTTGTTGATGCGCATCACGGCCTTCAAGCTCTTGTCGAGGTGTCGGATTGACGCGATAGTCTTGGTATCGACCACCCCCTTGATTATGGGGATCATCGACGGGCATTTTTGATCGAGGATCATGAGACACTTGGTCCTCATGTCGATCATGGCTCCCACGCTTTCAAAGAATTGCATACCAAGGATGAGATCATAATCGTCAAGAGGGATTACCTCGAACGTCATCTTTCCTTTCCATCAGCCAATCTTGACATCCACGTCGGGAGTTGCTCCTACGCCATGGAAGTCGTCCGAATTGATGGGCTTGTATGACTTCGTGGATGGTTCCACACGAAGTCCCAAGGCTTTGGTTACTTCGGTCGACATGAACATGTTCGACGCGCCGGTGTCGACCAAGGCATAGAGCATTCGGCCACACACTTCGACTTCTACGAAGAACATGTCCGTGTTTGGTGCAACTTCTTCTTTCGACGGCGATCGGGCTTGGACCGAGTTGACCATCCTTACGGCTCCAATCCGGATCTGCCGCTTATCCTCTTTGGGCTCCTCCTTTTCTTCCTCGATGGCAAGGAGGGCGTTGATTCGGCCCTTCTTCGGGCACTTTTGGGTCCAATGTGGACCTTGGCAAATGAAGCAAGGAGAAGGTGGGGGTTGATCGAACTTACTCGTCGTGCAGTCCGATTGCGGTCGACCCCTTTGGAAGGACGGCTTAGAAGATCCTTCTCCCCATGCTTTGGCTCGGCCGCCTTGATTGTGCACGCCTCGAAGAGTGTTTCTTCCTTCGTCCTCAGATCGATCCGACCTCCACGATCGACTCCTTGGTTCGGTCTTGGTGAGGTCGACGAGTGACTCGGCCACGCTTAGCGCTCGCGCAAAACTACTCACGTCCCGACGCTTGAGCTCGAGAAGTGCCCATGGCTTCAACCCATCCATGAACGCTCCGAGAGCCTCCTCTTCGCTTATGTTGCGAATTTGGAGTTTGAGCTCCGTGAACTCCTTTACGTACTCTCGGATCGCACCTCTTTGCTCGAGGCGATGGAGCTTGCTACGGGCTTCTTGTTGAGCAAACTCGGGGAAAAAGTAGTCGCGGAACTCTTTCACGAAGTCATCCCATGTCTCCATGGGATTGGCACCGCGTCTAGTCTCATCGCACCTATTACGCTACCAAAGCATTGCGGTATCAGTAAGGAACATGGAAGTGGTTCGTACCTTGATCGACTCGTCGTGGATGTTGGCGGCGCCAAAGTATTGCTCCATGCTCCAAATGAAGTTGTCCACCTCTTTGGCGGATCGTTCGCCTTTGAATTCTTTAGGTTTTGGCACCTCGATCTTGGGTACCGCTTGAGTAGGCATCGCTCCATTGGCGATGCTCATCTTGCATAGGGCGAGCTCGGTCTTGAGCTCTTGGATCTCCGCCTTTATGGCTTCGACCTCGTCCTTCCGTGGACCTTCTTCCTCGATCACTTGGACACGCTCCTTCAAGGGCTTCATCCTTCTCGTGCAAAGGGGCGGTAGCTTCGTTGAGGCCGGTCGTGAAGTCTTCACGGAGCGAGGTTTCAACCTCCATGATTCGGTCTCGCACATCGTCAAGACCTTCCATGAGTTCGAGCACGGCACTCCGGACCTTCGCGATCTTCTCATCGAACGCAGCTACGGCTTCCATCAAGGCGTCTCTTTTCTTTGCTCGGCCACGGGTCTCCTTGACTTGCGCGGCCTCTCCCTCCATAACAGCTTCTTGGCTCGACATTCCTTCGAACAGTTGGCACTCCTTCTCCAAACGGAACTCTCCTTTGCTCTGATACCACTTGTCACGGGCCGATCGATTTGGGATCGAATCGTGCGGCGACTCGGGCAACTTTGGATCACCCAAGCCAAGCCTTACTCGATTAATCGCTCAACTCGCTTGCACAACCGAGATCTTCTAGAGAGAGAAAGTTTAGAGAGAGAGGCTCTGGAAGGAAAGTGAGCTTGGATTGCTGAAATGTTGGATGATTACAAATGAAGGAGGACACCCCTTTTATAGTTGAGGGCCTCGGCTTACAACCGTTGATCTACTTTTCATCCGACGGGCGAGATCGCACCGCCTCAACAACCGACATAAATATCAACTACCGTCTACCGACATAAATAACGGAAGCAACCAACCACCGACATAAATAAGGGGCTTCTAGAATCAGGTGAAATGACGGTGTCGTCCGCCCTTGGAACCTTCGGGGAGAAGACTTGGTTGAAATCCGAGTGAGAGTAGAAAGTCCACGGGCGAGTCGTGATCGTGCGCGGGGAACCTCTCGGGTCGACACTCTTTCGGCCCGTGACACATGGCTGCCCGGGAACGCGGATCCTCAACTCGTAGATGTTTTCTGATTTGTGCATGGGGTAGCTGCTTGATTTTTTCTTTTTTTTCCCTTGACTAATTTCCGCCCCCTTTTTGTGTTTAGTCATGCTTTGTACTCACTACTTAGCTATTTCACACCTCCGGTAAGTTGATTCCCAAAGCCAGTTTTTTCTACTTGTTATACAAGTGATGCATAACTGAGTATTTAGAAAAATCTAAGGCTCCTCTAATGGAAACGAATCGATTGATGAAGGCTTGTCAAATCTTCTATGATGCCTTTAAAATAACCCGACTTTTTAAAAGCTTTTGCTTTTTTCCTTTTCTTTTTTACACCTGAAGTTTAGTTTTTTTCATCGTCTCATGGAAGATCTCAAAGCATGAATAAGTATTGACTGAAGACCAAGGTACATACATTGCATGCCCCAGAATTATCTTCTCAAATCCTATTCTACTGGAACACACCACATACATTCTCAAATGATAAACTATTGCCTCTAGATTTGAAAAGAGAGAGTGGTTTAAGTTGTCACATTAGAGTATGAATTTTGATTAAAGTCCTAGTAAAGCGGCGTAATTCATGTATGTAAAAGGGATCGAGGGAAGGTTTTGGAAAAACAATAATTTATTGCCGTTTGCTTTGAAAAAATTCACGTTCTGGAGAATATTTTCTTAAAAAATGACGACTCATATCGACTATAAAAATATCTAAATGAAAATATCTTCATTGTCTACAAAAATTATAAATATAAATTATTGTCAATAATAAAAATAATTTTGTTGGTTAATTATTCCAAGCAATATATCCAATTATTTCTAGGAAAATATTTTTAGAATTGTCTATTTTGCTTGAATTTTGTTTTCCAACTATCTAGTGATTAGATAGCAGAAAACTAACCGATTTACTAAAAACATTTTTCATGAACTGAAAACAACAAACTAAAATTGGGGGAAAATGACTCCCCTTTTATCAAAAAGGAAATCACTTCTCCTAAACTATCAAATTAATGAAAGCTAATCATTTTCCAGCCGTTTTTAGATTCCAGCATTTTTAATTTCTTTGACGGGCACTTGAGTTTCTTCTAGTCCACTTTCATTTCCAATTAATTCAAGCATCGCAATTGAATTTCTTTTAATTTTCCAATCTCATTTTTTATTTTCTTTTCTTGTCTAATATATATATATATATATATATATATATATATATATATTTCATTTAGTTACCAGTCCTGCACTCTAACCTTTAATAAATTTCCAATTAATCGCACTTAACTTGAAATGGAGCACCCTACTTTCCTCTGCTCTCTGAAATTGGGCACGCCTTGCATGCGCACATCACACTCAGGACCATCTTTTCAAAAACTTATTTTCTGTAAATTTCGATCGAAACCATTTTTTTTCTGAATTTTTTTGGATTTTTAATTATTTATTAATATGGAAAAGGACACCTGACCCGGTCTATTCTCCTACCTCACAGCATTCAGCCCATTATTCTTTTCTTTATTCTTGGCCCACTCTTTTATCACGCGCGCGGCCCGGCCCCGAGCACGCGGCCTACCATTGTAACCCTTTTTTTTTTTTTTTTTTTCGATTTTCATTTTCTAATTTCTCTTTTTTTATTCCTTTTTCTTTTTCTTTTCTATTTTTCTCCACGCCTTCTTCTTCCCCGAAGCCGCCGCCCTGCGGCTCCTCCTCCCGAACCAGCAATCTCAACCGAGCCAACGCCGTTTCAGCCGAGCGACCAGAGTTCCGGCCGCGGAGCCGCCGCCGCCGCCGCCGCTCACCTCCGTTCAACCCATCTCCGCCCGTCGGGTCTCGCAGCCGCCGAAGCTCCGTCGAGCTCAGCCGCTTCAGTCGACCTCGTCGCCTCCGCGGGAGATGATGATGATGATGATGTGATACGAGCGCCTTCTGCCTCTCGCGTTTCGTCGATTTGGAAAGAGAGTCGGGACGGTTAGCTTTGAGTCAACCCATCTTTGATCTCCTTCGCCGTGCCCCCTCTCTCGTAGTAAACTCGAGCCCAACTGCGGGAATTCGCACCCTTTTCTGTTTTCCTCGGTATTTCCGCTCGGCCTATCGAAGAAAGGTGCTGATTGATCGCCTTCGCCTCCATTCTTCTCGGATTTTCGGCTTTGGGGTCGCGGAGCTTTTCGGGGTCTGTTCCGTTCCTCTTTGTTCGAAGTAAGATTGATTTTTCTCGGTGTCGTTCGAGATTATTTTTTAGCATGTTCGTGATTTCTTTGGTGGTAGGCTTGTGTGCAAATAGAGCATTTGTTGTGCGCGTCTATTGCTTACTTGTTACGTGAAATTTGCATCCTCAGTTACTTTGAATTAGTCTGCCTGTTCTAAAAGCTTAATACGGGGAAAGTTCTGGTAACATTTTGATATGTTACCATAAATATAATCTGAGTCAATTCCATTTAGATTTAAGTTGGTTTAGGCTTCTTGCAACTCATTTTAATCAATTCATAATATTAAAGTGACTAATTTTAAATTCAACCCAACAAATATGAATTGAAACATGGGCTAGTGCACTCATTTTGTTACCTTTAGAAAAAAAAAAATTAGGCTAAGAAAAAGATGAAATGATATTAAAGTAACTGTGTACATGACATGGCAATAATGCTCAGTTCACGGTACTCAAAGCACGCAAGTTGAAATCCTCTCTTTTCCAATACAAATAATACTTTTTACAAATGGCACACAATAAAATTCATAACAAATACAATATAATCAAGCTAAATTTGGGAAGACAGCACATCCTCGAACAATGGAATGATCTCTCGGAAGTAGTCAAAACTTTGTCCAAGTAGACCAGACCATGTCAAAGCAACTACTAGCAAGCACATATTGATGACCAGCCATATAACTAGAGATAAATTTGTCCAAAGAAGTAACTCGGAACTGAGAGTTCCAAAAACAATATACAAGCACATGTATATCAAGTTCGGGCGAATGGCTCCAGTCAATTTGATCAGTGCCATGAGATAAATAACTTCACAAATAATATAAAGCTGCAAAATTGCCGGGCTCAACACTTCGATATGCTGCGAATTGAAGTATCCGATGACAAGCAGCTTGAACGAGGTAAATATAATGTGGAATCTCTTTGTCAAGTCAAGACTTTCTTGTTGTTACTCATGCTGAAGTTGCTCATCGTCACTATATTAAATGAAGAAGAAAAGATAGATTTGGAAGAGAAAAGAAATCGACCGCTTTATCCCGTTCTTAACAAAGATTTGAAGAGTATAACATACCTTTGTGGAGTTGCTGTTTGATTCGGCATAGCTGTGGAGAAGGGGAGCGAGTGCAGGAGACGAAGGAGGATTCGAAGAGCAAGAAAAGACTTTGCCGGTGCCCAGCCCCTCACTTGAACGATTTCTGATCTCTCGAGCGTTTGCTCTGCTTGTTGGTCGTGGAGTAAAGGGATGGGTCGTCGCCTATTTATAGCCCTACGTGAGCTCAGTTGCATTTTGGAGGCCGCTTCTAAGCGGCCAACTACGGTCTGAGGTTTTTGCAGGAGCCAAGAAAGAGGGCCGCTTCTAAGCGGCCAACTACGGCCTGAGGTTTTTGCACGAGCCAAGAAATTGCTGCCCCTCTTATGATTATATTAGAGGGGGCGGGGTTGGTGGGACCAGCATTACCCCATCATCACAATCGTGGATTTATCAACAAATCCACGGTTGTGATGACGGGTGTCATTTGGTAAATGCCGCCCATCGTCTCAGCCGCTCTCGTGGCCCGTGTTCAGTTGAGCTCGTTGATTACGGAGCACTGCTCCGTCCCTCGAGGAGGAGGAGCAGTGGACGGAGCCTCCCCTCCGAATTTGCGACGTCCGAATGCTCATGGGAGGGCTTCACACGCGCACCCGGTCGTCCACTCTTCAACCCCCGTCCGATCAGAGCCAGAAACTCTCCACTCATGTTCGGGCTTCCCCTTTAAAGGTCCTAACACTCCTTTCTCTTGTCGCTTGTCTATCCTCCTTATCTATGTCATGTAACTAATTGGCAATGCCTGTATGTAGTGGCATGCTCGATTCACATTAGGCAAGGATCTTTTTAAGAAAGCGGGCTTTACATTAGGCATCCACCAATCAAAAAGAGAGAGAGAGAGGGTTTTCGGTTTCACATTAGGCAAGGATCTTTTAAGGAAGCGGGTTTTACGTCAGGCATCCACCAATCAATTCACGCATCCAACAAACCGCCATTAATTCTCAAAAGTCGAGCATCCACCAATCTATTATATTAAATTTGCTCTCTGAAACCAATTGAAACTACTAATGTTCTCTCGACTATTGACTGAAATTAGGGACGTGCATGGCGGCACGGGAACGCGTTAAACAAGCTGCGATATTTTCTGATTTGGCATGGGGCAGCTGCTTCCTATTATTTTATATCTTGACTAATTTCTGCTCCCTTTTTGTGTTTAGTCATGGTTAGTACTTACCAGTCACTTAGCTATTATAGAGCTCGATTAAAGTGATTTTCAAAGCTAGTTTTTTTTTTTTTCACTGACCAAAAAAAGCTTTTTTTTTTTTTCTTTTTTTAACTTGTTATACAGCTGATGCATAACGACTACTTAGAAAATTGAGGCTTTTCTAATGGAAACAAATCGAGATGAAGGTTTGTCTAACCTTCTGTGATGCCTCTAAAATATCTTCTTACTTCTTAAAAGCGTTTGTTTTTTCGACTTTTTAGTGTTTAGATGACGAAAAACTAATTGATCTACGGAAAATGTTATTTACAAATTGAAAGCAATAAGCTTAGATTGGGGGTTAAGACAATTACACCTTCTATTGAGAAGGAAATCATTTTTTCTAAATTATCAAATTAATGAAAATTAGCCATTTTTCCAGCTGGTGTTTAGATTCCGGCAATTTAATTTTCTGTCACGTGCGCTTGAGTTTCTTCCAGTCCACTTTCTGTCCACTTTCTCGTCCGCGTCCCCCATCGAAGCAGCTCTCTCTCTATCTCTCTCCACACGTTCCCCTGTTTTATTGACTTTCTGTTTTCTGCGTCCCAGAAAAGGCAAATATTACAACATAGACACGAATCAGCGATTTTGTTCAAATCCGAGAATATGTTGATGTGGGTTGATTAGTATCGATTGATTTGCTAGCCTCCAGATTCAATACCGGTCACATTTCATCCCCACTAAGACCAAATCCGAGCGTTTCTTTTCGCGTTCTTTTTCCTCTGCATCTTTATGTGCTCCTTTGGTGGTCACCGGTGGCGTTATTCCGATGATTAACGGCAGCGGTCCGGTGATAAGGGCGGTGGAGAGCTGAGTGTCGAGTATGCGTCGATTGCTTGCTGAAACATGTACATCTTTATTCGTGCATTTTGAAGTGTTGGGTGTTGGTTGAAAAATTTATGGGGTCTCGACAGTGGTGGAGTCTTCCGGAAGAAGACGGCACCGTAAAAAAGAGAAAAAGAAATTAAAAAAAAAGGAAAAAGGAAAAGAATTAAAAATGAAAGAAAAGGGATAAAAGAGTTTTCGGTTACAATAAAAGAGGTTTGAGGCCTGTTTATTTGTTTTTTTTTTTTTTTTGTTTATAAACACAATTCCTTTTTTTTTTTGTTCCGAGGAAAAAAAGAATGTAAAACACGTTTGTTTGCGTTTTTGTTCCAAATCTATTTTTTTGTTCCCGAGAACATATTTGAAACAGAAATAATAAACAAGAAAAACGTGTTTCTTATTTCGGAACAATTTTTAAAAACAAATTCTCTCTCATCTCTTTTTCTTCTCTTTTTTTTTTTCTTCTCCTTTTCTTTTCTTTTTCTTTGGCCGGTCGCCGGCCTCGGCCATGGCCGACGATCGCCATCGAGGGCCGGCGACCTCACCGGAGTGTCGCCGGCCCTAGCGAGGCCGAGCCTCGCCCAGCCACGGCGAGGCTCGGCCTCACCGGGCCGACGAGCCTCGCCATGGCCGGGCGAGGTCGCCGGCCCTCGTCGGCCCGGTCGCGAGCCATGGCGAGGTTGACGACCAGCCAAAAGGAAGGAAAATGAAAAAAGAAAAAGGAAAAAGAAAATAGAAAATAGGACAAATGAAAAATAAAATAGGAAAAATAAAATAAAAATATTTAAAAAATTAAAAGAAACAAAAAATCATACAAGTTTACCAAACGTGTTTCGTTCTTTTTATATTTCCGGGAACAGATTTACCAAACATATTTTTTTGTTCAAAAATTATTCCCCAAAGTAGAAATAATTTTTTTTTTTTATTTCTGTTCCTTAGAACAATTTTTAAACAGAAACACAAACAAACGCACCCTTGGTGGCAGATTAGTGAGACCCGTGTCCGACCCTTACCCAAGATAGGTCCAAGAATCCGACTCGAGTCCTTTTTAGAATTGAAATATTAAAAAATGCGACGAAATAGTAAATTAAAAAAATTAATAAATAATTAAGAAATCAGAAAATTCAGAAAAATTCAGAAATTTTGAAAAATTCAGAAAAATTATGAATCCTTGGAAAAATCTTACAAAAATTAGCTTTTCAAGTAATTTTCTCTTAAAAAGTGAAAAATCCTTTAAAAACTAAAGCTCAATTGAATAGGCTTTTAAGGCTTTAAAATAGGGATTTTTGGACGCCATTTTCTTTTTTTTTTTTTTTGTTTTTTAAGAGAGAATATTAGGTTATCTGTGTGTCTTTACTTCAATTACATTTAGTTACGCATATTAATTTTGAGTGTTATTTTCATTTTTAGAATGGTTAGGATGAACCTTAAAAGTATTTGATAGGTTGAGATACCGAAAGGGTATTAATTCTAAAATTAGTGTAATTAAGTCCCCTTATTCTCATCATCTTTGATTACGCGGAAAATGAGATATTCTTTTATATTTCACTTAATTTTTCGCTGATTTCAATAGGCTAGTGACTACTCCAATTGAATGAAAATCGCACGTCTAATGTCATGTGGCAGCTCAGTGCTGGTCTTCTTTCCTCTCCTTCGTCCGTCCGTCTCCGTTCTCGTCGGTCGTCTCCCGGGCAAACGCTTTTGCTCTCCCCCCTCCTCACCCCCACGCACCCCTCCGGGCAACAACATCCGCACAATTCTGCGGAGACCCTTCTCGGCTGTCTCTCTTTTGGGTCGTCAAAGGTGAATCCTTTTCTCTCCTCCTTTTTTTCCTTTTTTGTTTTCTCTTCTCGTCTCGGTTGAAATCTTTTCGTCTTTTCCTTCCTTTTTTCGCTCGTCGTCCGCGTTTTCTTTGCGCTCATTGGTCTCCAATGGCGTCCCTCTGACGGCGGCCTTTGACTCGCCCTGACCCATAACAATTCACAAAAAGTTTGCCAAATAACAATTCGCCCAAGTTCGCCAAATAAACAATGCCCCCAAGTTGACCAACATAAAATTCGCCCTGAACTATAACAATTTGCTAGAAGTCTGCCGAATAAACAATTCACCCGAGTTCATCAGCATAAACTTGGGCGAATTGTAAATAAACAATTACTTCAAATTCAGCAGCATGACCATTCGCCCAAGTTCACCAGCATAATCTTAGGTGAATTGTTTATTCCGAATAAATAATTCGCCCAAGTTCACCAAATAAACAATCCCTTTATGTTCACCAACATGACAATTCGCCCAAGTTCACCGGCATAACAACTTGCCCAAATTTGCTGAATAAATAGTCCCAAGTTAATCCTTAGACAATTCCTGTGGAAAGGTCCGAACCTGGGCAGGGGTGGTGCTAAGGTAGCATGGGATGAAGTCTACCTCCCTAAGGATGAAGGAGGATTATGTATCAGGAGGCTCCAAGATTGCAATAAAGCTGCCATGCTGAAGCATATCTGGCTTTTGTTCTCAGACAAAGAAGCGCTATGGTGTAGATGGGTTCATTCCACTTTTTTAAAAAAACAAGAACTTTTGGGTTGCTAGGAAGCCAACCTTGGGTTCCTAGGCCTGGAAAAGCTTGTTGAACCTTAGAAAGGATTTCCAGATGGCTTTCTACTGGAAAATTGGCGATGGCCCTTCAACCTCTCTTTGGTTTGACAATTGGCACCCTAGAGGGCCCTTGAACCTGATCTTCTCAAATTCTCTTATCTACAACTCAGGGCTTTCTAGACAAGCCTATGTTGCTGACCTTTTCTCAGAGGCGGGACAAGCTCTCAGGATGGTGCTTGAATCGTGGGGACATCCTCTCCCAGTCCTTGCGGATGTCCCGGATCACTGCTGCTAGCGTGAGACCTCTTCAGGCCATTTCACAATAGCATCGGTGTGGAATCTCATCAGAAAGAAAAGAACAAGGGTCCATTGGCACTCCTTTTTGTGGGACAAAGCCATAGTGCCTCGCTATCAACTTAATCTTTGGCTCATTGCCAAGCGCAAACTTCCAACCCAGGCTCTCCTTCTGTCCTATGGTATAATTGGAAGTGGTGTTTGTGCTTTTTGCAAGACTATGCCCGACTCTATAGATCACCTCTTTTTTGATTGCTCTGTCACGGCTGGAGTGGCTTTCTTTTGGGTTTCCAGATGCAATTTGCCTTGGCGCAACAAAACTTGGAGGGAGAATTTCCATTGGGCTGCTACCTATTTGATGGGAAAAGATTTTTACAAATGCATTGCCCGTTTTTCCTTTGGTGCACTATGCCACATTATTTGGAAAAACAGGAACAACATCATCTTTAGAAACCAGCCTCTCTCGATCCCAGCCATGAAGAACCACCTCTTCAGAGTCGTCTGAGACAAGACTATTACCTTTAGGAACATTGAAGATAATTTCAGAAACAGGAGGTTGCAAAGAAGTTGGGGCCTAGACCCGATTATTTTCACTGGGGACCCGTAGGTAGTTCGATCCGTCGGTGAATTTTCCTTGCCTCTGGCGTGTTTGGTAGCCGGTTGTCCATGCCGTGCGTCTTTTGGTATGTTGTTCTAGTGGTTGCGCCGCGGTTTGCGGCTTTTGCATCTTGTCACCCTTACACTCCTTGTGTTCATTCATTAGGAATGTAGGTTTCTGGTAACAAGATTTTTTGTACATTTGGCCCTTCATCTATATATTGCTTACCTTTTACCAAAAAAAAAAAAAAAAAAATAGTCCCAAGTTCGCCAGCATAGAAAGTGACTAGACTCGATTGTTCATTAACTTATTTATTTATTTTGACAAAACTTTCCAAGACACTCATGCCGTGTCCTAAATTCAAAGGAACATAAAAGACTAGAATAATAATTGGTGATTAATTATTGAGTTTAGAAAATGAAGAGCTTTTAGAAACCGCGTTTCAAAGTGTCGAAGGTTTAGTTTCCTTCCAAATTGCGGTGATGTCCCTCATCTAATGTTTTGCCATTGCTAGCCCAAAATACACATGCTTTGCGTGTGAAACAAAATAAAAAGAAAATTAAAATATATACAAGAAAACTTTTCATATATTTGGTCTATATTAGAAGATAACTTTCATCTTTTGGAAAACATAAAAAACTACTGTTTTTATAAAAAAAAATAAAATTAATCCAGGATTAAGGGTCCGTTCGTTTCACGGAAAACAACTTCCGGGAAAATATTTTCCGGAATTTCCGGTGTTCGGGTGGGCGGAAAATAGATGGTCAAAGAAAACGTTTTCCGGTCAACGGAAAATCCCTTCATATATTTGTGGAAAATGATTTCCCCTTTTCAAAAGAGGAAATCATTTTCCCCTACACACGGCTCTCACACAAAGGAAATCATTTTCCTTACGCACGGGCTCTCGCTTCCTCCTCCTTCGACGCCGCTGCGATGGACCCCTAGGGTTCCTCCTCCTCCTTTGACGCCGGAGCGGTGGAGCAGCGACGTCGGAGCGGTGGTCCCTAGGGTTCCTCCTCCTTTGACGCCGTAGCAGTGGAGCAACGACGCCGAAGCGGTGGTCCCTAGGGTTCCTCCATCTTCGACGCCGGAGTGGTGGAGCAGCGACGCCGGAGCAGTGGTCCCTAGGGTTCCTCCTCCTTTGACGCCGCAGCGGTGGAGCATCCCTCATCGCGCAATCAACGGCGCCTTGGACGGTTTCCCCTCGCTCGAAGCAAAGAATATCCGCGATCCAGGTACGCGCCTCTCGCTTCGGTCATCGGATGGTTTTCCCTCGGTCGGCCGCGTGAGTCGACCATCGCGCTTAGACTTGAAGTGCATGATGGCGTGAATTACCGGCGTTTGATTTCGTGTCTCTGCTCTGTTTTCACTTCTTTCCTTCATCTGGATGTTTTGGATTCTCGATGTACTCATGTTGCGGAAATTGTTTGCGGATGTGATTTTACTGTTGTGCTGTTCTTTGATCTCGGTGGCGATTGTGGTCTGAGCCGCGCCCGCTGAGGTGTTTCCTAAATGCGCAGAACAATTTCCTTTGCCTTGTCTAAGCATAATTTGTAATGTTTTGCATTGTTCTGTAGTTCTTTTCGGTGGTTGGGTGTGGTGAAGAGCTGGGGAAATGTTTTTATTCGGCTTACTTGTGTTCATCTTGTCTACATTGCAAGGGAGGTCCTTGTTTTTAGTTGTCTTCTAAATCAGCTCATCTACCAGCCTCATTTGTTTCCATCTGGATTTGGAGACCGTGGGCCAATGCAGAAGCGATAGAGAACTTTCTGAGTAAGTGCATGCCGGCGTGAATTACCGGCATTTGACTTCGTGTCTTTGCTCTGTTTTCACTTCTTTCCTTCGCCCAAATGTTTTGGATTCTCGATTTACTCATGTTGTGTAAATTGTTTGCGGATGTGATTTTGCTGTTGTGCTGTTCTTTGATCTCGGTGGCGATTGTGGTCTGAGCCGTGCCCGCCGAGGTGTTTCCTAAATGCGCAGAACAATTTGCTCGCCGTTGGTGTCTATGACTGAGTGCCATCCCTTTCTTCATTTTTACTGTTTGTCATTACTCAGGGAGTTCAAGCTATAACTTGTTTTTCATGTACTGAATTCATGTAAAAAGAGGATTGTGAATTTGGTGGCGAAGTACATGAAAGGAGGAACTCTTTTTGTTGCCCGGGATGTACCTTCCTTCTTCATACCGCCTGTGAAGTATTCTATGTCTACCCTTTTTCTATACTCTGCATTTGCCCCCTCAAGTTCCTTCGTTTCTTCAGCAGCTCCATCGTTCCCAGTCTCTCGTGGTCTGGTGCCGTTCCTTGTCATAAGGAGCAATGCTTAGCAAGTGCTAGATCATTATTTATGCCCGATGAGCATGAGACCATTAGTTTGGTGCAGTATCTTGATCAATCAAACGTCTCTGATGTTACTTGGAAAATTTAGTGGCAGCAATAGGAATGCGTGAAATTCTCTTTCAAGAGAGTAATTTCTTCTCCTTTGCGAGCACAACCAAAACAACTTGGTCTCTTCACCATAAGACATTCTATGTAGTGACAGGATACAAATAGAATGGCCAAGAAAATTCCCCTTTTAGCATCAGATAGAAGTTTGTATTAACATTACTGCACAGTCAGTTGTATATTACATGAGAAAAGATGCCTGAACAGAGCCTTAATAGTTAGTCCAGTAAGAACCTGAAGCCTGCATATATATAGGCTTGAATAAACTGTTTTATGGACAATCTACTCCATCAACTGTAAAGATGGAGTAGAATCAGTAATCTCTCTCTCTCTCTCTCTCTCTCTCTAAGTGACATTTGTTTGGGAATATAATTTAGTCAGCTAGTCTCTAAACATCATTGAGACAATGCAGCTAGTACAGCAGGCTACGTATACTCTTGTCGTGCCCCATTGTCTTGCAACTATTTGATTAAGTCCCGAACTTTTATTTCAATCCATTGTTTAGCTCTCCGATGTGTTTTCTCTTTGAATTGAGGAGATTTTTGAGCGGCAATTTGAGTGCTTAACCCACATCAGGATGACTAGGAGGACTTCATTTCGTTCACGCCCACGTTAATATAGAACTGGCTTTTCTGGAATAAGTAAAACCTGAACTTTTTGGCATCTAGACTTCATTTACATTTCTCATGGTATGCCCACTAATTTATACATCTGTACCGTGCTTTTGGTTAGTTTTGAACTCTGATTCTATTTGTCTCGTAAAATATTCGAAATTTTTGTTGATAGTATTGGGAGATTCCTAGAAACAATAGAAAGAAAAGAGATCTTTGGATACTGGGTATTGAGATTCTTGAGCTCTTGAGATACTTCATGCCTGTGTTTGTTCTTGCACTGTAGTTTCAGAATTTTGCATGGCTCAGTTTCATCCCCTCAACTCTTGGCAGGAACATTTGAAAACAGAGGGAAAATGACAATCTTTTTTCTGTTTTGGTTATCTGTGGTTATGTTTATTTTTTATATGTGCAAGTATGGTGAGATCCACGTGGTAATGTTCGGGTTCCTCGTCCCGTGATGCCATTGCCTTTGAGAATATGTGGTGAATGCGCATGCAAAAAGAGAGCTTGAGTGACTTTTTTTAGCCTCTAAAGGGGATTCTGAATTAGGTGTTTTGGTTATTTGTATTGCAGCA
This sequence comes from Eucalyptus erythrocorys, assembly GCA_014182555.1. NCBI lineage: Eukaryota > Viridiplantae > Streptophyta > Magnoliopsida > Myrtales > Myrtaceae > Eucalyptus > Eucalyptus erythrocorys. The sequence continues at coordinate 11,757,841 of CM024601.1, forward strand.
AGACCAATCGAGGAGGCCATTTATATTGTCCACCGAGAACTTTTGCTGCGGTCAAGTCGCCAAAGTTTCAGCCACGAAGAAGTAAGCTTTCTATTTCCTAATCCAAACTAGCATGTCAAATGAAGTCATTGACAAAGTGGGATTCAAATGTTGGGCCAATGATCTGTCTTTTCACTTTAACATTACAAGAATTGGTGGATATTTCAGCAACTATACTCGTTTGCATGATTAATACATAAGTTCTATCAATTTAATGTCTTGGTATGTTGGTAGCAGCCCATCTAGGGAGGCTTCCACCATATCACAGATGGTAGTATCTTTTGTTGTTTTCAGGATACTTTTATCTCTTGCACTTCGAGTTTAGTTAATGGTAGAATGTAAATGTTGGTTGTGCACCTAATTTCAATGATTGGCCAGCAACTCAAAACTCTGTATATCGCAAGCTTCTTATGTAATAATTAGAAAATATCAGTACAAATATTTCTTCTCTCGATTGTGTTACTACTGAATCCAGGCTAAGCTTCCAACGTAAAAGGGTTTTTTCGTATTACTTCTGCTGTGGATCTTAAGGCCTTGGGCCAGACTACTTGTTTAATGGCTAATCGGGTCTATTTAGCACACGAGAGTATAGGTTCTAAAGAGTATTGCCCTTCTTGTATTTCACATGCATTTTGTGTTTAATGATTAATGTGTTCCAATATAGATGGATAACAAAATTCAAGCGGTGGTAACGGGTGTAGCTGCAGCGGTTATGACAGTTATCACATTAGTTATGGATGATTCTGATCATTCGGAGAATTGCATACCAAGAGAGCCTCATGTGAATCGAGATTATGAAAGAGAGTTATATATGAATCGTGTGTTATATAGTGGTGATACTCATTGTGTAGATCAAATACGGATGACGCCAAATGCTTTTTTAGACCTTTGTAAGGTACTTGGTGCAAGTAACTTGTTGCGTTCTACTGTAAATGTTTCTATTATGGAGCAAGTTATGGTATTTTGTCATATCATTGGACATAATGTGAGGTTTAGAGTCATTGGGGGAAGATTTCATAGATCAATAGACACCGTCCATAGATATTTCAAAATTGTCCTGCAAGCGATTTTAAAATTATACAAGCATGTGGTGAAAGAACCAAGCAATTCCACTCCTCCTGAGATAAGTAACAGTCGAAGGTTTTATCCCTATTTTAAGGTATGAAATTTGAAAAAACAAGTCTATAAATTGCTTGAGAAGTTTCATTAGTATTTGGTTGGTAACTATATCAATTATTTTAGGATTGTGTTGGAGCAATAGATGGAACTCATGTACATGCATCGGTTCCTCTTGAAATTCAAGGAAGATTTCGTGGTCGGAAGGATGGAACAACACAAAATATATTAGCTGCCGTTACATTTGACTTGAGATTTTCTTATGTATTAGCTGGTTGGGAAGGCACATCTCATGATTCACGTATTTTGTCTGATGCACTTTCAAGGCTGAATGGATTGAACATTCCTAGAGGTAAGAAAATGGAATTTACACACATTATTTGAATTGAGATTAGTAACTTGATAATAAACTTATTTATAACTTGTAGGAAAATATTATCTTGCTGATGTTGGTTATGGAATCCAAAATGGTATCATCTCTCCCTATCGTGGTGTTAGATACCATTTGAAGGAGTTTAGTGATCGCCCTCCTGAAAATGAGAAGGAACTATTCAACTTGCGGCATTCATCTCTTAGAACTACTATTGAAAGAGCATTTGGAGTTCTAAAGAAGCGCTTTCGAGTATTGGGTTCAGAACCTTTTTAGTCATTTAGAACACAAGTCGATGTTGTCTTCGCTTGTTGTATCATTCACAATTTTATTATGAAAGCTGATCCCAATGACTCTATCATGGAAGAGATGAATAGACAAATGGAATCTCAAAGAGAAAATCCAAGAATCCAACTTTCTCAAAGGGAGGAAAAGGAGGAAAATAGGATATGGGCATCAAAGAGGGATAGGATTGCACATGCAATGTGGATTAGTTATCAGAATATTAGAAGAAGTCAATAGTTTCACTTTTATTTCTTTTGAGTGCTTTATTTTGAACATGTTCTTTTCATTTCTTTAATGATAATTGTCTCTAAATATTTATTGTGTCCGTCTTCATCATATTTTTTCTTATTCTACTGTTTAAAGTTGTTACGTAGTTATCATGATGGGTAAAAGTAAGGCAAACGATGAGAATGTCAAGCAATTTAGATGGTCGAAGCCTATGGAACGTGTTTTACTTGAAATTCTCGCTGATGAAGCTAGTAAAGGAAACAAGCCTTCAAGTACATTCAAACCCTCTTCAATTACTCGAGTTGTCAATACAATAAATGAGAAGTTTGGTGTTTGTTGTGAGCCCGACCATGTTGAGAACCATTTGAAGACAGTCAAAAGCAATTGGAAGACGATTCAAACTGTGCGTGGCAAGAGTGGATTCAGTTGGGATGACAAGTTAAAGATGGTCATAGCTGGGAAAAATGAATTTGATCAATATGTATCGGTAATTTTTCTCATCGCTTGCTCCATACATTCTTTTAGCCAATGTTTCTCATCGCTTGCTCAATAATACATTCAGTTGGGATGACAAGTTGAAGATGGCCAGTGTTGGTGTTGTTTCTGTTTTTGTTACAAGTGCAATGCATAATTTAATATTGACTGTCATACTAGTAATTTATATGTCTGGAAATTTTCTCAATGTCTTTGGCTGCTGCGATTTTGATTTTGATTGTTGGGTATATCTGGAATGCGACTATGGTTGGTAAATGTGAGAGCCTAAGAAGGCACATTGTCGGAATGTTCAGTGCTACAGATTTGCAAAAACTAGCCATAAGGTGAACCAGATCAATGGGAAGCTTTGGTCCTTTTATTCCTCTAAAGCTAAAGTTAGCTTTTTGATGGGCTATGATGGTGGCCTACTGAAATGATGATATTGTATGAACGCAATTAGTCGCAAATTATGGCGTGGCCATTAATATATCTTTTAAATAATTTCAGCACAAACTCATATTCAAAAACCATTTGGCCTCTCTTCTGCTTTTAGATCAAAAGGACCCTTTAGTCTTACTGTGAAGGGGCTAATTGATTGTGAAGTAGGTTGGCTATGTATGGTGTCAGCATGTGCGTCGACATTGTGAATTCAAGTTTGCTGCCTGAATTTTGTGTTGATTAATGGGTTGTTAAAATGTGCGTTCATCATAGCTCTTTATGCTTCTTGCTGTGCGATGATTCTAAGCTTGGTCTTGCTTGGAAGCTAGTTAATTATTTTCCATTGTGTGTTTGCAACTGGGTATTTGCACAATTTTGTCTGCTTAATAGCTTCTTTTCATATCTAACTGTGGAACTAATAATTGAATGAATACTGTGCATTTACAGGTCCATCCTACTCATGAAAAGTATTTGAATAAAATGATTGACATGTATGATGAGATAGCTGTGGTGGTTGGGAGAGATATAGCCACCGGAAGCTTTGCTAGGCAGTTTGGGGACATCGATGCCACGGAAGTTGACTCCTCACCCGTTGACTTAGGCGATGACTTTGATGAGTTGATGAAGGGCTCAAAAACATCTTCCTCTACTGTGCATTCAGAAAAGAGGTCTCACAAAAGGCGAAAATGTTCCAACAATGATGACAAGTATGTTGCACTTTCAACACAACTTGGAGAGATGGCCTCGGCAATTAAGTCATTGGCTCAAATGGATGTCGATCACTCGCAAGTCTTTTACTCTCAACTCTACAATGAGGTGATGAAAGTGGATGGATACGATGAAATTACCCTTGGATCAGTTTTTGACCATCTAATTGAAAATGAAAAAGTTGGAAAAGCATTCATGGTGAAGAGTGCGACTCTTCGCAAAGTATGGGTTGATAAATTTCTAAGCAAAGGAGATCATCATTAGTGATATATTGTATTGAGCTTTACTGTGAAAAGACTCATATTCATTCTTTCTTTGTTGTTATTGTCAATGCTTCATGAGATGAAATTTGACATAAGGTTGTTTCTGCTTATTGTCATAGTTACTCGGATTTTAGATGATGGGTAGAACTGTTTCTTGATTGAAGGAAACTGTGGTGGAGGGCGGGCTATGCGTTGTATTGGGATATGGATGTAGAATTTTTCAATAACAAGATGTTGTCTTGGACTTGTTTCTAGGTGTATGGTTGGTGATCGTGATTGTGATGGTAAACAAGAACTCTTCCTTGATCTCCATTTCTCCTCTGGTGAGGCTTAGATGTTTGTTGGCACTTGTGAGATTATATCCAGGGAGGACTTCAAGCTTCTGTAGCCTAAAAAAACCGGTCTTTGCACTGTGCAAGACTTGAGCTTCTCTAGATATTGGTTGACTGAATGCTGCAGAAGCAAGAGTCATTTCGCAATTGTTTATTTGCCAAAAAACTCTATTTTAATAGTAGTAGATGCGATATATGAATTCAAGTTCAGTTGTTTGGTTTCTCATAATAATTTTGCCAAGTGGGTTCATTCTGAGTTGAATCCATGTCTTCAATTGATTAAGAAAATACCCAAAGGAAAAAAGGAAACAACTTCCAAGCAAAAAGGTTAGAAAATATTTTATTTACCGAACACCGGAAAACATTTTCCGAAACATTTTTAGGTTTTAGCCGAACACCGGAAAAGATTTTCCGAAACATTTTCAGGTTTTAGCCGAACACCGGAAAATATAATCATTTTCCAGGAAAATGACTTTCGGGAAAATGTTTTCCGGAAATGGCCCATTTTCCGCGAAACGAACGGACCCTAAATTAATGGTACCCACCATTAAAAGCACCTCAGATGCTCTGATCTTGAGCTGTTCGATGTAATTCCTCATCTGCCTGAGCTTCGAATTCCCGCCTCTCGACCTCCGTGAGCTCTCTCCAGCCCTTATCCATCCCTTGCCAAGCTCTCTCTAGCCCGTCAAGCAAGCCCCCGTTCTCCTCTCTGCCCAACAGCTCCTCCACCCGTGCGTCCACAATGCCTGGTGCGTCCTTCAAGTCACTGCTCCGCTCGCTTTCGGAGACGCTGCATTTCCCGACTGAGGTTCGAGGTACTCTTTGGACGTGCGCGTGGCATCCAAGGAATCTTGAGTGAAGCTATGCGGCATGGGGACAAGGGAGTAGAAACAGACCTGGATCTGGAATTCGGACCTTTGAGAATAGGTGGACGCGAAACTTAAAGCAAACCGCTCGATGATTGAGTTGGGACTGTGAACAATGACCGACAGCGATAACGGCGACCTGATGCCCTGCTCTGCTATCTAGAAGAGAAGCGCGAGGCCAGAGTGGAAGAGGAGCGCTCCAGACATGACGGATGAGACGAAGAAGCAGAAAGATGGGAGAAGCTCTGGAGAAAGGATAGAGAGGAAGAAGGAGACAGGAGGAGGACGAGAGACGTGATAAAAATGATTTAATTTTTCTTTGGAAGCGAAAATTATTTCCCCTACTTTTAGAAGAGAATTTTATATTGACCAAAAAATGTTTTTCTTTAATCATTCATTTTTCACATCCCAAACATAAGAAATTATGAAAACTCTTTTTCTTTGTTAGAAAAGGCAAGGACGGGATTACCACGGTCTCAGGTATTTCTTATTAGGGAGGCTATTTCTCTTTTTGATCCTACTAGCATCTAAACAGTAATCAACGTGAAACAATTTCTAATTCCAGTAGACATACAGAAGTCCAGCCTCACAAATTAAAGCAATGCACACGTTTTTCAACAATGGCAACTAGTGCTCCTCAAAGAATCCCACGAGTTACACTTGGAAGGGTTTGGATTGGGGACCTACGGATATGACGTCGCCTAGCATGAGTTTGTTCCCTTGGGCCTTCGGGTGGTTGGTGAATACTTAATGCGTCTTGATTTGCTTGATGAAAACTTAGTGACCGACACATATTGGCATTTTTTAGGGGTAAATTATCCAAAAAATCCTAAACTTATTATTTTTTGCTAATTTAATTCTAAATCTTTTGATTGTACTAATTGAGTCCGAAACATTATCACATTTTGACAATAAATCTATTCGGTCAATTTTGATTGAAAGTCACTAATATGGATGAGAATGACCCTCACCGAGGGTCGATGAGGGCTACCCTCGAAAAATAGTACCTAGATTATTTCTTTATAGGATATTATTATCAGTGCATAAAATAAATGTATATATAATAGAAAAGCTATTAAATCAAAAGGTCACAAAATTAAAGTACAAGACCCCAATGAAACTATAACAGAAGGAAAAAGAAAGGATCAAAAGCCAAAAAAGTAATTCCACTTAATGACCCAAATCATATTGCCAATATAAGTTCCACACAACATGTCTATGTCTTGAAAGTAAACATGGTCGTCTCCACAAATGAGCTTCAAAAGACATAAAATCTATAAACAATTTACTATCTTCAGGAAAAAAATTAAGGCAAATATTGACTTTATCATCAAATAATACCTCAAATAAGATCACTCTTACTGTTGAGAATGTTGTGGTACTGCGAACATAGTTGCTTCTGAAGAAAACAAGTTCGACTTATCATATGGCTCAAAAAGTCATGAAATTTCTATACAAGATTTTAGAGACATTATACTAACTAGGGTAAAAATAGAGGGTTGCTTCAACTATATTATTATCACTGTTAGGAACTTAAAACAATCGCTACATTACATGGCAATAAGATAAAGGTTCATCAAATACTAAATATGTATATAATACTATTCTCTCTTCCTTAAGTCAAAGGAATTTATTACAAACAGCATGCAATAAGATTGATACACAAACACAACATGATTGCAAGAACTTTAAGAATCAAACTGAACTTCGACAAATGGCACATCATCAAACGCTTGAACAATCTCTTCAAGTTGGTTGAAAGGCTGAACAATCTCTTCAAGTCGGGTGAAAACTCGTGCGAGCACACCCGACGTTGCCAAAGCAAATACCAGTAAGCACATATTGACAACAAGCCACATGGCTAGAGATAAGCTCGTCCAAAGAAGCAACTCAGCGCCGAGCGTCCCGAAAATGATATACAAATATTTGTATATTGGGTTTGGGCTCGTAGGCCTGGTCACTTGGATTAGTGCTATAAGATAGATAACTTCGTAGATGATGTACAACTGCAAAATCGTGTGGCTCAATGCCTCAATGGGCTGCGAATTGAAATGCATAATGGTGACCAGCTTGAACGCAGTAAAGAAAATATGAGACCTATTGGTGGTGCCAAAACTTTCATGTTGTTGCTGACATTGTGGTTGCTCATTGTCCTTATAGCGAATCAAGAAAGAAAGTGATGGAAAGAGAAATAGATTCCAAAGAAGAAAGAAAGAAATATCGGCTACTCAACCAAAGCTCTAAGCAGAATTTTTAAAAGCATAATCACATGAATGAGTTACGGACCTTTGGGATGTACCCGTCTGATTGGCCATGTTATGGAGAAGGGGAGCACGTGCGGAGACCAAGGATTCGCAGATTGCTTCTCCGGCGGGATCTCGTCCACCTCGCTCGAAAGAATTTTGATCTGGTGCCTTTGTTTTGTGTACGGGAGTTTGTGAAGTGGAAGAAGGGCTTTGCTGATTGCATTTTTATAGAGAGAGAGAGAGAGAGAGAGAGAGAGAGAGAGAGAGAGGTGACCCTGTTGCTGCTCCCCTCGTCATCGACGCGGACTTGACTTTTGCGGATTTCGGATTCAATTTCGTAAATGAATGGTTTTGATTTGATTTGGGGGGAAAAGGGGCACCAACGAAAGCGAATCTTTTAAGGTTGGTGCAAACCTCAAAAGGTCAATGACTTTTTAAGGTTTGCACCACGTTGGCGCAAGCCTTAAGAATGATTTTTTAAGGTTTGCGCCACATTTTTAAGGCTTGCACCTCAAACCTTAAAAAATCCTTCTGAAGGCTTGCACCAACGTGGTGCAACCCTTAAAAAATCGATCTTTTGCCATCAAATCAAATCAAAACCGTTGATCTGATCAACGGTCTCGATTTGAGGACATCCAATGCCCGTCTGGCTTTTCTTTACGGGGATTGAGATCGAATTGAACCGGTCCGTTGGTGATTAACCTTGTCTGCGCGCCTTCATTCAGTTCACCCAGCCGACGGACAATCGCCGCTCTCCTTCCTTCACCAATCTCCACCCATCGGGCCCCTTAGCCGCCAAAGCTCCATCATGCTCGGCCGCTTCAGTTGAGCTGGTCGCCTCCGCACTGAAGCTCCGCCCCTCGAGTCCCTTAGTTTTTAGGTAGTGTTATCTCTCTCTGCATTCGCACCATAACCAGACTCACAGAGTTTTTCTTTTCGGAACTTGATGTTTAATTAGAACAGGCATCCACTGTGGAAGAAGAATCAATGGAAGTAGTATTAGGAACAATGAAGGAAGGAATTAAAGAACGGGAAGAAGGAGAAGAAGAAAGGGTAGTGGAAGTAGGAGGAGGAGGAGGAGGGAGCGTTGTCGTCGAATTCGGAAATGGAGAGCGCGATGGAATGGTTGGAATGGAAAGATGTCGGAGAAACCGTGGACGAACGAGCCTTCGCTATCCCACTCATCTCCTCGCTTCCCCCTTGGAGGTCCTTGCTTGACTATCCTCTGTATGTACTTCATTTAACTAGTTCACAATGCCTGTATGTAGTTTGTAATATAGAGGCATGCTTGATTCTTGTATGTTGCCGAGCCCCTTGCACCAATCTATAGCTTGCTTGAGAATCAATTTTGATGTCTCCTTTCTCCTATTGGGGATTAGAGATTTTTCGTTGATGATTACAACATCTTTGGCTTGCTTGAATAGCCTAAAGTCATGGTTCTCTTTCTTTTCCGATTTGAATCGAAGGTAATAGGAAGGAAGGTCCGATCTTCACTTTATGCTTGAACTCTGAAGAATATGGTTAGCATCCTAAATGAGCTATGAAAACGAATTGGATTTTTAATCTTATGTGCTTTGGGAGAATACTCGAAGGACTTCTTGAAGAACTTCTTACAAATAAAGATTGAACAAGGAGAAGGTTTTAGTATATACAAGGAATGGTTTCTAATTTTTTTTTTTTTTTTTGGTAAAGTGGACTGGTTTCTATTTTTAGGGGCTGTTTTTTTTGAAAAAGCTGGAGAATCTAGTGATTGATATAGTGTGACTTAAGCAATATGCTGCTCAGAGTGGTTGCTTTCCTAGATTGCACAGTTTGGATCAATTACCTGAGAAGCTATGACTTCTTATTGAAGTTCTTAAATCCTGCCCTTAAGTGCGACAAGAGATTATCTATAGGCTTCCCTAGCATTTTCTAGAATCAATGTATTGAGTGCCGGTGCTTATCGTGTGGCAAAGCTTGAAATATATACCTTGGGCGCACCGGGTCTATTTGCAGAAACGGTCAGATAAACGACACCAGTGAATCTCCTTTTCACTGTCTCCTTGTTTTAGCTGTCCACACTTTTGAGTCTTCCAGACCTCACTAGTTGTGATAGAACTTCATTGTTGGCACACACAGATAAGCTATTATACATTTTGATAATTTTTGTCTTTTGTGGTCGGAACTTTTGACTTGAACAAGCATGTGTGGAGCTAGTACTGTGTCTACCACTTCCTACTGCATCTAAACATGATAAGGTGGACACTGACATGTTCTCTAGCTTCTTAATGTGTTGCTGAGTATTTAGCTTGTTGAAATAATGGATTGTATGAACGAATACTGCAGGAGTGGAAGGGAAGGGTGAAAAAATCATACATAATCTGATGGGCGAGAATTGGCAATCATACATAAACTTATTTCTATACATTGTTCGTCTTCTTACCCCCAAAAGTATGTGAAAAAATCAAACTAAAATCGCAGAAGGTATCTAACTATTGATAGTGGATCTGAATTGGGAATCAATTAGGTCATAGCCAACTCCTACCAAGACCTCCTTACAATTTTGATATGTTGGATTGATGATGCTTGGCTGGCTATTTTGCTATCATGAGATTAATTGGCCTATTAGTTTACTATGGTGGGGGTTAAAGAATCGCTATGCAATTACTAGGCAGATGTGAAATTTGCCTAAGCAAGAGCTCGTGAAGCATCCTTTTGGGACTCCAATATTAATCCCGTTTGATTGTCTTTTGTGTTTTTCAAACCTGACAACTGTTTAGGAGGGGTCATCGGCTGTGACTTCTGATTATGACCTTTTAAAGTTGCAGCCTCCAAGGGTCCGTGGGTGTGGCCTTTTGTTAAAGTATGAGAGGGAAACGACGTCTTGAATTCTAAGCCATACCCCCAAGAGATAAATGGAAAATTCAAGAAATGCTTTCAAAGTATATACACCATACCTAAATCAATATAAACGAGGCACCTAAAAACATCAAGCTTAAATTATTGAACTCAGAAGATATACACCGTACTTAGACGTGAGTTTTATTCCTTCTTCATAAATTGTCTACGGACTCCACAACGATTGACAAAAAATAATAATCATGGATCTCCAAAAGTAGATTATGAAAATCACAAGATTTATTACAAGCATCATGCAACAAAATACTCATATACAGTATATTGCTGGAATTTGAAATCTCTTGATTGAGTGGAAATTTTTTTATCATTGGTACCATTACAGTCGCCCATTCTCCTTGTACCAAACTAAGAAGCAGTTAGTTGGAAGAAGGACCGATTCAAAAGAAAAGGAGAACTAGTTATTGGGCTGTGCTCTAAGCAAAGCTTTTAGAACATATTCAGATGGATGTAAAACGTCCCTTTCCGATGTTACCGTATGATCGACCATGCCGTGGGGATGGGGGCACCGAATGAACTCTGGGAGGCAAGTTGGCGGCGGACGTATGAATAGGCCATGTTTCCAACCTTACCTCTTTTTCTTTTTCTTTTTTCATTTTAATATTCGGCCCTGCATTAAATTGGCGGGGACTTGACTTTTCATCAGTGCCCCATTTCGATGTCGGGAGTCAGTCCTGACCGTCAGATCCCCCTCCCGAGAGTTAAATCAACGGTTGGAAACACCATTACTCTCCCCTCTCTCACCCACGTTTCAGGGGAAACGGAGTTTCGCTCCTCTTTCTCCAGTGGCACTTGAACAAAGTTTCGGTTTGGGAAAATTCCTCTTTTGCCCATCAGTTTCGGCTTTACAGCATGGCTTGAGCAAATTCGCTAATTTTGCCCACGCCATGGCGACTAATTCGCCGGGAAAAGTATCCGACCAAAGAACTTTCACTAAAGTTAGCTCTTCGACTTTTTTATGTGTATTGGGCTACGTGTTGGTTCGGAAAGGAAAGAAAAAAAAAAAAGGCACTAATAACAGTAACTACGGATAAAGGAGGCAACAAATTCAAGTAAACTTGGAAAAACCTGGACTAGTAGTAATTTAGCCATGTAATATTGCAATCTATATTTGGAGGGGAGAGAGAGAAGAAAAGCCAATCGAGTTAATAAAAAAATTTTAGGCATGGTTTTGATGAAATCAAACAAAAAAGATTAATATTTTCCATCGACTGTGTGAAAGATAAAAATTAAGGGAAGTTGTGTGGACAAAAGCGTAATATATCGATGGCAACTGAAGTAATAAATTATTATGTTAGCATTATTTTGTGATTATTTACAATATTTTGATTAATTCACTCAGGCAATCTCTCTATTGTATACTAAGTGAATAAGCGTGCCTTGCATGGATTTAAAATTTTGTCTTATTTTATTTTTCGGTTTGATGATATTTTGTGTTCATGCAACAAAATATCTATAGAAGTGACATGTATCATTTACATGAAGAATATAATTTTAATGACTCATAATTGACTACCCCACCTATACCCAATCTAACGTGGACTCCAATTGCAATTTTTCTCCTTGTTCATGGAAAATGGCATAACCGATTAAAACAAAATAAACATGAAATGAATTAGGAAATAAGAAATTACTAAAAATTGTGACAAATCAAGCTTTAAAAACATACATCCATTTTTTTTTTTTTTTTTTTTTTTGGGTAAAGGTAAGAAATCGTGTGATGTAAACTTGTACTCTTATAAGTAATAAAAGATCTGAAAATACTTGAAGATCCGAAATTTTTCAAATCCATCCAGATTAGTGGCAGTAAGACCGTGTCCAACGCCATACACTTCAATAAATGACGTGACTTGAATGAGTTTTGAGTGGAGGCTATTAAATTCTGTTCATAATCAATTTTAAGTTGTCCAAAGGCCTTACCTTTTTCTTCCTTGTTTGTCCAACTTGGACCGTCTGAGTCCAACTTCCAGATATGCCACTAGTTTACGCAACCGAAGAAATGACGTGGCCCGTGAATAATTTCTTCTTCTTCTTTTTCTTCTGGTTTAGGGATGATTTAAGTTGTAGTTGATCTTTGAAGTGGTCCATTCATGCTAGATGATCATGTGTTGCCAGAAATCTTTTATACGACACTTTTCCACGATTTTATTAAATTTTGAGTTTTGTTCCACCTTTACACAAGGGAATATTAAAGTTTCACAACCGTTTATGTAATTTTTGACGTGTGACCCACAAAAAATTATGAATTTGCCAAAGTAAATTATTAAAATCACTCTCTACCTAGCTTTTTGGATGTTCCTCGGAAGGAAAAAAAAAAAAGAAAAAAGAAAAGCGTGACAAGTAGAATGGTAACATTTTTATATGTTAACATAAATATAATTTGAGTCAATAGTATTTAGATCAAGTTTTAGTTGGTTTTTGTTTCTTACAACTCATTTTAATTAATTCATAAAATTAGAGTGACTAATTTTAAATTCAACCCAACAAATATGAATTTGAAAGATGGGCTAGTGCACCCATTGGCCAAGAAAAAGATCAAATGATATTAAAGTAACCATGTATGACATGGCAATAATGTAAGGCTCATCATACTCAGAACAAGCATATTGTAATCTTCTCTTTTCCAGTACAAACAACACTTATTACAAAATGGCATACACCAAAATTCATAATAAATACAAGATAATCAAACTAAACTTGGGAAGACAGCACATCCTCAAACAAGGGAATAATCTCTCGAAAGTAGTCGAAACTTTGTCCGAGCAGACCAGATGATGCCAAAGCAAACACTAGCAAGCACATATTAATGACCAACCACACAACCAAAGACAAGCTTGTCCAGAGAAGTAACTCGGAGCCGAGAGTCCCAAAAACGATGTATAAGCACATATATATCAAGTTTGGGCGGATAGGTCCAGTCACTTTGATCAGCGCTATAAGATAAATGACTTCACAAATAATATAGAACTGCAAAATCATTGGGCTCAAATCCTCGGTATACTGCGAATTGAAGTATCTAATGACAAGCAGCTTGAACGTGGTGAATATAATGTGGAATCTCTTTGTCAAATTAAAATTTTTTTGTTGTTGCTGATGCTGTGGTTGCTCATTGTCACTATATTAAATAAAGAAGAAAAGATAGATTTAGAAGAGAAAAGAAACCGATTGCTTTATCCCGTTCTTAACAAAGATCTGAATAACATAACATACCTTTGTGGAGTCGCTAATTGATTCGGCATGGCCGTGGAGAAGGGGAATGAGTGCAGGAGACGAAGGAGGATTCGAAGAGCAGGAAGAGACTTTGCGGGTGCCGATGATTTCCTCTATAGCTTTTGATCTGCGTGTGAGTGTGAAGTAAAGCGATGGGCTTGGTCACGCAATTTATAGACAGGGTCCCCCGCGTGAGCTAAATGACAGAGAGCGGCGCAGCAATTTCTTGACTTTTGCAGATCAACGGTTGAGATGATGACGGGGGGACATTCACCGACATGGGCATCTTATCAACGGTTGTGATGAGCCCCATGGATCAGATCAACGGATGAGTGATGATGGGGGGGACATTCACCGACCTTGGCATCTTATCAATGGTTGTCATGAGCCACGTGCATCAGATCAACGGTTGCGATGATGATTGGGGGACATTCACCGACATGGGCATCTTATCAATGGTTGTGATGAGCCACGTGGATCAGATCGACGGTCGAGATGTTGATGTAATGGTCCTGAGCAATTTCTCGTAGCCACTGCAGCAACACTCAGAAGAAAGGGAGGGGGAGAGGGCCCCTCAAGTCTGATCTCCACCCAAGCCCCAAGTGTCTTCGTACCCTCCTTCTTCGTCAAGTCTTTTCTTCTGAACCAGGGCTAAACGAAGCAACCCTCAATGGGAGAGGTCGTCTTCTTCACCTTCGAAGCTCTGCCTTCACTTTGCTGTGTGGGTTTTTAATGCGCTGATTCCTTTTTGGTCCGTTTGGGGTTGTGCAGGAGGAGAAGAAGCTGGAGGCTCAGGACGAGGCCAAGAAGCGAAACCAGATAAGAAGGAAGAAGAGAAGAAGCCGTTGATCGTCCTCCTTCGCATTCCTTTTCAGGTATCTCTCTCTCTCTCTCTCTCTCTCTCTCTCTCTCTCTCTCTCCGTTCACATTGTAACCAGCCTCACAGAGTTTTTTTAATTTTTTTTTGGAACTTGATGTTTGGCTGTAACCGGCATATATGCAGGAAGAAGAGTCAGTGGAAGTAGGATTAGGAACAATGAATGAAGTAATTAAAGAAGGGGAAGAAGGAAGAGGAGTGGAAATAGGAGAAGAAGAAGAGGAGGAGGAGGAGGAGGAGGTATCGTGACTAGGAGTAATCTCTCTTCCGTCCAGGTTGATGAAGATCTCAAGGTGAAAATCTCCAAGGTTTGCGCCAAGCTGAACATGGATGGACTAAGAGGAGGTATCGTGACCAACGGAACAGGTAAGGCCTCGTCAGCTCTGAAGAGAAGAGACAAGGCAACCACGGAAGACATCGCCGCTGTGATTCCAAAGTGTGTGAGGTGTCGGCTTCGCAAAGATCCCTCGGAATCAATTGAGTCGGGACTACTGGTCATCGAAAAGTTTGTATGAGGTTTTCAGCTGAGTGTGAGGTTGCGAAACGGACTCTTTTTTCCCTTGCTAGTATTACGTCTCCCTGTTGGAAATTTCCTATAATATGGGCTTACATTAATTGATTGATTTCCTATTTTAAATAATCGGGTTAATGGATATTCCAATATTTATTGAACCCTATAGTGATCTGATTAAATTGGGTATTGGCATCTATTGATAACGGGTCTAGTTAAGCAGCAAAGTGTAGGCAATTGTGTTTAACTGAAGCCTGTAATGGGAAGGGCCCAGTTGACACGCTGTTGAATAGGATTTGCTATAGGATTTGCTAGGTCCCCTCTCTAACCTATAAATAGGATAGGTTATACCTATCGCTTTTCCCATTGAAAGCTGCTAGGCGAAATAGGTCATAGAGAGGAAGATCGGCATTCCGATAAATCACGATTATCGAGTGATATATTTTCTTCGATTAAAGCGATGGCTCAAACAGGTACGCCTTAATTCCGCTGTGTTTATTGATATTGGTGTTTTACAGTTATATATGGATCCGTTTGTTCTTGATTAATTACTTGTTTGTGTAAATAATATTCTACCCCCTCCCGCTGTAATTTTCGAGCCGTAGTTCTTCTTTTATGAATGAAATGCTTAGAGTGAAGTAGGAGAGATTGATTATGGGTAGTGATCCTTCTGCCAGAAAGTCCCTTTTCCTTCAATTTGCTTGCCATTCAAGGTGTTTGATCTGCGATTCCATGTTGGGTTATGAAACAGTTGTGGTTTTCAAACTGAAAGTTTCCATTGCAATTGTGTGCTTTTCCTCTATTTGTTGCAATGTTCCTTCTCCTCTATTCGTGTAGAAATGGTTGGAATTCAAAGACGCAGAGCAGTGGATGGAGCTTTCCCTCCCAATTTGCGACATCCGAATGCTCATGAAATGCTTCACACGCGTGTTCGGTCGTCCACTCTTCAACCACTGTCCAATTGGAGCCAAAAACTCTCCACTCATATTCTGGCTTCCCTTTTGGAGGTCCTAAGACTCTTTTCTCTTGTTGCTTGTCTATTCTTTCTATCTATTTCCTTTAGCCAATTGGCAATGCCTATCTGTAGTCTGTATTTCAGTGGCATGCTTGATTCTTATATGTTGCTAAGTCCATTGGAGCAATCTATTGCTTGCCTGAGAAGTGAAATTTGATATCTCCTTTCTCCTGTTGGGGATTATAGATTTTCTTCGATGATTACAACATATTTGGCTTGCTTGAAAAGCCTACAGTCACTTTCTCTTTCTTTCCCGATTTGAATTGAACGTGATGAGCGGGGAGGTTAAAACATCACTTCATGCTTGAATAATTTGGAGGAGAGCAATGTGGCAACACCGTTACAGCAAGATTAAACTTTGGAGCATAGGGTTAACATCCTAAATATGCTTATATATAAATTGTCCACCCTCTGCGAAGCTCTCCCTAGCCTGTCAAGCAAGCCCCTGTTCTCCTCTCTGCCCAAGAGCTCCTCCATTCGCTCGTCCACCATGCCCAACAGCACCTCCGTGGAGTCGCCGCTCTGCTCATTTTCTGAGACACTGCAATTCGCGACTGAGGTTCAAGGTACTCGTTAGACGTTCGTTTGGCATCCAAGGCAGGTGGTCTTGAGCGAAGCTATGTGGCATGGGGACAAGGGAGTAGAAACCGACCTGGATCTGGAATTCGAACCTTTGAGAATTGGTGGACGTGAAACTTCAGCAAACTGCTCGATGATCAACGTGGGACTGTGAACAATGATCGAAAGCGATAACGATGACCGGCGCCGGCACCTTGCTCTGCTATATAGAAGAGAAGTGCGAGGCAGCAGCGGAAGAGGAGCACTCTGGAGACGAGGGATGAGACGAAGAAGTAGAAAGATGGAGAAGCTCTGGAGAAGGGGATAGAGAGGAAGGAGGATACGAGACAAGAACGAGAGAGGCGGGGAAAATGATGTCAAATTTTTTTTTTTTTCCGGAACCGGAAATTATTATCCCCAATTTTAGAAGGAGAATTATCTATCGAATGAAAAATGTTTTCATTAATAATTCATTTTTCACGTCTCAAACATGAGAAATTATGAAAATATTTTTTTAGAAAACCTTTTTCATGAAACGAACATGGCCTCCGCACATACTTTTCATCCAAGTGCCTGTTTGCTCAACGATTTTAAGGACCCACCTGGATTGAGACCAACCTTTAAGATTTAATGGTTTGAATTCGGTTTATCATAGGTATATTATATTCACTCAATACTTGCTCATAAAAAATGACTAGGAGAGGGTAAAAGGATATCTATTGCGCCAGGATAACGGAGACTACGCTTGCGGATTTGCACATGTTTTTCAACAAAGGTAACTGCTGCTCCTTGAAGACTCCCATGAGTTACATTTGGAAGGTTTTGGATTGGGGACCATGGAGTATGGAAATGGTTTGCGTGGCATGTGTTTTGGGCCTTGGGGGTGGTTGGTGAATATTTAAGGCATGTCTACATAAATTCTACTTTTTGCTTAATTAAAATTTTGCGACGGAGACATATTGACATTTTTTCAAGGATAAATTGTCCAAAAACTTCTAAACTTATTTCGTTTTTATTAATGCAGCTCTAAATTTGATTGTATCAATTAAATTATAAACATTTTCATGTTTTGATTATTGAGTTCATTCAATCAATTTTGATTGAAAATCAGTAATGTGGACGAGGATAATCTTTGTTAGGGGCCAATGAGAACTAGGAGAGGGTGACTCTCGAAATTTGATAATTTGATTGTTTCTTTTTGTAGGATATTATTATCCGCCCATAAATAAATGTACATATATAATAGAAAAGCTATTAAACTAAAAACTCACAAAATTAAAGTACAAGACCCCAATGAAACTATACTAGAAGGAAGAAAGAAAGCATAAAAAAGCCAGAAAAAATAATTTCACTAATTGAACCATATTATATTGCCAATACAAGTTCCATGCAACATGACAATGGATATGTCCCGGAAGAAAACATGGTAATCCCACCTAATGAGCTTAAAAAGACATAATATCTACAAACAATTTAATTTGTTCAGTAAGAATATTAAGGCAAATATGACTTTATCACCCAAAAAAAAAAAAAAAAAAAAAAAAAAAAAAACTCGAATAAGATAACTGTTACTTTTGATAATGTTATACAGTACCTAAGCAGAGATGCTTCCAAGAAAACGACTCCGACCTATCAAATGGGCTCGAAAAGCCGTGAAATTTACAAACAAGATTCTAGAGATAGTATACTAACTAGGGTAAAATATGGGGTGGAACATCATTTATTATCAGTAGATAAAAGGTCCAACAAGATCATTGTTGTTGTTAGGAACTTAAAAAGTTGTGTTCCTTTCCCGACGATAAGACTAGGTTGACCAAATACAAAACATGTGGACGACAACATCCTCCCTTCCTAAATTAGAAGCATTTATTACAAAGAGATGCAATAAGATTGAGAGACAAACACGATACAATTGCAAGAACTTTAAAAACCAAACTAAACTTCGACAAACAACACATCAGCGAACGGTTGAATAGTCTCTTGAAGCCAGTTGAAAGCTCTTAGGAACACGCCGAACGATGTCAAAGCAAACACTAACAAGCACATATTGATGACAAACCACATTATTAGAGATAAACTCGTCCAGAGAAGTAACTCAGCACCTAATGTCCCAAAAATGATATACAAATATGTATATATCTGGTTTGGGCTCGTAGACCCGGTTACTTGGATCAATGCCATGAGATAGATGACTTCGCAGATGATGTACAACTACAAAACTGTGTGGCTTAGCACCTCGATTGGCTGTGAATTGAAATGTACGATGGCAAGCAGCTTGAACGAGGTATATATAATATGAAACCTTTTTGTTGTACCAAAACTTTCCTGTTGTTGTTGATGTTGAGATTGCTCGTCGTCCCTATAACGAATCAAGAATGAAATAGATTCTAAATAAGAAAAGAGAAAGAAAAACCAGCTACTCAATCAAAGATTTAAGAATAGTCTTTAAGAGCATTTTCATCGGAATGAGTCCCGTACCTTTGGGATGTCACTGCTTGATCGGCCATATCATGGAGAAGGGGAGCACGTGTGGAGACCAAGGATTGGAAGACTGCTTCTCCGGCAGGAGCTCCTCCACCTCGCCTGAAAGAGTTCTGATCCGGAGCTTTTGTTCTGTGTGTGGAAGCTGCAAAGTGCAGCGAAGGGACTTTGCGCCTGCAATTTTATAGGTGACCTTGCTGTTCCCCCACACATGATTGACGCGGACTTGACTTTTGTGGATTTCACAAATCGACAGTCTCGATTTGACGACGAAAGGGGATGTCCTCAAATCCAAAGAGGATTGCAGTATCCCACGTAACAACAAGATGTCCTCAAATCCAAGGTTTTCAAAAGAGGATTGAAGTAGTGTTACGTGGAATACTTCAATCCTCTTTTGAAAACCTTGGATTTGAGGACATTTCCTTTCCTCGTCAAATCGAGACTGTCAACTAATCAATTGTTTCGACTTGAGGATATCCGTTAACAATTTTGTTTTGAGAACATCCGAATGACAGCTTCAATTCGAGAAAGTGTAAAGGATATGGCTATTGGAAAATCAAAAGTAATGGGAAAGTTGGCCGTGCAACTGTCGAGCAGGTAAAGTACATCTTCATCAAAAGATTGATCGACTTTGTACCGAGAGTTTTGTTCCAATAAAACTCTCCATGTTGCCATCATAACAACAGCCACAATAAGGTCTCTTTACACTAAGTATAATTTGCTGCTTGGAGTTTTCTCAAGCCAATATATTCCCTATAAAATATGTGTCCATTTTTTAAATCTATTAGAATTTCCGTCAATTTCTTCATTGGCCTCCCTCCTCTTGCTTTGCACCTTTGTCCCAGGGTCAAATATTCTATACTCAGCGTGAAGTTTGAGTGGAATTATTTTGCAGAATTGGATATAGGAAAACAAACTATGATTACTTTTATTTGATCATCAATAGTTTTGAAGTTGAAACGAATCCTATTGCAAGCTTAATCAATATTTCAGTTTGACTGGATCATAGCTGAATAAACTATTTGGTGGGTGTATGCATTGGTTCATATCCCCTCTTGCAATAATTATTCACAAGCAAGACCACTTTTAAAAGTTACTGCAGTTACATTGCACCACCCCATTTCTAAAAGTTACTGAAGTGATGTTAGCGTCTCTGAGAAGTTCTCTTGGAATTGTTTCTGTGGTTGTGCAGACCATTGATTAGAGAACTCGAATGGTTCTGTTCAAGATGCTCGACCATCTAGTATTTAATGATACAAATGGTTGCATTCCACTGCCAAAGATGTATGCTATTATCTACAGTCAGCAGTAGTTTCTCTTTTTCTGCCAATTGATAGTGGTTGGAACTTCTCTGCATCGTCGCTGGACCCTTTTGTAGCTCTAACTTTTGTAAGCAAATGTCTATTATGCAACATAATCTGATGGGCGAGAATTGGCAACCAAACCTAAAACTTATCCCTATAAATTGTTCATCGTCTCACACCCAAAAGTATGTGAAAAGATCAAACTAAAATTGCAGTAGGTATCTAACTGTCAATAGTAGACCTGAACTGGGAATTGATTAGGTCATAGCCAACTCCTACCAAGACCTCCTTCCTTACAATTTTGATATGTTGAATTGAGAATGCTTGGCTGGCTATTTTGCTATCATGAGATTAATTGGCCTATTAGTTTACTGAGGTGGCAGTTAAAGAATCGCTATGCAATTACTAGGCAGATGTGAAATTTGCCAGAGCAAGAGCTCGTGAAGCATCATTTCTGGACTCTGACATCAATCCCGTCTTATTGTCTTCTGTGTTTTTCAAAATTAACGACTGTTTAGGAGGGGTCGATGTCCGTGAATCAGATAATGACCTTTTAACAGCTGGAACCTTCAAGGCTCCGTGGGTGTGGCCTTTTGTTGAAGTATGAGAGGTAAAAGATGTCTTGAATTGTAAGCCACACCCCCAACAGATAAATGAAAAACATCGTTTTTAAATTATTGAACTCAGAAGACATACACCATAGTTAAACTTGAGTTTCATTCCTTCTTCATAAATTGTCTACGGACTTTGTGACAATTGACGAAATGGATCTCCAAAATTAGATTATGAAAATCACAAAATGTATTACAAACATCATGCAACGAAATACCCAAATTTAGTATACCGCTCGAGTTTTAAATATCAATTGGCTCATTGTTGATGAGTTGAACAATCTCTTGAAAGCAATTAGAATCTTGCGCAAGGAAACATGCCACAGCAAGTACATGGTGATAACCAGCTAAACAGCAAGGAACAAGTTCATCCAGAGAAGTAACTCAAAAGCAAGAGTTCCATATAAATACCGAAACATTACTTTCGGGCTCGAGGGTCCAGTCATTGGAATAAGTGCCACAAGATGGATGACTTCACAAATAACATAAAACTGTAGAATTTGGAAGCTCAATATTTCAATATGCTATGAATTAAAATATTCGATGACATCTTGAGTAAGATGAATATAATATGGAATCTTTTGATTAAGTCAAAACTTTTTCATCGTTGATGCTATTGTAGTTGCCTGTTTTCCCTATATCGAATTAGGAAGCAATTAGTTGGAATAAGAACAAACTGAAGAGAAAGAGAACTAGCTACTGGGCCGCACTCTAAGAAAAGCTTTTAGAACATATTAAGATGGAAGCAAAATGTCTGTTTCCGATGTTACCGTATGATCTGTCATGTCGTGGAGGCATAAATAGGCCACGTTTCCAATCGACCTTTTTTTCCATTTTGATATTCGGCTCTGCGTCAAATTGGCGGGGACTTGGCTTTTGCAAAAGTCATCAGTTCCTTATTTTGATGTCGGGAGTCAGGCCTGGACCATCAGATCCCCCTCTCGAGAGTTAAATCAACGGCTGGGAACACTATTACTCTCTCCTCTCTCACCCGCGTTTCCGGGGAAACGAAGGGCGCGCATGAAATCATTTCTGTTCCAGAAATAGTTTCTGGAACAGAAACATATTTTTCTATTTCTAGTTCTGGATGAGTTTTTAAGCAAAAATAACCGTTTGATAACGACACAAAATTCCTACTCTAAAAATAGAAATTCGTTTGATAACGACACAATTTCTTTCTTTCGAACGGCGGCATCCGGCGACCGGCAGCCAGCGGCGACGGCGGCGGCGGCGGCGAGCGGCGGCGGGCGGGCGGGCGGGGGGCGGTCGGGCGGCGCAATCGAGTCGGTCGGCGGCGCAACCGACGGTCGGCGGCCAACCGGCGGCCGACGACCAGAGGCAACCGGTGGCGGCGGCGGCGATGAACGATAAAAAATTTTTTTATTTCTCGTTTCTGTTCTAGAAATAGAAAAATAGATATTTTCTATTTCTGATTTCTAGTTCAGATCTATTTCTGGAACAAGAATCTATTTCAGAAATAGAAAAGTGGAATAATTTTACCAAACGGATTTCTATTCCAAAATTGTTTCTGGAATAGAAAAACAATTTCTGAACAGAAATTGTGGGTAATCATGCGTGCCCGAAATTTCGCTCCTCTTTCTCCAGGGGCACTTGAACGAAGTTTCGGTTTGGCAAAATTCCTCTTTTGCCCATCGGTTTAGGCTTTACAGCATGGCTTGAGCAAAGTCTCTAATTTCGCCCACCCACGGCAGGGCGACAAATTCGCCGAGAAAAGTATCCGACCAAAGAACCTTCACTAAAGTTAGCTGTTTGACTTTTTTTATGTGTATTGGGCTACGTGTTGGTTCGGAAAGGAAAGAAAAAGGCACTAGTAACAGTAACTACGGATAAAGGAGGCAACAAATTCAAGTAAACTTTTCTTACCTTTTACCAAAAAAAAAATTCAAGTAAACTTGGAGAAACCTGGACTAGTAGTAATTTAGCCATGCAATATTGCAATCTATATTTGGAGGGGAGAGAGAGAAGAAAAGCCAATCGAGTTAATAAAAAAATTTTAGGCATGGTTTTGATGAAATCAAACAAAAAAGATGAATATTTTCCACCGACATGTGAAAGATAAAAATTAAGGGAAGTTGTGTGGACAAAAGCATAATACCTCGATGGCAACTGAAGTAATAAATTATTATGTTAGCATTATTTTGTGACTATTTATAATATTTTGATTAATTCACCCAGGCAATCTCTCAATTATATACTAGGTGAATAAGCGTGCCTTGCATGGATTTAAAATTTTGTCTTATTTTACATTTAGGTTTGATGACATTCTGTGGCCACGCAACAAAATATCGGCAAAAGTGACATGTAATATTTACACGAAGAATATAATTTTAATGACTCATAATTGACTACCCCACCTATACCCAATCTAACTTGGACTCCAATTGCAAATTTTCTCCTTATTCATGGAAAATGGCATAACCAATTAAAACAAAATAAACATGAAATGAATTAGCAAATAAGAAATTACTAAAAGTTGTGACAAATCAAGCTTTAAAAACATACATCCTATTTGTTCTCCCGATGCTAGAACTTTGAACAAACCTAGTAGAAGAGTCCCCCCCTAGAATGATACGTGTGATGTAAACTTTTCTTTTCTTTTTTTTTGGGTAAAAGTAAGAAACCGTGTGATGTAAACTTGTACTATTATAAGTACTAAAAAATCTGAAAATACTTGAAGATCCGAAATTGTTCAAATCCATCAAGATTAGTGGCAGTAAGACCGTGTCCAACCCCATACACTTCAATAAATGACGTGACTTGAATGAGTTTTGAGTGGAGGCTATTAAATTCTATTCATTTGCAACTGTGAGTTGCCCAAAGGCCTCACCTTTTTCTTCCTTGTTTGTCTAACTTGGACCGTTTGAGTCCAACTTCCAGATATGCCACTAGTTTACGCAACTGAAGAAATGACGTGGGCCGTGAATTATTTCTTCTTCTTTTTCTTCTGGTTTAGGGATGATTTAAGTTGTAGTTAATCTTTGAAGGTGGTCCATTCATGCTAGATGACCATGTGTCGCCAGAAATGTTTTATACGATACTTTTCCACGATTTTATTAAATTTTGAGTTTTGTTCCACTTTTACACAAGGGAACATTAAAGTTTCACAACCGTTTATGTAATTTTTGACGTGTGACCCACAACAAATTATGAGTCTACCAAAATAAATTATTAAAATCACTCTCTACTTAGCTTTTTGGATGTTCCTCGGAAGGAAAAAAAAATGGAAAAAAGCAAAGCGTGACAAGTAGAATGGTAACATTTTTATATGTTAACATAAATATAATTTGAGTCAATAGTATTTAGATCAAGTTTTAGTTGGTTTTTGTTTCTTACAACTCATTTTAATCAATTCATAAAATTAAAGTGACAAATTTTAAATTCAACCCAACAAATATAAATTGAAACATGGGCTATTGCACCCATTTTGATACCTTTAGAAAAAAAAAATTAGGCCAAGAAAAAGATCAAATGATATTAAAGTAACTGCGTACATGACATGGCAATAATGTAAGGTTCACCATACTCAGAACAAGCATATCGTAATCTTGTCTTTTCCTGTACAAATAATACTTATTACAAATGGCACACCAAATTCATAACAAATACAAGATAATCAAACTAAACTTGGGAAGATAGCACATCCTCGAACAAGGGAATAATCTCTCGAAAGTAGTCGAAACTTTGTCCGAGCAGACCAAACGATGCCAAAGCAAACACTAGCAAGCACATATTGATGACCAGCCACACAACCAAAGACAAGCTCGTCCAGAGAAGCAACTCCGCGCCGAGAGTTCCAAAAACCATGTATAAGCACATGTATATCAAGTTTGAGTGAATAGGTCCAGTCACTTTGATCAGCGTTATGAGATAAATAACTTCACAAATAATATAAAACTGCAAAATTGCCGGGCTCAACGCTTCAATATGCTGCGAATTGAAGTATCCGATGACAAGTAGCTTGAATGAGGTGAACATAATGTGGAATCTCTTGGTCAAGTCAAAACTTTCTTGTTGTTGCTCATGTTGTAGTTGCCCATCGTCACTACTTTAAATGAAGAAGAAAAGATGGATTCGGAAGAGAAAAGAAATCAACTACTTTATCCCATTCTTTACAAAGATCTGAAAAGCATAACATACCTTTGTGGAGTCGCTGTTTGATTCGGCATGGCTGCGGAGAAGGGGAGTGAGTGCAGGAGACGAAGGAGGATTCGAAGAGCAGGAAAAGACTTCGCCGGTGCCCAGCCCCTCGCTTGAATGATTTCTGATCTGTTGAGCGTTTGCTTTGCGTGTTGGGTGTGAAGTAAAGGGGTGGGTTTTGTCGCCTATTTATATAATTCCCACATGAGCTAGAAGACTCTTCTGCAACGGGCCCTTCCAAACCGTGGATCTGACCGAGATAACGCTACAAAGCGAAGTTGATCCAGGGTCATTTCGGCCAAACCATAAATTCAAGTGAAGTTGACAACCCATCCATGATCGAGATAACCCTACAAAGCGAAGTTGATCCCATGACCGAGATAACCCTACAAAGCGAAGTTGATCCAGGGTTGTCAACTTCACTTGAATTTATGGTTTGGCCGAAGTTGATCAGGGAATTTATGGTTCGGTCATGGATGGGTTGTCAACTTCACTTGAATTTATGATTTGGCCGAAATGCCCCTGGATCAACTTCGCTTTGTAGGGTTATCTTGGTCAGATCCACGGTTTGGAAGGGCCCATTGCAAAAGAGTCGCGTTTTGGAGCTTTGGAGGCGCATTTTGGTCCGCGTCTTGGAAGAAAAATAGACTCAAAAGAAGAAATTAATTAAATGACAATTCGTAGACATGTCTCCGGATTAAATTAATGGCGGCAATTGTCGTCGGATTGTAATTTAACATTAAATTAATGGTGCCCACCATTAATTGTCTTCGGATTAATTGTCTTCGGATTAAATTAATGGCGGCCATGACGAGGAAAAAAATTAAAATTTCGTTAGAACTCCTTAACATATCAATTCTTCAATCACCTAAGAATTGTACAGTTTATTGTCGTTAAATCATGTTTGTGCATACCTAAATTTATAAATAAATTGCTATTTGAAAAAATAGGTGTTTGTTTAATTAATTGGTGATTTAGTTATAGGACTGCATATCAAGGTACAGTGAAGCTTTGCAAATTAATGTTGAATATTGTTCTAGCAATATTAACATTTTATTAAGCTGGATGGTTAACCTTTTTACTTTTTAGTCCAAATAATGTAAAAATTTCTCTGCAAATTAATGTTAAGGGAAGTGAAAGAGACGAGAGAATAGAGAATAGAGTTTTTTTTAATGACATGACTCGAGCAGAAAACTCTATTGTCCTCATTTTTCTTAAAAACCAACGCCACCAGCGAACGTAAATAAATGACAAAAAAGGGAGTTGCCACCATTCTGTTAACCAGTATAATTGGCCACCAAAGCTTTGTAAAATACAATAAAAAAATACGCAAAAATACAATAAAAATACTTAAAAATACACTAAAAATACACGTATTTAGGGTTAAATATATATATTTTCACATTCATAAAATCACCAAACATGTAAAATCAATATACCACAAGATAAAGGAGGACCATACGAGTCCAACGCCGCCAGCCACTCGCCGATCTGACCCTCCACGCGCATGCACGCGCCGCCTGAGTGCGCGGTGCGTGGCGCTCACGCACGTGCGTGAAGACCGAGAAAATATTCAGTGGTTTCTAACCACCACGTCACTCGCCTACCTGGCGTGCATGTTCCATTCAAATTGCGCCACGTGCCCATGACGTGCAATTAAGAAATTTGAATCCTAGCGCTCGTTTCTCTCTCTTCCTTGCGAGAAAATATTCAGTGGTTAGCAATTGCCACGTCATCAACTGACCTGGCGTATATGTTCCATTGAAAAGGCGACAACTGTCCGGTGACTTGGAATATGTAGGAATTGAAAAATTAAAACCGAAAGGGGCTCGGACGCTTTTTTTCTCTCTCTTCTGGGGAGCCACTGACACAAGAAATAATAAATGCATCGTCCCCGCTCAAAACCCTGTCTCTCATCTTTTCAATTTTTCATGGGTCGTATACCCCGACGCTTTATCTCCCCCATTCCCCTTTTTCTCTCTCTCTCTCTCTCTCTCATCTTTTCAATTTTTCAAGCTATGGCTTCGTCACCAGCTCTCTCTCTCTCTCCTCTTTTCAGTGAAAATGTTTGCTGGTTTCTAACCGATCAACAAGAAGACGACATTTTTCTTCGTCCATCTTCTCCAGAAAATTCTGTTAATGCAGATCTGACTTGAGCTGTCAACGCCGGCATTCCTGGGATCGCAAACGCTGCACGCGGAGGAGAAGCAGGCCTCTTCGGGCTCCCCTCAACGTCGGAGAAAGTCGCCCACCGAGCGAGACCCCTAGACATGGAAGGCTCGGAGGCGAGTTTCCTGGAGAAGCTGGTGCTGTACGCGGCCAGCACGGCGCTTAGCTGCGTCGTCATATTCGCCGAGCTCCGTCACCTCAACCCAAACCAAGAGGCCTCCAAGATGGCCCTCGAGCACAAGAAGGAAATCACCAAGTGGCGGAATTCGTGCTCCTAGACTACGGAGGCGACCACCCGCGCGGGGCGTTCGAGGCGGCGCGAGAAGGCGACAGAGGGATCATCGTGGGGTACAATGCCCTTCACGAGGGCACGTTGTGGAGTGGATTGTGAGCTCACTTTTTGCCGATAGGGGAGGGTCTCATGGTGATTAGGATTGCAAAAGGTGCTAAAGCCGGCGGTGGCGGTGGCGGCGGAGTGCTGCACTGATGAGACGACCGCATCGCAAAGAGCATGTTTTTAAGATCATCTCGCCGCTGAGGAGACATATTGAAGCTTGAGGACGGGATGCATTTGCTTTTTTGGATCTGCCAGAGAAACAGAGGACCAAGAATTTTTGCTGGATCTCGATTTGGCCATCCAAACGAACTCCTAAAAGATTTTGCAAATGTAAACAGAGATTCACTAAATTGTGTAATGAAAATCTACATTTTTTGTTATTTCTTTTCTATACACAAGCTGTGTTTTCTGCAGAGTTTTGCCTCTCTTTGGCCCTCAAAGCGTGAGAAGGGAAAGAAACTATTGAGAAACATGACATTTCTGCACATTCGAGACCAGGGACTTAAAACATTCAATTTTGCTAAAGTAAATAGCGGTTCGCCAAACACATTGTCGAAAGTTTCGGGTTCATAGTATTAAGTCAGAAACAGTCGATTCATCCGTCGCTGAACAGCATAATCATTTACAACATGGTCTCTTTAAATTAAACAAAAGAAAGCGAGCTGGGTCGCCTTGGCCTCGGAGAAATTCCCCTCAACGTCCTCATCACCGAATTCCTCGAAATAACATGCTTCCACTCCATGTCAGATTGCTGGAGTGATCACACGCTTCCCTGGTAGGATCTAGAACACCAGAACACCAGAGGCATACACGTCACTCTTCTCGGTGAAGTAGCCGGTGCTTGTGTACTCCGGGGCGAGGTAGCCCATGGCAGCGCTAGCCTTGAGCATGGTGAAGACCACATCGTCTGCGAGGAGGTTGTGCAGACCCGAGTCCGAAAGCTGTGGGTTGTTTTACTGATCGATGAGAACTTTCTCCGCTGAGATATTGACTGATGGACTATCCTAGGTTTGTCTCTTTTATATTCATGTATGTAGCTAAATAGAAAAGGTGCTTGGCAATTTCCTTCTTGTGCTCGAGGGCCATCTTCAAGGCCTCTTGGTTTGGGATGAGGTGACGGAGCTCGGCGAATATGACGACGCAGCTGAGCGCCGTGCTGGCCGCGTACAGCACCAGCTTCTCCAGGAAACTCGCCTCCGAGCCTTCCATGTCCAGGGGTCTCACTCGGCGGGCGACGCTCTCCGACGTTGAGGGGAGCCTGAAGAGGCCTGCTTCTCCTCCGCGTGCAGCGTTTGCGATCCCAGGAATGCCGGCATTGACAGCTCAAGTCAGATATGCATTAACCGAATTTTCTGGAGAAGATGGACGAAGAAAAATGTCGTCTTCTTGTTGATCGGTGGGAAACCAGCAAACATTTTCTCTGAAAAGAGGAGAGAGAGAGAGAGAGAGAGAGAGAGAGAGAGAGAGAGAGCTGGCGACGAAGCCATAGCTTGAAAAATTAAAAAGATGAGAGAGAGAGAGAAAGGGGAATGGGGGGAGATAAAGCGTGGGGGTATACAACCCATGGAAAATTGAAAAGATGAGAGAGAGGGTTTTGAGCGGGGACGATGCATTTATTATTTCTTGTGTCAGTGGCTCGCCAGAAGAGAGAGAAAAAAAGCGTCCGAGCCCTTTCAGTTTTAATTTTTCAATTCCAACATATTCCAGGTCACCGGACAGATGTCGCTTTTTCAGTGGAACATATACGCCAGGTCAGCCGATGACGTGGCAGTTGCTAACCACTGAATATTTTCTCCTTCCACCATTAGGCCTTGATGGTCACTGCTCCGTGCCACCACAACGTCACTGTTCCTCCCAACCAAGCCAAGTCCGCTTCATTCCATTCATGCCATTGACGTGGCCACCATTGGAGCAACGAGTCCGCGCCATGCCAAACATAAGTTTCCACCAAAACTAGAGAAACCAACCAATCCAGCCAAAGAAAGGAATATGCTGGAACATAGTCGAAGGCTAATGGCTTTGCCATGCTTCTCTCTCTCCTCCGTCGAAGAAGAAAACAAGAGAGAGAGGCTCCTTCGCCACAATGTCCCTCGCGGCCGTTGCCGGAACCCCAAAACTCAGCGCCACCATCGAAATATCCAACCTCCTCCTTGCAGCCTAGTTCCACTTCAAAATCGTTGGCGACGTATCTGAGCCGGAAATCGGGATCGAACTAAGCGTAGAAGACGAAGGAGAGTTAGAGAGGCCGGTCGGTTATATTTGAAGCCGGAGATGGAAAGACGACAAGGAGACGAAAAGGCGAAGAAGAAGGAGGAAGGGAGAGGAAGAGAGGATGGAGATGGAGACCTTGTTGCCGAAGAGAGAGGTCGTGAAGGAGGACCTCATCTCCACAAAGAGGAGAGAGAAAAGGCAATGCTTTAATTGTTACTTGTGTCATTTACTCAGTCTGCAGGATAGAGAGAGAAACGAGCGCCAGGATTCAAATTTCTTAATTCCACGTCTGGGCACGTGGCGCAATTTGAATGGAACACACACGCCAGGTAGGCGAGTGACGTGGTGATTAGAAGCCACTGAATATTTTCGCGTGAAGACCAGTCAAAACTGGTCCAACCGATAGCGGTCCGACCGGTTGACCGGTCTGGTCAACGGTTGACTAGGTCGGGTCAGGTCAACGGTCGAGTCGGTACCTGCCAGGTCGGGTCGAGACGTCATCGGTCGGTTGAAGACGTCATTGGTCGGGATGATGTCATCGGGTCGGGTGCTGATGTCATCACGCATGTGCGGCGCACGCATCAGGTCTGACCCGGGTCGCTGACGTCACGATGACGTCAATGGACGCGTGCGTAGCACGCTCCGCGCGTGGGGCGCGTGTTCGACACCCCCACCGGCGCATGGCCACGCGTGGGGACACGTGCGACGTCCCCCGGCGATGCGCCGACGACGGTTTTGACCGTCTCGTCAACCCCAGTCCGAATTTACAATTTAATTTTATTTTTATTGAGCAAAAAATCTCTAAAATCGCAAATTAGAGCAAGTTTCATACTAATTAGGGTTAATTTATACAGTCTAGGGCAAAATGAATTGCATTCAAGTTCTAGGGTTATGGAGACTCTGATACCACATGTTGAGCGCAGATTATGCAACGCCAAGATCTCCATAAGTAGAACAAGAACATGCATAATTGGATAGAA
This sequence comes from Eucalyptus erythrocorys, assembly GCA_014182555.1. Lineage (NCBI taxonomy): Eukaryota > Viridiplantae > Streptophyta > Magnoliopsida > Myrtales > Myrtaceae > Eucalyptus > Eucalyptus erythrocorys. The sequence continues at coordinate 11,788,523 of CM024601.1, forward strand.
AGATTAACGCACCTGGGATCCATTGTTCTTGAAGCGGAAGCGGAACCACAATGTTCCTTGCGCAAATCCTTCTCCTCTATTGCCTTCCGTATCACTGGCTCAATGAGGCGGCCCCTCACTATTAGCGTTAGAATAACGCCCCTTAGGTGAAGATATGTGAGAATTAAGGTTAGAGGAGAGATTTGAGCACTATTTATAGAGTTTTTAGCCAGTCTCCCTCATTATGGGCCAGGCTCAACTCGGCCCACACTAGCCAGCCCCATATTAGACTAATTAAGAAACCTTCTATCTTACTTTAGACCAAACCCGGTAAAACGGTAAACGTTAAACGGTAAATTATAATATCAATTAATGTAGTCCACATATTAGGAAAACTCTTACATCATTGTCCCGATATGTTGCAAATTGAAATGCGTGATAGCAAGCAATTTAAATGAGGTAAATACAATATGAAACCTCTTGATTGAGCCAAAACTTTCTTGTGGTTGCTCATCATCCCTACGTTAAATCAGGAAGATATTAATCGGAAGAAAAGATGGATTCGAAAGAGAAAATAAACCGGCTGCTCTTTAACATGCTCTTAGCAGAGAAATCTGAAGAGCATATTCACATGAATGAATGACCTACCTTTCCAAAGTCGGCGTTTGATTCGGCATGGTTGTGGAGAAGGGGAGCACGTGCAGGGAACAAAGAGGATTCGAAGAGCAGGAAGAGACTTTGCAAGTGGCCCAGGAGCTCCTCCATTCCGCTTGAACATTTTCTGATCTCTTGAGCTTTCTGATCTGTGTAGGAGAGTGAAGCGAAGCGATGGGCTGGCTTATGCATTATATAGGCAATCCCCAGCATGAAGAAGAAGGGCAATCTTTTGCAATTTATCTAATTAGTTCAGGGAATTTCTTAGATCAACGAATTACTCAACCACTCCAAATCAATGGGTGAGAGGACGTGATTGGTTTCAGAGACCGAATGCAACCAAATCTCTACCGTACAGCTCCAGGATGCACAACCGCAACCCTCATTATTAAATGGAGGATGCACTACCCGAGGATCCCTTAAGGATGCATTTCGCGCATTACCCGAGGATCCTTCGCGTATTGGCCGAGGATTCTTCTACCCGAGAGTCGCAAATCTCCTTCATTTAGTAATGGGGGTTGCGGTTCGGCGTCCTTCGTTCAGCCGAGGAGTGCAACCAGTCAATTATATCATAATTGGTCTCTGAAACCAGTCATGTTCGACCGATGATTTCATCAACGCTTGAGGACATGCATGGCTGCCCGGGAACGCGTACCCTCAGCTCGTTGATGTTTTCTGATTTGTGCATGGGGCAGCTGCTTCCTTTTCTTTTTTTTCTTTTCTTTTTCCTTGACTAATTTCTGCCCCCTTTTTTGTGTTTAGTCATGCTTTGTACTCACTAATTAGCTATTTTACACCTCGGCTAAGTTGATTCTCAAAGCCATTTTTTTTACTAGTTATACTAGTGATGTATAACTGAGTATTTAGAAAAATCTGAGGTTCCTCTAATGGAAACAAATATTGATGAAGGCTTGTCAAATCTTCTATGATGCTTTTAAAATAACCCGACTTTTTAAAAGCTTTTTCTTTTTTTTTTTCTTATCTTTTTTATGCCTAAAATGTAGTTGTTTTTATCATCTCATGGAAGATCTCAAAGCATAAATAAGTATTGACTAAAGACCAAAGTACATATATTGCATGCCCCACAATTTTCTTCTCAAATCCTATTCTACTAGAACACACCACTTACATTCTCAAATGATAAATTATCACCTCTAGATTTGAAAAGGGAGAGAGGTTTGAGTTGTTGTGTTAAGAGTATGAATTTCGATAAAAGTCCTAGTAATGTGGCATAATTCACGTATGTAAAAGGGATTGAGGGAAGGTTTTGGAAAAAAATATTTTTGGAAAAAAATATTTTACTACCATTTGTTTCGAAAAAATTCATGTTTTGAAAAATATATATATTTTAAAATGATGACTTATATTGACTATAAAAATATCTAAATGAAAATATCTTCATCGTCCATGAAAATCTATAAATATAAATTATTATCAATGATGAAAATATTTTTTGTTAGTTAATTATTCCAAGCGATATATTCAATTATTTTTAGGAAAATATTTTTCAAATTGTTCATTTTACTTGAAATTTGTTTTCCGACTTTCTAGTGATTAAATAGCAGAAAACTAACTGATTTACAAAAAACATTTCTCATGAACTGAAAACAACAAACTTAAATTGGGGAAAAATTACACCCCTTTTATCAACAAGGAAATCACTTTTCCTAAACTATCAAACTAATGAAAACTAATCATTTTTCAGCCGTGTTTAGATTCCGGCAATTTTAATTTCTTTGACGTGCACTTGAGTTTCTTCTAGTCCACCTTAATTTCCAATTAATTCAAGCATCGCCATTAAATTGCTTTTAAATTACCAATCTCCTTTTTTATTTTCTTTTCTTGTCTAATATATATATATATACATATATAATATATATCATTTAATTACCAGTCCTGCACTCTAATTTCCTTTAATAAATTTCCGATTAATCGCACTTAACTTGAATGGAGCACCCTATTTTCCTTTGCTCTCTGAAATTGGCACGCCTTGCATGCGCACGTCACACTCAGGACCATCTTTTCAAAAACTTATTTTCTGTAAGTTTCGACGAAAACCATTTTTTTCTGATTTTTTTGGATTTTTAAATATTTATTAATATGGAAAAGGGCACCGGGCCGGGTCAGGAGACCAGGCCCCTGACCCGGTCTATTCTCCTAACCCACAGCATTCAGCCCATTATTCTTTTCTTTATTCTCGGCCCACTCTTTCCTCACGCCCCCGGCCCGGCCCCGAGCACGCGGCCTACCATTGTAACCCTCTTTTTTTATTTTTTCTATTTTCATTTTCTAATTTCTTTTTTATTCCTTTCTTTTTATTTTCCTTTTTTCCTCCACGCCTTCTTCTTCCCGAAGCCGCCGCCCTGCGGCTCCTCCTCCTCGAACCAGCAACCTCAACCGAGCCAACGCCGTTCCGGGCGAGCTTCCACCAGAGCGCCGCGGCCGCCGCGGCCGCCGCTCTCCTCCGTTCAACCCATCTCCGCCCCATCGGGTCGCGCAGCCGCCGAAGCTCCGTCGAGCTCAGCCGCTTCAGTCGACCTCGTTGCCTCCGCGGGAGATGATGATGATGATGATGCGATACGAGTCGGGACAGTTAGCTTTGGGCTAACCCATCTTTCATCTCCTTCGCCGTGCCCCCCTCTCTCGTAATAAACTCGAGCCCAACTGCGGAAATTCGCACCCTTTCTGTCTTCCTCGGTATTTCCGCTCGGCCTATCAAAGAAAGGTGCGATCTTGGTGCTGATTGATCGCTTTCGCTTCCGTTCTTCTCGCATTTTCGGCTTTGGGGTCGTGGAGCTTTTCGGGGTCTGTTCTGTTCCTCTTTGTTCGAGGAAGATTGATTTTTCTCAGGGTCGTTCGAGATTATTTTTTTAGCATGTTCGTGATTTCTCTGGTGGTAGGCTTGTGTGCAATAGAGCATTTGTCGTGCGCGTCTGTAGCTTGCTTGTTATTGGGAATTTGCATCCTCAGTTACTTTGAATTAGTCTACCTGTTCTGGGGCCATCACTGATTCAAGTTTTGGAGCTAAAAGCTTAATATGGGGAACATTCTGGTAATATTTTGATATGTTAACATAAATATAATCTGATTCAATTCCATTTAGATCAAGTTTTAGTTGGTTTTGATTTCTTACAACTCATTTTAATCAATTCATAAAATTAAAGTGACTAATTTTAAATTCAACCCAACAAATATGAATTGAAACATGGGCTAGTGCACTCATTTTGTTACCTTTAGAAAAAAAAAAATTAGGCCAAGAAAAAGATCAAATGATATTAAAGTATTGTGTACATGACATGGCAATAATATAAGGCTTACCATACTCAGAACAAGCATATCATAATCTTTTCTTTTCTAGCACAAATCATACTTATTACAAATGGCATTCACCAAAATTCATAACAAATATAAGATAATCAAACTAAACTTGGGAAGATAGCACATCCTCAAACAACGGAATAATCTCTCGAAAGTAGTCGAAACTTTGTTCGAGTAGACTAGACGATGCCAAAACAAACACTAACAAGCACATATTGATGACCAACCACATAACCAAAGACAAGCTCATCCAGAGAAGTAACTCGGAACTGAGAGTTCCAAAAATGATGTACAAGTACCTGTATATCAAGTTTGGGCGAGCGGATTCAGTCACTTTGATCAGCGCTATGAGATAAATGACTTCACAAATAATATAGAATTGCAAAATCATTGGGCCTAATGCCTCAGTATGCTGTGAATTAAAGTGCCCGATGATGAATAGATTGACCGAGGTGAATATAATTTGGAATCTCTTATTCAAGTCAAAACTTTCTTGTTGTTGCTCATGCTGTGGTTGCTCGTTGTCCCTATATTAAATGAGGAAGAAAAGATAATATTGGAGGAGAAAAGAAATCGAATGTTTAATCGTGTACGAAGATTTGAAGAACATAATGACACGAATGAATTACATACCTTCCTGGAGTCGCGGTTTGATTCGGCATAGCTGTGGAGAAGGGGAGCCAGCACGTTCAGGAGAACAGGGAGGATTTTAAGAGCAGGAAGAGACTTTGCCGGTGCCCAGCCCCTCGCTTGAACAATTTCTGATCTCTCGAGCTTTTGCTCGCGAGTTGAGTGTGAAGTCAGGCGATGGGCTTTCTCTCGCTGTTTATAGACAGTCCCCCGCATGAGACAGTAAGATTGAGGGGCAGCACTGGTCAGGAAATTGCTCTTAAGACAGGTCTCTTTGACCTGTGGGAATCAAAGAGACCTGTCTTAAGAGCAATTTCCTGATCGGTGTCTTAAATTTCTCTTAAGAGCAATTTCCTGATCGGTGTCTTAAATTTCTCTTAAAGAGCAATTTCCTGACCGGTGCTGCCCCCTCAATCCGTCTTAGGTCAGGAAATTTTTCTTTAAGAGCAATTTCCTGACCGGTGCTACCCCTCAATTTGTCTTCACTGTCTCACGCGGGGGACTCTGTCCATCTGATCCACGGTTGTGATGATGGCTAAAAATGTCACCCATCATCACAACCGTTGATCAGATCCAACCTTGGATCTGATCAACGGTTGTGATGATGGGTGCATTTGATAAATGTCGCCCATCATGTCAGCAGCTTCCGTGGCTCGAGTTCATCATGTCAGCAGCTCGTCGCTTCCGAAGCAAAGCCCCGTCCCTCCAGTCCGTCGCCGTTGATCGACCTCCTTCGCCTTCCTTTTCAGGTAGCTCTCTCTCTCTCTCTCTCTCTCTCTCTCTCTGTGTACGTTCACATCGTAAACAGCCTCACAGGCATACATGCAGGAAGAAGAGTTGGTGGAGGTAGGATTAAGAACAATGAATTGAGGAGTTAAAGAAAGGGAAGAAAGAGAAGAAGGAAGAGTAGCAGAAGTAGAAGAAATTTAGAATGTGTAGAAATGGTTGGAATTGAAAGACGGCTGAGAAGCAGGGGAGGGAGCCTGCGATCCCAAGTCGCAACATCTAAATGCTCACTGATAGCTTCACACGCGTGCCGGGTCGTCCACTCTTCAACCCCTTTCCAATCGGAGCCAGAAACTCTCCAGTCATAGCCGCGCTTCTCCTTTCGAGGTCCTAAGACTCCTTTTGTTGCTTGTCTATCCTTTTTATCGATATCATTTCACTAATTGGCAATGCGTGTATGTGGTTTGTAGTTCAGAGGCATGCTTGATTCTTACATGTTGCTAAATCCCTTGGACCATTCTATAGCTTGCCTGAGAATGAATTTAAATGGCTCCTTTCTGCTGTTGGGGACTAGAGATTGTCTTCGATGATTACAACACGTTTGGCTTGCCTGAAATGCCTAAAGTTGCGTTCTCTTTCTTTTCCGGCTTGAAGTGAATGTGATGAGCTGGGGGGTTATAACATCACATTATGCTTGAATTAATTGGAGGAGAAAAATTGCGGCAACACTGTTACAACAAGATTAAACTTTGAAGCATAGGGTTAGCATCCTAAATATGCTTATATATAAAAATGAACAAGGAGGAGTTTTTAGAAATATACAAGGATTGGTTTCTCTTTATTTTGGCTGTTCTTTGGAAAGGGCTATCATCTAGTGATTACTTTTGTACTGATATAGGCCCCATTTGGTTCGGCTTTTGGGGAATGCATTTGCCAAAATGCAAATACCTTTGGGTAAATGGGGTTTTCCGAAATGCAAATATCGTTTGGTAAAATTTGCATTGAGATACAACTTTGGCCAAAATACCGTTTGGTAAAATTTGCATTTGTAAAGGATTTTTATTAAATTAAAAAAACAAAAAAAAACATTTGTATTATTTTTTAGATTATAATAATTAATTAATAATTATACTATTAATATTAATAATTAGATTATTAATATTAATAATTAGATTATAATTAATTAATTAATCATTAATAATTAGATTATAATAATTAATTAATTATTAGATTATATATTTATTATTAATTAATCTTTATCTTTTCTTTCTTTTATAATAATTAGATTATAATAATTAATTAATAATTAACCTAAATATTATTAGATTATAATAATTAATTAACCTAATAACCTAATTAGATAATTAGATTAATTATTAATAATTATTATAAAGATTAATATCCTAATTAGGTTAATAATAATTAGATTATTAGATTAATCTAATTATTAGATTATTAACCTAATTAGATTATCTAATTATTAATTAATTATAATTATATTATAATCTAATAATTTGGTTAATTAAATATAATTAGATTAATAATTATTATCTTTAGATTATTTATCTAATTATTATATTATTATTAGGTTATTAGGTTATTATTATTAATTATTAATTATTTATAATTATTAATCTTTATAATTATTATTAATTATTATTTTTATTATAACCTAATTATAATCTAATTATTAATCTTTAAAATCTAATTATTAATATTAATCTTTAGGTTAATCTAATAATTAATAATAACATAATTAGATTATCAACCCAGGTTAATATTAATAATTAGATTATTATTAATAAACATTTAAAAAAAAAAGAATAATATTAATTAATAATAACCTAATTAGATTATTATTAATAACCTAATTAATAATAACCTAATAATAATTAATAATAACCTAATTAGATTATCAACCCAGGTTAATACAAATGTTTATGAACAGTAACCCCTTCCCAAGATGCAACTTGGGAATCCACCTCTTGAGGTCCATTGGCCTAAAGTCCCTTGAAGAGCATTTGAGATGCAATTGCATCTCCACAAAGTCCTCAAAATGCCGAACCAAACACTACTTGCTTTTGCCCAAACCCCTTTAGAGGCCAAAAGCCCCTTCTAAATGCCGAACCAAACAGGGCCATAGTGTGACTAGAGCAATATGCTGCTCAGAATGGTTGCTTTCCTAGATCGCACAGGGTCGATGAATTACCCGAGAAGCTAAGACTTCTTATTGAAGTTCTCATATCCCGCGTTCGTCACAAGAAAGATTATCTATGGGCTTCACTAGCATTTTCTATAATCTATGTATTGAGTGCTGATGCTTATCAACTGGCAATGCCTGAAATGTATACCTTGTCTGCACCCAGTCTACTTGTGGTAGTAATTGGACAAACGACACTATTGAATCTCCCTTTCACCGTCTCCTGTTTCAGCTGTCTACACTTTTGAGTTTCACCAACCTCCATAATTGTGATAGAACTTCATAAAAACTTTAAATTGCCAAACTTTTCCACTTTTCACCAAAAAAAGGATTTTGAATTCATTCTGTCATCAATTTGGTTGGCAACTGAATATAACTCTAGATTTTGATAGTTTCTTTTTGGGGTCAGAACTTTTGACTTGAATAAGCATTTGTTGATAAATAGTGTACTGGCACTATATCTACCACTTCCTTCTGCATCTGAACATGTTTTGGTGGACACTGATATGCTCTCTAGCTTCTTAATGTGTTGCTGAGTATTTGACTTGCTGAAAGAATGAATTGTATGAACGAAAACTGCAGGAGTGGGAGGGAAGGGTGAATGTTGGCATGTCCAGCACACTGAGAGCTTCAATTCGAGAAAGTGTACAGGACATGGCTATAGTCAGAATTAAAAGTAATGAGAATGTTGACCATGCAACTGTTGAGCAGGTAAAGTACATTTTTGTCGAAAGATTAATAAGTTGTGTGCTAGGTGTTTTGGGAAAAAGTTTCCATTAACATTCTCCATGCTGCAGTTGTAACAGCAGCCACAAGGATGTCTCCTTATACTAACTGTTAACTGCTGCTATGATCAATTAGAATTTTTGCCAATTACTTCATTGGTCTCCCTCCTCTTGCTTTGCACCTCTATTTCAGGGTCAAATCTTCTAAACTCAGCATGAAGCATGAGTGGAGTTAATTTTCAGAATTTATTGTGCTTCATGGATATAGGTAAATGAACTATAATTACTTTTAGTTAATCATCAGAAGTTTTGAAGCTGAAATGAACCCTCTTGCAAGCTTAATCTGTCTCTTTGCTAAATCATTATCATTTTGACTTAATAATAGCTGAGTAAACTCCTTGATGGGTGTATGCATTGGTTCATGCCCCCTCTCGCAATAATGTGCAGAAGTTAGACCACTTCTAGAAGTTGTTGCGGTTACAGTGCCCCACTCCTACTTCTATTTTAACTGAAGCTAAGGACACATCTCTGACATGTTCTCGTGGAATTGGTTTTGTGGTTGTGCAGGCCATTGATCAGAGGACTGGGATGATTCTCTTCAAGATGCTTGACTGTCAAGTATTTAATCATATAAATGGTTGCATTTCCACTGGTAAAGAAGTGTGCCGTCATCTACAGTAAGCAGTACTCGCTACTTTCTTTTTACTACTAATTGATTGTTGTGGAAGTTCTCTACATCATCATTATGATTTCGCAATTTTACTTATGATCTGTTTGTATTTTTGCTACTACTGCATAGTCTCTTGACCCTTTTGTCGCTCTGACTTTTCTAGGCAAATATCTATCTGCAACAAAATCTGATGGCCAAGACTTGGCAATTAAAGTCTACAAGACTTCAGTGCTTGTGTTTAAGTAAGTGTGATAGTTTTTAGTTGTTTGTAATGTGCCTTCATGGGTGTTCGAAAGTGCAATACTGCATTTCGCTACAAGTTTGTGATATTTATTCTTTCTTGAATTGACGATTGATATACAGGTTCTGTTTGTTGCGATGGCAGTCACTGCTAGATTGTGGAGAATGTTGGCTAGTATCGTTTGATAGTTACTTCTTTTTTTCCTTATGTTAGGAGCTACTGTCAGTTCTTTTTCTTTATTATTTGGCCAAAGGAGCTATTTGTTTGCAATGTGATTTTATTTCAATGCAAGAATATTGATTCTGTAGTGGTGTCTCCTGCATAAAGTTTCATGGTAGGTTTTCCTTTTCTATTTCTTCTATTTGTTATTGTATGATTTTCTTCCATCATGGGATGAGGCCATGGACAGAGCTTCCTTTATGTAAAAGAGTTACAAATCTGAGATCTCAGGCCTGCTCTGTGCCAATAAAAGATTCGCAACTATATCTGCCTGTCCTCTCTTCTTTTTATCGTCTCGCTCTCCTCCAGTGTTACTCAATGCTTTTAACCACGGAAGTGAGAACCTTTAATTCTTCTGGATTAAAGCCTATTTCATCGAGTTATTGAAGTTGAGTTGTTCTTCTGCTACCAAACGGTCTTAATATTAGATGACTCTGAAGTTGATATCATGAAAAACTACCGACGGTGGTCTGACTTGTAAGCCTCGGAGCGTTCCAGCCATTTATATACCTATATTTGGATGCCAAACCATATTGTAACTTACGTCCACAAACATAAACCATTGGAAGAGAGCTGTGATGATTGACTTGCACTCGACTCTGCATCTCACCTGCTGGAAGTTCTTTCTCAAGTGAGCACTTATTCAGATTTGTTCTCTTGACCTAACTCGTGTCGTGCAACTCGCTATTGTCTTGACTGATTAGCACCACGCATTTAATCATCTCGGTGCTCCATCTGAACTGCTTTTCACCATGAACTCTAACTCTTAACTTTCTTAGGTCTATATAGATAGCAGTAGGTGTCTGATGCTATATCCATGCAAACTTCATACATATGGAACGGTCAGACTCATCCGAACCTGGACCAGCATTAACATCGAGAATAGTCCACGGTGAGACTAATAACTGTAAGGACAAAACATCAAAAAACAGTACTTATGAACAAATTTTCTGTCTCCTTAGTCTATTCGTATGCCTTTAACCTTTGTTTTGGCATTAAAAAGATAGTCGGTTTAACAAGCTCCTTGCTTCTGTCTATGTTACTCCATGAATTTTAGGTAGTAAATGATTATCAGTATAGCATCTTGCAAGGCTTTTGATGCAGGATCTAACTGTACTGAGTGTATGAATTTCCAACAGGCTATGTAGTGAGCTTTGAACTGTGATGTTTTCTTGTCATGCAAAATATTGCAAAATATTATGTAACCCAGGGACCAAATTTGCAAGGCACCTAGGAATTACTAGATCGAAGTGGAAGCCACTTGTGGCCACCGGATGTTTGTAGTGCATCTGCTTCCTGGTGCACCCAGTTTTTACTTCTCTCAAGAGACATTTTCTTATGAAAATCTGATACATATATTTATGATGCCGAGAAAATGCTTTATGCATTAGTGGTTTGTTTTACGGAGAGATGTTATGATGTGGTCTACAAGGAGTAGCAGTCTAAATTTGCATTCTTCTTGGGATGAGGTGACATTTACATTTGCTGTCATTTACTATTGCCTTGGTTAATAACTGTTTGTTTATGCTTTCTCTTTCGGTCATATATCCTGAAGACACTAGATTTGGTGAAAAATATGGAGGAGGATGTGATTCGGATAATAAGTAGGAAGGACATTGAAGACACGTCTACAAGACTATCATGGGGTTATCCCAAGCTCTCACGAAGGGGGATGTTAATGCTATAGAAAAGGCGACTGATCCTGGCGATAATCCTAAAGCTTGCGGTAGCGAGTCCAAGTCAGATGCAGATGTAGATGAAGATTCGGAAGGAAATGAGTCCGCTTCCGAAACCGAGGTGCAGGCTCCTGTTGAAAAGAAGGCTTCCAGGAAGGAGAATAAAAAGGTCAAAGAGTAAAAAAGGGAAGCGAGTAAAAACAAAGTCCTCAAGGCTGTGAAAAATGGAGGGAGAAGTTGGCCAAAGCCCATAAGACTAGGTAGTCGTTTATGGCTGTGGCATTAATATACATGTTGTTCGGCATTTCTTGATAGATAGAGTGAGTCACGTATTGTATATGTTTAATTTACCGGATGTGGAGATGGTTTTGCACTTTTCAGTAGTAGCCCAATTTTAGCCTAGAGTAAAGCGAGAGGGATAAGATAAGTTTATTTTGGTCTTGTATTATGTCAGGGTGTTATTATTAGATGGCGTTGGTATATTGTTCCAAGGTAAATTGTATAGCAGCTTCTTCTTTTCTGTTTTTACCCCCTTCTTTTGCTAGTTATGATAGGGAAGGAGGCATTGATAGGAGTTGGTTATGACCTAATCGAATCCCGAGTTAGATAGCCTTATGTAATTTTAGTTTGATTTTTTCACGTACTTTCTGAGGTGAGAAAATGGATAGTTTTGATTTGTGGGATTGAGAATGCTTAGCTGGCTTGGTTTGGAATTGCTGTCTTGAGATTTAAGGCTTAAGACACGGGCTATGCAATCACTAGGCAGATTGTCAAATTTGACAAACCAGGAGTTAATTAAGCATTGTTTGGGGTCTCCAATAATAATCGCATTTGTTCGTGTTTGGCGTTACCCAACCCCGACGACCGTATAGGCAGGATCATTGGCTGTGAGTTCTGATTATAGCCATCTAACAGTTGGAACCTTCAAGGGACCGTGGGAAGACTTTTTGACTAAAATGTAATCATGGATCTATATAAATAGATTATCAAAATCACAAGATTTATTACAAATCACACGCAATAAAATCAGTACCCAAATATAACATATTGCCAGAATCTCAAACATCAATTGGCACATCATTGATCACTTGAACAATCTCATGAAGACTATTAGAATCTCGCATGAGTAAACATGTCAAAACAAGCATTAACAAGCATATATTGATGACTGACCACATAACTAAAGATAGGCTCGTCCAAAAAAGTAAATCGGAAGCGAGAGTCCCAAAAAAAATCATCCGAGTTGACTGCTATCAGTTTCCAAGGTTAGGACAGGACCGTCAGATCCCCTCGAGAGTTACATCAACGGTTGGATGAAAAAACGAAACTTTTGTCCATATCTCCAAATTCCCTTTCTGCCTACGGTCGGTCAACGATAATTACGGTCCTTTTGCCATCCCCAAATTCCTCTTTTGCCCCCATGTCGGTCGACGTAATCACGTTCCTGCCATCCCCAAATTCCTCTTTTGCCCCCAAGCCGGTCGACGTAATCACGTTCCTGCCATCCACAAATTCCTCTTTTGCCCCAAAGTCGGTCTACGTAATTACGATCCTCTTGCCATCCCCAGATTCTTTTTGGCTGACATTATACTTTGCCCCTACTCAAGCATGATATTACGGTCTGCCTGCCCTCCCCAAATTCCATTTTTTCCCATGGTAGGGCAACAATATTACGGTCGGTCTGCCAATTTCCCAAATTCCTTTTTTACCCATGGCAGGGCATCAATATTTTGGTTGGTCAATTGGCAGGGCAGCTCTCCTCTCCTCCTCATCTTTCACACAACCGTTTTCTTTATCATCCATGAAGGACCCCCCCTTCCCCTTTTCTTTTCTTGTTCGACGGATTTTGTTCTCTTTTTTATTTTCTTCATTTTTCTCCCATTTTGTGGAGCTTTTCTTTTCTGATCTAATCTAGATATAGAAGCTTCTCTCTCATTTCAAGAGGTTTCTATCCCAATCTATTCTAGATTTGGGTTTTCTGCGTTTATGATTTCGGAGTTTCGTTTTTCTCGAGTCTCGTTGGTGTACAAATCCAATTTTGAAGGGGATCGAAGGAGTTTCATAAAGGTTTCGCTCTTACAGATATTGGATCTATACCCATTCAATCTTGTTACTCTGAATAGTGATAGTATTAGGAACACCGAACCTAGACACACACCGGCAAAAAGCAAATCGTAACAATAGTTAAAGATCTTAGTGTTTACTTATCACTGAATATGAATTTGATGATGAGTTATTGATTTTGATTTCTTTGAGCATGTGATCCCCAACCTGATTCATCTTATTATCTCGAGCTTATTTTATTTTGAAATTATTTGGTATTTGTCTTAGTATGTAGTAAAATTGTTTTGTTTATCTCTTGTATTTTCATGGCAGCGAATGAAGTTGTTTTGGAAAAAAAAAAAAAAAAAAAAAAAGGACCGGGCCAATGGGCAAATGCCAATTTCTTTTTTGCCCATGGAGGGCAACAAATTTCCGCTACCGTTTGATCGTTTTAAAGACGGCCAAGGCTCCACGATCCACATGTTCTGTGTAACATCCAGTGAAGTGTACATGTTGTACATGTTGTACATGTTGTATAAGCCAACTTCGTAAGACTATTTATTTATCCATGAGCTCAAAAAGTGCACGATGCATAAATGGGTAGTGGGATGAGAAATGCAGCTCCATTTTTCATTGTGTATGCGCAGCTACCTTGTAGAAGAATTATTGCAAATTCGGAATTAAGGAACATTGCACTAGAGAGTGTTTTTTTTTTTCCTTCTTGTTGCAGAGAGAGGCTAATTCTCTTTCCGATTCTGATTCTATGAGCACATAAAGAGTAATTAGCACGTGACTATTCTAACAAAGTTTCAGTAAGTATCATCTTTCTATTTGGCGGAGCATGTGATGTTTCTTAGTCTCATTAGAATTGTTAGTCATGCTTTTCAGTTGAGAACTTAGACCAACCCAGAGTGTGTTAACATTATGCTTTAGTACGACAGGGTGGGGTGATCATGTGATGAAAAGCATATGTCCAACTTATAAAACTGTTTTAAATCGACCATAACAACATTGATCGTGTGATATTTGGAACACATTGGAGCAAAGCACTTTGGATAACTTGGATTAGTAGTACCTTAACCATGCAATTTATGTTTGGGAGGGAGGGAGGGAGGGAGGGAGGGAGAGGGGCGGTGGGGAGATGGTGTTAACAGAAATCTTATAGACATGGTTTCGAGAAATTACAACAACAACAAAAAAAGAAATTTTTTAATAATCTTTTAGGCATGGTTTTGACAAATTCCAACAAAAAAAAAAAAAAAAAAATGAAAAGTTTCCTTTGGATGAATAGAAAAAACTGAGATGATCCTCTGAAAGACAAAAATTGAGGGGATGTGCCTGGCAAAAGGGAAATGCCTTACTGAAGCAATAATGATTATTGTCAGCGGTTGAAACCCGAATTTTATCTACCTTTCAAGTGTTCATCCGCTTTGCAAAATAAATAAATAAATAAATAAATAAATTATAATAATAAAAAGATAAAAACAATAAAAAATACAGTAATAAAAATGAATGAAAATGAAAAAAGAAAATACATCAAAAATCCTAAACTATACTCATTGTGATATATTTATTTCAAACTTAAAACCCCAAATTTGTATATTTATGACATATTTATTTCAAATTTGTACAATGTACTAAATGGGTCGCATTAAGATAAGTTTAGAGTTAAACTTGGGAGTATATGTGTCACAGTTGATAAAATTTGAGATTTTTTGTGGCTTTTTTTTAATGGAATATAATGATGAAAAAAATACATGACAAAAATTGAGTGGGGCGGTCTCATCTACACATTCTTTTAGTCATAATGTTCAGCCTACTAACCCCATGGGCGCTATAACATCTCCGTGATCAGAGGTAACATCATCTATTCTCTGAAACCGGATATGAACTCCATTTGATGTTTGCGATATGAACGTATATTGATACTGTTGCGATGATGTGAAGTAGGTTTTCATTGTTTGTGATGACTAAGAACCAATCATTCGTCCTAGAACTGCGTATAGGCATCGTAGATGAAACATGTATAAACTATTTGATTAAAAGCCTCATAGACACAAATCAGCAATTTTCTGAGAATATGTTGATATAGGCTGATTAGTATCGATTGTTTTGCTAGCCTCGAGATTCATTACTGATCACATTTTATCCTCACTGAGACCAAATCGGAGCATTTCTTTTTGCGTTCCTTTTTCCTCTGCATCTTTATGTACTCCTATGGTGGTCACCGGTGGGGTTATTCTGGCAATTAACGATGGCGGTCCGGTGTAAGGGACAGTGGAGGGCGACTGTCCAACCCATACCTAGAATAGGTCCAAGAACCCGACCCAGAGTCCTTTTCAGAATTGAAAATATTTAAAAAAATACAACAAAATAATAAATTTTAAAAATTAATAAATAATTAAGTAATAAAAAAAATCATTAAAATTTAGAAAAATTCAAAAAATTCAGAAAAATTATAAATCCTTGGAAAAAAAAAAAAACCTTACAAAAACTAGCTTTTCAAGTAGTTTTTTCTTAAAAAGTGGAAAATCTTTCAAAAACTAAAACTCAAGTGAATAAGCTTTTAAGGCATTACAATAGGGATTTTTGGATGCCATTTTTTTTAGAGACAATATTAGGTTATTTGTGTGTCTTTACTTTGATTACATTTAGTTACGTATATTAACATTTTGAGTGTTATTGTCATTTTTATAATGGTTAAGATGAACCCCAAAAGTATTTGATAATTTGCCTTGGCATTTTTTTTTTTTATCTGAAAACGAGGATACCTCATATTACTGATTAGTAGTAAATACACCAAGAGCATCAGTGCATAATAGGTCAACAAGAGCAGGGGGGATGGGACAACCAGTTCAAGGGAAGTATATTCATTCGGCATGCCTTTGAAAGCCAATCTGCGACTTGGTTTTTAGTTCGACTGCAATGGGCTATCTGTAGACTTGGAATTCTTTTTGCTGTTTCCCTGGCCTGGCCCAAGAGGAGTTCAACTTCCCACGTGAGTTGAACTGAAGACTTCATCGCGTGCACTACTTCGGCGCTGTTAGATAGCACTTGAGGAGAGAGAAACTTCTTCTTTTCGATTAGGTTTAGGGCTTCAACCATGGCGATTGCTTCGGCCTGAAGAGCCAAGGCGGCATCGACTGCTTTTGCGATTCCATCAACCACACGTCCCTGGTGGTCTCGGCAGATGCATGCTATGGCTGCTCTGTTCTTCGGTGGGTCTCTCTCTGGGTTTGCTGCTGTGGCGTCGGCCGAATCAGGGGTGAAGGATGCGTCCAGGTTGATGCAAATCGTGCCTGGGGGAGGCGGATCTCGGCGATCAGGTACATTTCTTGCTTGTTTCGACGAAGATGCTTTACAATGGGCTGCTCGGTAACTTTTCGTGAGGGCTTCAGCTTTGTAGATCACGATTTGGGGCTTTGGATGCTGTTTATTAAAGATGAAATCGTTGCGTTCCTTCCATATGCTCCACAACATCACCCCCGTAGTTTCAAAATTGTCACTTGTTGCTGAATCTTCACCAATTTTGCAGAGCCACTCCTCAATTCTCGTGAGGCCAAGGCGGGATATTCGGTTTGGGTGAGAGGTAGACATCCAGACTTGACGGGTCCAGGGGCATAGTAGCAACGTGTGCTCGAGGGTCTCGCTTTCGATGTGACAGATTGTGCTCGAGGGTCTCGCTTTCGGTGTGACAGATTGGACATAGAGTAAAAGGTATGATTTTTCGGTGATGTAAATTTTCTGCTGTGGCTAGGGCGTTGTTACAGGCATTCCATAAGAAAAATTTGATTTTTGGGGGGATGGTGGAGTTCCAGATATATTTCCACAAGTTTGGGTTGGCTGTGTATGACGATGATGGGTTTGCCTGCTGTAGAGTGCTTGAGGCTTCTTTAAAAATGAAATATCCACTTTTAACTGAATATTCTCTTGTTTTTGTATGCATCCAAACTAGTTTATCTGTTGTATCACCTCCCCCGAAGGTTGTGGCCAATATTTCCCGAGCCCTGTCTTCTGGAAACAGAGTATTGATGAGATTAGCATTCCACGTACCTGATTCTGGATTGATGAGTTCAGCTACAATGTGTGGCTTGTTGTTTGTTGTTTGGCCGGTTATGAAACCACTTTTTAACCAGCGATCTGCTCTGATTGATATATTTTTGCCATTTCCGATTTGATAAATGAGCTGAGGAGCAAGGGAGTCCCTGGGTTTAAGGATGCTCTGCCAACCCCAAGACGGATGAGATCCCGTGCCTGCCTTCCAGAGGTCACATTGAGGGTAATATAACCCTTTCAATAGTTTTGATAATAATGAGTCCGGGTGTTTAACAATTCTCCAGGTCTGTTTTGCAAGCATTGCCATGTTGAAGTGCTGCAGATCTTTAAATCCTGATCCCCCTTCCTTCTTTCTAGTTTTCAGTAGTTCCCATTTTCGCCAGTGAATGCCCGCCTTTTTTTCATCGTTTTTCCACCAAAAGGATGCCACCTTTTTTTCAATTGCTTTGCAAATAGAGAGTGGAATTCTAAAAACTGACATAGCATATTGTGGGATGGCTTATATAACTGCTTTTATTAGGATTTCCTTCCCTGCTTTTGATAACAGCCTTTCTTTCCAACTATCCAGCTTTGTATGGACCCGAGCCATGATCCAAGCAAACACATCTTTCTTGGAGCTACCCCAGTCAGAAGGAATACCCAGGTATTTTCCTGTTTTTGAGATTTCTGGGACTCTAAGTGCTGCTGCCATATTAGTTTTGAGGGCTGTGGGGGCAACCCTTGCTGAAGTATGTACCTGATTTGTTCAGGTTTATCGCCTATCCCGAAGCATAGCAGTATTGGTTTAAGATTGCTGCAGATTCTGAGACTCGACCAGGGTGCCGTGCAAGAAGAAGATTGAATCGTCTGCAAAAAGGAGGTGAGATAAGGTAGGGCAGTTTCTGTTCAATTTTATACCTGTGAGTGTGCCATCCTGAATGGCTTTCTTCATCATTGCAGACAGCACATTTGCCACGATTATAAAGAGATAAGGGGAAAGGGGATCCCCTTGTCTTAAGCCTCTGGTAGGTTTGAAAGCAGGTAAGGGTTGCCCATTAAAGTTGATGCTGAAACTTACTGTGGTAATGCACTTCATAATCCACTGCACCCATAAGTCACAAAAACCCATTTTGCTTAGGCAGGCTTTTAGTAAATCCCATTCTATACGGTCATACGCCTTCTGCATGTCAAGCTTTAGGACTGCACGAAACTTCTTTTTCCTATTGCTGGTGCATAATTTGTGCAGCACCTCCTGGACTATCAATATGTTGTCTTGGATCTGTCTGCCGCTAACGAATGCACTCTGTTCCTCTGCTATGATGTGGGGTAAAATAGGTTGTAGTCTATTGGTTAGCACTTTCGATGTGATCTTGTAAAGGAAGTTGCAAAGGCTGATAGGTCGGAATTGCTCTAGTTTTTCAGGGTTTGGGATTTTGGGTATGAGAGTGATCAATGTGCTGTTCATTGCAGGATCAAGATGGCCCGAGCTGAATAGGAGGTTTGTTTCATTGAAGATCTCCTTTGAAATAGTAGCCCAGTTGTCCCTGTAAAACCTGCCATTGAAGCCGTCGGGACCAGGTGCTTTAAGAGCACCAAGCTGCATCATTGCTTTGGTAACCTCCTCTTCTGTTAGTGGAGCAGTCAGGGTTTGATTCATCTGGTCATCAACTAGGTGAGGGATGTATTGCAATAGGGGTTGCCAATCTCGGGGGCCAACTGTTGTATAAAGATTTTTGAAGTATTCAGTGGTCATTGCTTGCAACTGCTGTTCCCCTCTTATCCATGCATCTGAATCATTTTTCAGCATAGTAATCTGATTGCGACACCGTCTTTGTATCGTAGTAGCATGGAAGAATCGAGTATTTTTATCACCCCAATGCAGCCAATGGATTCTAGACCTCATTCCCCAGTACATTTCCTCCTGCTGCCATAACTGTTCTATTTCTTGCTGCTTCTGTTTAATAAGCTGAGCCTCTTCAGCAATGTTTGTGCTATTTGTAAGGGTTTAAATCTCACTTTTCAGCCAGTTAATCTTTTTTCGTGCATTGCCAAATCTGGCTTTGCTCCATTTGGTGAGTTGGGCCTGTACATGCTTTAATTTTCCAGCCGCATTAAAGATTCTGTAAAGAAGGTTCATTCCACACACCACAGACTCTTTTTTTGCATTCCTCATCCTCAGCCCAATAAGCCTCATATCTGAATTGTCTTGGATGCTTGTTTTTTGGTTTTGCTAGGGACAATAGCAGAGGAGTGTGGTCTAATCCAATTGCAGGGAGAGCTTCACATTCAGCTTCAGGGTAAGTAACTCGCCAATCTAGAGAATAGAAAACTCTATCTAGCCTCTTTTTAACTAGTTCATCTCCCTCACGGTTATTTGACCAGGTGAAAGAACACCCTTTGCTTTCAAGATCCATTAAAGAGCAACGGTTGACAAAATCTCTGAAAGCATTTAATCGGTAAGTTTCTGCCCTTTTCTTGCCCACCTTTTCCCAATGGTATAGTATTTCATTGAAATCACCTAAGCAAAGCCAGGGTAGTGTATAAGATATACTGACCGAGTAAATCTGATCCCATTGCAGCATTCTCTCCCTGAATTCATTAGGGGCATGTAGGAAAATGATATTCATTCTCTGTTGTCTATCTTTCAGGAGGCATTGGGTGTATATAACTTCAGCTGAGGTAGATTGGATCGAGAGGTGTACCTGATCATCCCAAAACAGAGCTAATCCCCCTGCTGTACCTTCTGGGTTGGTGATGTAGCTATTTGTGAATTTGAGTTTCCTTTTTAGACTAAGCACCTTCTGTTCTTGGTTTTTTGTTTCCATAAGAAAAACAAGGTTGGGCCGTTCAAGAGTCACATTGACTCTTAAAGCCTGGATTGTCAGGGGGTTGCCCAGCCCCTGACAATTCCAGCTTAAGAGCTTCATGGGTAGTTTGGTGGCTTTTTAGGGCTAGCCACCAAAGCCCATTGCTCAGATTTATCTGCTACCCGAATGGGTGTTTCCACTAACTGGGTGTTCTCCACATAGTGATGTTTGGATGATTGTGCTCCATAAGGGCAGAATCTTTTGCCCTTTTTTGAGGTATTGGCCTTGACAGATTTCCCTTTCAATTTTACAGGGGATGACAGGTTTTGCCTCGCCTCAGCTTCCTCACGCAAAATCAGGGCTATTTCTTCATCCACATAGCTGCTGCCTCTTTTCTAGGGGCTTTTTTCTTCTACCATAGTAAGTTCCATTGTGGGCTGAAGTTGTTCATTTGAGTTTTGTTGATAAGTGCAAGCTGGAGGGCTAGTATTGATGGGTCATTTTGGTCAGTAGCAGGGTCAGGAGGGAGTTGAGTTTCAAGCACGACATCAACCTCTTCAGGAGGGATTTCTGCTTGCCCGTAGAAGATTTTGCCATATGGGCTTAGTCGGCGCACCTCGGATTGTAGCCACTTGCCGTAGCGGGGTGGTAAGTTTTCTTCCAATCCCGACTCCTTATAAGGTATTTCAGAGCATTCTTTGGCATAGTGTCCTATTCGGCCACATGAGAAGCAGTAATAGGGTAGACGGTCATATTTAAATTCGACCCAAATACATTTGCTGTCTAAGTTTACCACCACTCCTGTCTTAAGTGGGTTTGCAAGTGATAGAGTAACTCTAGCTTTGCCCACTTTGTAACTGCTGTTACCTTTGTCTTCCAGCTTTACCTCGACCACTTCGCCGATTCTGGAGGCCAACTCCTGGATGACATCATAGGTGACCCGCCCATATGGTAAGCCGATAAAATTGACCCAGAAATCACAGTGTGTAAAATCATAGCAGAATTCTGGAGTATCTGGTTCACATTGCTTGAGTACTAACAGGTGGCTAGAGTAACACCAAGGCCCAGATTCAAGAATTCATTGTTTCTCGGCTTCTACTTGAAAACAAAAAGAAAAGAAACCAGGTTCCAGCATCGCACAGGTAAATTTGTCTGTTCTCCAAGCCTTTTTCATTGTTGTCACAAAAGCAGAGAGGTTTAAAGTCGGAATAGTGTAAAATCGGCCGAATAGGGTTTTCCTGCATTCTGTAAGTTTTTCAGGGGAGATAGCACTTGGTAGGTTGATGATGTCGACAGCATTCCAGAGGTTGCCCATGCTTCTGCAAAGTGCCGCTAGCCGTCGGCTTTCATCTGTCTGATCTTCCATTTTGTCTATATGCAGGTAGGAGGTTCTGGATCGAAGGGGGCTCATGTTTGGGCAAGGTGGGAGAATGGGCGACAAGATAAGAAAGGGGTTTTTGAAGATGGGGTTCCAGCGAGGTGCTGTACGGAGGCAAAAGGAAGGAGGAGATCGAGAAAGCTACCCAGCTGGTAGAGGAAGGCTACCCATATGGTAGAGAAGGAGCTCCATGGTCGGAGAGGAAGAAACCCTAACTGAAAATATTAGTTATTTGCCTTGGCATTTTGGTTAGCACATAAAGTTTAGGTATTGAAAGAGTATTAGTTCTAGAACTAGTGTAATCAAGTCCCATCATTCTTAAGATCTCTTATTACGCCGAAAGTGGGATATCTTTCCATATCTCACTTGGTTTCTTGCTGACCCTAATATGCTAGTGATAACTCCAATTAAATGAAAATCACACTTCCAATATCACATGAGGTATGGACTCGAGAAAACTCATAGTAATTAAAGGCCGTGTGCCCAAATTTGACAATACATCTAAATCTAAATTTTCTTCCTCCAAGAGATAGGTCGCGACATTGTTTAGGTTCAACTTCTAGATATGCCCCCAAGGTACAACCCAAGGTACAAGAACCGAAGATATGATGTTAGAGTATGAATTCGATAGAAGTCCTAGTAAAGTGGCATATTCACGTATGTAAGGGATCAAGGGAAGGTTTTTGGAAAAACAATAGTTTATTAAGGGTTTGTTTGTTTCGGGAAAAACTCATGTTTGAGAAAATATTTTTTTAAAAATGATGACTTATATCGATTATAAAAATGTCTAAATGAAAATATCTTCATCATCCATGAAAAAAGAAAAGAAAAAATATATATATATATATATATAAATTGTTGTTAATAATGAAAATATATTTTGTTGGCTAATTATTTCAAATGATATATCTAATTATTTTTAGAAAAATGTCTTTCAAATTGTTCATTTCCCTTGAAATTTATTTTTCGACTTTCTAGTGATTAGATGACATTTTCCATGAACTAAAGACAATAAGCTTAGATTAGGGGTAAAATGATTCCTCCTTCTGTTAAGAAGGAAATCATTTTTCCTAAACTATCAATTGTGTTTGGATTCCAGCAATTTCAATTTCAGTAATGTGCACTTGAGTTTCTTTTGGTCCACCTTCATTTCCAATTAATTCAAGCATCACAATTAAATTTCTTTTAATTTTTCTCATAGTTTTTATTTTCTTTTTCGTCTAATATATATGTGTGTATATTCATTTAGTTACCAATCCTACACTCTAATTTCCTTTAATAAATTTCCAATTAATGGCGCTTAACTTGAAATGTCGCACCCTATTTAACTTTGCTCTATGAAATCGGCACTCCTTCCGCACACACATCATATTCAGAACCATCTTTTTAAGAACTTATTTTCCGTAAGTTTCGATCGGAATCATTTTTTTATGAACTTCTGAATTTTTTAATATTTCCCAATTTTCTGAATTTTTTGAAGTTTTTTTTGGATTTTTTTAAATTATTTATGAATATGGAAAAGGACACCCATTACTAGTCTGACCCGGTCTATTCTCCTAACCCACGGCATTCAGCCCATTATTCTTTTCTTTAGTCTCGGCCCACTCTTTTCTCACGTGCCCCAGCTCAGCCCCGAGCACTCGGCCTACCATTGTAACCCTTTTTTTTTTTTTTCCTATTTTTCTCCATGCCTTCTTTAGGTGCATTTGGGAGAAGCTTTTGAGAAAAGCCTTTAAGGAAATGTAAAGGCCTTTGGTCTAAAGGCCTTTGGTGAAATGCAAAACCTATTTGGTAAACCATAATTGAAAAGCGGTACTGAGATGTATATACAATAAAGATATATTAACAAATTCAAAGACTATTTTTTTATATATATTTTTTGTACTGAGATATATATATAAGAGATATATTAACAAATATAATGACTATTTTTTTTTAAATATTTTTGCATTGAGATGTATATATAAAAGAGATATATTAATAAAAAGAAAGAGTAATTTCATTATAATAAACATGATTACATATGCATCAAAGAAAGAAATAAGTTTTCATTGAAAATTACAAACATCTTCCTCGGGTACAATACAGGGGCCTCACCACACTGCCAATACTTCTAGGCTTCAATTTGACGTAAGAGATGAAATCCCAGCACTTCCTAATCCATATTCCCATACCCACAAGCCATTAAGTTACCTCGACACATCTCATATCTAACCACCACGAGCTTCCCTTCACTGTCGACATCACAAATTACTTTCGGGAGTCAGCGTAACGGGACTTTTCACCAACAAAGAGATACTGAAGCTGAGCCATCATGCAATGTGCAAGAAATTCCGACTTGTCAATCGATGTTGATCAGTCCAACTGATCAGGTGATCCAAATTACTATGACTATATATTCACACAGGAAGATCAACCAGTTCAAGATTAATTCCAAACTTCCGTTCAAGGCGACTCAAATTTTTTTCATTTCCCACCATCAATTTCAGCAGAACCAGGCTCTCTGCTTCGAATTCAAGTTGGGTTTTCCCAAAGCAACAAACATCTGCAGATTGAAAGCGCCAAATGGGCTTCCGAAATTAGGACAAAAACCACCGGACAAGCTTTGACATCATTCCTGATTGTGTCCGGGCGAGTGCGTAGGTAAAGGGGATAAGCTGATCAGGACTCACCGGGAGCGACATACATTTTTTTTTTTTTTAAAACAAAAACCAGGCAGAATAAATACGCACAAGAGCTATAAAAACTGGAATGCTCCTTGGTTGAGACATTTGATCAAACAGTTCAACTGCAAGCCCTTGGCTCAGGGCATATTGTTTCCTCCCCGAAAAATTTGCCGGAAAGACAGATCGAAACCGGCGTGCCCATATCGTCAATTCACTCGACGGATCAATCGGAAAGAAATCATGGGTCAAAACCCATCAATCTCTTGGAAAGGAACTGAAGATCGAAATCTGGAAAACATGCTTCTTCCAACTTTACAACCTAGAAAACTCAAACAAAACTCCTTCGCAAAACAAGTGAAACAAAACCGAAAGATTCGATCAAAACTCAAACTAGCGCACCTCATCAGCTTCCATCCCACCAAAAACAGCTCCTTCGCACATTAAATCGCACATAGATCTAATCATGAGCACCGAACACGCACACAACACTTCGAAGAAAGAAGAAAGATGCCAACCGTTCTCTCGGACTTGCTGCGGCGACGGAGGAGGAGTAGGATGGCGGCGGTAGCGGCGGCGGTGAAATGGAGCGCTCAAAGAAATCTCTCTGCCATGCTCTCTCTTGCCCTCGGAGAGAATGACACGAGAGAAGCGAGACCGTAAAGGCAAGCGGCGACGAAAATCTGGGGTTTTTAAAAGGGTGAAAGTTGGAATTTAATAAATTTGTGAGGGCAACAAAAGTAAAATAAAATTTTCCTTTAATCCTAGCATGCCGAGAATGCTAAAAAGCCTAAGCCAGCTCCCAACCTGTTTTGGGCTTTCGGCCTTAGAAATACTAACTTTGTCATTAAATCCCTTCCAAAGTTTTTTTCCGAACACTGTTATTTTTGCCTCAAGGTTTTTAGCCACAAAGCCCCTTGAAAAGCATTCCCAAATGCACCATTTTTCCCTGAAGCCGCCACCTTGCGGCTCCTCCTCTGCGAACCAGCAACCTCAATCGAGCCAACGCCGTTTCAGCCGCACTTCCACCAGAGTTCCGTCACCGCCGCCGCCGCTGCCGCCACCGCCTCCGCTCTCCTCCGTTCAACCCATCTCCACCCCATCGGGTCGTGCAGCCGCCGAAGCTCCGTTAAGCTCAGCCACTTCACTCCACCTCATCGCCTCCGCGTGAGATGATGATGATGATGTGATACAAGCGCCTTCTACCTCTCGTGTTTCGTCGATTTGGAAAGAGAGTCGGGACGGTTAGCTTTGAGCCAACCTATCTTTCATCTCCTTCGCTGTGCCCCCTCTCTCGTAACAAACTCGAGCCCAACTGCGGAAATTCGCACCCTTTCTATCTTCCTCGGTATTTCCGCTCGGCCTATCAAAGAAAGGTGCGATCTTGGTGTTGATTGATCCCTTTTGCTTCCGTTCTTCTCGCATTTTCGGCTCTTGGGTCGTGGAGCTTTTCGGGGTCTGATCTGAAGAAGTTTATGAGCAGAAGTATTGAGGAAGAAGAACTAGTAGAACTGGATGAACAAATGCTTCTGCTGTATTTCATTTCCTCGAAGAATTACAATAGGAAGGCTTTCCCTTTTATATCTCCATGGCCTCTCGCTAGAATCTGTTTTACAAGAGTTGAGTAGTTGAAGAAGACTCAACTAACTAACTAAAAAGGAACAACTAACTGAACAACAACTAACTGTTTACAGAAAAAGAAGAAAGCCTAGAGAGTATAAGCAGAAAATAGAGTACAAGATAGAGTGCTTTCAACAAAGAATTAATTCTCGGCTTTACAATCTTCATGAATCACTTCTATAGTGCAATCCACAATATCATTCTTTACTTCAATGGCTGAGCTGCTTATCATTTATTGAGTTGTAGCTATGCTGAATTGCTAGACTGCATTTTATCCCCTGCATTGTTGCTATATTGAGTTGACGAGTCTACTGTCTTGCTGTCATGCTGAGTTGTTGAGCTGTTGTTGCTTATTGTAGTCTTGACATCCCCCCGCAAATTGGGTAGGGGTGAATATCCAATGCCCAATTTGAGACGAAGAGAAGAATGTGTTATTCGGGATAAAGACTTTGTAAAAATATTAGCAACTTGACTTTTGCCGGAAACATATTTAACAGATAATGATCCAGAAGCAACCTTTTCTCAAACAAAGTGAAAATCGACCTCAATATGTTTTGTTCGAGCATGAAGTATGGGATTAGCTGTGAGGGATATTGCAGATTGATTATCACAGAATAGTAAAGTTGGTGAGTGTAGAGGAAGGCCAATATCTCTTAGAATAAAAGTAACCCAAGTAAGATCTGCTGTTGCTGAAGCAAGTGCTCTGTATTCTGCTTCAGTGAAAGAGCGAGAAACAGTTGTTTGTTTCTTGGCAGCCCATGATATGAGATTAGAGCCGAGATAGGTACAATAACCTGTGGTAAATCGTCTGGTTTGTAAACAACCAGCCCAATCTACATCAGAAAAACTATATAGATGGAGAGAACTTTGAGAGTGAAGATAGATACCAAGGTGAACTGTTCCTTTTACATAACGAAGTACTCTCTTTAATTTGAGGAAGTCACCTATAGTAGGTTGTTGCATTTTCTGACACAGGGTGTTTGTTGCGAATGCAAGATCAAGGCGAGTGATAGTAAGATACTGTAAGCCACCTATTAGGCTTTTATACTCTGTGGAATTTGGAAGAAGTTCAGCAGCTGTTTTTAGTGAAACTGATTTGAGAGAAAGTGGTGTTGCAATAGGTTTGCAGTCAGACATGTGTGCACGAGAGAGTAAATCAATAGCATATTTAGTCTGACATAAAAATAACTTAGTGGATGTTCGTATAGCTTCAATTCCAAGGAAGTAATGAAGATGGTCAAGGTCTTTCATATGGAATTGGAGGCTTAGAGAGTGAATGAGTGATTGCAACAATTTATCTAAACTACCAGTGAGAATTATATCATCGATATATAGCAATAGTAACACTGTCTCTTAAGCTTGATGAAGTATGAACAGAGAAGGATCTGTTGAGCTGCAGAAAAAACCAGTTTCAAGCAAAAAAATTGCTGAACTTCTCATACCAGGCTCGCGGAGTTTTGCGCAGTCCATAGAGTGATTTTTGAAGAAGACATATATGCTGAGAGTATTGTGGATGTACAAAGCCAGGAGGTTGTTCCATGAATACTGTTTCATTCAGGGTGCCATGTAAAAAGGCATTCTTGACATCAAGTTGGTGTATAGACCAGTGTTTTATCATTGCCACAGAAAGTATAATTCGAATAGTGGCATGCTTAATAACAGGACTAAAGGTTTCTGTGAAGTCTAGTCCTTCTTCTTGATGAAATCCTTTGGCTACCAGCCGAGCCTTTAATCTATCAAGACTGCCATCTGATTTAAGTTTTGTCTTGAACACCCATTTACAGCCAATAACATTCATATCATTGGTTCGAGGAACTAATTGCCGAGTTTGATTTTGGTGTAAAGCATCTATTTCCTCTTGCATTGCCTAATGCCATCCTGGGTCTGCTAGAGCAAATTTTATTGACTTTGCTTGTGGAGGAACTGAGTATTCGACAAGATATGCATATCGAGGATTGACTTTAATAATCCCAGATTTAGATCTAGTTTGCATAGGATGAGTAGATAGTGTACCTTGTGAGGCTGTTTGAATATTAGGAACAGCTTGTTCCATATCTAGTTCAGCTGTTGTTTCTGATATAGATCCAGGTGTTTCTTCTTGATGAGAAATGTTCTGGGAAGTAGACACAGCTTGATCAATAGGTAATTTAGGTGTAGATGCTGCTAGTTCTGTGATAGAAACAGCTTGATCAATAGGTAAGTCAGTTGTAGAAGCTAAGACTACTGGTTCTGTAACACTGGTAGAGTTTTGCATATTGCCTGTATGATGAGACACTGATGTGTTTCTGCACTTCGTGCTAGCAGATGCTAAGAATTTTTCTTCTTCAATCCACAGCTTATACAAATGTTTGTAAGTTGGATATGTTGTTGTCAATTTCTGAGAAAAGGGAAAGAATGACTCATCAAATACCACATGTCGACTGATGTACACATGACCAGTGGTAGGAACAAGGCATCGATATCCTTTACAATGAGTATTGTACCCTAGAAAAACACAAGTGAGGGACCTTGGATCAAGTTTGTGTTGAGCATAAGGTCGGAGACAGGGGTAGCAAGCACACCCAAAAACTCTGAGGTGATCATATCTTGGCTTATGCTGATATAACTTGCTAAAGGGAGACTACATCTTTAGCTTTGGAGTAGGAAGAATATTGACAATATAATTGGCTGTTACAAATGCATCGACCTAGAATTTTAATGGGAGTTTTGCATGATACAGCATTGCCAGACCAAGTTAAGCTATATGTTGATGTTTTCTTTCAGATATTCCATTCTATTCAGGTGTATAGGGGCAGGAGATATGCTATTGAATGCCACAATTCTATAGGTGTCTTATGAACTTATGGCTGACAAACTCTCCTCCCCCATCACATTGGAATATCTTGATCTTATCGTTGAACTGGTTTTCTACTAATTTCTGAAACATCAGAAAGACATCACAGAAGTCTGACTTTAACTTCAATGGATAGATCCAACTGAATCTAGAGAAGTTGTCAACAAAGATGACATAATATTTGAACTTTTGAAAAGAGTTCGCTGGAGAAGGTCCCCATATATCACAATGAATTTGTTCTAGGGGTTCAGTAGCCATGGAGTTCGACAAAGGAAAGGGCAGGGCAATATTTTTAGCTAGTTGACAACTTCTACATACAAATTGTGATTCTTTATTACACTGTATTAGCTTCTGATTTTTCATCTGCTTTAGAACATTCTGACTTGTATGAGCTAGTCGTTGATGCCAGACATCCTCTCCTGCAATCCTTTGTCTCTGAGTGAAGAAGGCCTCAGCAGTATAGGGATTCACTTTGTAAAGTCCTTTAACCTTCCTTCCTAGCATCTTGCTTGTGTTGGAGATGTTGTCATTCATGTATACCCCAGTTTTGTCAAAGATAAAGGAACAGGGATAATCATCTGTTAGTTTAGAGACTGAATGAAGGTTTTTCTTAATTTATGGAACAACCAACACATCGTTTAATGGTAAGACATTAGTTGCAATGTTCAACAATGTATTACCAATGTACTTAACAAGTAAGCATGAACCATCGCCAATCATTACCGTATCATTACCAGCATTCTTAGAAGTGTTTTGAAGAATACCAGCATTGGCAGTGATGTGAGCTGTTGCTCCAGTGTCTGGATACCATTCATTACCATTTGCTTCCTCAATGTGAAATGCAAATAAGGCTGTTGGTATCTCTTCAGCTTGGTATGAATTATCAAATCTATACCAGCAATGTAATGCATCATGATCAGGCCTTCTGCAGAGTTGGCACTCCAGTCGAGTGTTTTCATTTGTTCTTTCTATTTGCATATTTTTGTGAGGAGTTGTACTAGATGAAGGATAGGTCTTGATATCTGAATACCTTTGTGCATAACTATTATATGGTCTGAATCCTTGACCAGAGCTAAAAGCAGATGGGGCATTGAACTGCTTAAGTTGCTCATTTCCTTGTTCATAGTTTGCACTGTTGTTTCTGTAACTCATATTTCTTCCAGGATATCCAAAGTTTCTATACCTGTTATTGAATGTCCTTCCTCTTCCATAATTTCTTCCCCCACGACTATTTCCTCTTGAACTTCCAGGTCTATTATGTTGTTGTTCAAGGTCTCTGTTAGACTCATCTGTGTGTATGGCTTCAATTTTCCTCTGGCCATAGTAGGCTAGATTTGGATTATATTGATTCGGAGAATAATTCTGTAGCCTGGTTTCAAATCTCTCTAAATGTGAAATCACCTCATTATATTCTGGTTGTGGCTTTAAACAATAAATTGTTGTTTTAAAGCTCTCATATTCAGACCCTAGACCTTCCAAAACACCAAAAAGTTTTGTTATTTCATCCACTGGTTTCCCAATTGCATTCAATTGATCACATATTGATTTATATTCTCTGAGATATGTTGATAAATTTCGATCACGCTTCTGACAAGACTGCAGTTTTCCCCTTAACTCGAACTCCTTAGCCACTGATTTCTGTGTAAATCGATTAAGCAAGGTCTGCCAGAATTCATGAGCAGTGTTTAAACCAATTATCAAACTGAGTATATTTTCTTATAAAGCACCACTAATCCAAGAAGATACAAACTGATCAGTCTTAACCCAATCATTATATTCAGGGTTAATGATTTCAGTAGTCTGACCTTCCTCTCCTTCGACCTGCAAAGTTTTAGCAGGTTGTGCTATTTCTCCATTAACAAAGCCAAAGAGATATTGACTTCTCAAGAACCTGAGGAATTGAGCTTGCCAAAGGAGGAAATTATCCTATGCTAGTTTGATATTAACAAAATTCGAAATGTTGACATGTATAGGAAATGGATATTTCGGATTTCTTGCTGCCATTCTTCACCTTCCAACCCTTAGTAAAGCTTCTATTGTACACATAATCTCTACTTGTTTTTGCAGTATATTGCTACAGATATATCTCTGATGATGAAAAATCTAGATCAAGAAGAGAAACGCTAACTCACAGATCTTGTTAGGAAGATAGATGTACCACAGATCAATAAAGCTTTTGGATATGACTTCAGTCTTGTTGTAGATTCAGTAGCTTAGCATCGCCATGATTCCTTCAGGATACAGGGCTCTAATACCATGAAGAAGTTTATGAGCAGAAGTATTGAGGAAGAAGAACTAGTAGAACTTAATGAACAAATGCTTCTGCTGTATTTCATTTCCTCGAAGAATTACAATAGGAAGGTTTTCCCTTTTATATCTCCATGGCCTCTCACTAGAATCTATTTTGCAAGAGTTGAGTAGTTGAAGAAGACTCAACTAACTATCTAAAAAGGAACAACTAACTGAACAACAACTAACTATTTACCGAAAAAAAGAAAGCCAAGAGAGTATAAGCAGAAAACAGAGTACAAGATAGAGTGCTTTCAACAAAGAATTAATTCTCGGCTTTACAATCTTCATGAATCACTTCTATAGCACAATCCACAATAGCATTCTTTACTTCAATGGCTGAGCTGCTTATCATTTATTGAGTTGTAGCTATGCTGAATTGCTAGACTGCTTTTTATCCCCTGCATTGTTGCTATATTGAGTTGACGAGTCTACTGTCTTGCTGTCATGCTGAGTTGCTGAGTTGCTGTTGCTGCTGTTGCTTATTGTAGTCTTGACATGATATGTTCCTCTCTGTTCGAGTAAGATCGATTTTTCTCGGTGTCGTTCGAGATTATTTTTTAGCATGTGCGTGATTCTTCGGTGGTGGACTTGTGCGCAATAAAGCATTTGTTGAGTGCCTTTGTAGCTTGCTTGTTATGTGGAATTTGCTTCCTCAGTTACTTTGAATTAGTCTGCCTGTTTTGGAGTCATCACTAATTCAAGTTCTGGAGCTAAAAGCTTAATATGGGGAAAATTCTGGTAATATTTTGATATGTTAACATAAATATAATCTGAGTCAATTCCATTTAGATCAAGTTTTAGTTGGTTTTGGTTTTTTACAACTCATTTTAATCAATTCAGGAAATTAAAGTGACTAATTTTAAATTCAACCCAACAAATATGAATTGAAACATGGGCTAGTGCACTCATTTTGTTACCTTTAGAAAAAAAAAGGCCAAGATCAAATGATATTAAAGTAACTATGTACTTGACATGGCAATAATGTAAGGTTCACCATACTCAAAACACGCAAATCGGAATCCTCTCTTTTCCAATACAAATAATACTTATTACAAATGGCATATAACAAAATTCATAACAAATACAAGATAATCAAGCTAAACTTGGGAAGCTAGCACATCCTCAAACAACGGAATAATCTCTTGAAAATAGTCGAAATTTTGTCCAAGCAGGCCAGACCATGCCAAAGCAAATACTAGCAAGCACATATTGATGACCAGCCACGCTACTAGAGATAAACTTGTCTAGAGAAGCAACTCAGAGCTGAGAGTTCCAAAGATAATGTACAAATCAAGTTTGGACGAATGGGTTCAGTCACTTTGATCAGCGCTTGAGATAAATAACTTCACAGATGATATAAAATTGTAAAATCATTTGGCTCAACGCTTCGATATGCTGCGAATTGAAGTATTCAATGACGAGCAGCTTGAACGAGGTGAATATAATGTGGAATCTCTTGGTCAAGTCAAAACTTTCTTGTTGTTGCTCATGTTGTGATTGCCCATCGTCACTGTATTAAATAAAGAAGAAAAGATAGATTTAGAAGAGAAAAGAAACCGATTGCTTTGTCCCATCCTTAACAAAGGTCTGAATAGCTTAACATACCTTTGTGGAGTCGCTGTTTGATTCAGCATGGCCATGGAGAAGGGAAGTGAGTGCAGGATGTAAGAGTTTTCCTTTTATGTGGACTAAATTAATTGACGTTGTTATTTACCATTTAACGTTTACCGTTTTACAGGATTTGGTCTAAGGTGAGATAGAAGGTTTCTTAATTAGTCTAATATGGGGCTGGCTAGTGTGAGCCGAGTTGAGCCTGGCCCATAATGAGGGGGACTGGCTGGAAACTCTATAAATAGTGCTCAAGTCTCTCCTCTAACCCTAATTCTCACATATCCTCACCTAAGGAGTGTCAACCTAACACTAACAGTGAGGGAGGCCGCCTCATTGAGCGAGTGATACGGAGGGCAATAGAGGAGAAGGATTTGCACAAGGAACATTGTGTTTTCGCTTCTAGAACGATGGATCCTAAAACAGGTGCGTTAATCTTTCTATTCAATCTTGCATGTTCTTGTTCTAGTTATGGAGATCTTGGGGTTGCATAATCTGCACGCAACATGTGGTATCAGAGCCTCCATAACCCTAGAACTTGAACGCAATTGGTTTTGCCATAAACTGCATGAATTTACCCTAATTGTATGGATTAACCCTAATTAGTATGAATCTTGCCCTAATTTGCGATTTTCGAGATTTTTTGCTCAATAAAAATAAAATTAAATTGCAAATTTGGACTCGGGTTGACAAGACAGTCAAAACCATCATTGGCGCGTCGCCGGGGGACGCTGCACGCGCCCCCACGCGCCGGTGGGGCGTCGAACATGGGTCCCACGCGCGGCCACGCGCCCCCACTAGCGGGGCGTGCGACGCATGCAGCCACTAACGTCAGCGTGACGTCAGCGACCTAGGTTCGACCTGATGCGTGTGCCGCACGTGCCTGCTGACGTCAGCACCCGACCCGCTGAAGTCAGCCAGACCCAATGACGTCACCACCCGACCCAATGATGTTACCGACCCGACCCGACCCGTTTACCGACCCGACCTGACCTGCTCAACTCTTTGATCGGACTGGTCAACCGGTCGGACCGAGCGGTCGGACCGGGAACTGGTCGGACCGGTTTCGGGCCGACTTCTTCACACGCGCGTGAGCCCCACGCGCCGCGCACTCAGGCGGTGCATGCGGGCGTGTGGAGCCTCCTTTTGGCACGTGGTTGGCGGCGTTAGACTCGTATGGTGATTTCCTATCTTGTGGTATATTTATTTTATATGTTTGATGATTTTATTGATGTGAAATTGCATATGAAACCCTAAATATGTGTATTTTAAATGAATTTTTGAGTATTTTTCTTGTATTTTTCTGTGATTTTGGAAGTACAAGTGCTGGTTTACAGGTATGTTATTTTATTAATGAATAAAGCAATGTAATTAGCATAATATGTGATTTGAGTGATATTTGCCCCTATCACTAATGTTGAAATCACATGGATATGGTGTATGTGAGATGTAATTATATCCCTTGTATGAGAGAGTTTTAAGGATTCAATTGAGTTGTGACCGCCAAAGTGGCACGCTTAATTGGGTTTGAGAAATTTCGATCTCGTATGTTGATTGGGATGTCTCCTGTTCTAATGCGTGGTCATACTCCCAAAGGAGGTGATTGTGCATTAGTTCATGGAGGGATACATGATGGTGCGGTGGAGGAGTGACTGGTTCTAGTGGTTCATCTGCCCAAAGGTGATGAATTCACGAAGATTGGAATATATTCTCATGACCGCTATCATGTAGGGAGTGTACAACTACATGTTATGTATTCTGCCCAAAGGTGATTATGTGATTTTGCATGTAACTCTCTGGATGTTTCCTTTTTAAGTTACATAATGCTCACATGATGCTAATTGTTATATACCGCTATCTTTAAGTCACCTTTTCTGTAAACGGTAACTCTGTCACTATTGAGGTTCTTATTGGTTCTAACTTTAAGAAATTGAGAGAAGATATTCTGTTTGCTATGGAGATGGCAGATGTTCATATGGCTCTTACTGCTGATCGGCCGGCAGCTATTACTGCTGAGAGTATAGAGGACCAGAAAGCTCATTTATTGCCTGGGAAAAGAGCAATATAATTTGCTTGCTGTCTATGAAGCATTTAATTCAGGAACACTTGAAAAGTGGTTTGCCTGCGGACTGTACTGCTAGGCAAATGATGGAAGCTTTGGTGGCTAGGTACCGTGTATCATCTAATGCTAAGATAGGGACACACTTGCAAACAATGTTTACCATGAAGTATGATGATTCCGGTGGAGTAAGAGATTATATTTTGAGGATGGTTGATTTGCAGACAAAGCTTCAGGCTCTCATTGTTGTTATTCCCACTACCTGCATTGTGCATCAAACTTTAAATACTCTTCCTCCTAATTTTGGGATTATTAAGACTAATTATAGTTCCCAAAATGAAGCCTGGTCAGTTAATGAATTGATTGTCAGGGGAGTGGCAAAGGAAGAGAAATTGAAGAAAGACAAATGGCACATTGCTCTTTATGTTTCTAGTTCTAGTAGTGATAAGGGTAAGAATGTGAAAAACTATCCTCAGAAGGGAAATTCTGAAGCTGCTGGATCTTCCAACAATAAAAGAAATTCTGACAGTGCTAGTCCTTCTAATGGTGCTGGTCCTTCTAATGGTGCTGGTCCTTATAACAGTGTGGGTCCAAAGAAACCATTCCCCAAGAAAATGAGTATTTTTTGCTACTTTTGTAGGGAGAGAGGTAAAGAAGGACTGCAAAAAGTTTAAGGCTTGGTTGTCTAAGAGAACCAAAAAGAGAGAGCCTAAAGGTAATGATTCTTTGGCATTAGTTTATGAATCCAATCTATCTGAAGTTCCGACTAATTCGTGGTGGCTAGATAGTGGTGCAACTAATCATGTTGCATTTATCATACAGAGGTTCATAACAGAAGGACGCCAAATCAGGATGAATAAAAGCTCACTGTTAGAAACAGCATTGAAGTTGACGTCAAGTTCGTGGGAGATGTTATTCTGGTTTTAAATTCTGGTTTCAGGATGATGTTGAGAAACACTTTTTATGTACCTTCATTTAGGCGGAATTTAGTTTCTGTGTCTTGTTTGGACATGTGTGGATACTCTTTCGAAATAAAGAGCAATGCTATTTCCATCTGTTATGATTCCAATAACTTTGGGTGTTGCAATTTATCCAATGGGTTATATCGATTGAGTTTATCTCCCAACGACATGTATGTTGCTTATTCAGCTGAGAAAGTTGTTTCCAAAAGGTCTCTACCTAAGGAACAGTCTTATGCATTGTGGCATAAACGACTTGGTCACATCTCTAAAGAAAGAGTAGAAAGACTTGTAAAGGCTGATATCTTACCTACTCTTAAAGGTGATCAAGACACTTGTGTAGACTGTTGTAGAGGTAAGATGACTAAAATAAAGAAGAAATTTGTCGCACAAAGTTCTGACTTGTTGGAGGTTATTCACACTGATATTAGTGGACCATACACGGCTACTTTATGTAAAAATTTTTATTTCATCACATTTACTGATGACTTTTCCCGATATGGTTACTTATACTTGATTAAAGAAAAGTCTGAGTCTCTTGACAAATTCAAGATATTTCGGACTGAAGTGGAGAAACAATTGGGAAAAGTTATAAAGATTGTCAGATCTGATCGTGGTGGTGAGTATTTTGGTAGGCACGGTGATGCTGGACAACTTAAAGGGCCATTTGCCAAATACTTAGAGGATTCTGGGATAGTAGGTCAGTTTACTATGCCTGGAAGTCCTGAACAAAATGGCGTAGCTGAAAGGCGCAATCATACTCTTATGAACATGATGAGAAGTATGATTAGTGGGACCAATTTGCCTATTTTTCTATAGGGTGAAGCTTTGAAAACAGCTCTTTATATTCTAAATCGTGTTCCTACTAAAGCGGTTCTATTGACTCATTTTGAGTTGTGGACTGGACGTAAACCTAGTTTGAATCATCTTAAAGTTTGGGGATGTCCAGTAGAGGTGAAGTTATATAATCCAACATTGAATAAATTGGATTCCAAAACTACACAGTGTTACTTCGTGTCTTACCCAGATCATTCAAAGGGGTATTGGTTTTATAACCCTAATGGAGGTACAAGGATTGTAGAATCTCAGACTGCAAAATTTCTGGAATTTGATATAGCTGAAAAGGGTAGCTGCTCACAGACTATCGAAGATGATAGTATGGTGGGGATTACTGGATCCTCATCTCATCCTGTGCAGACAACTTTGGAGCCACCTGTAGTGGCTCAAGATCCTATTGTTGAGACAGTTCTTGATGTAATTCCTCAAGCGCCTCAAATTCATAATGAAGTTGAAGTAGCTCCACTCAGAAGATCTACTAGGGAAAGACGTTCGGCTATACCACCAGACTATGTTGTCTACCTAGGAGAGTACGATTATGATATTGGTTGTGTTATTGATCCGGTCACTTATATGGATGCCATCTCATGTCCTCAATCAGATTTGTGGCTAGATGTGATGAAAGATGAGATGCAATCTATGAAACATAATGGTGTTTGGGAGCTTGTTGAATTGCCTGAAGGTTGCAAACCTATTGGCTGCAAATGGGTATTCAAGACTAAAAAGGATTCCAAATGAAAGATTGAAAAGTTTAAAGCCAGACTGGTAGCTAAGGGATTCACTCAAAGAAAAGGAATAGATTATGAAGTAACATTTTCTCCAGTTTCTTCTAAAGATTCTTTTAGAGTGATCTTGGTATTGGTAGCTCATTTCGATATGGAGTTACACCAGATGGATGTTAAGATCGCTTTTCTTAATGGAGACCTTAATGAGGAGGTTTATATGGTGCAGCCTGAAGGTTTTACAGCAGATGACTCAGGTAAGCTTGTTTGTAGATTGGAGAAGTCTATTTATGGCCTTAAGCAAGCTTCTAAACAGGGGTATTTCAAGTTTCATAATGTTGTCACTTCATTTGGATTTATTGAGAACAAAGTAGATCAGTGCATATACACCAAGGTCAGTGGGAGGAAATATGTTTTTCTCATACTTTATGTGGATG
The DNA here is from genome assembly GCA_014182555.1 of Eucalyptus erythrocorys. NCBI lineage: Eukaryota > Viridiplantae > Streptophyta > Magnoliopsida > Myrtales > Myrtaceae > Eucalyptus > Eucalyptus erythrocorys. Next base: position 11,825,854 of record CM024601.1, read on the forward strand.
ATATTTTACTTGCCAATAGTGACATTGGTTTACTGCATGAGACAAAGCGGATGTTATCGAAAAATTTTCATATGAAAGACCTTGGTGAGGCATCTTTTATTCTTGGCATCGAGATTCGTAGGGATCGCTCATGCCGTTCATTGGGTTTGTCTCAAAGGGCATATATTGATCGCATTTTGGAAATATTCAATATGCAAGATTGCAAACCAAGAATTGCTCCTATTATTAAGGGTGATAAATTGAGTCTTTCACAATGCCCTGATTCAGATTTTGAGAAAGCTCAAATGAAGAATGTACCTTATGCTAGTGTGCTTGGAAGTATCATGTATGCTCGAGCTTGCACTAGACCAGATATTGCTTTTGAAGTTGGGCTTCTAGGCAGATTTCAGTCAAATCCAGGACGCGATCACTAGGTTGCTGCCAAGAAGGTTTTAAGGTACTTAAATAGAACAAAAGATTATATGCTGATTTATAGACATGTTCCAGACTTGCAACTAGTAGGGTATTCAGATGCAGATTTTGCTGGTTGTCAAGATGATAAGAAGTCGACAACAGGATACATATTTATGTTGGCAGGAGGTGCAGTATCATGGAAGAGCGAGAAACAGAAATCAATATCTTCTTCTACCATGCAAGCGGAGTTTATAGTATGTTTTTCAGCTGCTACTCAAGCTATTTGGCTCTGGAATCTCATTAGGGAGTTATCAGTTTTTTATTTTGTGGATAGGCCCATACAACTACATTGTAACAATAATTCTGTGGTGTTGTTTATTAACAACAACAGAAGTCTCAAGGGGTCTAAACACATGGAGGTTAAGTTTTTGATTATAAAGGAATCAGTGCAGAATGGTGACGTTGCTGTAGATTATGTTCCTACAGATGATATGGTTGCAGATCCACTAACTAAAGGCCTATGCCTATGTGTATTTGATCAACATGTCATAAACATGGGCCTAGGAGCGTCTTGGGATGCTGTTATTTAGTGAGAGTTATATTTTATTTTTCTTAAATAAAATTTATATATGCATTTGTTGCAATTTTAATGATACTTTGATATACATATTTCAACTTTTGCATTCAATACAATATTTTTGAATGGATTGTTCTTTTGTTAAATATATATATATATATATATATATATATATATTGTCAAAAGTCTCAAGGTATTGCTTAAACCTTGAGTGAAGGCTAGAGGCATTCGGTTATTAGCCTTCTGCATATGTTCTTGTGATATATAAAGAAAGGTTAACTATAAGGACAAGACATATGAGTTCATTGGAACCATAATGTCATTCTCTTGTAGCACAAGCTTTTGTGTCGCCTAAGGTAAGAGAATGGTGATTGACAAATGGATCTCTCTATGAGAGATGTTAGCCATTTGCCACACTACCATATTGGATCCATATCAATAAAGTTGAAAATACTTGTGACCATGGAAGGCTCTGTGTGTATACATGCAGTTACCGCCATGATTCGGTGTTGGAGACTTTATGGGATATGATTGACTATTAAGAATTATCTCTGGACCAATGTGCGCACATACAATACAATTTCAACTAATATAGTCCAAGTGGGAGAATGTAAGAGTTTTCCTTTTATGTGGACTAAATTAATTGACGTTGTTATTTACCGTTTAACGTTTAATGTTTTATGAGGTTTGGTTTAAGGTGAGACAGAAGGTTTCTTAATTAGTCTAATAAGGGGCTGGCTAGTGTGGGCCGAGTTGAGCTTGGCCCATAATGAGGGGGACTGGCTGGAAACTCTATACATAGTGCTCAAGTCTCTCCTCTAACCCTAATTCTCACATATCCTCACCTAAGAAGCGTCAACCTAACGCTAAACGTGAGGGAGGCCGCCTCATTGAGCCAGTGATACAGAGGGCAATAGAGGAGAAGGATTTGCGCAAGGAACATTGTATTTTTGCTTCCGCTTCCAGAACGATGAATCCTAAAACAGGTGCATTAATCTTTCTATTCAATCTTGCATGTTCTTGTTCTAGTCATGGAGATCTTGGGGTTGCATAATCTGCGCGCAACATAGGAGACGAAGGAGGATTTGAAGAGCAGGAAAAGACATTGCCAATGCCCAGCCCCTCCCTTGAACTATTTTTTTTCTCTCGAGCGTCTTCTCTGCGTGTTGGGTGTGAAGTAAAGGGGTGGGTTTTGTCACCTATTTATATAATCCGGAGGTGAGCCAGAACACTCTTCTTCGATGGGCCCTTCCAAACGATCTAACCGAAATTGCCCCTCCAAAGTAAATTGATCCCCGCATTAACTCTACTTTGGAGGCGCATTTCGGTGGATAACGATTTGTTGAGGGGGCAGTAGAGGCATTTCGGTCAGAGATGCATCGCCAAAGTAAAATGCATTATTTTACTTTGGAGGCGCATTCTCCAAAGTATTCTCCAATGTATTCTCCAAAGTAGCAATTAACTCTACTTTGAGGGGCATTTCAATCAAAAACGCGCCTACCTTGGAGGGGCATTTCTTCCAAAACGAAGTTGATGGATTTCGGTCAGATCCACGGTTTGGAAGGGCGATGGTAGAAGCCAAGAAATTGTTGCCCCGTCCAAAATGCAATAGATCCCCTATATCCACATGGTAGGGATCAATTGCATTTTGGAGGGGGGCATTTTGGACCCCATCATCACAACCGTGGATCGTGGATCTGATCAACGGTTGTGATGACAGGTGTCATTTGATAAATGTCGCCCATCGTCTCAGCCGCTTTCGCAGCCCGTGTTCAATTGAGCTCGTTGATTACGGAGCAATGCTCCGTCCCTAGAGGAGGAGGAGCAGTGGACGGAGCCTCCCCTCCCAATTCGTGACGTCCGAGTGCTCATGGAGGGCTTCGCACGCGCGCCCGGTTGTCCACTCTTCAACCCCCGTTCGATCAGAGCCAAAAACTCTCCACTCATATCCGGGCTTCCCCTTTGAAGGTCCTAACACTTCTTTCTCTTGTCGCTTGTCTATCCTTTTTATCCATTTCATGTAAACTAATTGGCAATGCCTGTATGTTGTAGTCTGTAGTTCAGTGGCATGCTCGATTCTCATATGTTGCTAAGTCCATTGGAGCAATTGATAGCTTGCCTGAGAAGTGAAACTTGATCTCTCCTTTCTCCCGTTGGGGATTATGGATTTTCTTCGATGATTACAACATATTTGGCTTGCTTGAAAAGCCTACAGTCACTTTCTCTTTCTTTTCCGGTTTGAATTTAATGTGATGAGTGGGGAGTTTAAACATCGCTTCATGCTTGAATAATTTGGAAGAGAGCAATGTGGCAACACTGTTACGGCAAGATTAAACTTTGGAGCATAGGGTTAGCATCCTAAATATGCTTATATATAAAAATGAACAAGGAGGAGCTTTTAGAAATATACAAGGATTGGTTTCTATTTATATTGGCTGTTCTTTGGAAAGGGCTGGACAATCTAGTGATTAATTTTGTACTGATATAGTGTGGCTAGAGCAATATGCTGCTTAGAATGGTTGCTTTCCTATAATGCTGCTTAGTTGTTTGTAAGGCACCTTCATGGGTGTTTCTATTATGTACTGGGTGAATAAGCATGCCTCGTGTGGATTTAAAAATTTCTTATTTTATTTTTATGTTTGATGATATTTTTTTGGTCATAGAACAAAATATCTACAGAAGTGACATGTAACATTTATATGAAGACTAGAATTTTAATGACTCATAATTGACTACCCCTATACCCAATCTAACCTGAATTTCAATTGCAAATTTTCTCCTTATTCATGGAAATTGGCATGATCAATTAGAACAGAACAAACATGAAAATAATTAGCAAATAAGAAATTACTAAAAAAATGTGACAAATCAAGCTTTAAAAACATACTTCCTATTATTTCTCCTGATGCTAGAAGTTTGAACTAACCTAGTAGAAGAGTCCCTGCCTAGAACAATACGTGTGATGTAAACTTGTGCTCTTAAAAGTACTAAAAGATCTGAAAATACTTGAAGATCCGAAATTGTTCAAATCCATCAAGATTTGTGGCAGTAAGACCATGTCCAACGCCATACACTTCGATAAATGAAGTGACCTAAATGAGTTTTGGGTGGAGGTTACTAAATGCTGTTCATAGGCAATTTTAAGTTGTGTCCAAAGGCCTCACCTTTTTCTTCCTTGTTAGTCCAACTTGGACCGTCTGAGTCCAACCCCCAAGTATTCCACTAGCCTACGCAACCAAAGAAATGACGTGACCCGTGAATTATTTCTTCTTCTTCTTTCTGTCCTGGTTTAGGGATGATTTAAGTTCTCGTTAATCTTTCAAGGTGGTCCATTCATGCTAGATGACCATGAGTCGCTATAAATCTTTTGTACGATAATTTTCCACAGTTTGATTAAATTTTGAGTTTTGTTCCACCTTTACAAAAGGAAATATCAAAGTTTCACAATAGTTTATGTAATTTTTGACGAGTAACCCACAAAAAATTATGAGTCTACCAAAATAAATTATTAAAATCACTTTCTATCTGGCTTTTTAGATATTCCTCAGAATGAGAAAAATCGAGAAAAGAAAAGCGTGACAAGTATAATGGTAACATTTTTATATGTTAACATAAATATAATTTGAGTCAATTCCATTTAGATCAAGTTTTGGTTGGTCTTTTTTTTCTTACAACTCATTTTAATCAATTCATTAAAATTAAAGTGACATTTTAAATTCAACCCAACAAATATGAATTGAAACATGGTTTAGTGCATCCATTTTGTTATCTTTAGGGAAAAAAAAGTAGGCCAAGAAAAAGATCAAATGATATTAAAGTAACTGTGTACATGACATGGCAATAATGAAAGGTTCACCATATTCAAAATAGGCATATCATAATCTTCTCTTTTCCAATATAAATAATACTTATTACAAATGGCATACAACAAAATTCATAACAAATATAGGATAATCAAACTAAACATGGGAAGACAGCACATCCTCGAACTGCAGAATAATCTCTCGAAAGTAGTCGAAACTTTGTCTGAGCAAACGGGATGATGCTAAAGCAAACACTAGCAAACACATATTGATGATCAGTCACATAACTAAAGACAAGCTTGTCCAGAAAAGTAACTCAGAGCTAAGAATTTCAAAAATGATGTACAAGCACCTATACATCAAGTTTGGGTGGATGGGTCCAATCATTTTGATCAACGCTATGAGATAAATAACTTCACAAATAATATAAAACTGCAGAATTATCGAGCTCAATGCCTTGGTATATTGTGAATTGAAGTGTCCAATGACAAGCAGCTTGAACGAGATAAATATAATGTGAAATCTCTTGGTGGAGTCAAAACTTTCCTGCCATTGCTCATGCTATTGTTGATCGTTGTCCCTATATTACATGAGAAAGAAAAGATTGATTGGGAAGAGAAAAGAAAACGACCGGAGAAAAGAAACCGACTGTTTTTTCGCGCTCTTAATAGAGATCTGAAGAGCATATTGACACGAATGAATTACATACTGATGATTTTAATTATTTAATCTGATGGGTTTGAGTTGGCCTGTCCGCCCATGCTGGGCCGAAAAGCCTGGCCCACAAAATTAGGGCCCATGGATGGAGAGATATAATGAAAGGGTATGTTTTTGTTTTGTCGGGGACGTATATAAGGGGGGGAAGAGAGAGGGAGAAGATACCTTTTGGCAAAAATTGACGTACGTATTCTTCTCCCTCTCTCCCTCAAAACTCTCTCCAAAAAAGGCAAAACAAAAACGAAGAACAATAGGCAAAAGGCGACACCCCTTCTTCCTCCAAGGCGAATTGCTGTCATCGAATCAAATAGGACCGTTTTTTCTCTTCCTCTTGGCGTCGTTGGTGTTTAATCTGTGGCTAACAAGGTATGTTCGAATCTGTGATGTGCCTTAGGATTGGTGATGCATATAGAAATCCCGGGCTCGTCTTCCGCGCAAGTTTAGGGGTTCGATTTAGGGTCGAATCCGGTTTCTGGGGATCCGACAATCCTAACATTGGTATCAGAGCATGAGTTTATGTTTCCCGATCCCTTTTCATGTTTTTTCCGACCCCTTTCATGTTTGTGGATGTTTTCTTATTGATTTTAGTGAAAATAAATTCGGTCAACACCGATCGAGGTGAGAAATCCCGACACCCGAGACTGTTTGTGCATTTTTCCGACTTTCTGTAAGTCGAAATCGACTTCTGATGGCACTGGACGAACGGTCTCGTCGAGACGAGTGCAACGAGTGGCAAAACGCCGCCAATGGCCGTCGGACACGCCCCCACGCGCAGCCGGAGCGAAACGGTGCTTCGGCACGTGCAACGCACGCGCCAACTTGGAGTAGGCACAGGCGCGTGCATCGCACGCGCGCGCGCGCATGTGCATCGGGCGCGGCTGCTGGCGCGTGCTTGACGTCATCGTGACGTCAGCTGCACGTGTGCCGCATGTGCCGGGTCGGTCCGTCCGACCCGGCCCGATCGGCGACCCAGCTCGACCGGCCGGTCCGACCCGCCGGCCCGACTGGTGACCCAACCCGGACCGACCGGCCGACCCGGCCGGTGACCCGACCCGGACCGACCGGCGACGACCTGTCCGACCCGGCTGACCGTTGACCTTTGACTTCCGCTAACCGTTGACCGTTGACTTCCATTGACCGTTGACTTTGACCGTTGACCGTTGACCCAAAAAAAAGGGTAGAAGAAGAAGAATGTGTTTCTTTTTCAGTTATGCCTATGTGGGTTATAAGTAATCCATTTTTATTATGCATTTGTTGCATGAATCATGGAAAATTATGTATTTTCCCTTATCTTCATTATGGATTATAAGTGATCCATTTTTAGTTCTGATGAGAGAGTTAGCTAATTATCGGTGGCATGATGGTGATTTAGTATCACATGTGGTCAAGGTCAATCAGATGATACAGGAAATCATCTGGAATGGTTATCTTATGCCGGATTTTGAGAAGGTGTCGACCTTCAAGAACACTATTCCACCAGAATGGCAAGCAGTGTTAGATCGGCTATGGGAGGTCAACGTGGTCCCGGGTTATAGGAGGCTAGTAGAAGCTTTTGTGAGAGAGTACTATAGGATTGAGCTAAACAAAACTTCAACCCTTAGTATGAGTGCCACATGGCGCAAAATGAATGCGCCTTGGAGGCGGCATGAAAGCTCTCCAAAAGTTTTTCCATGGTTGGCAAATGTGCCTTGATTTCTTGGATTTTTTGGTCGATAGATTAGGGGGACTTTCCCTATTTATTTCTTAGATTAGTTTGAGATGTTTTGAGTTTATATATCTCTTTCTGTGTTGATATTTTTCTATGTATGTATTACTTAGTGTAATGGATATGTTGTATTTTATGAAAGCATTATTCTTTTATTGGATGTAAGATATTATTTACTTTCTGTTATTGTTAATTGCTGTGGGTAGTTCATAGAAGTTTTTGTAACTTCATAGAATTTAATTTGCATAAGACAATTATATTAATGACAGTTTTGAGTTAGGATTTTTTGGAGGATGATTGGAAACATAGTGACCTTTTGATTCGAAACCTTACTTGAAATTGTTCATTAATATGATGGGTGTGTAAAGTGGATGCATAAATGATAGGCATTAATTATTCATGCATATGTCCGATGTGTTGGATCGATGGTTTTCGGCAAGAACTAAGAAAGTAACTCGCTGGTTTGAACGGCAACAATTGTGAAATATTGAATATGAAGATTCAATATGTGCTGGAAAAGCCGAAGCACTAGAAGCTCTTGACCATGTTATGGAAGATCTTGAGAATGCCGTGCGCCACCTTGAGCTAGTGGAGGACCACCTAACGGCATTGAGCCGAAAGCAGATATTTGCAATGCTGGTTCTAGCTCAGAAAGGGCTTTGAGCTCTAAGCGCAAGCGTATTGATTCGTTCAATATGTGGTCATGCAAAGGATCAAGTCCTCCTTGCAAGAAACCAAGAGTTAACCAACACAAGAGAGGAAAACGTCCTCAAGTGAAGAAAAAGTCAAGGGTAAGGTGTTACAATTGTGACAAGAAGGGTCACTATGCTCGCAACTGTCGTGAGCCGAAAAAGGTAAACACCTCTTGTACATTTGAGAACTTTGCTTATGTCTCAAGTTCGTATTGTTGGCTGAATCCAATCCTTTGTGGACTGTAGATTCGGGAGCAACGGACCATGTAGCAAAGGATAGAGAATCCTTTGTGGAATTCCGACGAATACCAACTGGAACTAAGTGGATCTATGTGGGAAACAACTCCAGAGCTGAAGTAAAAGGAATTGGCACCAGCCAACTGAACATGCGTGGTGGAGGCACTTTGATCATACATGATGTAATGTATGCTCCGGAGATTCGTCGGAATCTAGTGTCTGTTTTAGTGTTGGTCAAACTAGGTTTTAATATGAACTTCCATAATAGAGGTGTGGATTTGTTTTTGGAAACAAATTTCTATGGTCGTGGTTATTTTCTGGATGGTTTCATTGTATTGGATATTGACTATGCTAATGCAAATATTTGTTATTCCCTTATCACGTCTCCTAATTCATATGACAATGATGTGAATGTGTGGCATGCTAGACTTGGTCATATTGGCCAACAACGTATGAATAGACTAGCCAAAGAGGGCTTGTTGTGTAATATTGAAAAAGTCGATTTGCCCATATGTGAGCATTGCCTAGCAGGAAAAACAACAAGGAAACCATTTGGAAAAGGTAAAAGAGCTGAATTTTCTCTGCATTTAATCCATTCTGACATTTGTGGTCCAATGAATGTGAGAGGAAGGCATGGGGCTGTTTATTTCATCACTTTTATAGATGATTATACTCGATTCGGATATGTCTATTTGATTTCTCATAAATCTGAAGCATTAAGTTGTTTCAAAAGGTTTATGGCCTTGGTAGAGAATCAATTAGACAGGAAAATAAAAGCATTGAAATCTGATCGAGGTCGAGAATATTTATCTGATGAGTTCAGAAAATTATGTGATGAAAAATGAATAGAAAGACAGTTGTCTATTCCATATACTCCTCAACAAAATGGCGTTGAGAGAAGAAAAACAGAACCTTACCATGGAAATGGTTAGGTCCATGATGGCACATGCTAACTTACCTATCACCTTTTGGAGTGATGCATTATTGACAGTTGCCTATGTACTTAACCGGGTGCCTTCCAAATCAGTTACTTCCACTCCATATGAGTTATGGATAGGTAGAAAATCGGACTTAGGTTTTCTTAAGCCATGGGGTTGCGCTGCCTATACCCATGAGCCCTCTCACAAATTTGGGAAATTAGGTCCCAGAGGAAAGAAGAGTATTTTCATAAGATACTCTGAACACTCAAAAGGATATGTGTTCATAGGTGAGCAGGAAAGTGGGAGTGTAACTGAATTTGAATCACGGGATGTTACATTCTTAGAGGATGAGTTTCCTAAGAAGGGCGAAATAGGTAAAGATTACTCCCTATTTGAAACCATAGATCAAGATAATGATATAAGTGGGGTTCGTCCAAGTGGGAGTAATATGAGAAGTTTGATGAATTGCATACAACTGATTCTCAATTACAACCACATGATGAGACGACATCATCATTATCTAATCCTAGTGGGAGCATAATGGGAAATGATGTGCTAAGTGAACAATCTCCCATACGGCGAACAAGTTGCAAAAGTATTCCTCGTCGACGTTTTGACATTGAAGGGGAAACTTTTATGATTGCCCCACAAGATGAGGATGAGCCAAAAAATATACATGAGGCTCTAAATTGCCCTAGTAAGGAAAAATTGATGCATGCAATGAGAGAGGAAATGGAGTCAATGAAGTCAAACCATGTTTGGGAACTGATTGATCTTCCAAAAGGATGCAAAGCTATTGGGAACAAGTGGGTTCTCAAAATAAAGCGTAAAGCTAATGGCTCGATAGAAAGATATAAAGCTCGCCTTGTGGCGAAAGGTTATAATCAACAGGAAGGGATTGATTATGAGGAAATATTTTCTCCTGTTGTGAGATTCACCTCAATTCGCATTATTCTGGCAATAGTGGCAAGTATGGATCTTGAATTACATCAAATGGATGTAAAGACTGCTTTTCTCAATGGAGAATTAGATGAGGAAATATATATGGAACAACCTGTTGGTTTCATTACAAAAGGCCAAGAAGAAAAGGTATGTCGACTTTTGAAATCGATATGGCCTTAAGCAGTCGTCAAGACAATGGTATATACGTTTTCATAATGCTATGATGGCATATAATTTTACAATGATTGATGAAGATCATTGTGTATATATCAAAAGATTCAAAGATCAATTTGTGATCATATCATTATATGTTGATGATATATTAATTGCCGGAAGCAATATGGAGTTAGTTAATACCATCAAAAGTTGGTTGTCTTCTAATTTTGAGATGAAAGATATGGGTGAGGCTGCATACATACTTGGAGTTAAGATTTCAAAAGATCGTTCAAAGAGACCATTATCTCTTTCGCAAGAAACATATATAAATAAAGTTCTTGAACGATTTCGTATGCAAGATTGTAAACCCATAGACACTCCTATTGCAAAAGGTGAAGGATTGAGCCATAGACTGTGTCCAAGGACTCCACAAGAGAAGGAACAAATGAAGCATGTTCCTTATGCTAGTGCTGTTAGGAGCTTGATGTACGCTATGATGTGTACAAGACCTGACATATGCTTTGTAGTTGGAATGGTGAGTAGATACCAATCCAATCCAGGTCAAGCACATTGGAAAGCCGTTAAGAGAATACTGAGGTATCTGAAGGGAACTGCTGATTACAAGCTGAATTACCAAGGAAAGGATCTGCGATTTGAAGGCTATTCAGATGCTGATTGGGGAGGAGATTTAGATGAAAGGAAATCTACCTCTGGATTTGCGTTCTTATTGAACAATGGCGCCATATCATGGAGTAGTAAGAAGCAAACGTGTATAGCCTTGTCCACGATGGAAGTTGAGTTCGTGGCATTATCAGCAGCGATACAAGAAGGATTTTGGCTTAAGAGATTTTTGGATCATTTAGGTGTTATTGAGAAAGCTGCAAATCCGTTATTGGTTAACTGTGATAGCCAAGCAGCTATAGCGTACACCAAAGATCCAAAGTATCATGGCAAGACCAAACATATAGATACCAAGTATAACTTTGTCAAAGATATGGTTGCACGAAAGGATGTGAACTTACTTTGTACATACCTACGCATAGAATGGTAGCAGATCCTATGACAAAGCCAATACCTAGAGATGTGTTTTGTGGTCATGTAAAATCTCTAGGTTTGCGTAGAGTCTAATGTACTTGGATATTGTAATTTCCCGAGTTGTTCACATTTATGAACTTGTGTTTTTCATCATTAATGCCTATGAATCTTTTGTTTGATCTTTATGCATCTTAATGCTCAGTGCATTATATTGAGTTGAGAAAGTATGTCGGACATATAAGAGATTAGCCCACTCACACGGGTAATCGCCTCTATTTACTATGTGATAAATAGAGATGAGATGGTTTTTAAGCTTATTATCTAGGTGATAATTGAGAGCTCAAGCTTAAAATATATATGTCGCCTTAACTAAGTGTTAAGATGAGGACATGATAAATACTATGTCCGAAAGTAAAATAACCCACATATTTTACTTTATCTCGTCTAAGATGCCGATGTGAGTTCGATGAATTAAGTGAATGAGTAGATACGTGAACTCAAGTTAGACATTGGGTATGTCTGAACTATCATCTGTACGGTATTGAAAGAATAGACATACGCTCCATGGGAAAGGAGTTAATACCGTAATACGTATTTCATACTATGTATGCATGAGACGACCAATAAGAGTGGCAAAAGTTTGATCTCAACTTTTATGCCGCGTGAGACTCTTGAGGGAAATGAGTTCCTCGATTTTAGTCCCCTCAGGACTCTTACTTATTCTTAAGATTTCTATTTAGTGTTTGCTATCTTAGGATGTTGCCAATGGTCATGAGTTGATTCAATTTAATGGGACATTTCTGGAAAAGCAAGCTGGATTGAAATTGAGAGTTTGAAGGAAAGAGGAAGATCGGATTTGGAGAATCACATTGTAGTTTTGTATTCACTAGTCGACCAATTATGACTGTCTTTGGGATAATCATAATTGTGAATGCAATATATATCATTGTTAAAAAGAGATCAAGAGAGATATAAATGTGATTGATCGATCTAGGTACGCATACTAAATCTACTCGCAGTGTGACGCCCATTATGAGCTGCTATATATTCCTAACAGATGTATGGCAACGAGCTCTCAAAGTATGCCGGTCGCACGGATTATTCACCAGTATGAATGTTGAAAAGAGGTTAAGAGGATCCTGTTCGGCCCACCATGTGCGAGTGGGAGATGATGATTTTAATTATTTAATTTGATGGGTTTGAGCTGGCCCGTCCACCCATGCTGGGCCGAAAAGCCTGGCCCACAAAATTAGGGCCCATGGATGGAGAGATATAATGAAGGGGTATGTTTTTGTTTTTTGGGGGACGTATATAGGGGGGAAGAGAGAGGGAGAAGATACCTTTTGGCAAAAATTGACGTACGTATTCTTCTCCCTCTCTCCCTCAAAACTCTCTCCAAAAAAAGGCAAAACAAAAACGAAGAACAATAGGCAAAAGGCGACACCCCTTCTTCCTCCAAGGCGAATTGCTGTCATCGAATCAAACAGAACCGTTTTTTCTCTTCCTCTTGGCATCGTTGGTGTTTAATCTGTGGCTAACAAGGTACGTTCGAATCTGTGATGTGCCTTAGGATCGGTGATGCATATAGAAATCCCGGGCTCGTCTTCCACGCAAGTTTAGGGGTTCGATTTAAGGTCGAATTCGGTTTTTGGGGATCCGACAATCCTAACACATACCTTTCTAGAGTCGCTGTTTGATTCGGCATGGCTGTGGAGAAGGGGAGCGAGTGCGGGAGACCAAGGAGGATTCGAAGAGCAGGAAGAGACTTTGCTGGTGCCAATGATTTCTGATTTCTCTAGCTTTCGATCTACGTGTGAGTGGGAAGTAAAGCGATGGGCTTGGTCGCGCATTTTATAGATAGGGTCCCCCGCGTGTGCTAAAAGACAGAGAGCGTCGCAACAAATTCTTGACTTTTGCAGATCAATAGTTGAGATGATGATGGGGGACTTTCACCGTCGTGGGCATCTTATCAACGGTTGCGATGAGCCATATGGATCAAATCAACGGTTGAGATGATGATGGGGGGACATTCACCGACCTTGGCATCTTATCAACGGTTGTCATGAGCCACGTGCATCAGATCAACGGTTGAGATGATGATGGGGGGACATTCACCGACCTTTGCTCCTATCAAGGGTTGTGATGAGCCACGTGGATCAGATCGACGGTCGAGGTGTTGATGTAATGGTCCTGAGCAACATCATCATCTCAACCGTTGATCTGATGCACGTGGCTCATGACAACCGTTGATAAGATGCCAAGGTCAGTGAATGTCCCCCCATCATCATCTCAACCGTTGATCTAATCCACGTGAGTCATCACAACCATTGATAAGATGCCCATGACGGTGAATGTCCCCATCATCATCTCAACCGTTGATCTGCAAAAGTCAAGAATTTGCTGCCCCGCTCTATCTTTTAGCTCACACGGGGGACCTGTCTATAAAATGCGTGATTAAGCCCATCGCTTTACTTCACACTCACACGCAGATCGAAAGCTAGAGAGATCAGAAATCATTGGCACCAGCAAAGTCTCTTCCTGCTCTTCAAATCCCCCTTGGTCTCCCGCACTCGCTCCCCTTCTCCACAGCCATGCCGAATCAAACAAAGACTCCAGAATGGTATGTAATTCATTCGTGTCAATATGCTCTTCAGATCTCTATTAAGAGCGCGAAAAAATAGTCTGTTTCTTTTCTCTTCCCAATCAATCTTTTTTTTGCTTATGTAATATAGGGACAACAATCAACCACAATATGAGCAACAACAAGAAAGTTTTGACTCCACCAAGAGATTTCACATTATATTTACCTCGTTCAAGTTGCTTGTCATCGAGCATTTCAATTCACAGTATATCGAAGCGTTGAGCCCAATGATTCTACGATTTTATATTATTTGTGAAGTTATTTATCTCATAGCGCTGATCGGAGTGACTGGAACTGTCTGCCCAAACTTGATGTATAGGTACTTGTACATTATTTTTGGAACTCTCAGCTTTGAGTTACTTCTCTGGACGAGCTTGTCTTTAGTCATGTAGCTGGTTATCAATATGTTGTTTGCTTTGGCATCGTCCCGGTTGCTCAGATAAAGTTTCGAATACTTTCAAGAGATTATTCCGCAGTTCGAGGATGTGCTGTCTTCCCATGTTTAGTTTGATTATCTTGTATTTGTTATGAATTTTGGTGTATGCCATTTGTAATAAGTATTATTTATATTGGAAAAGAGAAGATTACGATATGCCTATTTTGAATATGGTGAACCTTTCATTATTGCCATGTCATGTACATGTTTACTTTAATATCATTTGATCTTTTTCTTGGCCTAATTTTTTTCCCCTAAAGATAACAAAATGGGTGCACTAAACCATGTTTCAATTCATATTTGTTGGGTTGAATTTAAAATTAGTCACTTTAATTTTATGAATTGATTAAAATGAGTTGTAAGAAAAAAAGACCAACCAAAACTTGATCTAAATGGAAGTGACTCAGATTATATTTATGTTAACATATAAAAATGTTATACTTGTCATGCTTTTCTTTTCTCGATTTTTCTCCTTTCGAGGAATATCTAAAAAGCCAGACAGAGAGTGATTTTAATAAATTATTTTGGTAGACTCATAATTTTTTGTGGGTCACTCGTCAAAAATTACATAAACTGTTGTGAAACTTTGATATTTTCTTGTGTAAAGGTGGAACAAAACTCGAAATTTGATCAAACCGTTATCGTACAAAATATTTCTAGCAACTCATGGTCATCTAGCATGAATGGACCACTTTGAAAGATTAACGACAACTTAAATCATCCCTAAACCAGAAGAGAAAGAACAAGAAGAAGTAATTCACGGGCCACATCGTTTCTTTGGTTGCGTAGGCTAGTGGAATACTTGGGGGTTGGACTCAGACGGTCCAAGTTGGACTAACAAGGAAGAAAAAGGTGAGGCCTTTGGACACAACTTAAAATTGCCTATGAACAGCATTTAGGCCCTGCATGACAAAATTTCTATTTCCCAATTTCTTGATTTCTCTGTTCCCGGCAAGAGGTTTGGAACGTAAAACCCGTTTGGTAACGCAAAATGATTTTTCTATTTCTGAAACGAATTTCTTCTTCAGAAATCATTTTGGGGGAGAAATGAGAAGTTAGAAATTCTAGCTTCTGATTCCTCAAAACAGAAATAGAAATTGTTTCTTTCCCTTACACCCACTCCTTCACAAACCCTAGTCGACCTCTCTCCTCATCTTTCTCATTTCTCCCCTCAAACTCCAAAGCTCTTCCTCGACCTAAAATCCGACACCGTCGCCGCTCATCTCACCGTCGCCGTTGCCGCTCATCTCGCCGTCGTCGTCGGACCCGGCTCCTCCGTCCGCGTCCCCAGTAGCCGTCGCCCATCTCTAGTCAAGAACCCTAAAGCGACTCCGAAGCTGTTCATCTTCGTCGTCGACTCGGACGCCGTCGCCGCTCATCTCGCTGTCGCCGTCGGACCCACCTCCTCCGTCCGCTCATCTCTGGCTTGATCAGTTTTCTCTCGGCTCTGTCTCTGACGCCCACGTCCTTCGTCGTGTTCGATGCCCTCGAGCCCGATTTCCCCATTATTTACATGAACATCGTCTTCAAGAGCTTCACCGAGTACAGGGCCGACGAGGTCCTGGATCGGAACTGGTGAGTTCGTCCTCTCGTGTTGATTTGATTCGTGGGGTGGATAGTGGAAATGGAGAGGATTTCTGGGCTCTGCTCTTCTTTTGTTTTATTGTATGGGGGTATTCCTAGGATCTATCTGGAGAATGGAGGAGAGCTTGTTGTTTTGATGTTTGAGATTTGTTGTGAAGGTGCGATTTTTCCTACGCTGCCTCGTTCGGGGTCGTTACTATTTGCTAATTTTTCTTCTTTGTCTTAACTTTTTGTTGATTACATTCTATTTCCTTTCATTGTGTTTCACTTAGCCGAGGATTTTGGGAGGGCACATCGGAACAAGTGGGGTTCCCTGGCTTGGATCGTCCACATTGTACCGACGGGAGGAACCGATAAATCATCAAAGGGACACAACTTTTGGGGTTTGAAAAGGTTTTGCATCCAGCAAACAGCAAGCTAGCACAGGTAATGCTAATCTGCTACAGTTATGTGATAGATCCATAGGCAGGCAGTAGTGACTCATGTCGGCAATGTATTCACAAGTTTAAGGCCAAATGATTGTTGTTATTAGCTTTCACTTAAGCTTTTTTTTTTTTTTTATTTGGTCGAATCACTTATTTGCTTCATCACACAGAGGTAACTTCTTCAAGTGACCAAATGTAACTGTGCCTTTCTTGAATAACCCTCTAGTTGTAGTGAGGATTCTGAAATTAGTGGGGCGCTCTTCAGTAGCAAAATCGAAGCAGTAAGTTCATGTGTCTTATTTGTGTGCTGTGAATATCTTTGTTTTCTGGTTCTCTTTTCCCTGCAAAGATGTGGAGTTTGGACACAGTTAAGTGAGATGTCTGAAGTTTTGAGTGCATGATGCTTTTACTATTATAGGTGCTGACAGATGATAATGAAAGATTTTGTTTCTGGTTTTGTGTTTCACATGTTCATTTTGTTGGCCAAATGTCACATTTTCATTATTGGGCCTGCAAAATGTATATTACCTCCATTGTAACTATCAAATTTTCTTTGTTTACTCTGACACTGTAGCTTTACTTTTTTGTAGATTCACGCCGACTATATTCATCTAGCTTCAACTCAGCTGGAAGCGCAAAGAAAAGTAAGCATGCATATTCGGAGACCATTTCAATTCTCCCTGTTTAACATAGTCTTTTACATTTTATTTTTTTGACTGATTAGCCATGGTTATAAGCATTACTTGTGAAGGTTTTATTTTTTTGACTGATCAGCCATGGTTATAAGCATTACTTGTGAAGGCTTCCCTTAGTTATGTTTTTGCTTTAGGTAATGGTTTTGAAGTACACATATTTTAGGAGAAAACCATGATAGAACATTTGTTTAGTTATTTCAGATTAAAAAATGTTTCTCCATTATGTTTTCTTTTTCTTTTTGAAAGTGAATTCATTTAACTCTTGGAACACTCTATTCATCTCTGCATGAATACATGTTGGAAACACCCAAAAGCTTGGCTCAGACTCTTGACGGTGGCAGCAACTGTTTCTCTCAGATTGACTCTGCTATATGTTCTTACTAGCTTTGTAGAACAAAATTAAAAGCGAGCACACCAGCTTTGTGGATTATAATTACAAGAAAATGGCACTGAGATACACCACCGTCTTATTTTTGAGAGCCGAGGTGGTGGAAGTTAGATACAATGAGATATTATAAAGATGGTTCAGTGGCTATTACGCCTATGCCTGACTGATATACTAAAAAAAAATTGTATGTTGTTGCTTCCCGCATGCATATTAGCATTTTTTATGATTCATAGAAATAGAAATTTTTTCTGTTATCAAACAGATTTCTGTTTCAGAAATAGAAATTTTGAGTTGTTATCAAACGGATTTCTTTGTTCAGAAATTTGTCCGGGGAATAGAAATTGATTTCTTGATTTCTGGCGAGAAATCAAAAAATTCAACAGAAATTTTGTCATGCGCACCTTAGTAACCTCCACCCAAACTTCATTCGAGTCACTTCATTTTATCGAAGTGTATGGCGTTGGACACGGTCTTATTGCCATAAATCTTGATGGATTTGAACAATTTCAGATCTTCAAGTATTTTCATCTCTTTTAGTACTTATAAGAGCACAACTTTACATCACACGTATTGTTCTAGGCAGGGACTCTTCTACTAGGTTTGTTCAAACTTCTAGCATCAGGAGAAATAATAGGTGTCGCGACCTAATTTTCAAGGTGCACCACCTAGAGTTTAGGTTAATAGATTGCTAAGCTTAAACTTAGCTCGGGCTCTCCCAGACCCATACCAACTCTTCTCATCAATCTTTTTACCATTCAGAGAGTCAATTGCTTTGGCAGCATCATCTGCATTTTCAAAATTGACAAATCCAAAACACTTTGATTTACCCTCTCCATCTTTCATTACAATAGCACTGGTTATGGGTCCATACTCGCCAAATGTCTTCTTCAAATCCTCATCTGTAGTCGATTCTGATAAGTTTTTTACATACACATTGTTGAATTTTGTCTTGTTAAGAGCAGTATCCCTTTCTTGCTTGCAGAGAAAGTGTCCAACATAAACTTGTTTATCGTTGATCAGCATTCCATTTAACTTATCTATTGCATTTTGAGTTGATTCTTCATTATCAAATTGAACGAATCCATAACCCTTTGATTGGCCTTGAGCATCATCGGCCACTTTGCAGGAAAGAATGTTGCCAAATGAAGAAAAAGTTTCGTGCAGCGCTTTGTGGTCGATCGTCTTGTCCAGATTCTTGATAAATATGTTCACAGTCCCACTCTTGCGGATGCTAGGATCCCTATGGGAATACATAACTCGAATGGGCTTGCTATTCACTGGAGTGAAATTCAGTACCTCCAAGGCCCTTGCCGCATCCTGAGGGTTGCTATAGTTGACGTAGCCATAACCCAGGGACCCGGGGGTGCTCAGGTCCCGGCAAACCCTCACGGATACGACCTGGCTGACCTGGTTGAACAGATCGTAGAGCTGCGAGTCGTTGACGGTGAAGTCCAAGTCCCCGACATACAGTGACGTCGAGAGATATGGGCTTGCGCCCCTGGCGCCGGCCGCCAGGACACTGTTCGGGCCACCGATCGCCCCCGCCGCGGCGGCGGCGGCGGCGGCCTGATGTTGCACCTGAATCTGCACCATTACCTAGTCCCAATCGTGAAGAAAAAGAATAGAAAACACGAAAACCCTAACCCCTAATCTCTCACAAAACTATTTGCTTTTCCTCTTCCCGATAAGAATTGAAGACCCCGCCCCACTTCTGCTTCAGGTCGAACAAAGAATCCCAAAAAAATCTGAAGAACCCTAAAACAATATAGCCCGGCCGTGTACATTTCCCGCGAAAGAAAAAAAAAATTGTTTTGAGTGCTTTCTTCGAAACGAGGGAGACGACAAGCAGAGACAAAAGTGAAGATAGGATCACCGGAGAAACTAGGCCGCCGCCGCGTTGGCTTTCCAGTCCAGCCCCGGCCTGGTTTCTCCGGCGATCCTATCTTCATTTTTGTCTCCGCTCGTCATCTCCCTTGTTTCAAAGAAAGCACTCAAAAAAATTTTTTTTTTCTTTTACGGGAAAAGTACACGGCCGGGCTATATTGTTTTAGGGTTCTTCAGATTTTTTGGGGATTCTTTGTTCAACGTGAAGCAGAAGGTGGGTTCTTCAATTCTTATCGGGAAGAGGAAAAGCAAACTATTTTGTAAGAGATCAGGGGTTAGGGTTTTCGTGTTTTCTATTCTTTTTCTTCGTGATCGAGACTAGGTAATGGCGTAGATTCAAGTGCAACATCAGGCCGCCGTCGCCGCCGCCGCTGCGGGGGCGATCGGCGGCCCGAATGGCATCCCGGCGGCCGGTGCCGGGGGCACGAGCCCGTATCTCTCAACGTCACTGTACGTCGGGGACTTGGACTTCACCGTCAACGACTCGCAGCTCTACGATCTGTTCAACCAGGTCGGCTAGGTCGTCTCCGTGAGGGTTTGCCGGGACCTAAGCACCCACCGGTCCTTGGACACTTTCTCCACAAGCAAGAAAGGGATACTGCTCTTAACAAGACAAAATTCAACAATGTGTATGTAAAAAACTTATCAGAATCGACTATAGATGAGGATTTGAAGAAGACATTTGACAAGTATGGGCCCATAACCAGTGCTGTTGTAATGAAAGATGGAGAGGGTAAGTCAAAGTGTTTTGGATTTGTCAATTTTGAAAATGCAGATGATGCTGCCAAAGTAGTTGACTCTCTGAATGCTAAAAAGATTGATGAGAAGAATTGATATGGGTCTGGGATAGCCCGAGCTAAGTTTAAGCTTAGCAATCTATTAACCTAAACTCTAAGTGGTGCACCCTGAAAATTAGGTCGCGACAGCTTGGCGACTCCGCTGGAGATTTGAGTTAAAACTCTTAGTGGACTTAGGCCAATTTTTCTTTTCTCTTGAAAAATATTTTTGTTTGGTAGCAAGGATTCCAAGTGCGTCCCTAACATTTAAGGTGTTAAATATTTTTGCAGATTGGGAGGTATAAGGGGAAGTGTTTGCTGACCTTTGTTTTGCAAGGAGGTGTAGGAATATATGGTTTATTTTTATGTATGAAGTGTTGCTTGACATAAACTGTTGTGCATGCTTTGCATTTAGCACTACACCATTGCACACACAACCTGCTGCCGAACCTAGGCCGCATAGGATCATCTAGGATGGTATTGAGATAGATACAACTTCGACCGCAAGCCCGCGGTACGAGTCGCCCATCTCAATCCCGAAATTTCATTCATGGTGCCAAAAGTACCTACCTTGATTCGCACGCCCGCGACTTGGGTCGGCTCTTTGGTCAAGCCGGAACCATGAGGACCCAACATAGTCCACGCGCCCGTGGCTAGTCCGATCATCCTTGTGGCTTCACTTTGTTAAGCCTTTTAGAGTAGAAATCGAACCACTTACCATGCGCATGTCTATGTGATTGTCCCTCATTGGTAAAGTAAGTTCTCTAAACTTTCACCCTTGCAATTTACTTACCTTGTCATATTATTTTGTTGGTCCATGGCATTAGGATTGTATTGAGTCTTGGTCAATATACAATGGGAATACCGGACATTCGAATTATTCTCCCTCCAAAGCAAGAGCTTGGCACATGGTGGGACAAGTTAGACCAAGATGGCCATCGATTTGTGGAATCACACATTGGCCGACTACTTCCATTGTTGCATATTAACATCCATGGCGGCCTCATTCAAGCACTTGCCCACTCTTGGTGCCCCAAGACTTCTACTTTCATTTTTGGCGGTAAGCATGAGCTCACACCCACCTTGGAAGAATATAGCATTGCCATAGGAAAGTCCTTGAAAGCTGAGTTAATTGGTCTGCCTATCGGGATAGATCCCGTTATGGCCTTATCGGATTTTTTGAGAATTAAAGGGGATGATGTGAGAAAAGTTTTAAAGGCTCATCGCAATACATGTCCCCTATCATCTTTTCTAAAAGAGCATTTTGAAACTAACCCTTCATTTTAAATGCGAAGGGTTTTTCTTTTAGCCTTCTTTGGGTTTATAGTTTTTCCTTATTACAAGAATGCTATTAACCCTTTGATGGCTCACTTAGTTAAACAAGTGTTGGAAGGAAAGAATTTTGTAAACACTGTATTGACTAAGACTTTCCTTTCCCTCACTCGATTTAAAGGAGATGGTGATAAGACTTTCCATTCCTCTCCTAAGCTTTTGCAAATTTAGTTTTTTTCTCATTTAAAAGGATTTGGTGGTCTAATGACTATACATGATGTCAATGACTCTAATCACCCCATTATGAGGTTTGAGGATAAGCAAAAGCACGCACCAGATTACCACTATTCTAGATGGCTAGCTTTCGTGAAAAAACCAACTTCCAAGAGTTTTCTATGGCATTCTATGTGGTTTTAAGTTCGTGCGGCATGACTCATGTGTGGAGGTGTTGGCCCAATTCCTCTATTGGGATTCACTGCAGCTTTGGAGTACTATCTGACTAGAGTGACTCGTCAGTATCAAGTCGTGCAAGAGCTTCCCCCAGCATTGCAAGCAGATCCGCTCCAAGTCAACTTCATTGATGGAAGTCGAGACTATGAAGATTTCATTCTCATAATCAAATCAATGTGGGCATGTGCCATCCACGAAAACTTAAGTGGCCCGAGGAGGAGCTAAAGGATAAGGAAAGGAAGTATTATGCCTCAACCAAGTATATTCAACAACACAAGATTCCAGAGGAGCTACTTCCGAACATACCTGAAGCTTTGCTGAAGATCACCAACCGTGCTGAGAATAAATGACTCAAGAGGGTTGCTGAGAAAGCTTAAGAGGAGAATAAGCGATTGCACCAAATGGTGTCCCGAGTGTATATTGATCAAGCTAGATGAAGTGCTTGAATCAATTTCGTTATTTTCATTTATAGATTGATGTTTAGGAAGTCAAGTCTTTTACTTTCCTAGTTTATTTGTTTAGGGTATCTCAAATTTCTATTTTGTTAGGCTTATCAAAAACTCCATTAATGAATAAAAGTTTTAGATCATTGCCATGGATCGGTGTTTTTCATATGAGATACTTATTTTTGTTCATTTCCTTCAATTTAGGTGGTAATGGATCCTCCACGCTCATCCATTATCATGCGATTAAGAGCAAGAATGGCTGAACAAAATGAAATGCGTGACCGTATGTCCAACATGGAAGATCAGCTCCGTCAGTTAGCTTCCTCTATGGAGCTTATAATGGCACAAATCAAATCCCTCCAAGTCAATCCGGGTCCTCCACCCGTTCTTCCCCAGGCTGTTGTCCCGAAGCGAGCAGATAAGTCCCAGTTGAGTGATGATGACATGCCTAGTTTAGAAGATGACCCATTCCCAATCAATGTGGAAAAGGGAAAGCTTGTCAACATCCCCAAGACGGAACCGGATGAACACTTCGCGAAACTTGAAGAAAAGGTGAAACAATTGCAGGAGTCACAGAGTTCACTCCCCTTCGACTTGTCGGTCTATGAGAAGGTTAAGATGCCAAAGAAGTTTAAAATGCCGGAATTTGAGAAATACGATGGTACTACCTGCCCAAAGTCCCATTTGCAGACGTACCACGTACGCATGGCCCAGTATGTCAAGAATGAGCCCCTCATGATCCAATCATTTCACGCGAGTTTGACCGGACCCGCGCTAAACTGGTATGTGATGAAAAATGTCAACCTCCTGGAGACTTGGAATGAGGTGGCTGATACCTTCCTCAAGCAGTATAAGTTCAACATGGACATCGCTCCTTCCCGAGAAGATCTTGAGAGGATGGAGAAAAAGAGGAACGAGTCATTCAAGGAGGACGTTGTCAGATGGCGAAATCTGGCTGCTCAAATCACTCCTAAGCCTACTGACAAGGAGTTGATGAAGTTGTTCATAAAGACCCTCCCATCTGAGTTCCGTAATCGGATAGCGAGCACCTATGTCGAGAGTTTCAACCAGCTGATTCCTGTGGGAGAACAAATCGAAATGGGGATAGGGGAAGGATGGTTTGCTGAACCGTCAAGTAAAAGATTCTCTGCTAAAAAGGAAAAAGAAGCTGTTAAAGACGTGAATGTGGCTTATAGCCAAGAAAGTACCAACCGTGGCCTGACCATCCAGATCAATGCAAGCCAGCAACAAACCACTAGTCGTCAACCATTTGCAAATAATAGAAGGGAGTTCACCCCTCTCCCTGGATCTCCATCCCAAGTGTTGGCAATCTTAAGAAAGAAATGCTTGCTTACTAGTGAACCAAAGCGCCCTAACCGCGAAACCCTTCGTGATTATGATTCAACAAAGAAGTGTGATTACTATAGTTGGGAATTGGGGCATTCAACTGATGAGTGTTTCACCCTCAAGCACAAGATCCAAAAACTCCTGGACACAAAGGCCTTTTCATTCCAAACTGCTCTGCCAAATGTCCAGGAGAATCCGTTACCGGAACATGAGAGTATAGTTAATGCTATCCTGGAACCAGACGTTGAATCCGAATTGAGTCACCATTCATTTGAGTTGGTGTCCACCATACATGCATCTCGAGACTCACCACCACCCACTCCTGAAGTTTCAAATGCTGCCTTTATGATGGAAAGGGTGATGGTTGGGAATGGTTTTGTTCCTAGTAGTGGCCTTGGAAGAAATGGTCAGGGTATTCGAAGTCCCAATGAAGCCCTTCAGAGGTCCCATGTTGCTGAAAGAGGTGGGGAAAATTCTAGAGGACAAAGACAGGAAAGGCGGAGCCTGCCACCTAACAAAGGGCAAGGAAGGCAAAGCTCACCACCCCGGAGCATTCGTCAGACGTTCCTCGGTCTTTTAGTAATGATGCAAGATGAAGTAATGGACACCCTAGGACAACCAAGTGGAGAGTTTGGGACACCTGCAGTGCCATAACTTGGCACGGGGGGATACTTAAGTGCCATAACTTCAAAATGGTACACTTAAGTGCCAATATTGGAGTAAAATGGAACACTTAAGTGCCAATCCGGCCAAAAACCGACCAAAATGCAGACGTGGCATTTTCCAGTGACATGCTTAACCGACGTGGCAAGTTAGTTAAAAAAAAAGCACACGTGGAGGAGGAAAACGACATCGCTCCATCCATTGTGCCTTTGGCCAAACTAAATGACATCGTTTTCCCTTAGGGTTAACGACGTCGTTTTCCTCATTTAGATTTTAACCGTTCGTCGTTCGTCCATCGGTTCATACCAGCTCTGACGTCCTCTCCATCACCGTTCATAGCTCGCCGTTCACAGGTCGCCGTTCGCAGGTCATCGCTCGCCGTCGTCGCTCACCATCGTCGCTCGCCGTCATCGATTTGCTCAGGTTTTTTCTCTTCTTCCTCTCCCCTGTGGTGAAATTAGGGTTCTGACTCATTTATTAGGGCTCAGACTTGAAATTTGGGGGTCGGCTTTCCCAGCTTAAGCTTGGATGGTATTGATGTGAGATTCATGCTTCAGATGTGGTGCTAAAATCTTATTGGGGGGGTTCGAGAAATGCCAGTTTAGGATTGGCCTCGAAATGTAGGGCTCAGTGTAGGGCTCAATGTCGCCCCATCCAATGTGATGTGTGATTTAGGGCTTTGATGTTGAATTGTGATGTGTGAAAGTAATTTGTAGTGGTCGGATGTGAAATGTGCGATGGTGATTGGTGATTGTTAGGGTTCGAAGTATTGGACCTTGGACATGTTCGAACCGAATCTCTTGTTGTCGTGGGGATGGGGACTTCTGAGTATTTTTTTAATAAATTGCATTGTTGAAATTGGTGTTATGAGGACCCATGCTTATTTGCTCTCCATATTTTAAAGGAATGCGACGACATAATCAAAGTAGTTGTTGGGTCTCATCTCTATTTGTTTGTCCTGAGGCCTCTTTTCAAGCTGCAGCTGTCAGACGACCTATGCATGTTCCATCTTTCTTCTTTTCTTTAATAAAGAGTGTATTGTCTGTTGTCTTTTGTGAATGTGGTCCCAAAAGTTAATTGTTTTTCCTCTTTTGTTGTAGAAATGGCTCATGATAAGGACTATGTTGCTGTCATCGTTCACTACGGCGGGGATTTTGCGATTGGGGAGGATGAGTGGGAGTATGAGGGGGAGAATGAAGGTACTATATTTGTAGATATAAAAAAGGCATTTTATATTGGATTTGTTAGGGATATAGTGACTTATTTGCCTTGTAGAGTGCAGAAGTTGCTGTACTGTGTTCCTGGAAAAGGCTTGAGAGATGGTTTGAGAGTTTTGGAAGATGATAATGGTTTTAGGGATGTCCTATATCATTATCTTCATGGCGAAGAGGTGAAAGTATTTGTTGAAAACAATAGTGATGGTGAGGACGAAGATGATGACAGAGATAGCACCCGAGTAAGAGAAGGAGGAGATGGTATTCAAGCTAGTACTGAGGTTAGGGATGAAGCAGGGGATGATGGACAGGACGGGGAGGAGAGGAGCGCAGATGTTGTTCACCAGAGCGATGGTGACATAGGTGATGTCACCATCACTGAATTAGATTGGGAAGTAGCTGAATCCAGTGATGGTGATGATGACGATGACAATGAAGGGTTGGCTGCTGGAAATTTATTAATCTTAAGTGACGACGACGATGAGGAGCTTACACAGTTAAGGAAAAAACAAAGGGACTTTTTGTCAGATAGATTTGCAACTTTGCAAGTAGCTGATGAAGTTCCAAACAGAGACGAAAGCCCTGCAGATATTGGTGTTGCTGGTCAGGAGACAGATTATGAAGAAAGCATTGACACCGCTACTTCCCAGGACGAACTTGAAGATGAACGAGCTGTGCGTAGAAGGAAAAGTAAGTTTCCTTCCTATGATCCATCCGTTGCCTCTCCTACTTTGTCAGTATGTATGAAATTTCAAGATGCTATACAATTTAGGGAAGCTATAGTGAAGAACTCCATTGCTGCACAAAGAAATATTGTATTCATTAGAAACACTTAGAAATTTGTAAGAGCTAGGTGTTCGCAGCGAAATTGTCCATGAAAGATTTACGGCGCGTTTGTTAAGAAAAGTGGGTCTTTCCAGATTAGAGCATACCAAGAGGAACACACTTGTTCCATTAATTTTCAAAACAGAAGGGTAACAAGTGCATGGTTGTCCAAGCACTTCTTCGACATGATCAAGCTGATGCCTAAGATGAAAATTTCTAACTTTAGGATGCTGGTGAAAGAGCATGTAGGCATCAATGTATCTAGGACTCAGTGCAAAAGAGCAAAGCAAAAGGTGATAAAGATACTTATTGGTTAGTATGCTAAGGAATATGGGCAGGTGTGGGAGTATGCTTGGGAGTGTAGGCTGTAAAACCCTACAAGTAGAGTGTTTGTAGAGGTGGTTGAGAGACCGCTTCTTGATCATGGGACCAAGTTTGATAAGTTTTATGTGTGCTTTGATGCATGCAGACGGGGATTTTTAGCTGGTTGTAGATGGATTATAGGATTGGACGTTGTTTCTTGAAGGGCTTGTGCAAGGGAGAATTGTTGGCGACGATTGGAAGAGATGCGAATAATCAAATGTTCCCACTAGCTTGGGCTATTGTAAAGATTGAGACAAGGACAATTGGTCCTGGTTCTTGAAAAATCTGATGGCGGACTTGGAGATAACAAACGAGGAAGGGTGAGCATTCATGAGCGACCAACAGAAGGTAATGTTTGCTTTTTGAAAAATTTAGTCAATAGTTTGCTTTGTAATATGAACATGTAATTTGCTCTAGTCTTTCTTACTTTGAATTATTGTAGGGATTGGTTCCGGCGGTAGTAGAGTTGTTGCCCCATGCTGAACATCGAATGTGTGCGCGGCACATATACGGAAATTAGGCAAAGACCTAAAAAGGGGATAAGCTGTAGTCGCAATTTTGGCAATTAGCAAAGAGTGCAAACATGGTTGACTTTAGGATAGCCAAAGAATAACTTCTTCAGTTGACAAAGAAAGGTTGTGCTACCTTATTTCAACTAGAACCGAAGCATTGGTGCAGGGCATTCTTCAGTGAGGAGTTCAAGTGCAATAGCGTCGACAACAACATTTGTGAAGTATTTAATTCGACGATAATAGATGCCAGATGCAAACCAGTCATCTCAATGCTTGAAGATATATGAGTTGCAGTTATGACTCGGCTGCAGAAACAAAGAGATGAGGCTGCAAAGTGGACAAGACAATACGGTCCTAGGATTGCTAAGAAATTGGATAAGAATTTTGCTGCAAGCAAGCATTGTCATCCCATTTGGAATGGAGATGACGGATATGAGCTTATGAATGGTGGTAATAAGTATGTTGTCAATCTAGGAAGTAGGAAGTGTTCCTATAGAGCATGGCAAGTAGTGGAATTCCATGTGCACATGCCATATGTGCCATCCAGTTGAAGGGCGACAATACAGATGATTACATTGATGATTGGTACCATAAATCAAAATACCTTGCTTCCTATCAGTTCATGATGTAGCCAATAAGAAGCAGCAAGTTTTGGGAGCCCACAAATCATGAAGCACCTCAACCTCTGCCACTAAAGAAGAAAATTGGAAGGGCAAAACGAAGATGGAGAATGACGGAGGGAGAAGTCTCGGGTCAGCACAGAATGAGCAGGCAGGGTGCAAAGATAACATGCTCTTATTGTCGCGTAGCAGGCCACAATATTAAGGGTTGTCAACTAAGGAAGCAACAACAACCGTTGAGGCAAGGTGAAGGGCCTAGTGAAGAGATAGTTCGAGAGATGCAAACAACAGGGCCAAGTGAGTCGACTGTTCTTCAGTCGACAACTTGAACCCCGGTAAGTCATGAAATTTATTTTATGTTTATGTTGCTTTGTCGTTTATCATAACACCTTGTATATAATGTGTTTATTAGGTCACAAGAACCCCAGAAAGTCATGAAATTGAACAGCCTGTTCGAAGAACACAAGCTAGAAGATGGCCAGCTGAAGGATTGGCCCAAGCAGCATCACGGCCAGCTGAAGGATTGGCCCAAGCAGCATCACGGCTAGTTCAGTCGACTGTTCTTCAGCAGCGAAAGAAATACCCAGTGCTAAATTCAACCATTTGTATTCGGTTTTTCCATTTTCTTTACATTATTATATTTATGGTGTCTTTTGCCTTTTTCTCAGGTTCGAAGAAAGCAAGTTGGAACTCAACTGCCAACCGATGGCCAAGAGTCACCTCAAGGGTTACCACAGGGGCCACCAGAAGAATCACAATCACTATAAGGGGCACCACAAGTAACACCACCAGTACCACCAGAAGGCCCAAAAGAAGGAGGTGTCCCTGAAGTTGAAGGGCTACACAGAAGGACAACTAGAAGAAGGCCAGGTGAAGGGGCAGCTACACAAAGGCCATCTAGAAGACGCCCAACTGAAGAATTGGTCGAAGAAGCCCCGGCTGTAACTGAAGGGCCCAAGAAAGCAAGAAAAAGAGCCAACAAGGAACACATTCCTAAAAGTGATGCCCCTATTCAAACAAGAGGGGCACTTGGGAAGAGGTTCAAACAATATGGCTATGGCATTTACACAGATGAGCGTACTGGAACAGTTATTCTGAATGTAAGTTTTATTTATTGATTGCATTTAATTTAATTTATGCTGTAGACTTTTGCTGATAATTTATTGTTTTTTTGTAGCCGAGGAGAAGTTCAGAGGTTCTTATCTCAGGCCCAACTCAAGAATCAACGGCTGCACCAACAAGAAAGAAAACATCAACTGCGCCGACAAGAAAGAAGAGAAAGAACCCAGTTGCAGCTCCTCTTGAATCAATTCGGCCTGGGACATTTGCAGCTCCATCTGAGTCAGTGGTTACTGACAAGGTTGAAGAAGAAGTTGCACGTCTAATTAGAAAGAGTGCAAGAATTATGAATCGAGTGCAAGGCCCATCGAAAGGAGCACGAACAGGGGGTGTTGTGCATATCGATTGATGAGATGGTGGAGGAACTTAGGAGTCAAAACAGTTATGTAAACGTTGTGTTGCTTGATGAGATGGTGGAACTTGCTATGGATGGCATCTTTTTTTTTTTTTTTTTTCCTTTAGTTTGTCATTGATGTCGTGACACTTAATTTCAATATCAATGAAATGGATCTTGCACTGCTTGTCAATTTTTGCTGTTTGTCATGGATTTTGCTTTTACTTGTTGCTGCTATTGTTGTTGGTGTTCTGTGGTGATAGCTGGAGTGCTAGTGTGGCTGTGGGGGGTGGATGGTGATGTTTTGTGGTAGTGAGTTTGTTGTTGGGGTGCTAATGTGGTGGCTGGGGTGCTGGTGTGGCTGGTGGTGATGTCCGGTGATTATAGGTTTGTGATGGAAGTTATAGGCTTATGCTACACCTACACCTGGTGCAAGTGTGCAGTTTGCACATCTTACACCATGTGTACTGGTGCAAGCTAGTGCAGCTTGCACTAGTACTTTGTGCAACAACACCACCAGCATGGTGATGGCTGGAGCACCTAGTGTGTAGTGTGGCTAGTGGTGATTGTTGGTGGCGTAGCCGGTGGTGGTGGCGGTGCAATTTTTAGAGAAAACCCGCAAAAAAAAAAAAAAAAAATTGGCACTTAACTGGTCATATTCTAAAAAACTTGGCACTTGACTGTTCCATTTTAATTACAACTGACACTTAACTGATCACTTTAATAATAACTTGACACTTAAATGGTCCTTTTTTCATCGCGACTAGCACTTAAGTGATTGCTAAATACAACTTATGGCACTCGGGTAATCACTCAAGTTTGTCTTGTGTATATGTCGTTGGTCTGCATCAAAACAGAGAAGATGGTGGTAATAAAACTTTTGGCAACTCCATATGACAGCACAAACAACAACAAAGCCACAATGATCTTGTGGAACAGCACAAACTTCTTCGAATCTTTCAAAAAGAAAAAAGCCTACGTTTAATCCAGAACAACACTATTTTTAACTATGGCAATCGAAGAAACTTTTTCTTATTTTCAAGTGCTTTACATTTCATCATAAACTACAATAGACAACAAAATAACACCATAATAAACGCTTGGTAACACTTTTGTTCAATTTTCATCATTGAGACTTCATTCTTGAAAGGTTTAGTTGAAGATGCTTGAGCGTGTATTGAGACTTCATTCTTGAAAAGTTTAACTAAAGACGCTTGAGCTTGCATTGAGTCAACCTCGTCCAAGTCGTCCACGAACACAAATGGAGATTGCTGTCTTTTATGAAGTAGATCCAATATCACCTTTGTCTAAAAGGGCCCTGGCCCACAAGAGTAACTCATTTATCGCTTTCCCACATTCCCTTGCGTGGGAATTTTTATTGTTTTCTAGGAATTATTATCGCTATCTAGCAATTATTTTCGATTTCTTTTAGGACTTGAATTCGCATTTTCCATTCAATAAATGTAATTGATTGATGAATATCAATAAAATTACAAGTTTTATTTTGAGGGCATGATGAGGTACACCAAACCAGCCCAGCGATGATATCCAGTCGATAAAACAAAAGAAAAATCCAAGGAGAACTCTGAGGCATGGGCTTCATCATGCTTTCTCATGTCAAAATACTTTTGCAAATGCTTTTCAAAAATCTTTCAAAAAAAATCTTTCAAAAATACAAATTACTTTGTTTGTTTGTCTGATTTATCTACTTTCTATTTCAGGGATAATCTATAGCATGTAAAGATGTGGAAGTGGTCCAATCCAATTCTAAATCCTAGGGGCAAGTTTGCTCCAAATTACAATGGGCCGTATGTGGTGAATTTTCTATAGGTGCTTTGATCTTGGCAGAAAAGGATGGTCGTGAATTTTCCACTCTAGTTAATTCTCATGCTGTCAAGAAGTATTATCCATGATTGAATTTACTGTGTCTTGTTTTGAACTGCAAGCATTTCTATGATGAATAAATTGCCTCAACGAGTTGCAAATTCAATTATTCAAATTTGTTGCAAATTTTGCATGTTCTCCATGATGGATTATGTGAGGTAAATTGAATGTGTCAAATGGGATACCTTGGAATGATGAAAAGCAAGCCTTATTCCATACACTATTTCATACACTAATCCCTAGTGAGTTGTGCGAAAAAATTCCATGCTCGCAAGGAAAAGGGCGGTCTCGCAAAGAGTACGTTATCCAAAGTGATGAAAGGCAATTTCTTTCTCTACCAAAAACACTACAAGTATATTCATTGTTTAGCCCTTTGAGCCCACACACATGAAAGACTTTCAAATTACCCCTATCAAGGATCATCCCATATTGGGACAAATTTGAAATCAAGGATAGGAATTTTCTTACTTACACTTGTTTCAATCTTCAAGTATTACTTTCGCGGTGTAACTAGTACGATAATTGAAGTGCCTTAAAATGATGAAGAGCGGTCATTTCTCTACCCTATACACTTTTATCTATTGCATAGCCCACTTGAGCTTATGAATTCATTTCATATTAAACCCAGTTAGTGATCATCCCCCACATTGGGGCAAGACAAAAACATTCAAGTGGCATGAACTAGAATGCAGACAAAAATAGATATTTTTGTTCAAAAAAAAGTGCAAAAATGGGGGCATGAAAAAAGCAGTGTGCCTGGTAAAAGTAAGGCTGATGCCCAAAAGAAAAAAGAGTAAAACGCCTGTTATGGTGATTCACACCCCAAACAAGGCGGTATTAAAAAGAGAGAAAAAAAAAAAAAAAAACTCAAATGCCGTTGCAATCAATGAGTGCAAAGAAAATCTTCGACATTGAAGAAGAAAATTGGTGGAAATGTCAAGATGATCACCAGCCTTTACCCTCTAAACACTTTTTGACCCTAATGATCCTTTCGTTTCTTAACCCATGAACCAAGCTTACGTTACGTCCCTTGCAAAGTCTCTTCAGATTAGGGCACTTAAATTAACGTAAAAGTTCATATGTTCAAAAGCATAGCTCGAAGAAGTGTGATTAAGATAATTTCTGCCTCATTTCTTGTGTTTCTTGACTTGTAAACCCCAAAATAATTGCAGAATATCTCTCATTTTTAAGCTTGACTCAAAGAGTCCCCTTTGTTAAGCCATTGACCAAGCCCACATTACGGTCCCTCTTAAAAGACCTCTCAGATTGGTAAGATCGTACCACTTGCGAGACTGCTTGGACCCTTGTTTGGCATGACAATGGTGAGATAGAGTGATTGATAAAATCCTGCATCAAAGGTCAGGATCAAATAGCCATTTAGTGAGGATGAGAGAAAAAGTCCTTTCAGACCAAAGGATCCCTCATTTGACACATACATGACACTCATGTGTTCAGAATAGAAATTAAATAATGCAAAATTAATGGAAATTATCATGAACTTCCATTAAATTGATGCATGTTTGATTGCAAATGTGTGTTGCCTCTCTTATGATCATGTTTTGCAGGAGACGTATCCCCGAAGATCAGAGATGTTACGAGGTAAGTATATCTCTATCCATACCTTGAATATTTGTCATTGCACAGGTATTCTCTTTTTAAGTATACTAACACTCAATTGAGTTGTCCCCAAAGATTTTTTTCTAGATTCAATTTGATTAAGGCGACCGAAGAATGGTTCGGGTCCTAGCCAAGCAAAACCTCAGTCTAGGTGACTGTAGAATAGAATGGGTCCTTGACAACACTTATTGCTCTAACAGGCGACCGTAGAATAGAACGGATCCTGAAAAAGCAATTTCTCCATTCAGGCGATCGTAGAATGGTACGGGTCCTAAAAAATGAATCCTTGTTTAGGCGACCACATAATGGTACAGGTCCTAAACAAAACCTTTTTGTCGTACTGGGCAACCATAGAATGGTACGGGTCCTGGGAAAGCAGAATATTTACAAAGTCATGTTACTGTTTTAAGCGACCATAGAATGGTACGAGTCCTGAACAAGTAACACCCGCTACCTTGAATTACTCTATCCTCCTCGAAGGTAAGTTATTCCAGGTAGATTCATTTATCATTTGTATTAGCATGCACCATATAAATTGCATTAAGAAATGGAATTCATTTTCCAAAAAAAAAAAAATCATTCATTGCATAAGCATGACCAAAATTTAGGTCTCAATTTGTTTTTTAAGGCAACCTCTGCGAGCTCACCTTCAAAGAGGGGCAGCTGTTAACAACTAAATTTTTTGGGTTAATTTTTGCTAAAAAATAAAAAAATCACATGGCATGTAGTTTAGGAAAATTTTATCTTTTGTTAAGATTTTTTTTATAGATTTAGGTAATATCCACTGGGATATGTATTTTTGCGCAAGAGGGGAAATTTTTTGATCAAATATGCAAAAGATATTGCGTAGGGTCAAAAAATATATTTGATGGGATTCGACGCGAGCAAAATTGGTAGTAAAATATACCACGAAGATACAATTTTTTGGGCTATAAAAGGGGTTGCGTACAGTGGACAATGGGGGGTTCTTTTTGGTGGGTGAAAGAAAAAGCAAAAAGGCAAAAAGGTAAAAAGTGAGGGGAAAGAGAAAAAAAAAAAGAACAAAAAAAGAAAGCCCCCCGCGCGATTGTTCATCTTCCTCGCAGGGGGGAAGCCTCACCGGCCACCGTTACCCTCGAAGCCCCGTCGTCGCCGTCGAAGCC
This sequence comes from Eucalyptus erythrocorys, assembly GCA_014182555.1. Classification (NCBI taxonomy): domain Eukaryota; kingdom Viridiplantae; phylum Streptophyta; class Magnoliopsida; order Myrtales; family Myrtaceae; genus Eucalyptus; species Eucalyptus erythrocorys. The sequence continues at coordinate 11,859,668 of CM024601.1, forward strand.
CCGTCGTCGCTGATCTACTCCACGAAGCCCCGCTCCGCCCGCGATGCCTCCTGCCGGTCTCACTGAGCCGACTCGCGACGCTCGCTCCCATCGTCGCCACATCCCCGATGACCTGCGCGTTGCCCCAACGCGCCATCGCGTTGCCCCATCGCCTCTGTAGCCCTGCGATCTGAAGTCAACGCCCTTCATCCTCCAGATCTAGGAGCAGACGCCGCCTGATCCGCTGCCCTCCGCGTCTGCAGCCAACGACGCTGACGCTTCGTCTCGCCTACCACCGTCAGTCTCCCCCGTTCGCAATGCCCGACGCCCCTTTGCCGCCCCGACGCTCTCGCCGCACCACCCGTGACGCCGCACCGCCCTGTCGCCACCTCGGCCTCGCCTTCAGCCCACGCCCGAGCCCCCGGCGCGGCGCGGCCATCGCGCCGTCCCCGGAAGCCCCCGCCGGAACCCTAGCCGGCATTCTCCCTCACCGGCCGGCCTCCCTTTTTTTTTCTTTCTTTTTTCGATAAGCAAAAAAAAAAAAAGAAAAGAAAAATTAGGTAACTTTTTATTTTTATTCTTATTTTTATTGTTATTCTTTTATGTTATTTATTTTCTGTTTTATTTATTATTACCGACATTGCATATTATTTGTTATTCTTAGCGTAATTGCCCCTTTAATGCTAAATTGAAATTCCATGATATAAAATTGCCATAAAATTAGTAATTGTCAATCCGATTTTCGCGCCGAAATCCGATTCGCAATTACTTAAAAAAAATTGCCATCCGATCTCTTACCCGAGATCCAATTTGTAATTTTCGTGAAATTGACCAACCCGATCTCATGCGCGAGATACGGTTCATCAATTTGGGGGATCAATGTTGCCTGATTTGCTATGATGCTGTTTAAATTAATTTTCTCAAAAAAAAATCAAAAAACTGTAGTCTTAGGATTTGCATGCTCGGGGTAGTTTTTTTCAATAAAAATAAAAAAACAAAAAATCAAAAATCAAATCAATTAATTTAGGCTGCATGTTTAGTTATTAGGAATTGTTAACTTCAAAATAATAATAAAAAAACTCAAAAAATGTTGAATTAGGATTAGGTTTTTTTTATTGTCTTGCATATTTAGAATAGGAATTTTATTTTGAATTTTAAGAATAAAAATTAAAAATTAAAAAAATCAAATCAATCAATTTAGGTTGCTAGTTTCTTTTTAACTTAGGTTGCGTGTTTAATTATTTGACAATTTTTAATTTAGAAATTAATACAAAAACACAAAAAATGGAAAAGAAAAATTAGAATTAGGGCATTCTTCACATGTCACTGCATTTTAGGATAAAATTCCATATAGTTTAATTCTAGATAATAGTTTTTGGTTTGTTATAAGTTTAGATAATTTTAGATAGGTCGCATCTTAGATTAGAGATTGTTAGGGTAAGACAATGTCTTAGTTTAGATTAGGATTTAGTCCGACCTAATTTTTAATTTAAGTCTAATAGAATCTTTATTTAGTTAGATCATTTTTGCATTTTTTTTTAAATTTCGAATTTCATAAAAGATAAAGAAAAATAAAAATTTTCTTAGAGTAGATTCATTTTATTCTCTAGGATAGATTGCATGTTTTTTTAGGAATAGAATATCAAATGCATGTCATTTAGTTCGTTAGACCCATTTAATTAGAAATTGCCCGTCAATAGAATTAGGTCATTCAGATTACATTTAATTATTGCATTTCTTTAGGATTTACTCTACTCATGTCATGTAATTTAGGTCATGCTGCCATGTTATATTAGATTATTAACATGCATTGCACATAGATTAAGTTCCCATTAAATAAAGTAAAAATAAAAAAAGAGAAATTGCATGTTAATTAGAAATCATATCTAGGACTATTGATGTGAATTATGATCTAACAACGCAAATGCTTTCGTTGTTATGAGGTAAGTCTTGCAATTTATTTACTGCTTTACTTAGATGTTAAATTGGTGGTTTGCGCACCCGCATGATCACCTCATGTGTTAGGGAGATAATTAAAATCAATTTAAGTTGCTTGCCGAACATTTTTCAAAAATAAAAAGAATGGTACCAAAAGGGCATTAGAGAAATCTAGTGTAACCAAGTCCTTGTACCAAAAATCTCTGGTTCGTAAGAGTAAAGTAAATCTCCCATTACTTTATTTGGGTTTTTAATCGACCCACCAAAAATAGATTAGTGGCGACTCCTAGATAAAATTTATTTGCATGTTAAAAAACTTGAACCTAAAGTCGCGAATTGGTATGGGCTTGGGAGAGCCCGAGTTAAGTCTAGGCTTAACAATCCATTAGCCAAATCTTAGGTGGTTCACCCAAAAATTTGGTCGCGACAACTTGGCGACTCCATTGGGGACTTGTTGGTCATGGCGTGTCGAGTGACGTGGCATGCGGATGTGAAGATGCAAGACACGTATGAGAACTACAAAAAAAAAAAAAAAAAAAAAAAAAAAAAAAATCACTCTTGTTACTTGTTCTCTCTATCTGCGATTTTCTTTTGTTTTTCTCCTTTTTGGCCTATTCTCCCTTGGCTTCTCTGTATGTATGTGAAGACCCTTTGCTTTCAATCTTGAACCTCGTGTGCTGAGCCTCCTCTTGCGTTTCAATAAGTGACGACCTGGAAGAATAGAAACTCTTTTTATCTCCACTCTCTCTCTTACAGCCGTGCCCATGAACTATCTCAATATGTGGCCACATATTAGATATGCGTGGCCATCTCCCCTAAAAGTTTTCTTCTTGGTTAGTGGGTAGTCAAGAGAAAATAAATAAATAAATAAATAACTCAAATTGAAGGCATGAATATGAAGCAATTCATGGGATCATGACGGTGATGGACAGCGATGCTGATGACGATAGTGTAAGCGGCGGTTTGTGGATTGGATCGCCAACGGTGATGGACTGAAAGTGGATTGTCAAGGGTGCGATGTGGCAAAGACAGTGCAACGACGGCAACTAAGATTTTATCTAAGATAGTAAAGTAAGTTGTCGCGACCAAATTTTCAGGTGAACCACCTTAAGCCTAGACTTAACTCGGGCTCTCCCAAACTCATACGAATTTGCGACTTTAGGTTCAAGTTTTTTAACATGCAAATAGATTTTATATAGGAGTCGCCACTAATCTATTTTTGGTGGGTCGATTGGTGTTGACACCTAATTTTGGGGGTCATTTTTTGCTAAAAAAAAAAAATAATAATAATAAGATGCATGGCATATAGTTTAGGTAGATATGATTTTTTGATATTTTGTTTTATTTTATTAAGATTTTTATAGATTTAGGAAATATACACTGAAATATGTATCTTTGCGCAAGAGGGGAAATTTTTTGATCAAATATTCCAAAATATTGCGCGGGGTGAAATAATATATTCGATGGAATTTTAAGCGAGCAAAATTGGCAAGGAAATATACCATTGAGATGCATTTTTTTTGGTGTATAAAAGGGGGTCTCTTCCATCGAGTAAAGAGGAGGCCACACAGATTGATATACGGCCACATTAGGGGTTCTTTTTCGTTCAAAAAAATTTTTGAGCAAAAGAGGTAAAAGGTTGTTGCCGTCCATGGGGGTTCTGCCGAAGGAGGTTTAGTGAAAAAAAAACAAAGTCAAAAAGTCAAAAAGAAAAGGAAGCAGAGGGGAAACAGTAGAGAGAGAGTACAGGGAGAGAGCGGGGACGTGCGGTCAGGCGAAGAAAGGGAAAAGGAGAAAAAAAAAAAAAGAGAAAAAGAGAAGAAAAGCAAAAAAAACTGTTCATCTTCTCCCTAGTGTCCAAGCCCCCACGCCTGCAACTTTCACTTCCGCCGACGTTCACAGCATCCAAGCCGAAGCTCACCACCGCTCGCAATCTGCCCGCGCCACTGCACCGCGCTCGCCGCGCCACCAAGACGCTCGCAGCTCGAGGCTCCACACCGCGTCCGCTCCCACTACGCCCCACCCGCGAGCTCGCCGCCTCCGATCGCCAGCCCCACGACTGCGACACCCCATGCCTCTCGCTCGATCGCACCGGTAGCTCGCCGCGCCGAACACCACCCCCAAGCCCCCTTCTCCGAGCCTTTGCCGCGTCTTGCCTATCGCCTCCGCCGTTCCACCCCGCAATGCTGCCGCCATCCCTGACCTGAACACAATTTGCGCCACCCGAGCGACAATCCACATGAGCCCGTGGTGCTAGGGCCGTGCTGACCCGTGACAACCCCTGATCGGAGCCCTCGCCGGAAACCTACCAGGCAACCCTTCTCCCCAAAACCGGCGGCCAAGATTCCCTGTTTCTCTTTCTTTTTTAAGAAAAAAAAGATTAAATTATATATTTTTGCTTTACTTTACTAGGCAAGTTTATTTTTTCTTTTCCCTTTTCTTTGTTATTATTATTATTTCTTTATTATCTTGTTTTTTTCTTTGGTTGAGATACTTATCTATGCATAACGAGAAATCCCAATGTATCACTTGATTCGCAACCGCGTCAGGGTTTTTTATTTCATCTATAAGGCTTTAGATGAAATAATTAATCAAGTGGGAATAAAATTGATATTTTGATCTTTAAGGCTTAAGATTAATTTATCGATTTTACTAGCGAAATATTGTCCCGTGATCTGAATGATGTGTGATATTTCTGGGAAATTTTGGAAGGTCTTGATTGCTTTGTTTATATTGAAATATGTTTGAGTTAGAATAATGCATGTTTAGAGTTATTTGCATATTTAGGCCGAGCATTTTAGTTATCATGAATTTTCAAAAAAAATAAAAAAAAATCAAATCGGTTAATTTAGGTTGCATGTTTAATTATTAGGAATTGTTAATTTTGAAATTAAAAAAAAAAAAATTGTTGAATTAGGATTAGGTTTGTCATGCATATTTAGAATAGGAATTTTATTTTTGAATCATGAAAAAGAAAACAAAAAGAAAGCACATAGAATGTTAGTTTTATTTGATTTGCATGTTAAATTTTAATTTCGAAATTAATAAAAAAATAAAAAAAAATCATCATCATCATGCATGTTAGAATAGAATTGCTTGTCTCATTTTAAGTTTAGATAATATTAGATAGATTGCATTTTAGGATTATTTAGGTTAAGATAATATTTTAGTTTAAATTAGGATTTGGCTCAACCTAATTCCTAATATAAATTGAATAGGATCTTAATCTAGTTAAATAATTTTTCACATTTTACCTAATTTCGAATTTCATAAAAAATCCAAAAAAATGTCTTAGGATACATAATTTCCATTCTTTAGGATAAATTGTATTCTTTTAGGAAAAAAAAAGTAAAAAAAAAATGTCTTGAACATATCATTTAGGATCAAATTAATTGAAATGCACGTCATTTAGCTTTTTAGGCCAATTTAATTAGAAATTGCCTGTCAATAGAATTAGGCCATTTAGATTGCATTTAATTATTGCATTTCTTTAGGATTTATTTTACTCATGTCATACAGTTTAAATCATGTTTCCATGTCATGTAATTTAAGTCATGTTGCCACGTCATATTAGATTATTAGCATGCATTGCATATAGAATAAGTTCTCATCAAATAAAGTGAAAAAAAAAAAAAAGGAGAAATTGCGTGTTAATTAGAAATCATATCTAGGATTGATGATGTAAATTCTGATCTAACGATACAGATGCTTTCGTTGCCACAAGGTAAGTCCCTTAACCTTATTCATTGTTTTATTGGGTATTAAATTGGTGGATTGCGCACCTGCATGATCACCTCACATGTTAGGGAAATAAATTAAAATCAATTTAAGCTGCTTGCCAAATATTTTTCAAAAATAAAAAGAAAGGTACCGAAAGGGCGTTAGAGAAATCTAGTGTAACCAAGTCCCCGTACCCAAAATCTCTGGTTCGCAGGAGTAAAGTAAATCTCCCATTACTGCACTTGGGTTTCTAATCGACCCACCAAAAATTGATTAGTGGCGACTCCTAATTTAAAATATATCTGCATGTTAAAAACTTGAACCTAAAGTCGCGAATTGGTATGGGCTTGGGAGAGCCCGAGTTAAGTCCAGGCTTAACAATCCATTAGCCAAACCTTAGGTGGTTCACACCCGAAAATTTGGTCGCGACAATTGAAAACCCAAGTAAAGTAATGGAAGATTTACTTTATTCCTATGAACCAGAGATTCTTGGTACGGGGACTTGGTTACATTAGATTTCTCTAATGCCCTTTTGGTACCATTCTTTTTATTTTTGAAAAATGTTTGGCAAGTAACTTAAATTGATTTTAATTATCTCCCTAACACGTGAGGTGATCATTCAGGTGTGCAAACCATCAATTTAACATCCAAGTAAAGCGGTAAATAAATTGCAGGACTTACCTTATAGCAACGAAAGTATCTGCGTTGTTAGATCATAATTCACATCAATAGTCCTAGATATAATTTCTAATTAACATGCAATTTCTCTTTTTTTTGTTTTCACTTTATTTAATGGGAACTTAATCTATGTGCAATGGATGCTAATAATCTAATATGACATGGCAGCATGACCTAAATTACATGACATGACAACATGATCTAAACTATATGACATGAGTAGAGTAAATCCTAAAGAAATGCAATAATTAAATGTAATCTGAATGACCTAATTCTATTGACGGGCAATTTCTAATTAAATGGGCCTAACAAACTAAATAACGTGCATTTGATATTCTATTCCTAAAAAAATGCAATCTATCCTAGAGAATAAAATGAATCTACTCTAAGACAATTTTTATTTTTCTTTATCTTTTTATGAAATTCGAAATTTAAAAAAAATGCAAAAATGATCTAACTAAATAAAGATTCTATCAGACTTAAATTAAAAATTAGGTCGGACTAAATCCTAATTTAAACTAAGACATTATCTTACCCTAACAATCTCTAATCTAAGATGCAACCTATCTAAAATTATCTAAACTTATAACAAACCAAAAACTATTATCTAGAATTAAACTATATGGAATTTTATCCTAAAATGCAATGACATGTGAAGAATGCCCTAATTCTAATTTTTCTTTTCCATTTTTTGTGTTTTTGTATTAATTTCTAAATTAAAAATTTTCGAATAATTAAACACGCAACCTAAGTTAAAAAGAAACTAGCAACCTAAATTGATCGATTTGATTTTTTTATTTTTTATTTTTTATTTTTATTTTTAATTTTTAATTTTTTATTCTTAAAATTCTAAATAAAATTCCTATTCTAAATATGCAAGACAATAAAAGAAAAAAAAAAAACCTAATCCTAATTCAACATTTTTTTTGAGTTTTTTTTATTTTGAAGTTAACAATTCCTAATAATTAAACTTGCAACCTAAATTAATTGATTTGATTTTTGATTTTTTTACTTTTTTTTTTTGTTTTTATTTTTATTAAAAAAACGACCCTGAGCATGCAAATCCTAAGACTACATTTTTTTGATTTTTGTTAGAAAATTAATTTAAACAGCATCATAGCAAATCGGGCAACATTGATCCCCCAAATTGACGAACCGTATCTCGTGCATGAGATCGGGTTGGTCAATTTCACGAAAATCACAAATCGGATCTCGGGCGGGAGATAGGATTGGCAATTTTTTAAGTAATTGCGAGTCGGATTTTGGGCGCGAAAATCGAACTAACAATTACTAATTTCATGGCAATTTTATATTATGGAATTTTAATTTAGCATTAAAGGGGCAATTACGCTAAGAATAACAAATAATATGCAATGTCAGTAATAATAAATAAAATAGAAAATAAATAACATAAAAGAATAGCAATAAAAATAAGAATAAAAATAAAAGTTACCTAATTTTTCTTTTTTTGTTTTCATTTCTTTTTTCGAAAAAGAAAAAGGAAAGTAAAAAGGGAGGCCGGCCGGTGAGGGAGATGCCGGCTAGGGTTCCAACGGGGCTTCCAGGGACGACGCGACGGCGGCGTGGCACTGGGGGGGCTCGGGGCACGGCTGAAGGCGAGGCTGAGGCGGCGACAGGGCGGCGTGGCGTCACGAGCGGTGTGGCGAGAGCGTCGGGGCAGCAAGGGGGCGTCGGGCGTCGCGAACAAGGGAGACTGACAGTGGCAGGCGAGACGGAGCGTCGGCGTCGCTGGCTGCAGACGCGAAGGGCGGCGGATCAATTGACGTCTGCTCCTAGATCTAGAGGAGGAGGGGCGCTGGCTTCGGATCGCAGGGCTGCAGAGGCGACGAGGCGACGCGGTGGTGCGTCGAGGCAACGCGCAAGTCGTTGGGGGACGTGGCGGCGATGGGAGCGGGCATCGCAAGTCGGCTCGGCGAGACTGGCAGGAGGCGAAGCGGGAGGAGCGGGGCTTTGTGGAGTAGATCGGCAACGGCGGGCCTTCGAGGGCGACGACGGCCGGTGAGGCTTCCTCCCCTGCGAAGAAGATGAATAGTCGCGCGGGGGGGTGGCTTTCTTTTTTTTTTTGTTCTTTTTTTTTTCTCTTTCCCCTCACTTTTTACCTTTTTGCCTTTTTGCTTTTCTTTCACTCACCAAAAAGAACCCCCCATTGTCCACCGTACACAACCCTTTTTATACCCCAAAAAATTGTATCTCCACGGTATATTTTACTACCAATTTTGCTCACGTAGAATCCCATCAAATATATATTTTGACCCTGCATAATATCTTTTGCATATTTGATCAAAAAATTTCCCCTCTTGCGCAAAAATACATATCCCAATGTATATTACCTAAATATATAAGAAAAAATCTTAACAAAAGATAAAATTTTCCTAAACTACATGCCATATGATTTTTTTTTATTTTTTAGCAAAAATTAACCCCAAAAATTTAGGTGTCAACAATAGGAAGTACGTTTTTTTAAGCTTGATTTGTCACATTTTTTTTTAGTAATTTCTTATTTGCTAATTATTTTCATGTTTGTTTTGTTCTAATTGATTATGCCATTTTTCATGAATAAGAAGAAAAATTGCAATTGGAGTTCTGGTTAGATTGGGTATAAGGGGGTAGTCAATTACGAGTCATTAAAATTATAGTCTTCGTATAAATGTTACATGTCAATTCTGTAGATATTTTGTTGTATGACCACAAAATATCATCATACCTAAAAATAAAATAAGACAAATTTTTAAATCCATACGAGGCATACTTATTCACCTAGTACATAATAGAGATATATCCTGGGTGAATTAATCAAAATATTGTAAATAGTCACAAAATAATGCTAATGTAATCATTATTACTTTAATTGCAATCGAGGCATTATGCTTTTGTCCACGCATCTTCCCTTAATTTTTATCTTTCATATGTCTTTTTTATTCATACGATGGAAAATGTTCATCTTTTTTGTTTTATTTTTTCAAAACCGTGCCTAAAATTTTTTTATTAACTCTATTCTCTTTTCTTCTCTCTCTCCTCTCCAAACATTGATTGCAATATTGCATGGCTAAGGTACGACCAGTCCAGGTTTTTCCAAGTGCTTTGCTCCACTGATTTCCAAATTTCATATGATCAATGTTGTTGTTATGGTCGTTTTAGAACAGTTTTGTAAGTTGGAAATATGCTTTTCATCACATCATCACCCCAGACTCTCACAGCAAAGGATTATGGTTGGTAGCACACACCAAGTTGGTCTAAGTCCCCATCGAAAAGCATGGAGAAGAACAATCTAAGGCTAATAATTCTAATGAGAATACGGAACATCACATTCTACCCCAAACAGAAAAATGAAACTTATTGAAACTCTGATGGTACTCAAATTCAAATCCTGATCATTTCTAAACTCATTATGGCCACAAACAACTGCTTCGATCCTTCTGCCCGCATCATAAACATCATGCTGGTCATTTATCTTTTGCCTACACGAGTAAGACTCGCATTCACCATGGACGACAGTGCCGAGATCATTCCAGATCTCGAAACAACTTTCTTGCATAGCTTACCAATCAAATCCAGCATTAGAACAACAAAGTTCAACATTTCCCAATGGGATGCCAACCATTTCTCGATGAAAGGACGAGTGTAATCAAGCTATTCTCTACGTCAGATTAAGGGCATGTTTGTGGGTACTTCAGCACAAAGCAAAAAGTTCCCTGCCTGAATTCAAAACATTATCCAAATTTTAGAAAATCATAAATGAGTTATATATTAGTTTATGCATCAAAGCTCGTATATGGTGAAACTTTTAGATGCTACAAGCTAAAGAAAAAAGTCAATGTGCATCCATTGCGACCATTACATTAAGCAAAAAGTAGAAATCTATATAGACATGCTCTATAAATTCACAACAATCCCAAGCAAGGGAACTGAAACAGATAGTTGCAAGCATGCCACACAATTTCATATTCTAATTCCATGGTTCCAGTCCAGTCCCTCACAAGAACCACTCACGGAATGCTCCAAGCAAAAGCGCTCGCTGTTGGCATTCCTTTGATCCGTCAGGCTGAACTTTCTGTATGCTCACACGGCTAAGGAAGTCGCATATTGTTTACGTGCTCACAGAATCGGAAAGAGAAATAGCCTCTCTCCTTGACAAGAAGGAGAAAGAAAAAAACAAACTCGTGAGCGCAGTGTCCGCGATCCAAGTGTCAAGACCGCTTGGATGGCCATGGTGTTGCTTTAATTCCGAATTTGCAGTAATTCTTCTACATGGTAGCCGTGCACACGCAATGGAAATGGAACTGCATTTCTCAATTCATTTGCTGGAACCGAAGTGCCAGTGGCGATGCTGCTGCTATTTTTGATGCCGCCGCTCGTGCAAACCAGTTCCTTTCTCATCCCCTGCCGCCCTTATGCATGATGGCACTTTATTAACTCATGGCCTGGTTAACAAATTGTCTTTTATTGCCCTACCATGGGCAAATTTAGGGAATTTGATCGAACCATGGGGTAACGCCGAAACTGATGCGCAAAAGAGGAATTTCACCAACCGAAACTTCGATTGAGTGCCACGTGGCAAAGGTGCAAGTGGTGGAAAAAACAAAGAGAGGAGAGTCCATACGCGCCAAAGGTGCCACTGGAGAAAGGGGAGCGAAACTTCGTTTTCCCCTGACCGCGGCTGTGAGAGGGGAGAGGTTGGAAACATGGCTTGACTTCCGACATCGAATATTCGACCGATGACCCTTTGCAAAAGTTGAGTCCATGCCACATAGCTGCATAGAGATTGGACACATGGCCTGGGTGTACCTTACCATTTACAAAGCTCAAAAAACAATCCCAGAGTTCATTCGGCTCCCCCATCTCCACAACATGGCCGATCTCACGGTGACACCCGAAAGGTGGCACCTTATACATTTGTTCGAATACGTTCTAAAAGCTTTGCATAGAGCGTGGCCTAGCAGCTATTTTTTTTTTCTTTTGAATTTATTCTTCCAATTAACTTCTTCCTAATTCGGTACAAGAAGAACGGACAACCACAACAGCACCAATGACAAGAAAATTTTGACTCAACCAAGAGATTCCATATTATATTCACCTCGTTCAAGCTACTCGTCATTGAACATTCCAATTCGCAACATACCAAGGCATTGAATTACCAAGCTCTATAGTTTTACATCATTTGCAAGTTATCTATTTCGTAGCACTTATCGAGGTGACCGGACTCTCAAGACCACATATGATAGATGGATGCTTGTACATCGTTTTTAGGACTCTCACTTCCAAGTTGTTTCTCTGGACGAGCCTATCCCTCACCACGTGGCTAGTCATCAACATGTGCTTGCTTTGGCATGTTTGGTCACGCAAGATTTTAACCACTTTTGAGAGATTGTTCAACTGATGAACAATGTGCCAACTAATATTTAAAATTCCGATAGTATACTGTATTTGGGTTATCAATTTTGTTGCATGTTGTTTGTATTAAATCTTCTGAATTTCATAATCTACTTTTGGAGATCTTTTTTTTTTCTTTGGGGTCAATCGTCAGAGTCCGTAAATAATTTATGAAGAAGGAACGAAACTCATGTCTACGTACGTGTATGTCTTCTTATTTCAATAATTTAAGTATGACATTTTCGGGTGACCTGTTTATACTGATTTGGGTGTGGTGTATATCTTTTGACAGCATTTCTTGAATTTTCCATTTATCTCTTGGGTGTGTCTGGCTTACAATTCAAGACATCTTGCACCTCTTACACTTCAACGAAAGGCCACACAGTCAGTGATCCCTCCTAAACCGTTGTCAGGTTTGGAAAACACAAAAGACAACCAAACGGTATCGATAGCGGAGTCCCAAAATGATGCTTTATGAACTCTTGCTCTCGCAAATTTCACATCTGCCTAGTAATTGCATAGCGATTCTGTTAACCCCCACCTCAGCAAACCAATAGGCCATTTAATGTCATGATAGTAAAATTTCAAACCAAGCCAGCCAAGCATTCTCAATCCAACTTATCAAAACTGTTCTTTTTCTCACCCCCGGAAGTATGTGAAAAAATCAAACTAAAATCGCAGAAGGTGTCTAACTATCGATAGTATACTAACGGCCGAAAAGATTATATTGGCAAATAGTCAAAATGTTTAGAATTAAATTGGCCAAAATTGAAAAATGTAGGGTTGGACTGGTCATTATATAATAGGTTTAGAAACTTTTGGACAATTTTCTCCCAAATCAAATCTAGTATTGCAATAACAAAATTCAACATCTTCACAATAGGAGGACGACTAGTTCTCAATGAAGGGACAATAACAATGGAGCTTATCCTCTTTGTCATGCAAAGGGCATGTTTGGTTATGCTTTAACAAATGAAAAGTTACCTGAAATTGAACTATTATTCGAAATTTAGAAAATTATGAAAAATATATATATATGAATTGATGTGTCAAAATTTGTGTATTATTGACTTTTTTAAGTTATGGGGTAATACTTGCTCGTCCATAAGACATGGACCGAAGAAAAAGCAAAAAGTAGAAGTCAGTCTAGACATGCCCCAAACATTCACAATATTCCTGGGTGAGTGAACTGAAATAGATAACCATAAGCACGTCACACAACTTCATATTCTTACTCCACAGACTCAAATCCAATTCCTCCCAAGAATAACTCATGGGATACTCCGCATAACCGTACTTCTTACTGTTGTCGAACTTCTATAAGCTTGCCAAATTTACGAATAGTCCTATGTTAATTACCATGCGCATGCTCTTGGAATTGCGAAGAGAGATAGCCACTCTCCCCACAACATGGAGTACTTGTGAGCAGAGGTATCCTGCCTTTGGCCCTTCTCGAATTTGCAAGAATTTGCAATAATTCTTGGTACACGGTTTCCAGGTGTTAGCCGTGCGTTGCACGATGGAAACGTAAGTTTGGCGCTTTATTCTGATATAAGATGGTTGACGATGTTAACTTCCTTGAACTTGAATATATCACACGGCAAAAGTTTCTTGGCAAGTTCTTAGAAGAAAAAGAGAAAAACAACACAGTTAGATCCCTCGAGAGTTAAATTGAGGACCTATCCCAATCCTTGTGGGTCCACCCAGGGAGACATGATTTAACTCTTTAGGGGATCTAAGGTCAACATTTGCAAAAGGGGAGACGAGCGATAGTGGAGATGAGCAAAAGAGAAGTTGAGCCTAAGTGGAGATGAGCAAAAGAGAAGTTGAGCCTTAGTGGAGACGGGCAAAAGAGAAGTTGAGCCTTAGTGGAGCCTTAGTGGAGATGAGCAAATGACAAAAGTGAAGTCGCGTCAATTAGATGAACAACTAAATAAATGCAAAGCATATGACCCTATATATAATGCAATGAAAGGCTAGTTCCGCTTACTCCATCACGGAAACTCAAAAACAGTCGTAGAGTTCAAAGAGCTTCAACTTCTCCAAAACATGGCAGATCATACCGCAATGCTCCAAAGGTACATAATTTATTTGTGTGTTTATGCTCTTAAAAACTCTTCTTAGAGTGCAAATTAAGAAGTTAATTTATTTTTCTTTTGAATCTATTCTATTTCCATTATTTTCTTCTTTATTTGGTATAGGGACGATGAGCAACCACAGCAGCAGCAACAACAGGAAAGTTTTGACTCAACCAAGAGATTTCATATAGCGTTCACTTCGTTCAAGCTGTTTGTCATCATGCATTTCAATTCGCAACATACTGAGGCGTTATCCCATGCGGTTCTACAGCTTTATATTATTTGCGAAGTCATCTATCTTATGTCACTAATCAAAGTGACTGGATCTACTAGCCAGAACCTAATATACCGGTGCTTCTATATCATTTTTGGGACATTTAGTTCTGAGTTGCTTCTTTGGACGAGCTTGTCTCCATTGATGTGGCTAGTCGTCCATATGTGCTTTCTAGTGTTTGTTTTGGCATGTTTACTTGTGCAAGATTCCGACCGTTTTCAAGAGATCGTTAAGCTATTTAACGATATGTTGTTTTCTTAGGTTCAGTTGGATTCTTGAAGTTTCTGCAATAACACTGTATCCAGTCATCAATCTTGTTACATGTCATTTGTAATAAAGACTCTTGATTTTAATAATTTATTTTTGTAGATCTGTGAATATTTTTGGGTCAATGGTCACATGTTTGATATATGATTGTGAAACTTCGATATTTCCATGTATTAAAAAATAAAACTCAAATTTAAGAAGATCGTGGAAAAATATTACACACAAAATTCTGGAAGCACGTGGTCATCTAGGCTTAATGGACCCCTTGAACGATTGATTATAGATCAAATCTTCCCTAAACCAGTATTTTATAAATGGCTATTAAATTAAGAAAAAAACAAAATGGAAGGAATTCATGGGCCACTTCAAAACTTGATATATCTGTATATTTATAAATGTTTAGTATTTTAAGATATTTTCGTGTTTATAAAAGTAGAAGTTTATATCATATATGTATGTATATAGATTTTCAGACATGCTCTCTTCTGCTAAATTAGATTGCATTTGTAGCACCAGGAGAAAAAAAAGCATAGGTTTTCTTTAAATCGTTAAATTGTTTTAGAAATTTCTCATTTGCTAATTTTTTTCTTGTATAATTTCTTTCAAATTGTTTAGGTTTTTTTTTTTTTTTTCAGTATGCTATTTTCTATATATAAAGGAAAAAAATTCTAAGAATGGGAACCCGAGTTAGGTCTGGGTGCAGGTTAATCCCGATGGGGTAGGGTTTAAATCGCTAAAATTGTATTATTTAAAATTGGGTCAACGTCTTGAAAACGAATGGTCAACTTGCAGACTCGTTGCAGACTCGTCTGTGGCCCAATCAAACCTGACCAACCCACCCTTTGATAGATGTAACAACTCTCCAAGTCTATTGGTCATCCTTTTGTACTAGATTGCATGAATTTAGGGGTATCATGACTACAATGCAAAAACAACTAAGGATCTATTTGTTTCCGAGAAAAATGAATGATTTGAAAATTATTTTCTTAAAAATAGTCAATTGTATCTTACAAAAATGATGAATGAAAATTCTTTCCATCATGTACAAAAATATTTAGATATAAATTATTCTCGCATATGAAAAAAATTATTAACTAATTATTTCAAGCGATACAAATAATCACTTTTTACAAAATATTTACTAAAATGTTCATTTTCTATGAAACAAATGCATTCTAAATTTGTAGCAGTGATACATAGTCACCTGGGGGCTTCTTGCATCGTCTCAAGGCCCATTCTCCAATCGTAACATGCCCCAAACAAACGCTAGAAAATTCTCAAAGCACAGTGGGATTCGTCGCCACAAGAATATGAACTTTCTCCGATAGCCACTGCATGATGCCTAATCGCTGAAAAACAAGAGATTAGATGCTTAGATGCTTTGTTAATGCTGATTTGGGCATGGCGTTCGTCTTTTGAAAGCATAGCCAGTCTGTGATCCCGCCTGGAACATACGTCGGGGTAGGCTAACACAAGAAAAGAACAAATTGCGATTGATGTCGGAGTCCAGAACGATGCTTCATCGACTCCTGATCTTTGACCCTCACCTCAGTAAAGCAATAGGCCTTTAGTCTCATGATATAGCAACGCCAAACCAAGCTAGCCAAGCATTCTCAATCAAACAGATAAAAATCTATTCATGTTCTCACCTGCAAAAGTAGGTGAAAAAAAAACATAATAAAAATCTAACCGTCGATAGAAGACCAGAACCGGGCTTGATTAGGTCATAACCAACCCCTACCAAGATCTCCTTACTAATAATAACTAGCTCAAAAAAAAAAAAAAAAAAAAAATTGCTATACAATTTACCTTGGAAGAATATACCGACTTCATCTAATAACAATACCCTCACACAACACAAGACAGCATAAACTTATTCCTCTCACTTTACTCAGCTAAAACTAGGCTATTGCTGAAGTGCAAAGCCATCTCCACATCTGGTAAATTAAACTTCTCCAACAAGCGACTCACTCTCTCTATCGACGAATGCCAAAAAACATGTACATTAATGCCAAGCTAGCAAAGACAACCTAGTCTCGTGGGCTCTGGCCAACTTCTCCCTTCTTTCTTCACAGCCTCGAGGACTTTGTTTTTTCTCGCTTCCCTTTTTTCCTCTTTGACCTTCTTTCTTTTCTCCTTCCTAGCAGCCTTCTTGTCAACAGAAGCCTGCACCTCAGTTTTGGAAGCCCTCCACATCTGTATCAGACTTGGACTTGCTACCGCAAGCTATAAATTTATGGCAAGGATTGGTCGGCTTCTCTATAGCAGTAGCGTACTCCTTCGTGAGAGCCTTATTGGTACATGTCCCCAGTCTCCTTCCCACTTGGTATCTGGTCTTCCATATTTATCACCGAATCTAGTGTCTTCGTGTGGGAATTCAAGTCGGCGGAAGACGACTTACCTTTATTTGATATGCAACAACGATTAACCCCAGAACGAACATTGAATTGCAGATGAATCACGAACAATATTATCTCACGTTGGTTTGAATGTAATCACGAGGAAAACATTCGATTTTCACAGCGTAAATGCCGATTGTTCTTGTAAAGAAGAAATAGAACACCTTCTTTTTCTTTTGATGAAAATGGGACAAGAAAAGGAGAGGAATTTCTAAGCGTACGTTTTACCAACCCTACTAACGGTTGTCTTCAAGAGTCTTTTATGACTCCATCACACCCTTCCAAAATGTGCCTTTGCATCGTAGCATATCAAGACGAAATAGTACGTTCCAATCACACCTTATTATGGACGTACTAATTAAAGTACAACACTTCGGTATATATGACTGAAAGAGAAAGCATAATATTAAGACCGTTTGGTAGCAGAAGAGCCACTCAACTTCGACAACTCAGATGACTTAGGCTTTGCTCCAGAAGAATTAAAGGTTCTCATTGCGGAGGTAAAAAGCATCAAGAAAGCACATTACATTATTTTTTTTTTTTTTTTTTTTTGGGGGGGGGGTTGGAGGAGGGGGTGGCGCGGGGGTTGGAAGAAAGAGCAGAAATCGAACAGGCAGATATCGTTGAGAATTTTTTTCTTGGCACAGAGTAGGCTTGAGGTATATGCAACTCTTTTACATTGAAGAGGCTGCGTCCATGGCCGCATCGCATGATGGAAGAAAAATTAACAAATAGAGGGAAAAGAAATTGAAGCCTACCATAAACTATTTCACGAAACACCACTACAAAATCGACAGTGCAAACTTGAAGAAAAATCACATTGCAAACTTAGAATAGCTCCTTTCGGCCAAATAATAAAGTAAAAGAACTGACAGTAGCTCCTAAGAAAGGAAAAAATAAGTAAATAAGTATCAGGCGAAATCAGCCAACATTCTCCACAATCTAGCAGTGACCGCCATCACAACAATATTTCTTTAAAGCGTACACTTGAGTTGTTACGTTAACTGATATTATAATTTACCGTTTTACGAAATTTGATTTAAGGTGAGATTGAAGGTTTTTTAATTAGTCTAAGGGAATGGCTAGTGTGGATCGAGTTAAGCCTAACCCGTAATGAAAAGGTCTGGTTGAAAACTCTATAAATAGTACTCAAGTCTCTCATCTAACTCTAATTCTCACAAGTATCCTCACATCAGGAGCGTTTACGAACATCGATTTTCCGCTTCATTTTCAAGAACGATGGATCCCAAAACATGTGCGTTAATCTTTTGCATCCAACATTTCCGTTCCCCCCCCCCCCTCCATATTGTGACTCCTTTGTACTAAAGATATTTCCTACCTTAATATAAAAGTATGTTTACTAGAATGAAAATACATAAATTGCATGTGCTCGAGATATAATAAATAAAAAATGCAATATTAACGAATCAAAATATCACTTTAACGTTTCACCGGATAAGTTGCTCAATATAATTAATATTTTGTTAATGTTAGAATTTCATAATGATTTTTGATGTAAAGTTCTCTTCATGCATAAATATATATATAACTTTTAGTCATGAATTTGTACAACATTATTTTATTTTATTGCCCACGCCTAATAATTTTTGTCTTGTTTTCACATGCTGTTCTCTTGGCCCCCGCCCCTAAAAGGCATCTCCCCTTTCTTGGCGTTACCAACAAAAATTTGCCCACCTCAATACCGAAAGGGTATAATTTAACGCCAAAAAGGTTCACGGGCCCGGCGGGCGCAGACTGGTGAAGGAAGGAGAGCGGGGATTGTCAATCGGATGGGTAAACTAAGCAAAGGCGCGCAGGCAGGGTTAATCACCGGATGGACTGGTTCAATTCAATCTCAACCCCCAAAAAGAAAAGTCGGACGGACATCGAATGTTGACAGTTTCGATTTTACAACCAAAGGAGATGTCCTCAAATCCAATGTTAACACTTACGTGGGATACTTTAATCCTCTTTTGAAAACCTTGGATTTGAGGACATCTCGTTATTAGGTGGGATACTTCAATCCTCTTTGGAAAATGTTGGATTTGAGGACATCTCCTTTCGACGTCAAATCGAGACTGCTCATTTGCGAAATCCACAAAAGTCAAGTCCGCGTCAATCATGTGTGGGGGAACATCAAGGTCACCTATAAAATTGCAGGCGCAAAGCCCCTTCGCTTCACTTTGCAGCTTCCCCACACAGAACAAAAGCTCCGGATCATAACTCTTTCAGGCGAGGTGGTGGAGCTCCTACCGGAGAAGCAGTCTTCCAATCCTTGGTCTCCACACGTGCTTCCCTTCTCCGTAACGTGGCCGATCAAGCAGTGACATCCCAAAGGTGCGGGACTCATTCCGATGAAAATGCTCTTAAAAACTATTCTTAAAGCTTTGATTGAGTAGCTGGTTTTTCTCTCTTTCCTTATTTAGAATCTATTTCTTTCTTGATTCGTTATAGAGATGGCAAGCAATCACAATATCAATAACAACAGGAAAGTTTTGTTATAATCAGGAATAAGAATGCCTCAAATGTCATAACTTTGTACGAAAGAACACTTAAGTGCTACAACTTATGAAAGGTACACTTAAGTGCCACATTTTAAGAAAAGTGGGACACCTGAGTGCCATCTCCGGTGAAACTAGCCGAAAATCATACGTGGCATTAAAATATTAATATTTCTCGACGATGTGTCTCGCCAGAGAGCTGAGTCAGCTCGAATTAACCACAAACGATATCGTTTCGGGTGTTGGCCCAAAATAGAGCCCTTAAATCAGCGAAAACGCCGTCGTCTCCCCATTTGCCCTAAATCTAAAACCCTAGATCAAGCGAAATGCCATTGAAGCACTGGAGCCCTAATCCTGCACCCTAATTCGATTTGCCCCAAATTCTACCACCGAATATTGGAAATGGAAAGTAGGACTTTCAGCAGTGGCTCAAATTTCTCTCGTCGAAGCGAAGGAGAAGGCGAGCGTTTTCATTTCTGTGGATTACCAAGTCCAAGAAGAATATCGTGGACTCAATCGAATCCCGGGAGAAGATTCTATGGATGTGCCCAATACAGAGAAGGCTCGAAGTACAAATACTTCAAATGGGTCGATGCGAAATTATCTCACCGAACGACAGAGGTGATATTAGACCTACTTGATGGATGTCATCAACCTCCATCTACGCTTGAGGACGACTTGGACGATGTTGACTCAATGCAAGCTCAAGCTCAAGCATCTTCTGTTAACAATTTGAAGAATGAAGTTTCAAAGATAAAAATTGAACGGAAGTGTTACCGAGCATTTATTGTATTGCTGCTTTTTTGTCTATCTTACTTTATGATGAAATGTAAAGTACTGGAAGATGAGAAGAAGTTTCTCCGACTGCCATAGTTGTGTTGAATGAAATGTAACTTATTTTTTTGGAGAATGAGAAGAAGTTTTGGGCTGTCATATGTATTATGTGTTACTTTTTGTGCTTGTGGGGAGGTCAAGGAAATGGAATGAATGAATGAATGATTTCGACAAATACTGTTTGTACTATATTTTTTCTTATTCTTAAATATAAATCGGTGATGATGGAACATATATCGGGTCGATGTGTTATGGTGAATATTTTATTTGAATTGAATGTAAACCGACAGCAAATATGTAAACCAGCAGCTTTTACTTGAATTGAATGTAAACCAACAGCAAATATATAAACCAGCAGCTTTTAATTAAAGGAGCTCAACCAGCAGCAAATGTGTAAACCAGCAGCTTTTACTTGAAGGAGCTCAACCAGCAGCAAATGTGTAAACCAGTAGCAAATGTATAAACCAGCAGCTTCTTTGTTTTGCTGCAAACCACCACATACATAGAATGTACACGACATTACTCGAGTGCTATAAGTTGTATTTAGTGATCACTTAAGTGCCAGTTGGGATAAAAAAAAGAGTCATCTAAGTGTCAAGTTATTATTAAAAAGATCACTTAAGTGCCACTTGTTGTTAAAATTGTACACTTAAGTGCCACTTATTATTAAAAGTGAACACTTAAGTGCTAGGTTTTTTAGAATGTGATCAATTAATTGCCAATTGTTTTTTTTTTTTTACATTTCACCAGCCATCGGCTACTACCAGCCACCACCACCACTGCCCACCAGTGGCCACCATCAGCCTCCAGCCATCACCACCAGCCACACCAAGCATCCCAGACATCCACTTGAGCTACCACCAGCCACCACAATGCTAGTGATATGTTGCTGCATAAGTTGCTAGTGCAAGGTATCTTACACCAGCTTGTAGCAGCACTACCTGGTGCAAGATGTGCATATTGCACACTTATATCTTGCACCAGATGCAGCAAAAACCTCCAACCCAACACACCACTACTAGTCTTCACCAGCCGCCACTACCAGCCACATGAGCACCCCAGTCATCACCACATATCCACCATTAGAAGCAGTAGTAAGTAAAAGTAAAAACAAAATTAAAAAAAAAAAATTGAAAAAGGCATGCCAAAAATGACAAGCAACAACCGTTCCATTAATATTAAAATGAAGTCTCACAAACTCAATGACAAATGAAGTCTCACAAACTCAACTAAATCAATGACAAACTATTAAAAAAAAAAAAAAAAAAAAAAAAAACATCCACAGATGTTTACAACTGACTCCTCAGCCCCACAAACCATATCACATCTCATCATCAATCAATTTGCACAATGCCTCTTGTTCGTGCTCGTTTTGAAGGATCTCGCATTTGATTCATAATCCTTGCACTTTTTCTAACTGGATGTGAGACTTCTTCTTCAATTGTGTTGGGATGCGTTGATTCTAATGGAGCTGCAATTGTCCTAAGCTGAACTGATTCAGGAGCTAAAACTGTTGTACGTTGAACTGAGTTAGATGGACCTGCAACTGGGTTCTTCTTACTCTTCTTTCTTATTGGCGCTATCGGCGCAGCCGATGATTCTTGAGTTCGGCCTTCAGAGATAAGAACCTCTAAACTTCTCCCAGGCTTCAAAAAGAAAACTCAATTATCAACAAAACTTTACACTATAAATTAAATTAAATGCTGCACATAAAACTTACATTAAGAATAACCGTTCCAAATCGCTCATCTGTATAAAGGCTATATCCATATTGTTTTAGCCTCTTCCCAAGAGCCCCTCTTGTTCGAAGGGGAGCGTCATGTTCAGGTACTTCTGATTGGTTGCCTCTTCTTCTCGCATGTGATTTCTTGGGCTCTTGTGGCTATTCAACTATAGCAGGGGCTTCTTTGGCCAATTCTTCAGCTAGGCGTCTTGTAGATGGCCTTCTTGTAGGTGGCTCTTCATTTGGCTTTCTTCTTCTGGTTGTTTTTCTAGTTAGGCCTTCAGCTTCAGTGACACCTTCAGTTGGCTTTGGTGGTGGCCCTTGTGATGACCCTTCTAGTGGCCTTTGTGATGACCTTGGTGATGGATCTTGTGGTAGCCCTTTAGTCGGGCCCTCTATTGGCAGCTGAGCTCTAGCTTGCCTTCTTCGCACCTGAGAAAAAGGCAAAGGACATCATAAATAGTATATAACATCAGGCCATATTAGAATGTAAATGAAAAGTAAACTCAAATCATTGAACTTACCGGGTATTTTTTTTCTTTGTTGCTGTTGAAGAACAGTCGACTTAACTGGCCCTCCACTTGCTTCAGCCAATCCTGCAGCTGGCTGTCTTCCACTTTGCCTTCTTTGAACAGGCCCTTCAGTTTCAGATATAGCAGGGGCTTCGGCCAATTCTTCACGTGTCATGGTGACCTGACAAAGACAAAACATTACATACATATCACTTATATCTATGTACATATTCGTAATGAACCATAAAGCAACATAAACACAATTGTCATGACTTACTGGGTTTATTGTCGTCGACTGAAGAACAGTCGACTCACTTCACCTTTCTATTTCTCCTTCTCCAACCGTCCCTTCACTAGGCCCTTCGGCTAGTCTCAATTGGTCCTACTGCTTCTTCAATTGACAACTCTTAATATTATGCCCTGCTATGTGGCAAAAAGAGCACTTTATTGGTACACTTGTCCTATTCATCCTACGGTGACATAAGTCCTCTTCCTCCGTCATTTTTCGTTTTCGCTTTAGTCTTCCCATTCTCTTCTTTACTGGCAAAGGTTAAGGTGCTTCGCGATCTGTTGGCTCCCAGAACTTGCTACCTCTAATTGGCTGCAACATGAATTGATACGAAGCAAGATATTTCGGTTTCTTATACCAATCATCAAGGTAGTCTTCTGTGGTGTGGCCCTTCAATTGAATTGCACACATGGCATGTGCACAAGGAATTCCACTCAGTTGTCATGCTCTACATGAACATTTCCTCGTACCTAAATGGACAACATACTTGTTGGGACCCTTCATGATCTCATATCCGTCATCCCCATTCCAAATGGGATGACAATACCTACTTACAGCCAAGTTGTCATCTAATTTCTTAACAATCCTAGGACCATATTGCTTACTCCACTTGGCAGTCTCATCTCTTTGTCTCTGCAGCCGAGTCATGACCAAAACTCGTATATCTTCAAGTATCGAGATAATTGGTTTGCATCTGGCATCTATTATGCTCCCATTGAATGCTTTGTAGATGTTGTTATCAACGTTATTGCACTTGAATTCCTCGCTGAAGAACGCCCTACACCAATGCTTCGGGTCTGTTTGGCACAGTGCATCATAACCATCCTTCGTCAATTGAAGCATCACTTCTTTGGCCATCCTAAAGTCAGTCATATTCGAGCTCTTTGCTAGCTGCCAAAATCGCGACTGCAGCTTGTCCCCTTTATAGGTCTTTGCCCAATTTGCGTATATGTGCCGCGCGCACTTTCGATATTCAGCATAAGGCAACAACTCAGCTATCGCTGGAACCAGTCCCTGCAATAATAATCAAAATTAAAAAAAAAAATTGTAAGCAAATGACATGTTGATATCAAAAAGCAAACAAGTGACCAATTTTTTTAAAAAGCAAACATTACCTTTTATTAGTCGCTCATGAACGCCCACCCTGCCCCATTTGTTATCTCAAAATCAGTCATCAAATTTTTGAGGAACCAGGACAAATTGTCCTTGTTCTCTACCTTCACAACAGCCCAAGCCAGGGGAAACATTTGGTTGTTTGCATCTCTTCCAATTGCGGCCAACAATTCTCCCTTGCACAAGCCCTTCAAAAAACACCCATCCAATCCTATAATCCGTCTACACCCAGATAAAAATCCTCGTTTGCATGCATCAAAGCAAACATAGAGTCTATCGAACTTCATTTCAATATCAGGAAGTGGTCTCTCCACGACCTCTACATACACTCTACTTCCAGGATTTTGCAGCCTACACTCCCAAGCATAGTCCCAAACCTTTCCATATTCACACATCTTATCGACCAATGAGTATCTTCATCACCTTTTGCTTCATTCTTTTACATTGATTCTTGGATATATTGATGCCTACTGCTCCTTCACCAGCATCCTAAACTGAGTAGTATTCATATGAGGCATTAGCTTGATCAATTCAAAAAAGTGATTCGATAACCATGCACTTGTTACCCTTTTATTATAAAAATTAATGGAACAAGTATGTTCCTCTTAGTAGGCTCTAATTTGGAAAGATCCACTTCTCCTAACAAATGCGCCATAGATCTTCCATGGACAATTTCGCTGCGAACACCTAGCTCTTACAAACGTCTTAGTGTTTCTAATGAAGTCAATGTTCCTCTGTTCAGTAATGGAATTCTTCAGTATAGCTTCTCTAAATTGCTTCGCATCATGAAATTTCATGCCTACCGACAAAGTAAGAGTGGCCACGGATGGATCATAAGAAGAAAACTTACTTTTCCTTTTTCTTCTATGCACAGGTCTTTCATCTTCTTCAAGCTCATCCTGGGAAGTAGCATTCTCGATGCTTTCTTCATAGTCAGTCTCCTCGCTAGCAGCACCAACATCTGCAGGGCCTTCGGGTCTATATGGAAATTCATCAGCTACCTGCAAAGCTGCAAACTTAGCTGTCAAAAAATCCCTTCGCTGTCTTATTGACTGTACAAGCTCCTCGTCGTCGTCATCACTTATAAAATTTTCAACAGGCAACCCTTCATCATCATCATCAGTTAATTTAGCTACTTCCCAATCAAATCCAGATATTGTGACATCACCTATGTCACAATCACTTTGGTGAACTGCATCTGCGCTCCTCTCATGTCCATCATTTCTATCCTGCCCTCCTTTGACCCTAATGTCAGTACTATCTTGAATACCATCTCCTTATTGTCTATCTTGAATACCATCTCCTCATTGTCTTACTTCGGCGCTCTCTCCATCATCATCTTCATCCTCACTTTCACTATTGTACTCAACATATATTTTTACCTCTTCACCATGAAGATAATGGTATAGAACATCCCTAAGACCATTATCATCTTCTAAGCATCTCAAACCATCACTTAAGTCTTTCCCAGGAATACAATACAGCAACTTCTGAACTTTACAGGGCAAATAAGTATTTATATCCCCACGAAATCCTATATAAGATGCCTTCTTTATATCCACAAAGATGGTGCCCTCATTTCCACCCTCATATTCCCACTCATCCTCCCCAATCACAAATTCCCCGTCATAGCAAACTATGATAGCGACATAATCCTTGTCGTGAGCCATTACTGCACCAAGAACAAGAAAAATAATCATTACTTTTTGGGACTACTAGACAATTGCACATGGGAGTCCCCCCACTCTCATGGACTTTAGTAAACAAAGGTCCCCACATGACAGCCAGAAAAGAGGTCAGCAGGTCGGCACTTTAATTATTTGCCTTCCCTTCCCTTAAATTATTAACCAAAATAGAGGTCCCCACAACAAGCACAGCCCAAGCAATTTTGTCTACTGAACTAAACTTGCGATGTGGGAGAATGTACATCAACTTAATCAAATCAAAGCATACTCTGACATCAACTTAATCAAATCACAGCCGCTAACTCCTACAAATTTCTTTAGAAGTTTAAACTAAAATTAGAAAAACAAACAGAAAATGAAGCACACACAGATCACTCCAAAGTCTTAGACTATCCTAACCCATAACAAATTTGGACAAGCAAGCAGGCAATACCTTTCTCAAAGAAGACTAACGCAAGCTACAGAGCCAATTGCAGGAAATAGCTTCACCAAAACATGCTTCAATACCCTTTCTCAGTTTGTAACTTTACCAATAAAACTCTAGCTACAGTTGTTATGTTCTCTTTTTCATCTTTCTGTCATCATTCAGGAATTTGGATTGATAAACATACCCTATACAGCCTCACAAGCAGGGTGGTTCAAGGGTTAATTTTCTTTTTGGATTTCTTCTCGGATAGACATTAGTCACTTGTTTATTAGAATGCTCTTAAGGAGATGCACAGCCAGTGACTCAACAATCAAAGCATACTTTGACATCGTCTTCAAAAAATTAACGAAAATAATGACAAATCTTGTCTCTTTGAGTGATGTCAGCAAGTTTCAATTGAAGTGTATCAACAGAAATTCCATTCCATCGGATCTATAATAAAATAATCGAGCCCTAATAAAATAATCGAGTGAGCCCTAATAAAATAATCGAGCGAGAGCCCTAATGAAATAATCGAGCCCTAATTTCATAATCGAGCCCTAATTTCATCACAGGGGAGGGGGAGAAGGGGCCGAACCTGGACGAGTGACGATGGTGAGCGGTGACGACAACCAACGATGGTGAGCAGTGAGCGGCAACGGCGACCAACAACGGCGACTAACGACGGCGACCGACGACGGCGACCGATGACCAGCTCTAGACGTGAACGGTGACGGAGAGAAGGCCTGAGATCCAGTGTGAACGCGGATGGGGAGGAACGTCGATAACGGTCTTAAGCCACAATGACCTAAACGACGTCGTTTAGGTCAGCACACTCAATGTGGATGGACGACATCGTTTTTGTCGTCCATGTCGGCTTTTTTTTTTCAAAAAACATTTGCCACATCAGTCAAAGAAGTCGCCGGAAATCGCCGAAAAATGTCGCGTATGCAATTTGGCAGGATTTTGATCGGATTGGCACTCAAGTGATCCCGTTTGCTCTGATTTTGGCACTTAAGTGTACCTTTCGTAAGTTATGGCACTTAAGTGTCCTTTCGTGCAAAGTTATAACACTCCAGGGGTCCACACGTCGTTATAATCAAGAGATTTCATATTATATTTACCTCATTTAAGTTGATTGCCATCGCACATTTCAATTCACAACCCATCAAGGTGCTAAGTCACATAGTTCTACAGTTGTACATCATCTGCGAAGTTATCTATCTCATGGCACTAATCTAAGTAATTGGGCTCATGAGCCCAAACCTGATACATACATATATGTACATCATTTTTGAGACACTTGGCGCTGAGTTACTTCTTTAGACAAGCTTACCTCTAATCATGTGGTTTGTCATCCCCAGTTGTACATCATCTATGAAGTTATTTATCTCATGGCATTGATCTAAGTAATCGGACCCACAAGCCCGAACCTAATATATACATATATGTATATCATTTTTGGGACACTAGGCACTAAGTTACTTCTTTGGACAAGCTTACCTCTAATAATGTGGTTTGTCATCAATATGTGCTTGCTAGTGCTTGCTTTGACATCATTCGGCGTGTTCCCAAGAGCTTTCAACTAGCTTCAAGAGACTATTCAACCGTTCGCCGATGTGCCATTTGTCAAAGTTTAGTTTGGTTTTTTAAAGTTCTTGCAATCATATTGTGTTTGTGTCTCAATCTTATTGCGTCTCTTTGTAATAAATTCTTCTAAAAGGAAGGGAGGATGTTGTCGTCCACATGTTTTGTATTTGGTCGATCTAGTCTTATCATCGGGAAACGAACACAACTTTTTTAAGTTCCTAACAACGACAGTGATCTTGTTGGAGCTTTTATCTACCGATGATATATGATATTTGACCCCATATTTTACCTAGTTAGTATACTATCTCTAGAATCTTCTTTGTAAATTTCACAGCTTTTTGAGCCCATTTGATAGGTCGGAGTCGTTTTCTTGGAAGCACCTCTGCTTAGGTATTGTATAACATTCTCAAAAGCGACAGTTATCTTATTTGAGTTTTTTTTTTTTTTTTTTTTTTTTGGTGATAAAGTCATGTCTTAATATTTTAACTGAACATGTTAAATTGTTTGTAGATTTTATGTCTTTTTAAGCTCATTAGGTGGGACGACAATGTTTTCTTTCGAGACATATCCATTGTCATGTTGCGTGGAACTTATATTGGTAATGTAATATGGTTCATTTAGTGAAATCAGTTTTTTTTTTTTTTTTTTTTGGCTTTTGATCCTTTTTTTTTTCCTTCTATTATAGTTCCATTGGGGTTTTGCACTTTAATTTTGTGACTTTTTGGTTTAATAGCTTTTCTATTATATATATACATTTATTTATGGTCGGATAATAATATCCTACAAAAGAAACAATCAAGGTATCAAATTTCGGGGGTTGCCCTCTCCTGGTTCTCATTGGCCCCTTGCAAAAATTATCCTCATCCACGTTACTGATTTTCAATCAAAATTGATCGAATAGACTCAATAGTCAAAAGATGAAAATGTTTGTAACTTAATTGATACAATAAAATTTAGAACTGCATTAGCCGAAACGTGGGGTCAGTCGAAAGCACCAAAATCGGTGGAAACGGGAAAGTTGGAAACGACTTCCGACTAAGGTCTGTCGAATCCACTAGAATCAGGGGAAACGAGAAGGTATGAGCCTTTTTACTGGTTTCGATCAGGTATTTTGTCCTCACCTCGAATCAAATCCAATGCTTGCCGCAATGCTCGTCCTTTTGCCCTCAAATCAAATCAAGACCGTTGATAATCGAGACCTTTGATCTGATCAACGGTTTCGATTTGCGGACATCCCATGCCCGTCCGGCTTTTCTTTGCGGAGACTGAGATCGAATTGGACCTGTCCGTTCAGTGATTATACCCCGCCTGGGCCCCTTCGTTCAGTTCCCCCAGCCGACAGACATGCGCCGCTCCCCTTCCTTCACCAATCTCCGCCCGTCGGGCCCCTTATCCACCAGAGCTCCGCCGTGCTCAGCCACTTCAGTTGAGCTCGCCACCTTCGCAGCGAAGCTCCGTTTCTCTAGTCCCTCTCTCTCTCTCTCTCTCTCTCTCTCTCTCTCTCTCTCTCTCTCTCTATACGTTCACACCGTAACCAGCCTCCCAGAGTTTGTCTTTTTGAAACTTGATGTTTGGTTAGAACAAGCATCCTTTGTGGAAGAAGAACCAATGGAAGTAGGATTAGGAACAATGAAGGAAGGAATTAAAGAACGGGAAGAAATAGAAGAAGGAAGAGTGGTGGAAGTAGATGAGGAGGAGGAGGGGGTGGGGTCATCGGATTCGGAAATGGAGTGTGATGGAATGGTTGGACTTGAATGACGGCGGAGAAGCCGTGGACGGAGGAGCCCTCGCTATCCCACTCACATCCGCGCTTCCCCCTTGGAGGTCCTTGCTTGTAGGGCTGTCAAGACCCGAACCGAAAACCGAACCGAACCGCGAACCGAACCGAACCGAACCGAAAACTTCGATCGGTTTGGTTCGGTTCGATTTTCATCAAAAACCGAAAATTTTTTATCGGTTCGGTTTTTATCGGTTAACCGAACCGAAAACCAAACCATGAACCGATAAAATCAAATCTCTCCCGACTCCCGTCTCTCACTCTCAGTCCTCTCGTCTCTTGGTTTTTATCAATTTCCGGCTGGGTTCTCTCAAAGGCGACGACGATTGCGATGACGACAGCGGCAGGGATGGCGACTACGACGGCGACGGCGATGGCGAACGATTGAGGGACAAAGCCCCTCGCCCAAGAACCAGATTCTCTCGGGGCGCTCGTGCTCGAAGGTGCCGAGGGTGGAGAAGAAGCCGAAGGCCGTCTCGCTCAAGAACCAGATTCACAGCGTCGAGCGAATGCTTCGCAAGGTACTCTCGCGTTCTCATTCGCCGATTGGATGCTCGCTTTTCCCCTTCAAGCCCTCTCGCGCACTCGTTTGATGGTAGCTGGACTTTCGAGCTAGGGTTCTTGCTCGTGCGGATTGAATTGAACTCGGATAGAAAGATAGAGATGAAACGGGGGGGCTTTGAATTTTTACAGCTGGGCACCCTCCGTTTCTATGATCTCGGGTCGATTCTGTTCCGCCCTCCTCCTCGTTCTTGTTGACCCGCGGTCTTGTCACGTTGCATTTTCCCGTTTACGTACGCATATAAAATTATAAAACCGGGAAGCAACTTGGCAAGTTCTTGTTTTTTTGGCAGTTTCAAGGGCGACCCGATTCATTTGTTGAATATGATTTAGAATGAACAAATTCTAAGTTTCCAGCTATTCATCTTTATCCTATGCACATCATCCGCAGATTTCATTTTGATGCTGAATATGATTCATTTGCTGCTCTGGTTACATTCGATCCATTTGTCAATTCGTTTCCGCAGATGGAGAGGGCAATCGCCCACAGCGAGTCCAGAAGGAGAGGATAAAAGCTGTTGGTGTTTTGTTCAGTTGAGTATACAGATGAGAACATTTCATCTGTCCATAAGAAAGTTGTTTATGAAGTTCCTACTATGTATAAATTAGTAGAGACCAAGTGCTTTCTTTTGGCTTTTGGACCATTTACCTAAGTTTTTGTATGTTTTTAAATGCATGAATAGTAGTTGAACTGGGATGATAACTTTTCAAATTTCCTTGCTAAAAGCATATCGTGCCGTTTCATCAATTTCTATGCTTGTTGAGGTTCTTGATTTAGTAACGACTTCTTGAGAAAGTGTCATTTGACAATGCTTAAAGCTGTTTCTTCCTCTAAATATATTATCTCATGGTTCCTATCGGTAATGTCATGACCAATTGTGAAGCACACTCAAAGGCTTGTTCATTGCCCACTCTTTTTTATTTTTGGGTAGGCAGCGTTAATATGAAGTTACATGTTTTAAGGAAGGTCTTGTTTATACAATATCTGGTTAATGAAATTACTTGGAATTGCTTTGCTCAACTTATGGCTGAAGCGAGGTGGGCTCTGTTTTATCTTCTAATGAGTTATGGTGTGCGTTTCTTCACGATGCAAAACACAGCTAAAACAATCGAAAACAGTTATTGCAGACTTTAGTGTGTAGTCCTGAAATTGCTTTTTATCTTTTTATTAATTTGGTTGTTTATTAGTATGTTTCTTCAAGCAGCAATCATCAATTCAATGTTGCAATCACTCCTTCGTCCTGCAAAATTCATTTGAACCTGTCATATGTATTACTTCTCTTATAATCTGTATGCCTACTTAAAATAATAAAATACCTAAGTGATGACTAGCTTGGGCCTCGCTCTGTAGATATTGTCAAATTATTATTATTGCTACTGCTGTTGTTGTTGTTGTGTCATCTTCCCCTTAAGTACGCATTTTGACAACTGCAATGGAGTTGTGCATTAGCATGATGATCTAATTTTAGTTTACCAATCTGGCTTGTAAATTTATCTTGGCTGATTCTCGTTGTGCGTGTCAAGAGATGCACGGTGGTATTTAATCTGCACCAATGAATGTGCGACGATGCACATGTTTCATAGGCGGAGATTGAACACTATTCGAAGAATGAAGATGCATACAAGCAACTTATACACCGATATTAACTTGACACATTTCACGGTTCATCTCTCCGGATGGGCGAGCTACAGCTCTTGCCCTATGTGAACATTTAACGGTGTTAGCTCCGTAAGAGAGCCTTATCAAGTTTTTGTTTTGTTACGAGATCCTCCAATAAGTTTCAGGCACGTCCTGCCAAGATCTCTTCAATCCTATATTGCCATCTAACAATGGTGCTGTGCTTCTAGTGTGTCTTTGCCGCTTGTGCTATAAATTAATTTCGGTTTTACCTGTTTTGAGCTTTGATCATTCTCCTCTAGGCATCTGATACCCATGAATGCTAGTTGCAAAATTACTATGCTAGCATTAGCATGGCTTATGTATGAATGCTCTTATTTTATTGGCAAACCCTTGTGGGCTTTTTGTTGCAAAGAAGAAGATTCTCTGATTGGAAAGTGCTGAATGGCATTTGAGTTCTGCATGAACATGACAAGCGGGTCGTTGAAGTATAGCATTCAAGTTCCTGCATGAACATGACGATAAAGTGATTTCATAAGTTGACTACCATTTGATTATCCTATGATGTTGTCATTTTCCTTTGCATTTTTGGGTGTCGGAGATTATTTTACCTCATAAGGGTCAGGCTCATCTTTTGCATGAATAAGCTGCATAACATCTTCGCTCTTTTACATTTGCTTGCGAGTGAATTTTGCGTTAAAGAGTGATCCTAATCTATTCGAAATTGTGAAATGTAAAACAAGCGTTTCAGCTATTGAGGTATTGAATTTGTTCTTTGTGAGGCATTCTATGTCCTTTTAAGTCCTTAGCCTTATATTTACAATCTAAAGTTGTTCCACTGGTAATGCTGTTCGGGTGAGCCCGGATGGGAAGCAATTTTCTGTTACATCACCAGATCGTAGGATCAGAGTTTTTTGGTTTAAGTTTGGCAAACTGTTCAGGAGAGATATTTGGATCTGCTAGATGCAACTGCAGCAACCAGCTTGCACTTTGATGCAGCAGCTACAAGGAGTTGCTTGGGGCATGTTGTCGTGAAACTTTGTTTCTGCAGGTCCCTATTGATTCCTGTTTCATTGGAGCTCAAAATTTTGCCTTTTCTTTGCTCTGTCTCACTACTCCATGGCAAGAGGGCATTTAGTAGAATGCAAATGGTCACCTCATTGAGGCACTATGTCGTTTTGTAACAATGACAGAACTTCGGATATATTGTATACTCCAATGGCTGTAGTTATTCACTCTTGGGCTTGTTATGCCTGGCTCCGCCGGCTTCTATCAAAGTTTGTAATTTGTGTTGACATCTTTTTATGTTTGCCATATGCTTATGGTTGGAAAATTGGCCAGTGTTTATGTATTCTTATCAAAGGAATAGTAGAAGTACACGAGTCATGAGAATGTGGTCTATGCCTTTCAGGATATTGTTTTTCAAAATTTCTAGTGTTCAATTTCTAGTGTTTGGCACGCAGAAAATAAATTAGCCAAGGAAAATGATTTCCATGAATGGAAAAAATGTATTCTAAAATAAGGAAAATGAAAAGCAGAAATCATTTTCCTTGTCCTTTCTTTCACCGAGACCAAGCATATTCTCTTCCATGCATTCCTTTTAAATATCTGTTTTTTCTTTTCTTTCCTTTTTTCTTTTCCTTCTTTTTCCTTCTTCTTTAGCTAAGATCAAGCTGGCTCTTTGGTGAGCTCGAGCTCATTGGCCTCAAGCAACCTCAACCTCACCTATGGTCATTGGTTGGCCGTTGTTATGATCAGAGATCGACCGAAGAGGAAGGAAAAACAAAATGAAAAGAAAATTTATATTTTTCTTTAAAAAAATTAAATAAAATATTAAAAAGGGTGGACGGAGGAGCTAAAGAAATAGTTAATTGATTTCTAGATGATCTATATTTATGGTAAGCCGTCCCAAAAAAAAAAAAAAAAAAAAAAACAAAAACAAAAAATAAAAATAAAAAACAAAAAGTTGAAAACCGAAAAACCGAACCGAACCGAACCGACCCTTTTTAATATTTTATTTAATTTTTTTAAAGAAAAATATAAATTTTCTTTTCATTTTGTTTTCCTTCCTCTTCGGTCGATCGCCGATCATAACAACGGCCAACCAATGACCATAGGTGAGGTTGAGGTTGCTTGAGGCCAATGAGCTCGAGCTCACCAAAGAGCCAGCTTGATCTTAGCTAAAGAAGAAGGAAAAAGAAGGAAAAGAAAAAGGAAAGAAAAGAAAAAACAGATATTTAAAAGGAATGCATGGAAGAGAATATGCTTGGTCTCGATGAAAGAAAGGACAAGGAAAATGATTTCTGCTTTTCATTTTCCTTATTTTAGAATACATTTTTTCCATTCATGGAAATCATTTTCCTTGGCTAATTTATTTTCTGCGTGCCAAACACTAGAAATTGAACACTAGAAATTTTGAAAAACAATATCCTGAAAGGCATAGACCACATTCTCATGACTCGTGTACTTCTACTATTCCTTTGATAAGAATACATAAACACGGCCAATTTTCCAACCATAAGCATATGGCAAACATAAAAAGATGTCAACACAAATTACAAACTTTGATAGAAGCCGGCGGAGCCGAGGCATAACAAGCCCAAGAGTGAATAACTACAGCCATTGGAGTATACAATATATCCGAAGTTCGTCATTGTTACAAAACGACATAGTGCCTCAATGAGGTGACCATTTGCATTCTACTAAATGCCCTCTTGCCATGGAGTAGTGAGACAGAGAAGCAAAAGGCAAAATTTTGAGCTCCAATGAAACAGGAATCAATAGGGACTGCGAAACAAAGTTTCACGACAACATGCCCCAAGCAACTCCTTGTAGCTGCTGCATCAAAGTGCAAGCTGGTTGCTGCAGTTGCATCTAGCAGATCCAAATATCTCTCCTGAACAGTTTGCCAAACTTAAACCAAAAAACTCTGATCCTACGATCTGGTGATGTAACAGAAAATTGCTTCCCATCTGGGCTCACCTGAACAGGCATTACCAGGGAACAACTTTAGATTGTAAATATAAGGCTAAGGACTTAAAAGGACATAGAATGCCTCACAAAGAACAAATTCAATACCTCAATAGCTGAAACGCTTGTTTTACATTTCACAATTTCGAATAGATTAGGATCACTCTTTAACGCAAAATTCACTCTGCAAGCAACAGAAAAGAGCAGAAGATGTTATGCAGCTTATTCATGCAAAAGATGAGCCTGACCCTTATGAGGTAAAATAATCTCCGACACCCAAAAATGCAAAGGAAAATGACAACATCATAGGATAATCAAATGGTAGTCAACTTATGAAATCACTTTATCGTCATGTTCATGCAGGAACTTGAATGCTATACTTCAACGACCCAGTTGTCATGTTCATGCAGGAACTCAAATGCCATTCAGCACTTTCCAATCAGGAGAATCTTCTTCTTTTGCAACAAAAAGCCCAACAAGGGTTTGCCAATAAAATAACAGCATTCATACATAAGCCATGCTAATGCTAGCATAGTAATTTTGCAACTAGCATTCATTGGTATCAGATGCCTAGAGGAGAATGATCAAAGCTCAAAACAGGTAAAACCGAAATTAATTTATAGCACAAGCGGCAGTACACACTAGAAGCACAGCACCATTGTTAGATGGCAATATAGGATTGAAGAGATCTTGGCAGGACGTGCCTGAAACTTATTGGAGGATCTCATAACAAAACAAAAACTTGATAAGGCTCTCTTACGGAGCTAACACTGTTAAATGTTCACATAGGGCAAGAGCTGCAGCTCGTTCATCCGGGAGAGATGAACGTGAAATGTGTCAAGTTAATATCGGTGTATAAGTTGCTTGTATGCATCTTCATTCTTCGAATAGTGTTCAATCTCCGCCTATGAAACATGTGCATCGTCGTACATTCATTGGTGCAGTTAAATACCACTGTGCATCTCTTGACACGCACAACAGAATCAGCCAAGATAAATTTACAAGCCAGATTGGTAAACTAAAATTAGATCATCATGCTAATGCACAACTCCATTGCAGTTGTCAAAATGCGTACCAGAAGGGGAAGATGACACAACAACAACAACAGCAGCAGCAATAATAATAATTTGACAATATCTGCAGAGCGAGGCCCAAGCTAGTCATCACTTAGGTATTTTATTATTTTAAGTAGGCATACAGATTATAAGAGAAGTAATACATATGACAGGTTCAAATGAATTTTGCAGGACGAAGGAGTGATTGCAACATTGAATTGATGATTGCTGCTTGAAGAAACATACTAATAAACAACCAAATTAATAAAAAGATAAAAAGCAATTTCAGGACTACACACTAAAGTCTGCAATAACTGTTTTCGATTGTTTTAGCTGTGTTTTGCATCGTGAAGAAACGCACACCATAACTCATTATAAGATAAAACAGAGCCCACCTCAATTCAGCCATAAGTTGAGCAAAGCAATTCCAGTAATTTCATTAACCAGATATTGTATAAACAAGACCTTCCTTAAAACATGTAACTTCATATTAACGCTGCCTACCCAAAAATAAAAAAGAGTGGGCAATGAACAAGCCTTTGAGTGTGCTTCACAATTGGTCATGACATTACCAGATAGGAACCATGAGATAATATATTTAGAGGAAGAAACAGTTTAAGCATTGTCAAATGACACTTTCTCAAGAAGTCGTTACTAAATCAAGAACCTCAACAAGCATAGAAATTGATGAAACTGGCACAGATATGCTTTTAGCAAGGAAATTTGAAAAGTTATCATCCCAGGTTCAACTACTATTCATGCACTTAAAAAACATACAAAAAACTTAGGTAAATGGTCCAAAAGCCAAAAGAAAGCACTTGGTCTCTACTAATTTATACATAGTAGGAACTTCATAAACAACTTTCTTATGGACAGATGAAATGTTCTCATCTGTATACTCAACTGAACAAAACACCAACAGCTTTTATCCTCTCCTTCTGGACTCGCTGTGGGCGATTGCCCTCTCCATCTGCAGGAAACGAATTGACAAATGGTCGGATCGTAATGTAACCAGAGCAGCAAATGAATCATATTCAGCATCAAAATGAAATCTGCGGATGATGTGCATAGGATAAAGATGAATAGCTGGAAACTTAGAATTTGTTCATTCTAAATCATATTCAACAAATGAATCGGGTCGCCCTTGAAACTGCCAAAAAAACAAGAACTTGCCAAGTTGCTTCCCGGTTTTATAATTTTATATGCGTACGTAAACGGGAAAATGCAACGTGACAAGACCGCGGGTCAACAAGAACGAGGAGGAGGGCGGAACAGGAATCGACCCGAGATCATAGAAACGGAGGGTGCCCAGCTGTAAAAATTCAAAGCCCCCCCGTTTCATCTCTATCTTTCTATCCGAGTTCAATTCAATCCGCACGAGCAAGAACCCTAGCTCGAAAGTCCAGCTACCATCGAACGAGCGCGCGAGAGGGCTTGAAGGGGAAAAGCGAGCATCCAATCGGCGAATGAGAACGCGAGAGTACCTTGCGAAGCATTCGCTCGACGCTGTGAATCTGGTTCTTGAGCGAGACGGCCTTCGGCTTCTTCTCCACCCTCGGCACCTTCGAGCACGAGCGCCCTGAGAGAATCTGGTTCTTGGGCGAGGGGCTTTGTCCCTCAATCGCTCGCCATCGCCGTCGCAATCGCAGTCGCCATCCCTACCGCCGTCGTCATCGCAATCGTCGTCGCCTTTGAGAGAACCCAGCCGGAAATTGATAAAAACCAAGAGACGAGAGGACTGAGAGTGAGAGGGGAGTCGGGAGAGATTTGATTTTATCGGTTCATGGTTCAGTTTTCGGTTTGGTTAACCGATAAAAACCGAACCGATAAAAAATTTTCGGTTTTTGATGAAAACCGAACCGAAAACCGAACCGAACCAAACCGATCGAAGTTTTCGGTTCGGTTCGGTTCGGTTCGGTTCGCGGTTCGGTTCGGTTTTTGGTTCGGGTCTTGACAGCCCTACCCTACGTTCATGCATAATTCCTTTAAATAAAAATTCAACCGTCAACAGACGATAAAAGCACCTCAGAAGCTCTGATCTTGAGCTGTTCAATGTAATTCCTCATCTGCCCGAGCTTGGGCTTCTCCCCTCTCAATCTCGGCGAGCTCTCTTTAGGCCTTATCCACCCTCTGCGAAGCTCTCTCTAGCCTGTCAAGCAAGCCCCTGTTCTCCTCTCTGCCCAAGCACTCCTCCATTCGCTCGTCCACCATGCCCAACAGCGCCTCCGTGGAGTCCCGCTCTGCTCGTTTTCTGAGACGCTGCAATTCGCGACTGAGGTTCAAGGTACTCGTTAGACGTGCGTTTGGCATCCGAGGAAGGCGGTCTTGAGCGAAGCTATGTGGCATGGGGACAAGGGAGTAGAAACCGACCTGGATCTGGAATTCGGACCTTTGAGAATTGGTGGACGTGAAACTTCAGCAAACTGCTCGATGATCGACGTGGGACTGTGAACAATGACCGAAAGCGATAACGATGACCGGCGCTGGCACCTTGCTCTGCTATCTAGAAGAGAAGCGCGAGGCAGCAGCGGAAGAGGAGCACTCTGGAGATGAGGGATGAGACGAAGAAGCAGAAAGATGGAGAAGCTCTGGAGAAGGGGAAGGAGAGGAAGGAGGAGACGAGACAAGGACGAGAGAGGTGGGGAAAATGATTTCATTTTTTTTTTTCTGGAAGCAGAAATTATTTTCCCCAATTTTAGAAGAGATTTATCTATTGATCGAAAAATGTTTTCTTTAATAATTCATTTTTCACGTCTCAAACATGAGAAATTATGAAAACATTTTTCCAGAAAATCTTTTTCATGAAACAAACACGGCCTCCATATATACTTTTCATCCAAGTGCTCGTTCGCTCATCCATTTTAAGGGCCCACCTAGACTGAGACCAATCTTTAAGATTTAATAGTTCGATTTCGATTTAGCATAGGTATATTGTATTCACTCAATACTTGCTCATAAAAAATGACTAGGAGCGGGTAGACGGATATCTATTGCGCCAGGATAACGGAGATTACGCTTGCGGATTAAAGCAATGCACATGTTTTTCAACAAAAGTAACTGCTGCTCCTCGAAGGATCCCAAGAGTTAAAATTGGAAGGTTTTGGATTGGGGACCATGGAGTATGGAAATGGTTTGCGTGGCATGTGTTTTGGGCCTTGGGGGTGGTTGGTGAATATTTAAGGCATGTCTACATAAATTTCTACTTTTTGCTTAATGAAAATTTTGTGACGGAGACATATTGACATTTTTTTAGGGATAAATTGTTCAAAAACTTCTAAACTTATTTCATTTTTATTAATGCAATTCTAAATTTGATTGTATCAATTAAGTTATAAACATTTTCATATTTTAACTATTGAGTTCATTCGATCAATTTTGATTGAAAATCAATAATGTGGACGAGGATAATCTTTGCTAGGGGCCAATGACAACTAGGAGAGGGCGACTCGAGAAATTTGATACCTTGATTGTTTCTTTTGTAGGATATTATTATCCGCCCATAAATAAATGTACATATATAATAGAAAAGCTATTAAACTAAAAAGTCACAAAATTAAAGTACAAGACCCCAATGAAACTATAGAAGGAAAAAGAAAGGATCAAAAAGCCAAAAAAAAATATTTTCACTAATTGAACCATATTATATTGCCAATATAAGTTCCACGCAATATGACAATGGATATGTCCCGAAAGAAAACATGGTCATCCCACCTAATGAGCTTAAAAAGACATAAAATCTACAAACAATTTAATTTGTTCAGTAAGAATATTAAGGCAAATATGACTTTATCACCCAAAAAAAAAAGCTCGAATAAGATGACTGTACTTTTGATAATGTTATACAGTACCTAAGCAGAGACGCTTACAAGAAAACGACTCTGACCTATCAAATGGGCTCGAAAAGCTGTGAAATTTACAAACAAGATTCTAGAGATAGTATACTAACTAGGGTAAAATATGGGGTGGAACATCATTTATTATCAGTAGATAAAAGCTCCAACAAGATCATTGTTGTTGTTAGGAACTTAAAAAAGTTGTGTTCCTTTCCCAACGATAAGATTAGGTTGACCAAATACAAAACATGTGGACGACAACATCCTCCCTTCCTAAATTAGAAGAATTTATTACAAAGAGACCCAATAAGATTGAGACACAAACACAATACGATTACAAGAACTTTAAAAACCAAACTAAACTTCGACAAACGGCACATTGGCAAACGATTGAATAGTCTCGTGAAGCCAATTGAAAGCTCTCAAGAACACACTGAACGATGTAAAAGCAAACATTAATAAGCACATATTAATGACAAACCACATGATTAGAGATAAACTCATCTAGAGAAGTAACTCAGCATCGAGTGTCCCAAAAATGATATACAAATATGTATATATCAGGTTTGGGCTCGTGGGCCCAGTTACTTGGATCAATGCCATGAGATAGATGACTTCTCAGATGATGTACAACTGCAGAACTGTGTGACTTAACACCTCGATGGGTTGTGGATTGAAATGTACGATGGCAAGCAGCTTGAACGAGGTAAATATAATATGAAACCTCTTGGTTGTACCAAAACTTTCCTGTTGTTGTTGATGTTGAGATTGCTCGTCGTCCCTATAACGAATCAAGAAAGAAATAGATTCTAAATAAGGAAAGAGAAAGGAAAACCAGCTACTCAATCAAAGGTTTAAGAATAGCTTTTAAGAGCATTTTCATCGGAACGAGTCCCGTACCTTTGGGATGTCACTGCTTGATCGGCCATATTATGGAGAAGGGGAGCACGTGTGGAGACCAAGGATTGGAAGACTGCTTCTCCGGCAGGAGCTCCTCCACCTCGCCTGAAAGAGTTCTGATCCGGAGCTTTTGTTCTGAGTGTGGAAGCTGCAAAGTGAAGCGAAGGGGCTTTGCGCCTGCAATTTTATAGGTGACCTTGCTGTTCCCCCACACATGATTGACGCGGACTTGACTTTTGTGGATTTCACAAATCGACAGTCTCAATTTGACGACGAAAGGAGATGTCCTCAAATCCAAAGAAGATTGAAGTATCCCACGTAACAACAAGATGTCCTCAAATTCAAGATTTTCAAAAGAGGATTGAAGTATCCCACGTAAATGAAAATCTTGAATTTAAGGACATCTCCTTTCCTCGTCAAATCGAGACTGTCAATCTAATCAACGGTTTTGACTTGAAGATATCCATTAACAGTTTTGTTTTGAGAACATCCGAATGACGAGAAAATATTAGGTGGGTTCAACCCTCCACGTAGGCGGTGGGTATCACCACTCAGGAGCCGACACGTGGCACCACGTGGGCGAGGCGTCAGGCGTTCAAATTCGCGCACGGGCCGCGTGTGGGGCCCACCGCCCGACGCTCTGCTCTCTCTCGCGACGCCGCACCCTGTCAAATCGTCCTCTCTCTCCCCGTCCTTCATCTCTCTCTCCTCTCTCTCTCCCCGTTCTTCGTCTCTCTCCTCTCTCTCTCTCTCGAGAACGTTCTCCGTTCCGTTCCTCGGGGAGAACAAAAGTCACACCCCTGCTTCTCTTCCCGAGAAAATATTGGCTAGGTTCGACCCTCCACGTGGGCGTTGGGTATCACCACTCAGGAGCCGACACGTGGCGCCATGTGGCGAGGGCCACGTGCGTTCAAAATTCGCGTGGGCCGCGTGTGGGGCCCACCAGTCTGACGCTCCCTCTGCTTTGCGACGCCGCGCCCGTGTCAAATCGGAGTAAATATCGTCCTCTCTCTCCTCTCTCTCTCCTCGTCTCCCC
The DNA here is from genome assembly GCA_014182555.1 of Eucalyptus erythrocorys. Taxonomy (NCBI): domain Eukaryota; kingdom Viridiplantae; phylum Streptophyta; class Magnoliopsida; order Myrtales; family Myrtaceae; genus Eucalyptus; species Eucalyptus erythrocorys. Next base: position 11,900,795 of record CM024601.1, read on the forward strand.
CGTTCTCCGTTCCGTTCCTTGGGAGAACAAAAGTCACACCTTCAAGCCTTCTCTTCCCCCTCCTCTGCTCTGTCTCTCCATTGTCGCCGACGACTCCTCTCTCCATTCTCGCCGAAGCCCTACCGCACGACGCCGACGCCGACGACGCTGCCTCCGCCTCCGCCTCCGCCTCCGCCTCCGCCCCTCAAGGTCGTGTTGTGGGTTTGACGACTCTCTCTCCATTCTCGCCGAAGCCCTACCGCACGACACCGACACCGACGACGCTGCCTCCGCCTCCGCCCCTCAAGGTCGTGTTGTGGGTCCGACGACTCTCTCTCCATTCTCGCCGAAGCCCTACCGCACGACGCCAACGCCGACGACGCTGCCTCCGCCTTCGCCTCCGCCTCCGCCCCTCAAGGTCGTGTTGTGGGTCGACGACTCTCTCTCCATTCTCGCCAAAGCCCTACCGCACGACGCCGACGCCTCCGCCTCCGCCCCTCAAGGTCGTGTTGTGGGTTTGACGACTCTCTCTCCATTCTCGCCGAAGCCCTACCGCACGACGCCGACGCCGACGACGCTGCCTCCGCCTCCGCCCCTCAAGGTCGTGTTGTGGGTCTGACGACTCTCTCTCCATTCTCGCCGAAGCCCTACCGCACGACGCCGACACCGACGACACTGCCTCCGCCTCCGCCTCCGCCTCCGCCTCTCAAGGTCGTGTTGTGGGTCTAACGACTCTCTCTCCATTCTCGCCAAAGCCCTACCGCACGACGCCGACGCCGACGACGCTGCCTCCGCCTCCGCCCCCGATGCCCTCTCGCGACTACGACTCTCTCTCACAGCGTCCTCCTTAGGTACCGCAAGTATTTTTCTTCTTTTTTTTTTTTTAAATGCAATGAGTTAGAATGAAGAGAGAACTTGAAAACAGCGATGGGGATGACTCCACCTTGGTGTAGGAGTATAGAGAATAGACCTTGCAACAAATGTAGGCGACGGAATGTCGAGTTGAGAGAAATATTAGTGTGCCTATATTTGTGGAGCTAATTTGCTTTGTCACCATACCTTTATCTTATTTGGGTGCTTGTTGGTGCTTTCTATTTGATGGAAAGAGCCCATCTAACGATCATGTCAGTTTGCTCTTAGATGAATGGCCCCTTGCAGTAGCGTCTCGGTCTTTGATTATCTCTGCTCGTTGTTATTTGGGCAAATCTGTTCTGGCGACTCGAGCGCGAGCTCATGCGCTTGTTCGACCTTGTGGACTTCTTTGCAGTGTCATCTGCTGCGTTGCTAGGGTTCTGGCTTTGCTTTTGGTGCCGATTCTCGCCAAGAACACCTACATTTCAGAAAACGCCCTCACGCCAAGTCGATAACTCGTTCTTTCTCTGTGAGTTTAATTGACTTATACCCGTTTTCATTTTAGATTGTCGTGTTCTTCCTTTTGACCTCCTCCAATGTAAGATGCAGCACTACATTTCTCTCTCCTCCGCTGGTTGTCCGCGACGCTGACATCGACGCCCTGTCCAAGCCCCACCGATAGGCATGCCCGTACGTCTGAAGTTCCTTTTTTTTTTTTTTTTTTTGGATTCCACTTAGTAGAATTCGCTTTATAGATACATATGTATTGCTCCTCTACTAAAACCAAAAGCATATTGAATGAAGAGACTTATTTTTCTGTCGTCTCTGCTCGATGCGTGTGGGAGAGAGAAATGAACATGTGAAACACTTCAGCTGACAAATTGTCCGAGATGATCAAATTCCCCTTTTTTGCCTTCCCAGAATTTGTGTAGTTTGAGATGATCCTACCCAGGTGGTCCTATTTTGGGTTTTAATCCTTGAGAGAATGACTTATAGATGGTTTGTCCGGACTAGTATTTAGTTCTTGCATATTTTGGTCACAGTTCAAATTATCGATCGCTTGATCTTGCAAAATTTTTATTTACTAGAACATGCATATGCAAAACGTGGATTACTGATAAATTTTTGCCCACTACATTGTAGGTGGATGGCAGCGACCTTGGTTGACTACTACATCAACGTTGTTCCGCTTGCGGTATGAACAAATTATTTGTCTTGGCTATTATAGATCACACCTCTTTATGCAACTTCATCAATTGATAAGTTTGAAAACCATCTTAACTATAACACCATATAAGAAAGCTGCGAGTGTTTTATTACATAACGACATATACTTAAGCCCAATAATGTTCAGGTAATGCAGTTTCCTGTCGCATTGACAAGCTTCTAGGAATAAGAAAAACCAAAACATGGTAGCTGATGTGTTTGCTGGTAGTACTTTACAGTTTTCACTGACAAGTTTTCATGGGAGCAAACGGACCCTGATTTTATACATGTTGGAAAATTGACTCAAAATTGTATAAAGCTTAAAGCTGACACTCCAATAATGCTGTATAAGGAATTGGTGATTGCACGAATTCAATCTACTTCTATGTCAATGCAAGATGATATATTTTATTTGTTGTTGAAGCTTTTTTTTATATGGAGTTTTATGACGAATTTGCAGTGGATGCTTACAATTAATATGTCTTCAGGTTTAGGTTTGGTAAAAGAAATCGAATTTTTTTAGCGCTTTACTTTGGACAGTGCTTCTTTGCCTAGGCAGGTATGACTTAAATTCTCTCAACGGGATTTCGGCTTCTTATTTTGTAGTTGCAAGTGGCACAAAACGCTAATTGACTTCTACATCAACGTTGTTGCTCTTTCTGTTTGTTTTGTATTTTATTAGAAGGGAACTCTTGAAGAATTATTTCTATTTTGAAGACATCACCTCAGTTAATTTGCACGTGTAAAGTTATCGAATGGCTGAATCGAGGTAATTCTTTACTCATACAATGTGAAATATATTGTCATACAATGTGAAATATATTTTGTTTTCTTTTGATGTTAATTTTTTTATTGATTATTTATTGCAACATGGAACTTCCCATCTTGCACATGTAATGCGTGATATGGAAAATAACTTTGAGTTTGCCATCGGGATGGTTTTTTCTAATGAAGTAGAAGCATATCATAAGTATGTGGCTTATGCAATTGGCAAAGGATTTGGAGTGAGGAAGGGTCATACTATTAAAAATAGAAAATGAGAAATAACCCGACGAACATTTTTGTGCAATTGTGAGGGCTATTCTGTCACCTCAGATCAAGAAAAGAAATTTGAGAGGCTTGAAGTTAGATGTGGGTGTCTTGCTCATATCAAATTTAAGGTTGATAATGGTGTCTATGAGGTTATAGAATATGTTTCTGAGCATAATCATGCATTTATACCTGAAGATCAAAAGCATTTGATTAGATGTGGAAGGATGATAAACGATACTTGCAAAGGTGTTTTAGGTGACATGATTAAAGCAGGCATTGGTGGGACTACAGCATATAAGTTCTTAGCAAATGAAGCAGGTGGAAGTAGAAACTTGGGTTTCATTCTATGTGATTGTCAGAATTTTTACAGAGAGAAAGCAGTAAGATTATAGAAGGGGAGATTGTCAAAAGCTTTTGAATCATTTCCATCGCATGCAAATAGAAAACCCCACGTTTTTCTACGCTATACAAGTAGATCAAGAAGGTAGATTGACAAATTTATTTTGGAGAGATGGTTTGTCCAGATTCGATTATGATTGTTTTGGTGATGTGCTAGTGCTTGATTCCACGTATCGAACTAATAGATATAGTTTGATTTGTGCACCTTTTGTTGGGGTTAATCACCATTGGAAAAATACTCTGTTTGGTTTTGCATTTTTGTTGGACGAGACGGCGGAATCATTCATTTGGTTATTTAATGTGTTTTTGGAGTCTATGGGAAATAAGGCTCCTAAAACCATATTCACTGATCAAGATCAAGCCATGGCAAAAGCCATTAGAATGGTGTTTCCGAATACACAGCATCGTTTATGCACTTGGCATATCATACAAAATGCCATTAAAAACATTCCACAGTTTTATCAGAAGTCGAATTTTAGAGATAAGTATTTTTTTAGGCTTATGTACAGATGCCAATCGGAGGACGAATTTGAATCTGTTTGGATGGAAATGGAAGAGGAGTGGGGTACTCAAGACAACAATTGGCTTCAGAGATTATACGGCCTTATACATAAATGGAGTTCAGCTTTTGGTCGTGATGTTTTTTCATGTGGTATAAGGTCAAGTCAAAGGAGTGAGAGCACTAATAATGTCTTCCGAATGTTTCGAAGAAGACATCATCCCTTATGCAATTTGTCCACTATTATGAAGAGCAATTGAAGCACATGAGAGAAGTTGAAATTCAAGATAATTACAGTTCTCGTGGGAAGCCAAAATTGCAAGTTTCGTCTAATGAGATTTTGAAACATGCTGCTTCAGTCTATACCCGTACTATTTTTCAAAAGTTTAGTGAAGAACTTCGGAATGTCTCTCTCGTAGATATGTCGGGTAGTACATTTGATGGATTGGTTTATACATATACCATAAGGTGTGGACATGAATACCTTGTCAAATTTAATCCTGTAGACTTATCAATTTCTTGTGAATGCAAATTATTTGAATCAAAAGGATGGTTGTGTCGTCATGCATTGTACGTGTTGAATGTAAATAGATCGATAGTTAAGAACATTCCAGCTCCCTATATTTTGAAAAGATGGACTAAGGGTGCCAAAGACAGGATTGTGAATGATGAATCTTTGCCACCTGATTTGTCTATATTTAATCGATTTTCCACATTAATTAAAGAATCTTTTGAGCTGATGAGTTTAGGAGCCGAAGATGGAAACACTATGGAGATAGTGAGGGAGAGTATGAAAATAGCGAAGGGTAAAATTTCATCATACAAATCAAATATGGCCGTGACTGATGATGCTGGTGATGATGGTGATAATGAGGCTTCTTTGTGCAATATGTCGGTATTAGACCCCATTCGAAGGAAAGGAAAGGGAGTAAGTTATGGAAGACTAAAAAGTTCAACTGAGAAAAAGAAGAAAAAATCTATCAAAGGAGCGCCCCCAATGCAAATAGACAATCGAGGTAATATATTATTTTGGTTAATATGATTTTCTGTTTATGCTACATGATGGTAATTAACATTTTGTTGCTTTCTAATGTAGAGTTGGTTGTTCAAGCAACGCCTAGTGAAACTCATTTTCCAAATTATTTGAGTAATTCGGATCAGTTTCAAAGTATCCCTTATCCCAGCAACAGTGGTGGTCCCACCATAAATTTTCATAATCAGGTATGTTGCTCTTAGCTTTCCATTTTTATTTACATTTTACTAATTTGGTTAAAAATTTTGTGTAGATGCAGCAACCACCATACATCATGCCATCGGGGATTATGAATGGATTTTGCCAATTTCCTAATCGGTATTGAATAGCTGTGTATAAAGAGTTCAATTGGTGATCAATTGCTTTGTATATTTTTCAAGTTACCATGCCTCTTTATAATGGTAGAAAACACTTTCTCAAAAGTTACAATCATTATGATAATTTAATTGCATTATGGTAATGGGGTCTTTTTTTTAAAATGTAGATGCAATCATCATATATCATGGCGCCAAGCAATTTGAATAGATTTTCTCCATTCACTACTCAAGTATTTATTATGAATCATTTTATTTGTTAGTATTATTTCAACATTATGTTACAATTGTAATATTTACTATTAGTAGTTTATTTTTTGATAGATGTTGGAGTACAATAATAGATCTCATAGAACCATTCTGAGTCGGGTACAATTAACATTTTTCTGATATGGGATTATTTGAGACATTTATCTGAGCATATTATTTATATAAATATTAATATATTTGTCATTTTCTTGTACAGGGGTCATCAAACTCTTTTCAACATCTTGGGATGAATGAATCCGGAGGCCCTTGTGAAAGCATAGATAATGCACGGTCGCAACATAAATAGCCTAGAGAAACGCTCACTTCAATAGTTTATGTTCTGATCCACACCTTGGGTGAGTAGTCATAGTGGTGGTTTTGTTGTCGCTGATCATCCAATAGTTCTGGACATCTTGGAAAAGTGAATGAATTTTTTTGTGAAAAAAGTGAAAGGTCCAAGTTAGAGCATATGTGGGATGATGGAGCAGCTGTTCATGTTAAGGCTGGAGCCGTGGCTCGCAGAGAACCTCTTCTCGCCGAGGTGGATTTGGAGGATTTTCCTGTGGAGGCACCTACTAGGAAGAAAAGGAAGAAGAGTAAAATGATAAAGGAAGATGAATCGCATTGCAGATGGAGTTCATGCTTGATACCATTTGTGATATAAAAAACAACAAAAGAAGGACGAAGGAGGATCCTGCACCTCACACAAGGATTAAAACATGGCTGTAGAAGGTGAGCTGTTGAATTTGATGCAATATCCATCTTTTTAGCCCTTCTTACGTCTGTCCTTTCCTCCCAGTGCAGCCCTATTAGATGTAGTGGCAATTTGCTGGGGAGTCTATTTGACATATCTGGTCAGCTTTTTGTTAGATTCATTACACCTTTTTCGGCAAACTTCCAGCAGTTCGGAGAAAAACTTGTGCTCAATATGGTGCCTTTGCTTGGACATAATCTGTTATTCTTTCCCAGCAATTCTTGTAACATGTTCTTTATGCTTGACCCTCTGGTCTTTCTATTTCATATTTGATTCTCGTTACTTCGGTGAATGTCTCGCTGAAGCAATGGAAGAGAAAGTGATATACAGATGAAGCCAAAAAATAATTAATTTTGCCACTACTTAGCCTGACGTGATGCGCTTGTCACTACTGTGGAGATGTCAAGTGGGATGGTGAATAATGAGAATTAGTTCTTGGTTGGCAGAATGAGCAGAGATCATAGGAATAGCATGTCTTTATATTCTAGTGCTGATTCTTGAATTGTCATCTGCCATTGTATATTTGAGTATCGATGTTCAACTTATACGTTGATACTTCATTTCCCAGTTAGGGATAGAGAATGTTCTACTCGAGAGGAATCAAGTGGAGCAAGTTGCTTGATCCGACAAGAAAGGCCAATGGTGGCTGTCGGGGGACATGGCTTCTAAAAGCGACGATATTGTGGAGGTTGCAAACACCATCGACAAAGAGGTTGCAGAAACCCAAAAAATGCTGCAGCTTGCCTCTCGCCCGAGAGAATGAATACAGTTACTAGAAGGGCAATATTCTGTATAATAATGAACGGAGAGGACTACATTGATACATTTGAGAAACTTTTAATGTTGGATTTACTTGGAAAACAGGTAATTTACTAGCTGCACCCTTAGTGGGCATTGCTTTCTTTCACTAAATTTTCTGTTACCTCGACTGAAATCACACAGTAGCGTCATTGAGAATTACGAAGGAAAGGTCCATATTTGTGCTGGGCCTAGACCCATTTGTCTGGAGGCAAAGAATCAGAGATATATCATCATTCCTGTTTGTCTTTTATGTGCTGCAGGACAGAGAAATTATGCGGGTTCTTGTGGAGTGCTGTTTGCAGGAGAAAGTGTTTAACAAATACTATACAATTCTGGCTGCTAAATTATGTGAACATGACAAGAACCACAAGTTTACTTTGTAGATGCCCTGTCCTGGATTTGAAGAACCACAAGAACCACAAGTTTACCACAATTCTGGTTCTTGTGGACGAGGCTTGATTTGAAGATGCCCTGTCCTGTGGACTCCCTATGGATGCCTTATGATTTGCAGAGTTCGAAGGATAGTCCTCTTGCAACACGGTGATTGTAATGAACATAGACTCTTGCATTTGCTATGTTCGGCTTGAAAATTGATTGCTGAGATTCTTTAATTTTTATGTATATTCAGAGATGTTGTAAAACTCATGTCAACTAAGAAATAAACACAAAAGAGGTTGTCTCCCATTACAGACGGGGATAACATTTTTGGTATCGCAAGATCCGGTCATCCTTTTTTCTTTCTTTCCCTATCCTTCTACATTTTGATAATTCTTTCGTTTTCAAAATGTCCCATGGACTGGAAATGTTTATATTCTTTGATTCATTGATAGACATTCTCAGATGGTCTAGTTCGTGAATTTCAACAGACTTGTTTGAAAGGACTGCTTGTTCACATTCACAGGCAATAACCCTTGGCAAAAATTTTTACTTCTGTAATTGCAGATGGAGGGAAGGGAACTTCCGCGCAGAATTTAAAGTCTGAAATCTTCCAGATTGGGCAGTGAGGATGAATTTTACTATCTAGTGTCAATAGTAAACATCCCAATCTCTGGAAGAAAAATGTTGACTGCTGATCTGGATACCGACTTCTGTCCAACAATACACCATTTAGGCGCTGATCAAAATCAAGGAGAAATAGTCTTTTGTGAATTCAGTGAGCCCTGGTAAAAAATGATCAATAAGATTGAATCGAGAACAAAGTACGGCTATGAAATTGATCAATTCATTCAGTAACTGCACACTAGCATTTGTTCATTCAATCGTTGGGGTAATTATCCAGTCATGGATCTAGACAATGCATCAGCATCCTGCTGCTGATCTGGATGTTACAGAGATTCATCCCAAATTAGATTTCAATGGGTTAGAAACAGCGTATGACTATACAGTCGAAACATCGAGAACGTGATCCAACAAGAAGCCACATACGTCATCCTCTTCTAAGGGAGCTGTGTCAAAGAGCCGAAACTAAAAACAAATCCTCGGACAAATGGTTAAACATCTGTATTCCTCTGTACTCGATCAACTTGTAAGGAACCAAGTGATCAGGACACTTGTGGTATCTTTGTGTTCCCAGCAACTTCAGTGTACCATGACTTCCATGCCTCCATGTAATGTGCAAAGAGGTCCCTCAAAGCTGCAACAGCATCAATAAGAGCTATCAGGCATGTAGTGCAGTTAGCTTATGTGTAAATGAGAAACTATTATAGGCTCGGCCACCCTGTGAAGTATGAACCAGACCCTCATTTTGTGAGGATTCAGTTAGCCTAAATAACAGCTTGGTAATGCAAAAATTGACATACGTTAAGACTGCATCTATGCAAGCATGAAAATCCAAAACCTCGAGGTGAAAAAGTCAGATACCTTGATTATGGTACTGAGGGCGATGAGTAGATGCAAGTGTTTCTAGTCATAATCCCGCTTCACAGACTTTGGTGCAGAATTTACTGCTCTGGGCAAACACACAGGAGCAAATCGGCCATATACATAACCCCTCGAGCCATTGTCTGAATGGCACTCTTTTTCGCACCTGTCGTAGTTGTTTTCTGGATCTTGTTTGACAAGAAACGCCTTTTTTAGTGGGTCACATGATTTTGTATTGTTTGAAGAATCCACCCTTACTTCTCTTTAAAGGTTGATTAGTGATCTCAGTGCCAAACGGTCTCTTCCTATATTGATTCTGCTCTGAAAAATTAGCATCAGTATCCCCAGATTTTCCTCTCCATCCTAGCCATCTAAATGCAGGTTTCCTAGTGTCAGGGTGAGGTGTCTGCAGGTTAGCCATTAACCAAGCAACTGGTAACTCAGAGAGCACAGAGAAAAAACATCAACTTGAATTTCCTCTCACCGAGGCTCCCCAGTGTATACCTTCTCAATCAGATTCATGGATGAAAAAACATTGGCAATGTCATACAGTCCTCTGATCTTTGCTGCAAATTAGCATTGAAATTGTCAGATACAAGTTCATTTTTCCTTCCTTATTTCAGTTAACAAGTCAAGAACAGGATTAATTACTTCTCATAGCTGTCGTATTGTTGTTATCACCGAGCAATGCCACAGCAGTAGTATCAAGAGAGATCAAATCCACCTAGCATCAAGGAATAACGCACAATGAATAAAATGGGAATGATAGAAGAAAGAAATAGGAGCACCATGAGGTAAACTCACATTGGAACAAAGAAAAAGCTTAACGAAGTTCTGCGTAAGAAGGGCCAATGATTTTTCTCTCCTGTTTTCTGCAGAAAGAGGACCCGGAGATCTCTCTTTGTTATTGTCTGCACAAGCAATCATTCATTCTTCAGTAATTAACAAGAACAAATCAAATAAAATCTACCTAATCCAGTGTAAGCATAGTTGCAGTCTTAAATAACTAGCCAATCTGGGGTGATTTGAGTCTCAAGACAATCAAATAGAAAAAGAACCAGAAAAAGTAGAGAACCAAAATTACCAGATTTGGACGATGCTGAAGAGTTATCTTGCATCTCAAATTTGAGATCCAAACATCCTTCATTTTCAATGTCGTTAAAAACCTAACCATTCAAAATACTTAGCATGAGTCATTCGAATGATACGATAGCTTTCAAATTAGCTCTCAAGAGCAAGACTGAATATAAGTCTAATCTATATGCATAATGTCACATGTTCACTTAACAAACTATCAAATGGTAAAATGAGACATTGATACTGATAACACGTTCTTTTTTTTTTTCTTTTTCTTTTTTTTTCTCTTTTTTTGTTTGTGGTTTTTGGAAAGAACCGACCAGACAAAATCCAAAATAAGACATCTGCACTGACAAGCAAGAACGAATCTCGGTTCAGGAGCTGATCACATCCCACATTTTCCCACATTAGCTACTCGAAGGACAAGGCAAAATCAAAAACAGGATGAACTCCAACTGAGGCAGTACCTTTGCCGGGTCGCCGCAATTTGAGTTATTGGAGTTCTCTCTCAGACCTTCTTCCTGGCGACAGTAACCACATTAAAACCATCAAGCCCACTTCCCAAAGGGCTAAAACTACTATTGCCATAGGCATTCAGGAGCTAAAATTCACCTTGAGCTTCTCCAAGGCATTGGGGATCGCTCTGAAACCCTTCCACGAATGCTGGTTCTTCGCTTTCCTCGCCACAACCTATACACATCGAAAGACCAAATCAACTTTGGCAATGCAACATAAATGGTAGCGGAATGCGTTCCTCAAATCCCAATCTAAGACAGTCGTAAGGTTTAGAATCTCTCGCCAACGCTTTCCAATATGTTCACCACGTCATAGATTCGCCTCCACTCCACTCTTGCTCGTTCAAAGCAACATCGTCTTAGTTTTCCCAAGAAGAAAAAATTCTGGGCTCATCATAAATGCGTCCGTCTTGCGAGATCGAAGCGAAGTAAATAGAAGGAAGGAAGCAAGTACCTAGCTTGAGAGGGGCATCGTCGAGACCGATCACTTCGACGCCGTCCCAATGCATGAGTACAACGAACTATCATCAATTTTCAATTGATCATATGCAAGGTATATGTCTTCTATAGTCGCAGCTTCATATAGTGAAGTAAGATCTTTGATGCATGATATGTCCTGGACCACCAAGGGCAAATATATCAAATCATTGTTCGCCATCTTAGTTAGCTTAATGTGAATAAATCAGCACATTTGTAATAATAAAAGCCAACCATTTGAAGATGTTGGGACTGAAAATAATGATATAAAATGCCTACCTTCCTTGGAACAGAAGAAGCTTGCAATCGAGCCAACAATCCAAGCCAATAGGCATTGGACTTGATTTCTGCTTCATGTCTCATTAAAAGGGTCCGTTTTGCCTGCATCGAAGCACAAATTGGATGAGGCAACATGCCTTTACACTTGGACATCAATCTTACACTTTGAGAAATAAACATCTGCCTTGCCGATGTCTTCATGTACAACTACTATCTAATGACAATCATTTTTCTAAAACGCTAAGGGAATTCCCTAGCCATGGAAACTCACCCTATCCAACTCTTCCGGGCAATCTTGTTGCTATGCAAACCTCTCGAGTACATTCTTGGAAGCATCCACGGCTTTATGCACCTGATGTGGCAATCGGTCGTGGCTGTAAGGATACGACAATAAAGCAGCTCCAAAGCGTTGTATTTAGACAAATGTTAGTGATCCCCATACCTTGGCCGGAGTTGATGTTATAGAGATAACATATCATCCAAGCTCAAGCCTATCAAACAGGTTTAATTCAAATGATACATCATATGTCAATCCAAGGGAATCACTGACGGTTGTGAACAGCCTGCGTGAAGCAAAAGAAGCATTTCAAATCACCCACAGATGTGTTCAAAATCATCAGCATAAAAAATTGTAATCGTAAACAATAGTGACATACATGAGAACATAGTCTACAAGGATGGTTTTAACAATTACCAATGCACAAAAGTGGCCCAGAATAAGCCAAACATACCTATATTTGCATATACAGATTTCCAGTAAAGATAACAACTTTTGAGGCGATGATAAGAAGTCCACAAGGTCGAACAAGCGCCCGAGCTCGCGCCGAGTCGCCGGAACAGATTTGCCCGAATAACAACAAGCGAGATAATCAAAGACTGAGAAGCTACTGCAGTACCTAACGAGGACGCTGTGAGATATGAGCAGGGTACCCAGCCGAATGATCGGTCGAGGCTTCGATGGAGGCGGAGGTGGGCGTCGGCGTCGGAGTCGGGGGCGACGGAGGCAACCGGCGGACCCGCAACACGACCTTCACCTGCATTTCCACCAATAGGATTGGAACGGTCGTGTGAGTTACCGAATAAACTGTAAGACTCATGAAAGAAGCATCCAAAAAAAAAAAAATTACGAAAGGGTGTCGGCGACGGCGTCGGGGGCGGAGGCGGAGGGGCGTCGGGGTTGGCCAGCAAGGGCGCTCCACAGAGGAAAGAGGGAGAGAGCGGAGCAGAGGTCGCGAGGGCAGAGGCGGAGGCGAGGTGGCGTCGTCGGCGTCGGAGTCGGAGTCGGGCGACGGAGTCGAGAGAGGGCGTCGGGGGCGGAGGCGGAGGCGGCGTCGAGGGCGTCGGGGCGGAGGCGAAAGCGGCATCGGAGGCGTCGGGGGAGGCGGAGGCGGAGGCGGAGGCGGGGCGGAGGCGGAGGCGGAGGCGGAGGCGATGGCGGGGCGGCATCGTCGGCGTCGGAGTCGGGGGGGCGACGGAGGCAACCGGCGGAACCGCAACACGACCTTGAGGGGCGGAGGCGAGGCGAAGGCGCGGTCGTCGCGTCGGCGTCGTGCGAGAGGAGCGTCGGCGAGAATGGAGAGAGAGAGTTTGTCGGCGAGAATGGAGGGAGTGAGCGAGAGGGGGAAAGAAGCGGGGGTGTGACTTTTGTTCTCCTCGAGGAACGGAACGGAGAACGGGGAGAGAGAGAGAGAGAGGAGAGAGAGACGATTCGACGCGTCGCGCAGAGGAGAGCTGAGGAGAGAGAGCATCGAGTGTGCGAAGGTGGGCCAGGTCTACGGGAGAAAGAGGGGGAAGAGCGAATTTTGAATCTCGACGCCATTTACACGTGGAGCCACGTGTCGCCTTCGAGTGGTGATACCCACCGCCTACGTGGAGGGTCGTACCCACCCAATATTTTCTCAAGTTTCGCTCCTCTTTCCCCCCTTTCCCCGAGAAAATATTGGGTGGGTCTTACCCTCCACGTAGGCGTAGGGTAAGACCACTCAATGGCCGACACGTGGCTCCACGTCGGCGACGGCGTCGAGGAGAAAATAACACACTGTCTCTCTCCTCTCGCGTCTCTTCATCTTCTGCGCTTCTCTGTCTCTCTCCTCTCTCCGAAATAACTCTGGGGTGGTGGCTCGGCTCGGCTCGGCGGCCGGCAGAAGAAAGGACGACTCCCGCTTAAAATTTCTTTCTCCTCACTTTGAATATTTTGGGTTTCGTCTCTCTCTCTCTCTCTCTCTCTCTCTCTCTCCTTGTGAAGAGCAAAGAACGAGCTGCACCTCCTCTCTGTTTCCTTTTCTCAGCGCATCGCACCCCCACCCCCACCCCACGAGCGGCCCCCGCCTCCGGAGGGGGAGTGCCCGAGCCGCGCGGCCGGCGGAGGAGGCGGCGGCGGCACGAGCGAGGATGGGAAGGCGGAGGAGGCCGAAGCGGTGCGGCGGCCGTGGAATCTGAGGCCGAGGAGGGCGGTGAACCCTCCGCCGCTGTCGTTGAGGAACGGCGAGGCGTTTCACGACGCCGCGAGCGGCGCGCTCGGCGGGGACAAGGAGAATTACGCCGCGCAACAGCAGCGGTTGCAGCCGCAGCCGAAATCCGTGTGGTTACGAGGCTTCGTGGGGGAGGGCGAGAGGAAGGAGAAGAAGAGGCTTCTCTATGCCCTCCCTCTTTCCAATTGGCAACCGACGAACCACCGCACCGAACCGGCGAGAGGACCGCGAGTCCTAGCTCCCTCCCTCTTTCCGACCGGCGAACCACCGCACGGGACCGGCGAGAGGACCGCGACCTCCCTCCCTCTCTCTCTCTCTCTCTGCCCTCCCTCTGTCCGACCGACGAACCACCGCCGCCCCCGCATCCACTAGGGCTTTGGCCCCTTCTCATCCCAAGCCATGCTTTTCCCCTTCCCTTCCTCTTCCCGATTGCAATGGCTGTAAAGAGCTCAGGTTTTCTCCCTTTCTTTTTCCCTCTTTTCTTCTTTCTTTATATCCTGCATCCTCCTTCAGTTTCACCTTCTCTCTCTCTCTCCCTCCCTCCCCCTTGAATTACTGTTTTCTCGCTCTTTTCACTTCATTCTTTTGGGGGGATTGTTTCTGTAGGGATCGAGCCAGAGAGGACGCAGCGGCCGTCGTTCGAGATAGAAAAGTAAGCCATCTCCCTTTTCCTTCATCCCCATCCGTATATGGAAGTTGACTTTAGTGGGGGGCCAATTAGTTTGCCCTGTGATACCAAGGCATGACCTCAACTCTCATCGTGTATGTTGAACGTGTTACGCCCTGTGGTTTCCCATCTTATTGTGTCTTATATTAACTTAATGTAGCGATTATGTTTCTTAATTCCTGTCTAATTTTACTGACGATGTAAGCTAGGTAGCTATTGCAATGTAGGGTGCGCGCACGTGCATGCATGCTGTGTGTTGGGCTTTTCTTGAGCGTGCCTTCAAGTGGATGGTGCTGGATGATATGGCGATAGGAAGAGAGGCATCATAAGTACTTGGTTTAGGTTTGACGTGTCGACAGCAATTGTTAGGGGCATAGATATCGGCCCTGCCACAGGGGGTTTGTCCAACGTAAGAGCATCATAAGTATTGTAGTCTTCTCTACTCCTTGAAATTGGCATTGATGGAGGTTCATAGGATAGTATGGAGCAATCTCGAGCACGCATAAGAGTGCCGAGATATTACATTGGAATAAAAGATCTGGCATCTAGGACTTTTGGCAATACGGGAGCATTCCCTCACCTCAAGTTGGTATTTAGAGGCTGTATGGTTGCTATCGCTGCCTCGGCTGCCGACACATATCAAATTCTCACTAGGTGGGATCACCTAATTTCAGTAACCAAAAGGCAGAACAAATGAATAATATCCAGCATCATAGGATGTGGAACTTTTGTGTCGGAAAGTGGAACGAGCACTTGTAAGTTGATTCCACTTTGGATGGCCAGTATGCTGCAGTTAGAAGCGCATTTGATAGGCATGTTCTTTATCTATGTAAGTGTGATATTGGTAACTAAAATTCTTTTTAGACTGACAACTTTATTCTTTCCATTGAGTTGAGAATCCTTGTTAGCCATGGCTCAATTTTGGTTTCTGGAGTGTTGGCATCCTGGTGCTCATAGCCATTACCCTTACTTGGTTATAACTCTGTATCTGTAGGTCCGATTGTCAGATGGGGATTCTCTTTATGCGCTTTGCAGATCATGGTTAAGGAATGGTCTCCTTGAAGAACCACAGGTTTGAACTATAGTTCTTTCTTTCACTAAATACCAATGATAGTGCATACAGCCCACGGGAGAACTTGAAGGGAAGTCTGCTTTGGTGATAATTTCTGTATAATAGAAGTATTGGATGGCATAGCTATCTCTTCAAGAGTGTTCCACTTTATCCTTTTTTCTCTTGTTTATATCATATATAAACCCTGCCTTAGACAGTTGATTTTGTCTTGTGCGGTGTCAAATTTATTAACAGGCATTTGATTACTCATGATGATACACCTCCTAAAGTTTTTTGCATATTTATTTGTTCTTTCTTTCAACCTTTACCTTTCACTTTAGTTTGGCTATAGGTTAGTCTCAAATGTAGTTCACTTGCTGGATCTAGTAATTGGGGTTAATAAAGGGGCCAGTTTTCTTGGCAAGTACAAGATCCATCTTAGATCTGTTTGCAGGATTTATGATTTTTTTTTTTTTTTACTTATTCGTTCAGTCATTTTTCTTAAGGAAATTCTACTGTTTCGCTGTTATTTTTTGGGAAAAAGCCACAAAAAACCCTAAACTATGCACAAAGTGACAAAAATACCCCAAACTTTTTTTTGCACCACCAAAAACCCCAAACTTTGCCATCCGTGACACATTAATGGGGTAAATGTGTCACGGATGGAATGTGTCACGGATGGCAAAGTTTGGGGTTTTTGTGGTGCAAAAAAAAGTTTAGAGTATTTTTGTCACTTTGTGCATAGTTTAAGGTTTTTGGTGGTTTTTTCCCTTATTTTTTTCAGCCACAATATGGCAAGTACAAGATCCCTCTGCTAGGGGCCACGGCAGAGGACTCAACCGAGAGGGCATAGTCAACGACCTTGACCCGGATACTGTTGGCGCCGGGTTTGCATGCTCCAGGGCCAGACTGTGCATCGCCATGCACCGCAACTCATACTCCCTGCCGCATGCTGCCCCCAGGTCCCATAGTCCAACCAACTGTTTAGAAGATGGGGAAGAAACAGGAGTATTTATCTCTGGTTGCCCTCTTGTATTGTTAGATTAATTTGCAGGTTTGATTTGTAACTTACAGCTTAGAGGAAGTTTTCCAGCAGTTTTGTACTAGTAACTTGTTCAGTTTTATAGGAAGATAAAATCCAGTGATGCTGAAGTTCATAATTACCTGTGTATTTACAACTCTGAATTTCTTCTAATTGGAACAGAGGTTAATTTTGTTATGCTCATACACAAGTTGTGGATCATTAAAGTAATTCGCTGTTAGGCATTCATTTTTTCAAAGAGAGAGTTGAGCTCATTTTGGGCTAACTCAGCTTGCAGTACTCATTTTCTGGTAACTGACTTTCTTTCCCTCTCCAAACAAAACCCCAACCCCCCACCACCCAAAAAGAAAAAGAGGAACAAAAGCAAAATCAGCATTTGTACTGTTATGAAAACAAAAGAAATCAGCACTTCTATGAAAGAGCAATTCAAAGCATTTTATGAACTTTGTTCATTAAGATCACTTCAATGCAAGGAAATTCTCTGGATTTATGAGGCCTTCTATTATGTTGGACTTCTCTTTTGCATTCATCGTCGTATGTTGTATCATGAGCTGCTACCTCGCTGTCATCTTTGGCCGTCCTTTGGTTCATGTGTGACAGTGAATTTCCATCACGATCAAGGAGCATTATTGACAAGGAACATGCCTCGTGTTTTTATGTACTGAGGTTGCATTTGTCTCGAGGCACATGGTCTGAGAAGACAAGACACAAGCAGCTTTTGGAGCTAATTAAGCTAATGATAGTTATTAGACTATTGCGGTTTTGATTGTGTTTCTGGTCCAATACTATCATGTTGTTCTTGTAATTGAATCTTTGCTCACGTGTCTCTTTTTCTGGACAAGAAACTGGAATGAAAAAAATGTAGTGTTGACCACAAGCTTCATTTACCCGTCATATCCCTTGGTTGTCTCTGGTTCTGCTGATGTATGAACATTAATGACAGTCAAAAGTGTGCCCATATGATTAGACCAGCGTAATGTCACGATGTGATTGAGACTTACATGGTGGTTGTTACCAGAATAGGGATTTTCGATCCAGTTTCTAAAAGTAGCTTATTCTCTTCAACTTGCATTTACCAGAATAAGGATTAATATCCCAGTTTTTAACAAGTAGCTTATACTCTTTAACTTGTATATAGCATATGCTCGTCTCTGGAGATGAAATGACAAAATGTTGATCGAAAGTTCAGAACCATGATTATGACAGATTCCCTCCATGGTAGGAAATTATGGCGTCACTTCTCTTACCTTTTTTTTTCCCCTATACAGATGAACCGTGCATTCTTTTCTTTTGACTGTCTACTCATTATCTGCTAAGAAGGCTTAATAGAGTGCTTGAAGTGCCCCCATCTGGTCATGCATGGACCATTTCTAGGCCGGAATTTATGGAAACCGCATGTGATGGTCAGGATTGATTCTTTCTCTCTCTCTCTAGAATATTCATATAATTTTTCAAATTATTCAACCATTAACTGTGCTCCATACATCTACAACGCACTCTCAGGTTGCTCATTAGCTTTGTCATTCATGGAGCTTTTGACGTTCTTGCTAGGTTGTCACTTCAGTTAACACTCAAGCAACTTAACCGGTCTCTTTGTTCTTGTATTTGTCGCTACACTACATGCAATAATCTTGAACTGCAAATCGCTCTCTCCTTCTACTATGCATCGACCAGCACGTAATCCTCAACGGAGTTAAAGTTGATAGCCGTTGGAAAAGATCGGTCACGACGTCAATCGAATTCAATGATATCAAGAGACTCACACACGACCTTTTTACGGGTCAATTATCTTTTATCAGCTAGTCTTATTTAATTTCACTAGTCGGCCGGCGGCCAGGCATTCTCTCATTTAATTCCCACTTTTCAAACTCTTTACTTTTCCAATTGAAGGAGATGTGAAACACATGGCCTCGCTCCTCAACGAGCGACCCTGTGGGATTGTAGGACATGGATTTCCTATGTCATCCTTCTACTATGCTGTGGAGGGTTTCTTGTGGAAATGATTGGGAGCGACCCTGTGGGATTGTAGGACAGGAGTGGGATCGCTCCTCAACGAGCGAGGCCATGTGTTTCACATCTCCTTCAATTGGAAAAGTAAAGAGTTTGAAAAGTGGGAATTAAATGAGAGAATGCCTGGCCGCCGGCCGACTAGTGAAATTAAATAAGACTAGCTGATAAAAGATAATTGACCCGTAAAAGGTCGTGTGTGAGTCTCTTGATATCATTGAATTCGATTGACGTCGTGACCGATCTTTTCCAACGGCTATCAACTTTAACTCCGTTGAGGATTACGTGCTGGTCGATGCATAGTAGAAGGAGAGAGATTTGCAGTTCAAGATTATTGCATGTAGTGTAGCGACAAATACAAGAACAAAGAGACCGGTTAAGTTGCTTGAGTGTTAACTGAAGTGACAACCTAGCAAGAACGTCAAAAGCTCCATGAATGACAAAGCTAATGAGCAACCTGAGAGTGCGTTGTAGATGTATGGAGCACAGTTAATGGTTGAATAATTTGAAAAATTATATGAATATTCTAGAGAGAGAGAGAAAGAATCAATCCTGACCATCACATGCGGTTTCCATAAATTCCGGCCTAGAAATGGTTCATGCATGACCAGATGGGGGCACTTCAAGCACTCTATTAAGCCTTCTTAGCAGATAATGAGTAGACAGTCAAAAGAAAAGAATGCACGGTTCATCTGTATAGGGGAAAAAAAAGGTAAGAGAAGTGACGCCATAATTTCCTACCATGGAGGGAATCTGTCATAATCATGGTTCTGAACTTTCGATCAACATTTTGTCATTTCATCCCCAGAGACGAGCATATGCTATATACAAGTTAAAGAGTATAAGCTACTTGTTAAAAATTGCGATATTAATCCTTATTCTGGTAAATGCAAGTTGAAGAGAATAAGCTGCTTTTAGAAACTGGATCGAAAATCCCTATTCTGGTAACAACCACCATGTAAGTCTCAATCACATCGTGACATTACGCTGGTCTAATCATATGGGCACACTTTTGACTGTCATTAATGTTCATACATCAGCAGAACCAGAGACAACCAAGGGATATGACGGGTAAATGAAGCTTGTGATCAACACTACATTTTTTTCATTCCAGTTTCTTGTCCAGAAAAAGAGACACGTGAGCAAAGATTCAATTACAAGAACAACATGATAGTAGTGGACCAGAAACACAATCAAAACCGCAATAGTCTAATAACTATCATTAGCTTAATTAGCTCCAAAAGCTGCTTGTGTCTTGTCTTCTCAGACCATGTGCCTCGAGACAAATGCAACCTCAGTACATAAAAACACAAGGCATGTTCCTTGTCAATAATGCTCCTTGATCGTGATGGAAATTCACTGTCACACATGAACCAAAGGACGGCCAAAGAGGACAGCGAGGTAGCAGCTCATGATACAACATACGACGATGAATGCAAAAGAGAAGTCAAACATAATAGAAGGCCTCATAAATCCAGAGAATTTCCTTGCATTGAAGTGATCTTAATGAACAAAGTTCATAAAATGCTTTGAATTGCTCTTTCATAGAAGTGCTGATTTCTTTTGTTTTCATAACAGTACAAATGCTGATTTTGCTTTTGTTCCTCTTTTTCTTTTTGGGTGGTGGGGGGTTGGGGTTTTGTTTGGAGAGGGAAAGAAAGTCAGTTACCAGATAATGAGTACTGCAAGCTGAGTTAGCCCAAAATGAGCTCAACTCTCTCTTTAAAAAAATGAATGCCTAACAGCGAATTACTTTAATGATCCACAACTTGTGTATGAGCATAACAAAATTAACCTCTGTTACAATTAGAAGAAATTCAGAGTTGTAAATACACAGGTAATTATGAACTTCAGCATCACTGGATTTTATCTTCCTATAAAACTGAACAAGTTACTAGTACAAAACTGCTGGAAAACTTCCTCTAAGCTGTAAGTTACAAATCAAACCTGCAAATTAATCTAACAATACAAGAGGGCAACCAGAGATAAATACTCCTGTTTCTTCCCCATCTTCTAAACAGTTGGTTGGCTCTTCGACTTTTTTTATGTGTATTGGGCTACGTGTTGGTTCGGAAAGGAAAGAAAAAGGCACTAGTAACAGTAACTACGGATAAAGGAGGCAACAAATTCAAGTAAACTTTTCTTACCTTTTACCCAAAAAAAAAATTCAAGTAAACTTGGAGAAACCTGGACTAGTAGTAATTTAGCCATGCAATATTGCAATCTATATTTGGAGGGGAGAGAGAGAAGAAAAGCCAATCGAGTTAATAAAAAAATTTTAGGCATGATTTTGATGAAATCAAACAAAAAAGATGAATATTTTCCATCGACATGTGAAAGATAAAAATTAAGGGAAGTTGTGTGGACAAAAGCATAATACCTCAATGGCAACTGAAGTAATAAATTATTATGTTAGCATTATTTTGTGACTATTTATAATATTTTGATTAATTCACCCAGGCAATCTCTCAATTATATACTAGGTGAATAAGCGTGCCTTGCATGGATTTAAAATTTGGTCTTATTTTATATTTAGGTTTGATGATATTCTGTGGCCACGCAACAAAATATCTGCAGAAGTGACATGTAACATTTACACGAAGAATATAATTTTAATGACTCATAATTGACTACCCAACCTATACCCAATCTAACTTGGACTCCAATTGCAATTTTTCTCCTTATTCATGGAAAATGGCAAATTAAAACAAAATAAACATGAAATGAATTAGCAAATAAGAAATTACTAAAAATTGTGACAAATCAAGCTTTAAAAACATACATCCTATTTGTTCTCCCGATGCTAGAACTTTGAACTAACCTAGTAGAAGAGTCCCCCCCTAGAATGATACGTGTGATGTAAACTTTTCTTCTTCTTTTTTGGGTAAAAGTAAGAAACCGTGTGATGTAAACTTGTACTGGGATTCGCCCCAGTGGCCACCCTTCCAACATGGAAGGGGGAGGTGAGGGGGTTCAAACCTCCACCTTCTCGGGGAGGGATGGGGTGGGGACGTGCAAGTTTCGGGAGTGGGTTTCGACGCCCACGCCCGCAAGAGGCAGAGCAAAAGTCTGAGTCCAAAGGCCTCACCTTTTTCTTCCTTGTTTGTCCAACTTGGACCGTTTGAGTCCAACTTCCAGATATGCCACTAGTTTATGCAACCGAAGAAATGACGTGGGCCGTGAATTATTTCTTCTTCTTTTTCTTCTGGTTTAGGGATGATTTAAGTTGTAGTTAATCTTTGAAGGTGGTGCATTCATGCTAGATGACCATGTGTTGCCAGAAATGTTTTATACAATACTTTTCCACGATTTTATTAAATTTTGAGTTTTGTTCCACTTTTACACAAGGGAACATTAAAGTTTCACAACCGTTTATGTAATTTTTGACGTGTGACCCACAACAAATTATGAGTCTACCAAAATAAATCATTAAAATCACTCTCTACTTAGCTTTTCGGATGTTCCTCGGAAGGAAAAAAAAAAAACGGAAAAAAGCAAAGCGTGACAAGTAGAATGGTAACATTTTTATATGTTAACATAAATATAATTTGAGTCAATAGTATTTAGATCAAGTTTTAGTTGGTTTTTGTTTCTTACAACTCATTTTAATCAATTCATAAAATTAAAGTGACAAATTTTAAATTCAACCCAACAAATATAAATTGAAACATGGGCTATTGCACCCATTTTGTTACCTTTAGAAAAAAAAAATAGGCCAAGAAAAAGATCAAATGATATTAAAGTAACTGTGTACATGACATGGCAATAATGTAAGGTTCACCATACTCAAAACAAGCATATCGTAATCTTGTCTTTTCCTGTACAAATAATACTTATTACAAATGGCACACCAAATTCATAACAAATACAAGATAATCAAACTAAACTTGGGAAGATAACACATCCTTGAACAAGGGAATAATCTCTCGAAAGTAGTGGAAACTTTGTCCGAGCAGACCAAACAATGCCAAAGCAAATATTAGCAAGCACATATTGATGACCAGCCACACAACTAAAGACAAGCTCATCCAGAGAAGCAACTCGGCGCCGAGAGTTCCAAAAACCATGTATAAGCACATGTATATCAAGTTTGAGTGGACCTTTGATCAGCGCTATGAGATAAATAACTTCACAAATAATATAAAACTGCAAAATCGTCGGGCTCAACGCTTCAATATGCTGCGAATTGAAGTATCCGATGACAAGTAGCTTGAATGAGGTTAACATAATGTGGAATCTCTTGGTCAAGTCAAAACATTTTTGTTGTTGCTCATGTTGTAGTTGCCCATCGTCACTACATTAAATGAAGAAGAAAAGATAGATTCGGAAGAGAAAAGAAATCAACTACTTTATCCCATTCTTTACAAAGATCTGAAAAGCATAACATACCTTTGTGGAGTCGCTGTTTGATTCGGCATGGCTGCGGAGAAGGGGAGTGAGTGCAGGAGATGAAGGAGGATTCGAAGAGCAGGAAAAGACTTCGCCGATGCCCAGCCCCGCACTTGAACGATTTCTGATCTATTGAGCGTTTGCTCTGCGTGCTGGGTGTGAAGTAAAGGGGTGGGTTTTGTCACCTATTTATATAATTCCCACATGAGCTAGAAGACTCTTCTGCAACGAGCCCTTCCAAACCGTGGATCTGACCGAGATAACCCTACAAAGCGAAGTTGATCAGTTTATCTCGGTCGGGTTGTCAACTTCACTTGAATTTATGGTTTGGCCGAAGTTGATCAAGGAATTTATGGTTCGGTCATGGATGGGCTGTCAACTTCACTTGAATTTATGATTTGGCCGAAATGCCCCTGGATCAACTTCGCTTTGTAGGGTTATCTTGGTCAGATCCACGGTTTGGAAGGGCCCATTGCCAAAGAGTCGCGTTTTGGAGCTTTGGAGGCGCATTTTGGTCCGCGTCTTGGAAGAAAAATAGACTCAAAAGAAGAAATTAATTAAATGACAATTCGTAGACATGTCTCCGGATTAAATTAATGGCGGCAATTGTCGTCGGATTGTAATTTAACATTAAATTAATGGTGCCCACCATTAATTGTCTTCGGATTAAATTAATGGCGGCCATGACGAGGAAAAATATTAAAATTTCGTTAGAACTCCTTAACATATCAATTCTTCAATCACCTAAGAATTGTACAGTTTATTGTTTTTAAATCATGTTTGTGCATACCTAAATTTATAAATAAATTGCTATTTGAAAAATAGGTGTTTGTTTAATTAATTGGTGATTTAGTTATAGGACTGCATATCAAGGTGCGGTGAAGCTTTGCAAATTAATGTTGAATATTGTTCTAGCAATATTAACGTTTTATTAAGCTGGATGGTTAACCTTGTTACTTTTTAGTCCAAATAATGTAAAAATTTCTCTGCAAATTAATGTTAAGGGAAGTGAAAGAGACGAGGGAATAGAGAATAGAGTTTTTTTAATGACATGACTCAAGCAGAAAACTCTATTGTCCTCATTTTTTTTAAAAACCAACGCCACCAGCGAATGTAAATAAATGACAAAAAAGGGAGTTGCCACCATTCTGTTAACCGGTATAATTGGCCACCAAAGCTTTGTAAAATACAATAAAAAAAAATACGCAAAAATACAATAAAAATACGTAAAAATACACTAAAAATACACGTATTTAGGGTTAAATATATATTTTCACATCCATAAAATCATCAAACATGTAAAATCAATATACCACAAGATAAAGGAGGACCATACGAGTCCAGCGCCGCCAGCCACTCGCCGATCCGACCCTCCACGCGCATGCACGCGCCGCCTGAGTGCACGACGCGTGGAGCTCACGCACGTGCGTGAAGACCGGTCAAAACCAGTCCAACCAGCAGCGGTCTGACCGGTTGACCGGTCTGGTCAACGGTTGACTGGGTCGGGTCGGGTCGAGTCAACAGTCGAGTCGGTACTTGCCAGGTCGGGTCGAGACGTCATCGGTCGGTTGATTACGTCATTGGTCGAGATGATGTCAGCAGGTCGGGTGCTGACGTCATCATGCACGTGCGACGCACGCATTGGGTCCGACCCGAGTCGCTGACGTCACGATGACGTCAACGGCCGCGTGCGTCGCACGTCCCACGCGTGGGAACGCGTGGGGCGCGTGTTCGACGCCCCCACCAGCGCGTGGCCGCGTATGCGACGTCCCCCGGCGACGCGCCGACAACGGTTTTAACCGTCTCGTCAACCCCAGTCCGAATTTACAATTTAATTTTATTTTTATTGAGCAAAAAATCTCTAAAATCGCAAATTAGAGCAAATTTCATACTAATTAGAGTTAATTTATATAGTCTAGGGCAAAACCAATTGCATTCAAGTTCTAGGGTTATGGAGACTCTGATACCACATGTTGAGCGCAGATTATGCAACGCCAAGATCTCCATAAGTAGAACAAGAACATGCATAATTGGATAGAAAAATTAACGCACCTGGGATCCATTGTTCTTGAAACGGAAGTGGAACCACAATGTTCCTTGCGCAAATCCTTCTCCTCTATTGCCCTCCGTATCATTGGCTCAATGAGGCGGCCCCTCACGATTAGCATTAGAATAACGCGCCTTAGATGAGGATATGTGAGAATTAGGGTTAGAGGAGAAATTTGACCACTATTTATAGAGTTTCCAGCCAGTCCCCCTCATTATGGGCCAGGCTCAACTCGGCCCACACTAGCCAGTCCCATATTAGACTAATTAAGAAACCTTCTATCTTACTTTAGATCAAAACCGATAAAACGATAAACGTTAAACGATAAATTACAATATCAATTAATGTAGTCCATATATTAGGAAAACTCTTACATCATTGTCCCGATAGGTTGCAAATTGAAATGCGTGATAGCAAGCAATTTAAATGAGGTAAATACAATATGAAACCTCTTGATTGAGCCAAAACTTTCTTGTGGTTGCTCATCATCCCTACGTTAAATCAGGAAGGTATTAATCGGAAGAAAAGATGGATTCGAAAGAGAAAATAAACCGGCTACTCTTTAACACGCTCTTAGCAGAGAAATCTGAAGAGCATATTCACATGAATGAATGACCTACCTTTCCAAAGTCGGCGTTTGATTCGGCATGGCTGTGGAGAAGGGGAGCACGTGCAAGGAACAAAGAGGATTCGAAGAGCAGGAAGAGACTTTGCAAATGGCCCAGGAGCTCCTCCATTCCGCTTGAACATTTTTCGATCTCTCGAGCTTTCGATCGTGTAGGAGAGTGAAGCGAAGCGATGGGCTGGCTTATGCATTATATAGGCAATCCCCAGCATGAAGAAGAAGTGCAATCTTTTGCAATTTATCTAGGGAAAAAACCACCAAAAACCCTAAACTATGCACAGAGTGACAAAAATACCCCAAATTTTTTTTTGCACCACCAAAAACCTCAAACTTTGCCATCCGTGACACATTTATCCCAAACTATTTTTTGTGACACCAAAAAAACCCCGAACTTTCATTTCTGTGACACATTTACCCTAAATCTTAGGGGCATTTTGGTCATTTTGCTTTTAAAAACATTTTTCTCTTTTTTTTTCCTTTTTTTTAATTTTCTCTTCCCTCCGCCGGCTCCGGCGGAGGGAAGCCGGCGTCGGCCCAGGCGAGGGCCGCCCGAGCCGGCGTCGGCCCAGGCGAGGGCCACCCGACGCCGGCGAGGGTTGCCCTTGCCCGACGCAGGCAAGGGCGGCCCTCGTCGGCGTCGGGCTAGGGCGGCCCCAACGCCGTCCCTCGCCGGATCTAGCAAGGGTCCCTCGCCGCGTCGGGCGAGGGCGGCCCTCGCCCGCGTCGGCGAGGGCGGCCCTCGTCCGACGCGGGCGAGGGGAGGCCCTCGTCCGACACGGGCGAGGGAGGCCCTCGCGGCGTCGGGCGAGGGCGGCCCTCGCCGCTTCGGGCGAGGGCACCCCTCGCCGGCGTCGGGCAAGGGTGCCCTCGCGCCTGGGCCGACGCCGGCGAGGGCAGCCCTCGCCGGACGCCGGCTTCCCTCCGCCGGAGCCGGCGGAGGGAAGAGAAAAGAAAAAAAAAAGAAAAAATAAATAAAAAGACGAAAATATCCTCGATGGGGTAAATGTGTCACAGATGGCAAACTTGGGGGTTTTTGGTGGTGCAAAAAAAAGTTTGGGGTATTTTTATCACTTTGTGCATAGTTTAGGGTTTTTGGTGGTTTTTTTTCCATTTATCTAATTAGTTCAGGGAATTTCTTAGATCAACGAATTACTCAACCACTCCAAATCAATGGGTGAGAGGACGTGATCGGTTTCAGAAACCGAATGCAACCAAATCTCTACCGTACAGCTCCAGGGTGCACAACCGCAACCCCCATTATTAAATGGAGGATGCATTACCCGAGGATCCCTTAAGGATGCATTTCGTGCATTACCCGAGGATCCTTCGCGTATTGGCCGAGGATTCTTCTACCCGAGAGTCGCAAATCTCCTTCATTTAGTAATGGGGGTTGCGGTTCGGCGTCCTTCGTTCAACCGAGGAGTGCAACCAATCAATTATATCATAATTGGTCTCTGAAACCAGTCATGTTCAACCGATGATTTCATCAACGCTTGAGGGACATGCATGGCTGCCCGGGAACGCGTACCCTCAGCTCGTTGATGTTTTCTGATTTGTGCATGGGGCAGCTGCTTCCTTTTCTTTTTCATTTTCCTTGACAAATTTCTGCCCCTTTTTTTGTGTTTAGTCATGCTTTCTACTCACTACTTAGCTATTTTACACCTCGGCTAAGTTGATTCTCAAAGCCATTTTTTTTTTTACTTGTTATACAAGTGATGTATAACTGAGTATTTATAATAATCTGAGGCTCCTCTAATGGGAACGAATATTGACGAAGGCTT
This sequence comes from Eucalyptus erythrocorys, assembly GCA_014182555.1. Classification (NCBI taxonomy): domain Eukaryota; kingdom Viridiplantae; phylum Streptophyta; class Magnoliopsida; order Myrtales; family Myrtaceae; genus Eucalyptus; species Eucalyptus erythrocorys. The sequence continues at coordinate 11,928,201 of CM024601.1, forward strand.
GTCAAATCTTCTGTGATGCTTTTAAAAGGGTTAATACCTTGAAAAATCCCAAACTGGTACACTTGTGACAAATTTACCCGAAACTATTTTTTTGACCAACAAAAACCCCAAACTGGTATACATTTGACAAATTTACCCCAAACTGGTACACTTGTGATAAATTTACCCTCTGTTAGTTTTTGTTAAATTTTATTATCAAATTATTAAATTAAATGACACGTGACAATTGATTAGTATACCAATTAGGGATTTTACGATCCCTTTGTCAGAGTTTACAATTTTTATGATTTTTTTGTGGTATTAATCCAATTTATACCACAAATTTATCAGTTTGGGGTTTTTTGCGGTCGAATAAATTAGTTTGGGGTAAATTTGTCATAAATGTACCAATTTAGGGTTTTTTATGGTTAGTCGAGGTAAATTTGTCACAGATGTACCAGTTTGGGGTTTTTCATGGTCAAAAAAATAGTTTGGGGTAAATTTGTCACAAGTGTACCAGTTTGGGGTTTTCAGGGTATTAACCCCTTTTAAAATAACCCAACCTTTTTAAAAGCTTTTACTTTCTTTTTTTTAATCGTCTCATGGAAGATCTCAAAGCATAAATAAGTATTGACTAAAGAACAAAGTACATATATTGCATGCCCCCCAATTTTCTTCTCAAATCCTATTCTACTAGAACACACCATATACATTATCAAATGATAAATTATCACCTCTAGATTTTAAAAGAGAGAGAGGTTTAAGTTGTCATGTTAGAGTATGAATTTCGATAAAAGTCCTAGTAAAGCGGCACAATTCATGTATGTAAAAGGGATTGAGGGAAGGTTTTTGGAAAAACAATATTTTACTACCGTCCGTTTCAAAAAAATTCATGTTTTGGAAAATATTTTTTTTTTTTTAAATGACAAGTTATGTCGACTATAAAAATATCTAAATGAAAATATCTTCATCATCCACGAAAAAATATAAATATAAATTATTATCAATGATGAAAATATTTTTTTTGTTAATTAATTATTCCAAGCGATATATCCAATTATGTTTAGGAAAATATTTTTCAATTTGTTCATTTTACTTGAAATTTGTTTCCAACTTTCTAGTGATTAGATAGCAAAAAACTAACCGATTTACAAAAGACATTTCTCATGAACAGAAAACAACAAACTTAAATCAGGGAAAAATGACTCCCCTTTTATCAACAAGGAAATGACTTTTCCTAAACTATCAAACTAACGAAAACTAACCATTTTCCAGCCGTGTTTAGATTCTGGCAATTTTAATTTCTTTGACGTGCACTTGAGTTTCTTCTAGTCCACCTTCATTTCCAATTAATTCAAGCATCGCAATTAAATTTCTTTTAGTTTTCCAATCTCATTTTTTATTTTCTTTTCTTGTCTAATATATACATTTCATTTAGTTACCAGTCCTGCACTCTAAATTTCTTTAATAAATTTCCAATTAATCGCACTTAACTTGAATGGAGCACCCTAGTTTCCTTTGATCTCTGAAATTGGCACGCCATGTATGCGCACATCATACTCAGCACCATCTTTTCAAAAACTTATTTTCTGTAGATTTCGATCGAAACCATTTTTTTCTGAATTTTTTTAAATTATTTATCAATATGGAAAAGGACACCGGCCCGGGTCAGGAGACCAGGCCCCTGACCCGGTCTATTCTCCTACCCCACAGCATTCAGCCCGTTATTCTTTCCTTTATTCTCGGCCCACTATTTTCTCACCCGCCCGGCCCGGCCCCGAGCCCGCGGCCTACCATTGTAACCTTTTTTTTTTTTTCTAATTTCTTTTTTTATTCCTTTTACTTTTTCTTTTTTCTTTTTCTCCACGCCTTCTTCTTCCCGAAACCGCCGCCCTGCGGCTCCTCCTCCCTGAACCAGCAACCTCAACCGAGCCAACGCCGTTTCAGGCAAGCTTCCGCCAAGAGTTCCGGTCGCCCAGCCGACAGAGTCGCCGCCGCCGCCGCCGCCGCCGCCGCCACCGCTGCTCTCCTCCGTTCGACCCATCTCCGCCCTTTCTGTCTTCCTTGGTCTTTCCGCTCGGCCTATCAAACAAAGGTGCGAACTTGGTGCTAATTGATCGCTTTCGCTTCAGTTCTTCTCGCATTTTCGGCTCTGGGGTCGTGGAGCTTTTCGGGGTCTGTTCCGTTCCTCTTTGTTCGAGGAAGATTGATTTTTCTCAGTGTCGTTCGAGATTATTTTTTAGCATGTTCGTGATTCTTTGGTGGTAGGCTTGTGTGCAATAGAGCATTTGTTGTGCGCGTTTGTAGCTTGCTTGTTATGTGGAGTTTGCTTCCTCAGTTACTTTGAATTAGTCTGTCTGTTCTGGGGCCATCACTGATTCAAGTTTTGGAGCTAAAAGCTTAGTATGGGGAAAGTTCTAGGAAAATTCATGCTGTTATATGGCAAAATCTTTTCTTGCCGTTCTGTTGATTCAGGGTATGTGGCTTTAGTTTTAATAAGTGAACTCATTAGTGAGCTCCTTCTGGTTTACTCATTGCCTCTTTGGACAACTAAAATTACCTTTGCTGTCTATTTCACAGTGGGAGAGTTGTTTCTGTTACATGTGTGAACTACTGCACAGCCTTGCAGAGTTTTTCTTATTGGAAGTTGTTGTTTGGCTGCAACAGGCGTCCATGCAGGAAGAAGGATCAGTGGAAGTAGGATTAGAAACAATGAATGAAGTAATTAAAGAAGGGGAAGAAAGAAGAGTAATGGAAGTAGGAGAAGAGGAGGAAGAGGAGGAGGAGGAGGCGTGGTCGTCTGATTCTGAAATCGAGAGTGCGTTGGAGTGGTTGGACTTGAAAGATGGCGGAGAAGCAGTAAATGGAGCTTTTGCTCCAAATTCACGACGTCCGAATGCTCATGGAGGGCTACACACACGTGCCCGGTCATCCACGCTTCAACCTCTGTCCAATCGGAGCCAGAAACTCACTACTCATATCCGTGCTTCACCCTTGGAGGTCCCAAAATTCATTTAACTATTTCTACAATGTCTGATTCTTGATGTTGCTAAGTCTTTTGGACCAATGCATAGCTTGCCTGAGAAGTGAAATTTGATGTCTTCTTTCTGCTGTTGGGGATTAAAGTTTTTTTTTTTTATGATTACAGTACGTTTGGCTTCCTTGATAAGCCTATGGCCACTTTCTTTTTCTTTTCCAGCTTGATTAAATGTAATGCGAAGGGACGTTAGAACAACACTCTATGCTTGAATAAATTGGAGGAGAAGCAACATTGTCACGACAAGATTAAATTTTGAAGCATAGGGTTAGCATCCTTAATGAGCATATCGATAAAGATGAACAAGGAGGAGTTTTAAATTATAGAAGGATTGGTTTCTCTTTTTAGTGGCCATTCTTTGGAAAGGGCTGGATAATCTAGTGATTACTTTTGTACTGGTATAGTGTGGGTAGAGCAATATGCTGCTCAGAATGGTTGCTTTCCTAGATTGCACCGTTTTGATCGATTACCTGAGAAGCTAAGACTTCTTATTGAAGTTCTTAAGTCCTGCCTTTAGTGCAACGAGATAAATGGCAATATTGAGTGGCAATGCTTGAAACATATACCTTGTCAACACCAGGTCTACTTGCGGTAACGGTCAGATACATGACAATAGCAAATCTCCTTTTCACCATCTCCCTGTCGGAATTTCTGATACTTGAATAAGCATGCGTTGATTTATAGTGTACCGTCACTATATCTACGGCTTCCTTCAGCCTCTAAACATCTTTTGGGGGACACTGATATGTTCTCTAGCTTCTTGGAGTTGCTGAGTATTTAACTTGTTGTACGAATGAATTGTACAAATGAATACTGCAGGAGTGGGAAGGAAGGGTGAATGTTGGCATGTCCAGCACAGTGACGGCTTCAATTCGAGAAAGTGTACGAGATATGGCTGTTGGCAAAATTAAAAGTCATGAGAAAGCTGACCGTGCAACTGTCGAGCAGGTAAAGTGCATTTTGTCAAAAGATTTAAATTTTCATACAATGTGTCTGGTAAATATTTCTATTAAAATTCTCCATGTTGTGCTATGTGTAATCTGCTGCTTGGATCATCTCAGGACATTATGTCCTCTGTTAAAATGTGTTCATTTTATGATCGGTTTATCTATTCGTTAATATCTTCATCAGCCTCCTTCCTCTTGCTTTGCACCTCTATCCCAGGGTCAAATCTTCTGTGGTCAGGATAAAGCATGGGTGCAATTAATTTCCAGAATATTTTTAATCATAACAAATTTGAAGTTGGAACGAAGCCTATTGCAAGCTTAATCTGTCTCTTTGCTAAATCAATATTTGAGTTTGACTTAACCATAGCTGAGTAACTGTTTGATGGGGGTATTCATCGGTTCATGTCCCCTCTTGTAATGATTATTTAGAAGTAAGACCACTTCAAAAAGTTATGGTTACAGTGCCCCACCGACTTGGAAAAGTTATTAAAGCTGTGGTTACATCTTGAAGAAGTTCTCATAGAATTGTTTATATGGTTGTGCAGGCCATTGATCAGAGGACTCGGATGGTTCTCTTCAAGATGCTCAACCGTCAAGTATTTAATGACATAAATGGTTGCATTTCCACTGGCAAAGAAGTATGTTATCATCTACAGTCATTATATTCTCTACTTTCTTTTTTCTACCAATTGATTTTAGGTGGAACTTCTCCACGTCATTGTTATGGTTTCTCAATTTCACTTGTGATTTGTTAATATTTTTGCTACTACTGCAGAGTCTAATGACCCCTTTGTCACTCTTGACTTTTATAGGCAAATGTCTATCATGCAACAAAATCTAATGGTCAAGAATTGGCAATCAAAGTCTACAAGACTTCAGTGCTTGTGTTCAAGTAAGTGTCGTAGTTTTTTTTTTGTTTGCAAGGCCCCTGCATGGGTGTTCACAAGTGCAAGACTGCACTTGCTACAAGTTTGTGATTTATTTTTTCTAGAATTGACAATGGATATGCAAGTTCTGTTTGTTGTGATGGTGGTCACTGCTAGATTGTAAAGAATGTCGGCTTATCACTTCAGCTAGCTACTTTTTCGGCCTTTTCTTTTCTTAGGAGCTACTGTAAGTTTTTTTCTCCAATGATTGGCTGAAAGGAGCTATTCTTAGTTTGTGATGTGATTTTTCTTCAATATCACAATGTTGATTTTGCAGTGGTGTTTTGTGCATTTAGTTTATTGTAGGTTTTACTCTTTTCCTTCTATTTGTTGTTGAATGATTTTCTTCCATCGTGACATGAGGCCATGGACACAGCCTCATCAATGTAAATGAGTTATAAATCTAAGATCTCAGGCTTGCTCTGTGATGAGAAAATTTCTCAACTGTGTCTGCCTGTCCAATTTCTTTTTTTCTCTTTCATCTTGCTCTCCTCCGATGTAATGTGCTCCCTTGATGCTTGTTACCACAGCAGTGAGAACCTTATTTCTTATGGATCCAAGCCTATGTCTCAAGTTATTGAGGTCGAGTGGTTCTTCTGTTACCAAACGGTCTTAATATTGGATGACTCCTCTGAAGTTGATATCATGCTAAACCACAGATGTTGAAGATAAGTAACTGGAGTAGGTGGGTGTGGTTCTTATTGGCTATGGTGGTCTGGCTTGTATTCCTTGGAGCATTCCAGCCATATAGCTACCTATATATGAATGCCAAACCGTACTGTGATTTACACCCACAAATGTCTTGCACTGAGTTCTGCATCTCACCTCCTGGAAGTTCTTGAGTGACCAGTTATCCACAGTTGTTCCCTTGACTTACCTCGTGCCATGCAACTCACTATGGTCTCAACTGATTATCTCTATGCATTTACTCCTTTTGTTACAAATCATTCATCTTAGCATGTTAAACCTTGAGTTTACTCCTTTGGTTCTATAGCCTCTGCCATAGTGAGTAGTCAGAAATAAATAAACTGAAAGGAAATTGTAAAGACAAGCAAGGATAAGAATAGCTAGGGAGTCAGCCTGCTGATAGGTATGGAGGAGAGATTGTGCCAACATTATAAGAACTAATGAGAGTAGGGACATAGTTGTTTATCTCAGCTAGTCAATAATTGGCATACATTTAAGCTAATCTGTATGAACATGGCCTTCTCCGAAGCTAAGATGGCTTTCTAACTTCTGTGGGCATTCATCGATTAGAGTATGTTTGACAAATTTAATTCACATGTGAGTTTTGATCTGCTGCTGCTAATTTTTAGTAACGATTTACTTCACTTCTCTATTGTGACAGGGACCGAGATCGGTATGTTCAAGGGGATTTTCGTTTCAGACATGCATATGGCAAGCATAATCCCAGGAAAATGGTAAAAACATGGGCTGAAAAGGAAATGCGGAATCTGATGAGGCGAGTGCTGTTCTTTTACATTTTAACAATTTAATCTTTTGAGGCGAGTGCTGTTCTCTTACATTTTAACAATTTAATCTTCTGTTTTTTTCCAACAAAAATTGATGATCAAGTTGGTTTCTTTCTTGGGCATAATGCAGTACTTGTAATTCTTGTGCCTGCATATCTTCACTTTGTTTTACAAATCAGTTCTCAGACGTGGGTAAAAAATTAATTTAGGAAGGCTGTTTAGGAATTGTTTTTCTTACAAGAGTTGATTGGAGCATCAGTCATGTTTAATATACAATGACTTTGCTGACGCATGCAGGCTGAAGGCAGCTGGAATTAGATGTCCAGCTCCTCATCTTCTGAAACTTCATGTTCTTGTCATGGATTTCATAGGTATTCTTTCTGGATCTCCATGATTGTGCATTTTCTTTTTCACTTCAAAAGTTGCAATTGGATTTTATGTATACTGCAGGGTTCATCATCCCCTTGTTTTAAATTTTTGCTCGAAGTAATTGCTCACCAATTCAGTCTGAGCACTTACAGATGGCTAGTTTTTCCTAGAAGTTATAGGCATAACCTAAGATTATACTAATGTCATCAGGAAAATATTTCGGAAACTAGTGTTCACTGTACACTAATATGTGTCCTCAGGTCGAGAAGCATTTTGGGCTAGTATTCATAGCAGTAATCATCATCACCTTCTATCAGAATCTGCTAAAAGATATCCAGCTTTTTTTTTTTTTTTTTAAACCAATGTAGCAGAGAATGGAATTCCACCATAAAATAAAAATAAAAAATAAAAAAATAAAACCAAAATTGGATTTACCTCTTTAATAATTTCATGTATTTCATACCTAATTTATTCGTGATTGAAAGAATTCTACTGACTACTTTTGAAGTGTCTGGGAAGGTTATTAACATAATATGGATACCTTTGCTCTAGCCAATGGATCTTCAGTCTTTTCTAGTTACATTGCAATTTCCTCTTTTCATTATGGCTTTCAGCTTTATTAAATTTACAGGAGTTAGTTACGATATATTTTGTTTAATTTCCTTATTGTAGGCAAGGCTGGTTGGGCTGCACCTCGTCTTAAGGATGCCGCTTTGTCTTTGGACAAGTTGCGGGAATGCTATCGGGAGGTTTGTCAGCTTTAGTGTTGCACTTTGTAGTGATTTGGTTACTATGGGTCATGTGACCGTGATCTGTGATAGTTGATGTCAAGTAGATGCACTGTGAGCAAGTGAGAGACGCCATTTGATGTTCTGCAAGAGAGATTGCGAGGTTCCCTATTCTTATATTTTCTCTCTTTTTTTATTCTTTTGGGAAGAGAGGAAGGGGGTGGGTGAATGTGGAAAAGGGTAGTTTCTGTCTTTTGGCTTATCGGAATCTATGACTAATGACCTATCACTTGCAAAAGACTAGGTCTTTATTTCTACTTTTACATTATATTTTGCTGGAGGCCTGTTATCTATAACTGACATAAGTTTACTATTCTCAGCTGATTATTGCTATGAGAACATTGTATCAGAATTGCAAACTTGTGCATGGAGATCTGAGTGAATATAACATCCTATACTTTGAGGTGAGCATACATTTCTCTTCTTTGCTTACTGTTTTGATGTGGTCATGAAAATTCAGAATGCAGAAGGTGCCAGAAAACTGACTGTATTTGCCACCTGTTTGGCAGGAGCACCTTTATATCATTGATGTCTCTCAGTCTGTTGATCTTGATCATCCTCATGCTCTTGATTTCCTGCGAGAAGACTGCCTTCATGTTTCTGTAAGATTTATCCTACTGAATGAATAGTTTTCTTGTTTGTAAGGGCATTTTATTTCCTCCATAAGTAAACATGGGTTAATGAGCCACTACTACAGGACTTCTTCAAGAAACATGGCGTTGGTGTGATGACAATCCGGGAGCTCTTTGATTTTATTGTTGATTCATCCATAACTGATAATTCAGTTGATAGTTATTTGGAAGAGGTTATTCCTTTACGATCTAAATTTCACGATCTTTTTTCTCAAGCCAGCATTATCTGTAGAACTCGTCTGGTCTCTCATTTAACACTTTGATTCCATTGCAGATTCAGCAAAGAATTTCGGCGAGAGGAAATGTATTGTCACCAGAAGATGAAATTGCAGACTCCGTTTTTATACAGGTTATTGGGACATCAGCATTGCATTATGCTTTTGTTCCTCATTAGCGATTATGTAAGGTGCTAGTTATCAATATAGTCATGTGGGCTCATCAATTCTCACGATGGTGGGCTGGTCAGAAAGCATGTAAAATTAATCTTCTGGGCTATTTATCTGTGATTTTTTTCAGTAGATGTGGTCTTTTAGGGGATGAAAAAAGTAGAAGGAAATTCCTACATTCACATGCCTGGTAAAAAGTAGGAAAAAACTGACTACTGATGTGCACGTGCAGTGCAACTAGCACATGGTAGTTTAACTGGTAGAATTGTGAGTAGAGTCGATATTTGATTCTTACTGGTTTTTAGAATGATCTATGACTCAGCTTTGTACGATCTAGATAGTATAGCAGTAGGTGTCCGGTGCTATATTCCTGCAAATTTCACATATATGGAATGTCCATACTTATCTGAACCTGGACCACAATTAACATGGAGAAGTCTTGCTCGAATTGAGAAATAATTGTGAGGACAGAACATCAATAATAGCAGTATATTTTAACAAATTTTCTGTCTCTTAGTTAATCCATATGCCTCGAACCTTTGTTTTGGATTGAAATAAGTTGGTATAACAAGCTTGCTTCTGTCAATGTTACTCCATGAACTTAGTTAGTAAATGCTTATTAGTATAGCATCTTGCAAACTTTTGATGCAGGATCTAACTGCCTTGAGTTTATAAATTATCAACAGGGTATGTAGTGAACTTTGAACTGTGATGTTTTTTTGTCGAACAAAATATTATATTGCCCTGGAACCAAATTTGCAATGCACCGAGGAATTTCCAGATCAAGTGGAAGCCACATGTGCCCGAGTTCATAGCGACGCCCGCTTCTTGGTGCACCAGTTTTTACTCATGGGACTTTTTCAAATGGAAACCTGATGCATGTATTTATGATGCCAAGAAAACGCTTTACACATTTGTGGTTTGTCTTATGGAGAGATGTTATAATGCGCTCTGCGGGGAGTAGTAATCTAAATTTGCATTCTTCATTACATGAGGTGACATTGCAGGTTATTTATACTGTTGCCTTGGTTAATAACTGTTTGTTTTATTCTCTCTCAGTCATATATACCAAAGACACTAGATTCAGTAAAAAATGTGGAGGAGGACGTGATTCGGATAACAAGTGGGAAGGACACTGGGGACATGTACTACAAGACTATTACAGGGTTACATAAGACTCTCACGAAGGACGACACCAATGCTAAAGAAAAGCTGAGCGATCCTGGTGATGATACTAAAGCTTGCGGTGGCGAGTCCGAGTCTGATATAGATGTAGATGAAGATTCGGAAGGAAGTGAGTCAGCTTCCGAAACTGAGGTGCAGGCTCCTGTTGACAAGAAGGCTGCTAGGAAGGAGAACAAAAAGAAGGTCAAAGAGGAAAAAAGGGAAGCGAGGAAAAACAAAGTCCCCAAGGCTGTGAAGAAGAGAAGGGAGAAGCTGGCCAAAGCTCAAAAGACTAGGTAGTTGTTTCTAGCATGTATTGCTATGCGTGCTTTCTTGCATTTGTCAAGATATACAGAGAGAACGAGTTGAGTCATTATTGGATCAGATTAATTTACCAGATGTGGAGGCGACTTCACAATTCTTAGCTTGAGAGTAAAGCGAGAGGGATAAGTTTTTGCGGTCTTTGTATTGTGTCAGGCTATCTTTAGTAGAAGATGCCAGTATAGGCTTCCAAGGCAAATTGTATAGCAGTTTTGTTTTGCTAGTTATTATGAGAAGGAGGTCTTGGTAGGAGTTGGCTATGATTTAATCGAATCCCTGTTACGATCCACTATCCGATAATTAGATATCTGCTGTAATTTTGTTCATTTATGTTAATTTACTTTCTGGGGTGAGAGAATTATTAGATTTTACCTGTTTGATTGACAATGCTTGGCTTTGCTTGGTTTGTCATAGCCATCATGAGATTAAAGGCCTATTGCTTGATTGAGGTGAGTGATGGTCGAACACTCGCTGTGCAATCACGAGGCTTGCCAAAACCAAGAGTTAGTTAAGCATTATTTCAGGACTCCCGATGTCAAGAAATGCTTGCAAATAATATATGACACGCTTGATCAGTATTAGCAAAGCACCTGAGCGTCTAATCTCTTGCTTTCAGCGATTAGGCATCAGGTGGTGGTGCGTAATCTCTCTCTCAGTAGTCGTTATTACACAAGCCACCGGAGAAAGTACATTGTCCCTCGAAGAACTGCTCTCGTGGCGACAAATCTCACCATTTTTCTAGAATTTTTCTAGAACTTTTCAACTGTTTGATTGCGACGTGACTAGAGAACAGCTCCCAAGAGGATGTGCAAGCCCTTGCAATTCATAATAGCCATAAATCCAAGCAATGCTATACATAATACAGACAATATCTGATAATCAGTACTTTAAATATATATATTCAAAGAGTGTCTAATCTGTTCAATTATCCTCCTATATTTGTGTGAATTTTTTTATGATTAATTTAAATTCGTAAGCAAGCAAATTTTGATATCGAGCTCGACTTGTTAAGTACAAAAGACCAATCAAATTCAAAGCGCTAGAACATGGATGCGTTTTAATGATAGCTATTGACTTCAATGGTATTTGCAGATCACTGAAACTTTAATTCCAATAATCCAACAAATGGAATTTTTCTTTATTCTAGTGGATGCAGTTTGACTAGAATCCAACCAACTTTTCAGCGATTTGCCAGCGTGGCGGACTCGTGGATATTTGCAAAGGACACCACACCATTGCCATGTGGCCACCGCATTTGCACGGTCAATCAAAATTCATGCGGCATAGAGAATGAGAGATCTGGGCATTGCATTGTTGAAAGCCAATTCAGTGACCTCATTGGAAGAACTGTTGTAGTTTTTTTTTTTTTTTTTTTTTTTGATCAGAAAGAATTGTTGTAGTTCACTGACAAGCAAATGTATCCTTCATAATGGTACTAACTCACCCAGTCTCCACCGGTGGGCTAGTCTACAATCTCTATATATGTGAACGAACTCTTGTCTCTTGACAAAGCATGATAAAGCCAGCCCAACTATCCGACTTCATTAATTCGTTTGCCTTACCATCTACCATTTGCCATGGTTGAGACATTCAAACTTGTGCTTTGCGCCTTTGCAGGTGCATGGTGCATAGAGTTTCTCCCTTTTATATTTTGGTCGTCTATTTTTTTGGATATAACAATCCGATGATATAATTAGACTTGTCAAAAACGTGAGATGGGCTAGGTTTAGGTTGGATGGAAAATGATTCAACCCAATATGGACTCCTTTAATCTATTTTGACCATTCGACATATATATATATATATATATATATATATATATATATATATATATGTGTGTGTGTGTGTGTGTGTGTGTGTGTGTGTGTAACTCTATTTTGACACACCTCCATATAGTGCAAATCTTGTCAATCATACCAAACCCGATCCATTTTGGTAAAACATTTTCATATTTAACCCATATAGAAAAACTCATATCCAAACTGAGGTGAAAGCATACAGTGAGGGAGCATGAGATCAAGAGAGTCATAATAGGTTAGGTTTAAATAAGTTGTGAACACTCATATTATCTTAAGCCTTACCATTCAAACCTATTTATAATCCACTTACTAAACAAAGATAACATATATAACAACTCATCCCAATCAAATATGGATTAAGAAATAGATCTATAATCCATTTTGACAAGTTTAGATATAATGGACCAAATTTCATGCATCAAACTAAGTCAATATGTTTGATCTCAATGAAAAGCGGCTCATCCACATCGGCATTATGGTCATGGAAATAACTTAGTTCAAGAAGTTGCACTTAACAAGGGCTAAAAATTTAACCCATTTCATGATCCGAGAAAGCTCGAATTTTCTAAAGACATCCTCATGGTGGCAAGGGAAAGCATTTTAGCCAATGAGTATTAGTCAATCTCATTTACACTACTTTATTGACATTGACTACGATGAATTAGCGGCACAAACTGGGAGGCATTTCTCAATTTACTTCTTAGGCGACCCGCCATTTGAATATAGAGAAAAACCAACTCGATAGGAAGATTTCACGTGAACTTTAAGTAAAACCCTTAACACGAGTCATGAACAATCAATCCATTAACATGAGCTTATAGTACCAATTATAACAACAAAGCTATTAGGATGCACTTGGGGAAAATTGCCCAAGAAGTCCCACAGATATTGTACTTTTTTAAAAAAAATTTAGTCATAAACTTTTTAGTTTCGTCAATTAAATCCTAAACATTTTCACTTTTTGTTCATTAAGTCCATTTGCCTAATTTTGACCAGAAATTACTAACGTTGATGCTAGTCATATCACATAGGATCGTTGATATTAATGTGGATAATTTTAGTATTATTTTAATATTTTTTTGACTTTTATTTTTTCCACTAAAAAAAAGTCATATCAAATCCTATATTTTGAATTTGAAACCTTTTTTTTTTTTTCTCTTTTCCTTCTTTTCTTTTTTTCCTTTTCTCTCTCCCTCTCTTTTTTTTTTTTTTTTACTCTTCTTTTTCCCTTTTTCCTACATCAGCAACAGCTACACCTTGTCAATGGCCAGCAATGGTCACTAATCTCGGGGTGGCCCTCCATGGTGAGGGTCGCCCTTTGCTAGCTCAAGCGAGAGCAACCCTTGCCTCGGCATATGCAAGGGTCACTCGCCTAGGCCTCGCTTGCCCAGGCCTAGGCACCCCTTGCCCAAGGCCAATGAGGGCAGCCCTTGCCTAAGGCCGGCGACCTCCACCAGCCAAGGTCTAGCGGTGATTGATGGAGGGAAAAGGGAAAGAAGAGAAAAGGAAAAGGAAAAGGAAAAGGAAAAATTAATAAAAAAAATTATAAAATAAATATTATCAAGTCAATGTCGGCCATCTTACAAAGGACGGCCAGCGTCTACATCAGTAATTTCTGGCTAAAATTGGCCAAATGAACTCAATTAGTAAAAAGTTAAAAAAATTAGGAGTCGATTAGCAATATTGAAAGGTTTATGACTTTTTGGATAATTTTCCCAATATATGTGTGAGTTGTGCTAGAGAACTCCCACATCGAAGAATTTCTATGGTGTTAACAATTAATATATTTTAGTTTGCTAATAACTCATTGGTTTAAAGCTTTTAAGTAAAGGTGAATGTAACTAAATATGTTAATAGGCTCGGACTTCACAAAAGGTATCATCTTTTTTTTTTTTTTTTTTTGGTGAAAAATATCATCTTTTGTTGTTCGTTCCTAACAAAGCAAACCAAAGTTGGGTTGGCTATACAAATGTTGTTACGCCTTTGTGCTCGATCATATGTTAAACTACCCTCCTCATGAGGACAAATTCATGATTGACTCGAACGCATACATTTCGTGACTTAAGTTCCCAGCCAAAGTAAGTCATATTGTTGATTACATAGCCACATGTGGTTTCACGAAGGCGGCAAAGTTTCGACAGAAGCAAAGTTATTGACTTTCATACCAGAACATGTGTACATGCATCAAGATCCAAATCGCTATGAAAATACATCCCAAGATGTGCGGACGGAACATGGTAAACGGCTTCACGGCGCGTTGCTCGATCCCGGCTTTGAGGCGTACTGGTTGACCAAAGCGAGCGCGTTACTAGTAACCTGTTCCACGTTAAGCACGCGGGACCTGATCGAAGTCTTCAACCGGCCATCCAGGGCCGCGCTCGCATACCCATCCAGGCAAGTGGTCGCGTCCGTCAACGCGGCGCTGACCCATGTCTGGACGTTGCTCACGTGCCGCTGGAAATCCTGGCCCTTGGATGCGCCCGCCCTCTTCAGCTCCTTCCCCGAGTTCGCGAGCAGATCCACGCTGTCGTCCATCTCTTCCAGGCAATATTTTATAGCTGCGTACTCCCTAGCCTTGAGTCCCCTGAACTTGGCAGCTCTCGCCACAAAGTCCTTGGTGGACTGAGCCCGGGCTAAGCTCACCGCCAAGGCGGCCAGGGCCAACTGCCGCGGGCTCCGCTTGATGTTCAAGGCATGGACTGCGAGCGACTGCACGCAAAGCTTGGGGTACTCCACGGTGCCGCAGGACGACTTGACAAAGTTCGTGTAACTAGAAGTACCTGTGGAAGCAGCAATAGCAGTTGTGGTTGCGGCAGCTATGAAGTGAAAATAGATAGAGAGGGACGATATCAGGAAAATGACAAGTCTTGCCATTGATTCAGGCTACTGAAACTTCACAAGGTGTTAAGAGAAGGTAGAGAAGAGATTGAGGATGAAGATGACCGAATCTAGAGGTTCATTGGTGCTTATATAGCAAAAACTTTTCCGCACGCAATTCACGGAATTATTAAAGTAAAGAGGGTTCTTCTTCTTCTCTAATTTGGCATGGTTAGACTACTGCTTCAACGTGGGCTGATTTTCTTTGTACTTGCGTGTAAACTTGTGCATTATGACTAGAGAACGGCCCCCAATAGGGTTTACAAGCCCTCAGGTGACTATGTAAAACTATTATGAGTTATTGCTGTCGTAGTCATCATAGCCATAAATCCAAACAATGTTGTACATGATAGATAACCAATACACTAAATATGTGATAATCATTACTTTATATATATAAATAAAATAAAATTGATTATCGGATAACAATTGCTGGATGAGAAACCTGCAAGCATTGATGGGGCCATAAAAACTTTATGGTAGACTACATAGATTTGAAGAATGGAAGTTATTGAAGAAGACTTATGTTACTTTATTGTGCATTTTGATTGTGTTTATGATTACGTGTATGAGGCTGTTTTGTTTTAGTCATTAAATTTGTGGGTTGTTATGTTATTATTGGCGTTTGTAAACTTCAAATCCTATATAAAGGGATGAAGTCGGGAGTTGTAAATCAAGCCACAAGCCATAGTCGATGAAGACGCAAATAAGAGAAAGCATTCCCCTATTATATTCGCGTGAATGTTTTTATGATTAATTTAAAGTCTTAAGCAAGCAAATTTTGATATCAAGCTCGACATGTTAACTCCAAAAGACCAATCAAATTCAAAGCGCTAGAACATGGATGAGTTTTAATGATAGGTATTGACTTCAATGGAATTTGAAGATCGATCACTGAACTTTTGATTCCACTAGTCAAACGCACTTAAGTTTCTTTCATTCTAGTGGATGCAGTCTGACTAGAATCCAATCAACTTTTTAGTGATTTGCTAGCATGGCGGACTCGAGGATATTTAAAAAGGATGCCACGTCATTGCCACGTGACTGCCACGTCTGCATGTTCAATCAGAATCCATGCATTACAGAGAATGAGAGATCTAGGCATTGCATTATTAAAAGCCAGTTCAGTGACTTCATTGAAAGATTTATCGGAGTTCAGTGACAAGCAAATTTACCCTTCAAATGGTACTAACTCACCCAGTCTCCGCCAGTGGGCTTGTCTACAATCTCTATATATGTGAAGAAACTCTCGTCTCTTGACAAAGCATAGCAAAGTGCGACGAACCATCTGAGTTCATCTCAATTCGTTTGCCTCGCCATCTAGCATTTGCCACGCTTGAGACATTCAAACTCGTGCTTTGCGGGTACATCTCACATAGAGTTTCCCTCTTTTTGCTTTTTTTTTTTTTTTTTTTTTTTTTTTTTGGGATACAACGATCTGATGATATAATTAGATCCGTCAAACTGGTGGGACGGGTCAGGATTAAGTTAGCTCTATAATCCATTTTGACAAGTTCATATATTATAGACCAAATTTCATGTATCAAACCAAGTCAGTCTCTTCGATCCTGGCGGAAAGCAGCCCATCGACATCGACATTATGGAATTCATGGAAATAACTTACGTCAAGAAGTTTCACTTAATAGGGGCTATAACTTAACCCATTTCATGGTCCTAGAAAGCTCCAATTTGTTCAAAGGCATCCTCAAAGTGACAAGGCAAAGCATTTTAGTTAATGAGTTTTTAATCAAACCCATTTTACACTGCTTTATCAACATTGATTGTGATGAACTAAAGGCATAAATTGGAAGGTGTTTCTTATACTTCTTAGGCGACCCGCCATTTGAATTTAGAGAAAAACTAGCTCACATGAGAAGATTTCACATAAACTTTAAGTAAAACCCCTAACACAAGTCCTAAACAGCTAGTCCATCAGCATCAGCATATAGTACCAATTATAACAAAGCTGTTAGGTTGAACGTGTGAGTGGTATTAGAAAAATGCCATATCAGAAAATTGATATATACCTGAGTTGACCCAAAACTCATTATCTTAAGTTTTCAACGAAGGTGGGTCTAATTGGATATGTTAATGACCTAGACTTAAACTTCTTTTTGTGATCTCCTTGGGCGAAAGGTGTCAGACTTCTGTTGTTCACTCCTAACAAATTGGTATCAAAGCCGATGGTCTGTTTCGCTATTTGGTGGATGAAGTTAAGAGTAATTTTCGGGTGATGGGCATTATAGAGTGACGATGCAGAGAAACTCACACGTAAGGAGGAAATTGTTAGGATGTTGAAGAAATCCCACATTGGAGAATTGGTGTGGTGTTAAACAGTTAGTATATCTTAATTGGCTCATAACTTATTGATTTAAACTTTTGAGTGAATGTAAATCCAACTGAATATATTAACAAGCTAAAACTAAAAAATTGGTATCAAAGCCGATGGTCTGTTTTAGTGTTTGGTAGATAAATTTGGGCATAATTTTTAGGTGGTGGGCATTGTGGTATAACAATGCGGACTCGATGAGAGATTTCATATCATGATGCAAAAGGTACCTAAATTAAGGGAGAACTCACATGTGAGCCGATGGTCTATTGCGGTGTTTGGTGAATGAAGTTGGGCATAATTTTCAATTGGTGGGTGTTGTGGTGTAACAATGCAAACCCAATGGCAGACTTCATATCTTGATGCCAAAGGAAACCTAAATTAAAGGAGAGTTCAAACATGAGAGGGATGTTAAAATGCACGTAAGAATTATGTTTAAAAAAATCCCACATCAAAGAGTTAATGTGGTGTTGAACAATTAATATATCATAATTTCACCATAAAGTATTAGCTTAAGCTTTTAAATAAAGGTATTCGACTAAATATGTTAACCGGCTAAGACTTAAGCTCTCTTTTAGCAATTTTCCCAATTTTCCAAAGCAAAAAGTATCAGGGCTTCTGTTGTTCGATCCTAACAAAGGCAAACCCAAGTGGGGTCGGCTATATGAATATTGTTACGTCATCACACTCGATTATATGTTAAACTTTCCTCCCCTCAGGAGGACAAATTCATGATGGACTCGAACGCGTGCATTTGGTGAAATATGTTTCATCCAAAGTACGTTATCGTGTTGATTACATGGAGTCATGAACTTTAGGCAGTAAATGCCTATAAATATAGCATCTACATCAGTAATTTCTGGCTAAAACTGGCCAAATGGACTCAATTAGTAAAAAGTTAAAAACATTAGGACTCAATTAGTAATATTGAAAGGTTTATGACTTTTTGGATAATTTTCCCAATATATGTGTGAGTTGTGCTAGAGAATTCCCACATCGGAGAATTTCTGTGGTGTTAAGTAATTAATATATTTTAGTTTGCTAATAACTCATTAGCTTAAAGCTTTTATGTAAAGGTGAATGTAACTAAATATGTTAATAGGGTTGGACTTCACAAAAGGTATCATTTTTTTTTTTTTTTGGTGAAAAATATCATCTTTGTTGTTCGCTCCTAACAAAGCAAACCCAAGTTGGGTTGGCTATACAAATGTTGTTACGCCTTTGTGCTCGATTATATGTTGAACTTCCCTCCTCATGAGGACAAATTCATGATCGACTCGAACACATGCATTTTGTGACTTAAGTTCCCGTCCAAAGTAAGTCATATTGTTGATTACATAGCCATATGTGGTTTCACGAAGGCGGCAAAGTTTCGATAGAAGCAAAGTTATTGATATATACCTGAGTTGACCCAGAACTCATTATCTTAAGTTTTCAACGAAGGTGGGTCTAATTGGATATGTTAATGACCTAGACTTAAACTTCCTTTTTGTGATCTTCTTGGGCGAAAGGTGTCAGACTTCTGTTGTTCACTCCTAACAAATTGGTATCAAAGCCGATGGTCTGTTTCGCTATTTGGCGGATGAAGTTAAGAGTAATTTTCGAGTGATGGGCATTATAGAGTGATGATGCAAAGAAACTCATATGTAAGGAGGAAATTGTTAGGATGTTGAAGAAATCCCACATTGGAGAATTGGTATGGTGTTAAACAGTTAATATATCTTAATTGACTCATAACTTATTGATTTAAACTTTTGAGTGAATGTAGGTCCAACTGAATATATTGACAAGCTCAAACTAAAAAATTGGTATCAAAGCCGATGGTCTGTTTTAGTGTTTGGTAGATAAATTTGGGCATAATTTTTAGGTGGTGGGCATTGTGGTATAACAATGCAGACTCGATGAGAGATTTCATATCATGATGCAAAAGGTACCTAAATTAAGGGAGAACTCACATGTGAGCCGATGGTCTATTGCAGTGTTTGGTGAATGAAGTTGGGCATAATTTTCAATTGGTGAGTGTTGTGGTGTAACAATGCAAACCCAATGGCAGACTTCATATCTTGATGCAAAAGGAAACCTAAATTAAAGGAGAGTTCAAACATGAGAGGGAAATTGTTAAAATGCACATATGAATTATTTTTAAAAAAATCCCACATCAAAGAGTTAATGTGGTGTTGAACAATTAATATATCATAATTCCACCATAATGTATTGGGTTAAGCTTTTAAATAAAGCTATTCGACTAAATATGTTAACCGGCTTAGACTTAAGCTCTCTTTTAGCAATTTTCTTGATTTTCCAGAACAAAAAGTATCAGGGCTTCTGTTGTTCGATCCTAACAAAGGCAAACCCAAGTGGGGACGGCTATATGAATATTGTTACGTCATCACACTCGATTATATGTTAAACTTTCCTCTCCTCATGAGGACAAATTCATGATGGACTCGAACGCGTGCATTTGGTGAAATATGTTTCATCCAAAGTACGTTATCGTGTTGATTACATGGAGTCATGAACTTTAGGCAGTACATGCCTATAAATATAGCTTCTACATCAGTAATTTCTGGCTAAAATTGGCCAAATGGACTCAATTAGTAAAAAGTTAAAAACATTAGGACTCAATTAGTAATATTGAAAGGTTTATGACTTTTTGGATAATTTTCCCAATATATGTGTGAGTTGTGCTAGAGAATTCCCACATCGGAGAATTTCTGTGGTGTTAAGCAATTAATATATTTTAGTTTGCTACTAACTCATTGGCTTAAAGCTTTTATGTAAAGGTGAATGTAACTAAATATGTTAATAGGGTTGGACTTCACAAAAGGTATCATCTTTTTTTTTTTTTGGTGAAAAATATCATCTTTGTTGTTCGCTCCTAACACCCAAGTTGGGTTGGCTATACAAATGTTGTTATGCCTTTGTGCTCGATTATATGTTGAACTTCCCTCCTCATGAGGACAAATTCATGATCGACTCGAACACATGCATTTTGTGACTTAAGTTCCCGTCCAAAGTAAGTCATATTGTTGATTACATAGCCATATGTGGTTTCACGAAGGCGGCAAAGTTTCGATAGAAGCAAAGTTATTGACTTTCATACCAGATCATGTGTACATGCATCAAGATCCAAATCGCTATGAAAATACATCCCAAGATGTTCGGACGGAACATGGTAAACGGCTTCATGGTGCGTTGCTCGATCCCGGCTTTGAGGCGTACTGGTTGACCAAGGCGAACGCGTTGAAAGCGACCTGTTCCACGTTAAGCACGCGGGACCTGATCGAAGTCTTCAACCGGCCATCCAGGGCCGCGCTCGCGTACCTATCCAGGCAAGTGTTCGCGTCCGACACTACGGCGCTAACCCATGTCTGGACTTTGCTCACGTGCCGCTGGAAATCCTGGCCCTTGGATGCGCCCGCCCTCTTCAACTCCTTCCCCGATTTCGCGAGCTGGTCCACGCTGTGGTCCATCATTTCCAAGCAATCTTTTATAGCTGCGTACTCCCTCGCCTTGAGGCCCCTGTACTTGGCCGCTCTCGCCACAAAGTCCTTAGCGGACTGAGCCCGGGCTAAGCTCACCGCCAAGGCGGCCTGGGCCAATTGCTGCGGGCTCTGCTTGATGTTCGAGGCATAGACCGCAAGCAACTGCACGCAAAGCTGGGAATACTCCACGGTGCCGCAGGACGACTTGACAAAGTTCGTGGAACTAGAAGTACCTGTGGGAGCAGCGATAGCCGTAGCAGTTGCGGCAGCTATGAAGTGAAAATAGATAGAGAGGGACGATATCAGGAAAAAGGCAAGTCTTGCCATTGATTCAGGCTACTGAAACTTCACAATGTGGTTAAGAGAAAGTAGAGAAGAGATTGAGGATGAAGATGACCGAATCTAGAGGTTCATTGGTGCTTTTATAGCAAAAACTTTACCGCACGCAATTCACGGAATTACTAAAGTAAAGGGGGTTGTTTCTTCTTCTCTAGTTTGGCATGTTTACACTTACTGCTCCAACGTGGGCTGATTTTCTTTGTACCTGCCTGTAAACTTTTGCATTGTGACTAGAGAACGGCTCCCAATAGGGTGTACAAGCCCTCAGGTAACTATGTAAAACTATTATGTGTTATTGCAATCCTAGTCATAATAGCCATAAATCCAAGCAATGTTGTACATAATAGATAACCAATACACTCAATATGTGACAATCATTACTATATATATATATATATATATATATATATATATATATATATATATTCAATGAGTGTTTAATCCGTTCAATTCTCCTATCATATATTCACGTGAACGTTTTTATGATTAATTTAAAGTCGTAAGCAACCAAATTTTGATATCGAGATCAACATGTTAACTCCAGAAGACCAATCAAATTCAAAGCGCTAGAACATGGATGAGTTTAATGATAGGTATTGACTTCGATGGAATTTGTAGGTCGATCACTGAATTTTTTATTCCCATAATCAAACGCACTTAAGTTTCTTTCATCCTAGTGGATGCAGTCCGACTAGAATCCAATCAACTTTTTAGTGATTTGCTAGCGTGGCGGACTCGTGGATATTTACAAAGGATGCCACGTCATCGCCACGTGACCACCTAGTCTGCATGTTCAATCAGAATCCATGCATTACAGAGAATGAGGGATCTAGGCATTGCATTATTAAAAGCCAGGTTCAGTGACCTCATTGAAAGATTTATCAGAGTTCAGTGACAAGCAAATGCACCCTTCAAATGGTACTAACTCATCCAGTCTCCGCCAGTCGGCTTGTCTACAATCTCTATATGTGTGAAGAAACCCTCATCACTTGACAAAGCATAATAAAGTGCTATGAACTATCCGAGCTCAACTCAATTCGTTTGCCTTACCATCTAGCATTTGCCATGCTTGAGACATTCAAACTCGTGCTTTGTGGGTACATCTCACATAGAGTTTCCCCTTTTTTGCTTTTTTTTTTTTTTTTTTTTTTGGGATATAACAATTTGATGATACACAAGTTCAAAGCTCAAACTAAGTCAATTTGTTCGACAGGCATCCTCAAAGTTTCACTTAATAGGGGTAACAAGGCAAAAAACCATTTTACACTGCTTTGTCGACATTGATTGCGATGAACTAAAGGCGCAAATTGGAAGGTGTTTCTTAATTTACTTCTTAGGCGACCCGCCATTTGAATCCAAAGAAAAACTAGCTCATACAGGAAGATTTCACATAAACTTTAAGTAAAACCCCTAACACAAGTCCTTAATAGAGTTAGTCCATCAGCATTAGAATATAGTACCAATTATAACAACAAAGCTGTTTGGATGAACGTGTAAGTTGTGTAAGAAAAATCCTATGTCGGAGAATTGATATATATCTAAGTTAACCGATAATTCATTGTCTTAAGTTTTCAGTAAAAGTGGGTCTAATTGAATATGTTAATAGACTCGGACTTTGCGATCTCCTCGGGCGAAAGGTATCTCACTTCTATTGTTCACTCCTAACAAATTGGTATCAAAGCCGATGGTCTATTTTGGTATTTGGTGGATGAAGTTAAGAATAATTTTCGGGTGACGGGCGTTATGGAGTGACAATACAAAGGAACTCACACGTGAAGAGGAAATTGTTAGGATGTACATGTGAATTGTGTCGGAGAAATCACACATCGGAAAATTGATGTGGTGTTAAACAGTCAATAATAACTTATTATTTTAAACTTTTGAGTGAATGTAAGTTCAAATAAATACAAAAACAAGAACTTAAGCTCCCTTTTTGTGATCTCCTCGGTCAAAAGGTATCGGGCTTCCATTATTTGCTCCTAACAAATTGGTATTAGAGTTGATGGTTTATTTTAGTGTTTGGTGGATGAATTTGTGCATAATTTTCAGGTGGTGGGCATTGTGGTATAATAATGCGGACTCGATGGGAGATTTCATATCATGATGCAAAAGGATACCTAAATTAAGGGAGGATACCTAAATTAAGGGAGAACTCACATGTGAGATGATGGTCTGTAGTGAATGAAGTTGGGTGTAATTTTCAAGTGGTGGATGTTACATGGATACCTAAATTAAGGGAGAACTCACATGTGAGCTGATGTTCTGTGTTTGGTGAATGAAGTTGGGTGTAATTTTCAAGTGGTGGGTGTTGTGGTATAACGATGCAAGCCTAATGGTAGACTTCATATCTTGATGCAAAAAGGGAGCTCAAACATGAGAGGGAGATTGTTAAAATTCATGTATGAGTTGTGTTAAAAAAATCTCACATTGAAAAATTGATGTTATGTTGAATCCTAGTTCCGCCATAATGTATTGGTTTAAGCTTTTAAATGAAGGTGAATCCGACTAATTATGCTAATGGGCTCAAACTTAGGCTCCCTTTTCGCGATTTTCCCAAGCAAAAAGTATCAGGCTTTTGTTGTTCGATCCTAACAAAAGCAAACCCAAGTAGGATTGGCTACATGAACGTTGTTACGTTGTCACGCTCGATTATATGTTAAACTTTCCTCTCCTCGTGAGGACAAATTCATGATTGACTCGAACGCGTGCATTTGGTGAAATAAGTTCTCACCCAAAGTACGTTATCATGTTGTTTACATGGAGTCATGAATTTTAGGTAGTAAATGCCTATAAATATAGCGTCTTGCAAACTTTTGATGCAGGATCTTACTGCTTTGAGTTTATGAATTTTCAACAAGCTATGTAGTGAACTATGAACTGTGATGTTTTCTTGTCAAGCAAAAGAATATGTAGCCCTGGGACCAAATTTGCAAGGCATCTGGGAATTTCTAGATCAAGTGGAAGCCACATGTGCCCAAGTTCTTAGGTCGCTGGGGTGCACCTGTTAAGACTTTTTCGAATGGAAAGCCGATGCATGTATTTGTGATGCCGAGAAAGGGCTTTGCCCATTTGTGGTTTGTTTTATGGAGAGATGTTATAATGCGCTCTGCGGGGAGCGTGGAATCTAACTTTGCATTCTTCATTACATGAGGTAACATTGCAGGTTATTTAATAACTGTTTGTTTTATGCTTTCTCTAAGTCATATATACCCAAGACACTAGATTCGGTGAAAAATGTGAAAGGGGACGTGATTCGGATAACAAGTAGGAAGGACACTGGGGACATGTACTACAAGACTACTACGAGATTACATAAGGGATTACATAAGGCTCTCGCAAAGGATGATGGTGATGCTTTAGAAAAGCCGAGCGATCCTGACGATAATACTCAAGCTTGCGGCGGTGAGTCCGAGTCTGATGCAGATGCAGATGAAGATCCAGAAGGAAATGAGTCGGGTTCCGAAACTAAGGTGCAGGCTCCTGTCGAGAAGGAGGCCGCTAGGAAGGAGAACAAAAAGAAGGTCAAAGAGGAAAAAAGGGAAGCGAGGAAAAACAAAGTCCCCATGGCTGTGAAGAAAAGAAGGGACAAGTTGGCCAAAGCACGCAAGACTAGGTAGTCTTTGCTTGCCGTCAGGTATAAGTTTGATTTACCAGATACAGAGATGACTTTGCACGTTTCGGCGGTAGCCCAGTTTTGGCGGAGAGTAAAGCGAGAGTTATAAGTTCATGCCATCCTGTTTTGTGTGAGGGAATCGGTGTTAGATGATATCGGTATAGGTTTCCAAGGTAAATTGTGTAGCAGCTTCTTTTTCTATTTTTTTTTGGCTAGTTATAATGAGGAAGGAGGTCTTTGAAGGAGATGGCTATGACCTAAACGAATCCTCGTTGGGATCCACCATTGACAGTTAGATACCTCCCGTGATTCTTCACTTACTTTTGGAGGTGAGAAAATGATTGGTTTTTACCTGTTTGATGGAGAATGCTGGGCTGGGTTATTTCGGAATTTGCTATGCTATCATGAGATTCAAGGTTGAAATTTGCCAAATCAGGAGTTGATGAAGCATTGTTTCGGGACTCCAATGTCAATCGCGCATTTGTTCGTTCTTCGTGACGCCCAACCCCAATTTAATGCAATGCCAACGAGAGAGAGTCCATAGCTCCTCGAGGAACTATTCTCGCAGCAACAAATCTCGCGTATTTGTGAGAATTTTGAAGCGTTTGGTCGCGACGCGCTACAATTCAAGAATGGCCTCAAGAGGATGTATCGAGTCCTCGGGGGACTATGCATAACTATTTCCACCATGGTTGTCATTGGAACTACAGTCAATATCGAGTAAATATAAATTGACCATCCATCCATTGTACGACCGTATCTACGCTTAGTTTGAAGTCATAGGCAAGCTGATTTGGAGGTGGAGCTTGACGTGTTAAACTTGGGAAGACCAGTCAAATTCAAAGTTCTGGAACATTGATGAATTTCATCGATAGTCATTCGACTTCGTTGGAATTTGCAGCTTCGCCGCTGGACTTTGATTTCAACAAACCATCCAATACGTTCAAGTTTCGTATGCCGTTTGACCAGAACCTATCCAGTTTTCTGGTGACTTGGGAATATTTGTTTGTGTTCTTTTTTTTGTTGTCATGAACACAATTTCTGTTCTTTTGTTCCGGCGAACAAAAAAAGAATAGAAACGCGTTTGTTTACGTTTTTGTTCAGGAATAAATTTGGAATAAAAACAAGTTTCTTATTCCTAGAACACTTCCGAGAAACAATTTTTCTCTCTCCTATTTTTTTCCTTCTCTTTCTTTTCTTCTTCTTTTCTTCTTCTTTTTTCTTTGACCGATCGCCGACCTCGGCCATGGCCAGCAACTGGCCGTTCAGGGCCGCCGGTAAATGTGCCCTTATTGCCTACGCTACAAACTCGTGGATATTTGA
Source organism: Eucalyptus erythrocorys (assembly GCA_014182555.1). Taxonomy (NCBI): domain Eukaryota; kingdom Viridiplantae; phylum Streptophyta; class Magnoliopsida; order Myrtales; family Myrtaceae; genus Eucalyptus; species Eucalyptus erythrocorys. Next base: position 11,953,987 of record CM024601.1, read on the forward strand.
CGATAGACACCAAGTCAGCTCGTCATAAGAAGATTGAATGTACTTCTATCAAGGTTCATCTGAGAGAACCGAGAGAACTATGCATTACATTAGTGAAAATCAAATTTAGTGACCTGATTGGAAATTTCATTAGAGTTTATTGACGAGCAAATGTACCGTTTAGAACGGTTCTAATGCACCCAATCTCCACTGGTGGGCCTGTCTGCAATCTCCACATTTGTGAAGAAACTCGTTTCTTGACAAGCTTTAATAAAGGGAGACCAACTATCCGAGTTCATCTCAATTCATTTGTCTTGCCATTTATCATTTACCGTGCTTAATACATTCAAACTCGTGCTTTGCGGGTGTATCGATCGTATATTCTCTTCTTCCTTTCGGGCACGACTAATTAGAAGATATGACGGACCAAAATTCATGCACCGGACTAAGTCAATCCCTTTGATCTCGGCAAGATGCATTTATCCACATCCACATCGACATTGTGGACTTCTTGGAAATAACTTCCTCTCATGACCTAACTTCAAGAAGTCGCATTTAATGGGGGCCAAAAACTTGGCCAATTTCATGGTCTGAGAAAGCCGAAAGACATCCTCAAAGTGACCAGGCAAAGCATTTTAGTCAACGAATTTCAGTCAAACTCATTTTACGTTGATTGCGATGAAATCAAGGCACAAATTGGGGGGGCGTTCCTCGGTTTACTTCTTAGGCAACACGCCATTTTAATCTGGAGAACAAGCAGCTCACGCGGGAAGATTTCACGTGAACTCTAAGTAAAACCCTCAATACGAGTCAAGGACAGCCGGTCAATCAGCATCAGCAGATGCACCAAATATAATGACAAAGCAAAACCTGCGTCGGGTCCGCTGTACGAATGTTGTTACGTCGTTGCGCTCGATTATACGTTAAACTTCCCTCTACTCATGAGGACAGATTCATGATTGACTCGAACGCGTGCGTATGGTGACTTGAGTTCGCATCCAAAGTAAGTTATCGTGTCGATTACATAGCCATATGTGGTTTACGAACAAGGCAGCAAAGTTTCGACAGAAGCGAAAGTCTCATGTCTACTTGCGTAAAGATCTAAATCGCCATGAAAGTAAACTGCAAGATTTTCGGACGGAATGTTGAAACGGCTTCATGGCGCTTTGGCGCATTGCTTGATCATGCCTTTGCAGCGTATTGGTTGACCAAAGCAAGCCCATTGCTAGTGACCTGTTGCACGTTAAGCACACGGGACCTGATCGAAGTCTTCAGCCGGCCATTCAGGGCGGTGCTCGCATACCCATCGAGGCAAGTGGTCGTGTCCGTCAACGCGGCGCTGACCCATGTCTGGACGTTGCTAACGTGCCACTGGAAATCCTGGCCCTTGGATGCGCCTGCCCTCTTAAGCTCCTTCCCGGAATTCGCGAGCCGGTCCACGCTGTCGCCCATCTCTTCCAAGCAATCTTTTATAGCTGCATACTCCCTCGCCTTGAGGCCCCTGAACTTGGCCGCTCGCGCCACAAAGTCCTTGGTGGACTGACCCCGGGCTAAGCTCAGCGCCAAGGCGGCCTGGGCCAATTGCTGCGGGCTCTGCTTGATGGTCGAGGCGTGGACCACGAGCGACTGCACGCAGAGCGCAGGATACTGCACGGTGCTGCACGAAGACTTGATGAAGTTTGTGTAAGTGGAAGTACTCGCGGTAGTAGCAGTAGCAGCCGATATGAAGTGAAAATAGATGGAGAGGGAAAATATCAAGAAACAGGCAAGTCTTGCCATTGATGCAGGCTATTGAAACTTCACAAGGTATTGAGAGAAAGTGAAGAAGAGATGAGGATGAAGATGACCGAATCTAGAGGTTCATTGGTCCTTTTATAACATAAACTTTTCCACGCGCAATTCACGGAATTACTGTTAAAGTAAAGGGGGTGGTTGTTCTTCTCTATTTTGGCATGTTTCCACTACTGCTCCAACGGGGGCTGATTTTCTTCGTACCTCTGTGTGAACTACTTTTAGGTCAATCGGCAATAGCCACGAAAGAAGAAGCTTTGGAATAAAATAAGACTTGCATGAAGTGAAGGTCCGACGTGGCCCTGGAAATGCCAAAAGATCAGGCAAATTGTCTTCTTCTTCTTTCCCATTATCTATTCCCTGGAGAATGTGATGTCGTCGCTAAAGACGGGTAATGTGCGACAACATCATGCGGACGCGAGTGCGATGGACCGACCTTGGGAGAAGCAGTCAGCACCCATTTGATTATTCTAGGTACTAGCAAACAGTAGCAGTGTCAAAAGTAATCTCGAAAAAGATTGCTGTTGGACTATATTCGCATTTTCGAGCAGATCAAATTCAGGTCCGGCTACGAAGCAGGAACAAAGGGGATTTGCATCATCTACCTTTCTTTGGTCCCTTCTGATCTCCTTGAGAAGACTAGTCTGTTTTGGCGATGGGTTCACACGCAGAGGGCCAAGCCGTTTGATTTGTTCTCTATTTCTGAGAAAGCTCGGATCCGATGTTAAGGAAGAAGCCCTAGGGAAGAAAGCCAAGCGAAATTGCTGTCTATAAAGTCTTCTTAAGGTCTTGTTCCGTTCAAGTTACGCGAAATTGCTGTCTATAAAGTCTTCTTAAGGTCTTGTTCCGTCCACGTTACGCCAAAAAAGGAATGACCACGAGAAAGGAGACTCCAAAGAAAGAACAAAAACGAGACAGAATGAACACCACGGTTTCATAGAGCACGCGAAACATGTTTACCCCATCATATAATATGGGCGACCTGAAGGATCTTCTTGTACCAACATGCTTCTCAGGAAAACTATCTAAACAAATTCTTTTTGTATTGCTAGTGTACTGATGGGACACATAACAAAATATTCGCCATCAGATAAAATTTAGCTTATGCACATGGGATGCATTGCTTTTAAACAATGTTTGGTCTGTGATGTCGTGACTCGTATGTGCCGGTTTCAGTATATGCAGAAGGAGGGTGAATGCGTGCACCGTGAAATCCACTTTCATTACATAGGAAGAAAATGAGATGCAAAAGCTTGGTGATGGGACTGACATTGTGGGATCTGAAAGCCCACGTTCATCAATCCTACCCATTTGGCTTCAGCATCAATCCAATAGCTATATGTCATTCAATGATATTCATTAATGTATCAAAACAAGCACTACGCATAACCTGTGACTGTGGAGAGAGGTTCACTCAGAAGGTATGTACTGTACTAACCCCACTGATTTAGCATGAAAATTAGCTAGATAATGAGCCCGACCTGCCTCCCCCATTGAATCCGTTGTCATTGCTCCATCCCAAGCAAAGCCCACTTCCCAGTTTCTTTTGCTAACCTGAGGTAGTCCAAGCCACGTTTGGTCCAATCAAACCAATCTCTCACATACCATCTCAAACAATCAGCTTTGGTAAGTGAAATTCAAGGTAATTATCTCTCGACTGTTCTCACAATCCATCCAAAGACGAAGATCATACAAGGCTCAAGATCAAGAATCGCATGTTCTTCTCGATATGTACACATACAATTCCAGGATTTTACAAAGGAAATATCACGGGTTCTACCCCTTCCCTTTTTGTGCAGCCTAGCAAGTTTCCAATTCTAGCCCTCGCTCTGCCAACATCATTCTCATCTTCTCCCCATCATCCAATCTGCCCGCATTCTCATAAATCTTAATTAGAAGTGCATAATTGTGTTCATTATCTGGCTCCAGTTCAAAGAGCTTTTCCGCAGCAGCTTCTCCTATTTCGACATTGCCATGAACATAGCAAGCATGCAGCAGAGCTCCCCAGACAGTTGGACCAGCCTCAAACTCCATTCTTTCTACAATCATCGCATGAGCCTCATCAACCATCCCTCTCCTTCCATACAGATTAACCATACAAGCATAGTGCTCCATGCTGGGTTCAATTCCATATTTGTCTCTCATTCTTGAGAACAACTCTTCACCATCTTCAACGAGACCTATGTGAGCAAGGGTGGATAGCAATGACACAAATGTAATGCGATCTGGCATAACATCAGCCTTTTCCATTTGCTCAAAATATGACAGAGCATGAGGGAGTTTGGAGTGGGCAGATACAATAGCATTCCACGACACGACATCCCGTTCGGCCATGTTGTCAAAAATCCAACGCGCTTTATCTAACATTCCGTGATTAGAATAGACAACAATCAAGGAATTAGCAACGGACAAAGTCCACTCCAATCCTAGCCGAACAACCCAACCGTGCACCTGGAGCCCAAGCTTCAATGACGAAATACCAGTTAGGATGGCAGATATTGCCACTGAATCCGGCTGAAATTCATCCTGGAGCATCCTACGAAATAAATCCACAGCCTCCACCAAAAGCCCATGATGTATGTAACCCGTCAACATTGTATTCCAAGAAACCAAATCCCTACTCGGCATTTTGTCGAACACCTTGCGAGCCTGAACAATGTCGCCGCACTTGGCATACATGTCAACGAGCGAGTTGAGCACAAAGCAATCGGAAACGAAACCGGCACGAACCGCGTGCCTGTGCACTGCCTCGCCAATCCGAATGGACCCAATTCCAGCACAAGCCTTCAGAACACGGGGGAAAGTATACCGGTCGGGCTCGACGCCCTCTTCCTCCATTTGAAAGTAGAGCGCGAGGGCGTCCTCGTACTGACCCAGCTCGGCATACCCGGAGATGAGCGAGTTCCAAGCGAAGGCGGACGCGTCCCGCTTAGGCATTTGGTCGAACACCTCGTGGGCATCGCCGACGCGGCCGAGGGAGGCGTACAGCCGCAGGAGCTTCGACGACAGCCCCACGTTCCGCCTCAGCAGATTGGTGGGTATCAACCGGTGGACGCGGGCGCCCCGGTCGAAGGCCCGTAACTGGTAGCAAGCTTCGAGGACGGAGGCGAAGATCCCGACGTCGATGGCGACGCCGTCGGCCGTCGAGGCCTCGAGGTCGCCGACCACGCGGTCGAGAGCCTCGAGTTTGGTCCGAGGGCGGGGCCGGTGATTGGACAGGAGAGGGGTCGGGGCTGGTTTTCGGAAGGAGAGGACGGAGGCGGCTTTGGCGTTCTTGCGGGCGCGCTTGGCTGGCTCGTGCCGGTTGGTGGTCTTGCGAGTTTCGGGAGACGAGAGGAAAACAGGGGACGAGGGATTCGAGGGGGGACGAGGCGGGATGCGAGGCGGGATGCATCTTGGTTCGAAGTAGTGAACCGGCATGGCAGGAGAGAGATCCCCACGCATGGGGGGCGATGAAGCAATCATCACCTTCGTGGCCATATACTCTGTTATAAGGAGTTGGCCAAGGTGTCACGTTCTTATTGGGATGACTTACTGAAAATCCTGAAGGCTTATAACGAAAGTGTAATTAGATTTATAAACTTGCAAAAACTGTAATAAAATGTTTAAATTTGTTAAATCGGCGAGATCAAATCCTTCTATTAACTATGTCTAATTTGATTAACAGGAAATTATGATTTTTTTAATTATTTTCTCCTTCTCAAGCGGCACCAACACGATTAAAACATAATGGATCAAGTTAAAACAACATTGATTTAGTCCACATGTGATTCTTTTTATCTAGATATTATTTAAATTAGATTAAAAAAAAAAAAAAAAAAAAAACTAAAAGAAGGGAGAGAAGGCAAAATGACGAAGCTAAGCACTTGCTGCCGACAACGGTAAGGGATGGCTAGCCTATGGTCAATGAGGGTTACCAATGATGGCCACTAGCAGCCCTCGCCCAATTTGGGGCCCGACAACTCTCACCGACTGTAGGCTAGTCATCCCCCACCATCACTGGTCAGCAATGGCTGGGACGGAAAGGCTTTAGAAACTTAGCTGTACATTTCTTTTTGTCAATTTGGGGGCAAAGTGAAAAGAAAAATATCAAGTAGTAACTTAGCTGTACATTTCTCAGAAATTTCCTCGGGGCAAAAAGCTATTTTTTAGCCCAATATGAGTTTGCATTAACTTAAAAACTTTAAAATCGTGTAAAGCTTTAGGAGAATTCCAAGGCACCTAAAATTTCAATTTTCAAGACTAAGGCGACCAATAATCCTTGGACAGAACATAAATACCCAACATTAACTCTAAAAAAAAATTACAATGTGGAGGACTCAATAAATATATAAAATAACCAAAGCCAGAGGCCCACAACTTAGAACATCCATTAAAGCATAAGCAAGTTCCAAGACACCCAACTTTTCAATTTTCAAGACAAAAGACCAATAGTCCACAAACAAAACTGATTGGTCTCTGGCATTTTGATCATAATTTTTTTTTTTTTTTAGATTACTTCAAATTGCATGGAACTTGATGCATTAGAAATCAGACATGTAGAGCTTTCCAACTAAATATTACAAAAACCATATCGAAACCAGATAAACTTTTTAGAACATGAGAAAACAATTTAGTATTACAATTGCGTAACTCAGCCTTTAGTAATCTAGCATTAGTTGTTGAATAAGGCCTAATACTCATCAATTGTCAGAGGAAGGATAATCGCGGCTACAAACACGAAACATTATTTATTAATTCCTAACTTAGCGACTTTATTGACTAATTTTATGGAAAAGAAGAAAGGAGATATTAATAGCGAAAATTAAAAAACTCTTAACAATTCTGATATATCACGACATAAGAGATTGATCATGATCATGTTTATTTTCAGGCAATCCATGCATTCACAAGTAAATATGATATGGTGAAGCAGAACAGAGATTTCTTCATGGTGTTGAACATTACAAACTATTTGGCTTCAAGAGGTGATTTAGGACAGGAAAATTTTACTATTCATATGCAGAAATGGGTCATGCAAGGATTTCGAGGAGGGTAGACAACATAAGCTGTACTATTGTACTAGTCAAGGACGAAAGAGATGGTGAATAAAAAAAAGCACCTGTTACCGAGAATGAAAGAAGACAAGCAAATCCCAGATTAAAAAAAAAAAAAAAAAAAAAAATTTCCCTAAGGCAGCGGTTGGCAACTAATTGGTGTCCTATCTCGAGTAGATTATATCGAAAGTTGAGATACAAGTAGGACAAAATTGTCTCACCTGTGGCACGAGATTATTTTTATCCTATGTAGCGAGGATATGGAAATTTAGAAAATGCAAAACTAAAATGGGATTAAAAAGGAGAAAAGCTAAGCATAGAAGGAGTGGAGACAAAGAAGCAATGACTGTCTTGTGAGATCTAATATCTACGGCTAGTTTAAGAAAAATTATATAAAAAAAAAATTATAAATCCATTATAAGATGGTGATGATAGTAAATTTTTCGATTTAATCAATTTAATTATAAAAACTTTAATAATTTATCAATATAATTATTTCACCTAATTTTGACCAAATATTATTAACGTGAATTCTAACCGTCCTGCTTCATATGGTTGGCATTAATGTTGACGATTTTTATGATTTTTTTTTCCTTTTTTCTGTTTTTCCCCTCTTTTTTTTTTTTTTTTTTTTTCTATTTTCCTCCACAGGTTCGGAGCCTTTACAATGGCCAACGACCTCCACCAGCCCTCGCGAATCTAACGAGGGTACCATGGTTGGGTGAGGGCCACAATGCCCTCACTAATGATCGACACGCTAGATCCAGGATCAGCGAGGGAAATATGAAAAGAATAAAAATAAAATCATGAAAAGGGAAAAATCCAAAAAATTAGAAAAAAAAATTACAAATATCTTCCATGTCAATGGCAGTCGTATAATGTCGGACGGTCAGCATCCACATCGGCGATATTCAACTAGAATTAGTTTTCGGATCATAAATTGAGAACTTTTTTAACAATCATCCCCATGGTTGTCATTACACCTGATCAATGAGCAAGCATCTGGAGGGCCCACCGAGGCCTGCCCATCGGATATTTTAGGCTACTTGGGTGAGTCTGGGAAAAATTCCAGCCCATCCGTATATCTAGTAGAAGAGATTATAAATTATTCTTTAGTAATTGTTTTATTCTGATTATTAACATCAATAAACATTAATAAAATATAATCATCCAAAATTGCTAATATAGTGAAGGAAATAGTATAAAATTCACGGGTAAAGAAGTAAATTGAGGTCAAAGAAAATCCTAATATTTTTTTCATTTGTTTTCTATTTATATTTATATTTTGGCTGAAAATTTAAAATAAAACAAAATGTGGCTAGATGGGTGGGTCTAGGCAAGATCTTTGGAGGTTGGGACCCAAGTAAGTCCGGCCCTAATCTGCCCAAACCCGCCCAACGAGCAAGTTTATGGCACGAATGATGAGCATTATGTATTTTGACACAATTACTCACCAAAAATAGATTTTTTTTTTTATTTATGTTTGTAGACAAGTTGATAAGTAAAAATACACGTTTAATAATGACACAAAATTTCTCTCTCCCGAGCGGTCAGTGAACGGTGGTAGTTGGCGAATGATGGGCAGTAAGGGTTGGGCGTCAGCTAGTAGCAAAAATTAGTAATGAGAAGAGTTTTTATTTCTCATTTTTATTCCTAAAATGGAAAAGTATAAAATTTTTACTTCTCATTTCTATTCTAAAATAATTTCTACACTAAAAAATTGTTCCAAAAAATAGAAAAATAAAATTACATTACTATATAGATTTTTATTTCAAACTTAATCCTAAGAACAAAAAATAAATCTTGTTAAAAATGAAATGATTATCATACATGCCTTTAGTTAATATGTTTAGGATTCAAGATCGGAACCACGTCGCAGTAGTCACGACGTTAGGCAACAAGAGCACGAGATGGTTGAAACCTGACGTAAAGGCAACTACCAACCACAAGGTGGTTCAAGCACATGCATTACATTGTAATTGCCTCCCATAGGAAACGCTAGCATGTCCTTATCCTATTTAGCAGGACAGTTTGTATGACCAGGTACGCTCTAATTGGTTGCTCCTTTAAACAATTCAATTAAGTGGAAATGCATGCCATGCTACATAGCCATCATTGCATACACTCAAATTCGTCTCGACAATTCAACTCAATGGAATCACCTATATCCACGTACGAAAAGTACTAAATTGAATGGTTCAAACGGATACATTCAATATACCTAATAATTTTAGACTTGATGGTAACTATTGAAAAGGCACCAAGGAAGCACAATACCTCATTCCGGGAGATGATCAAGGGGAAGCCTAAATTTGAAATAATCAAAATATCAATTTAGACTAATATTTACTCAAAAGTTTAAGTCAATAAATTATGTATCAATAAGGATTATATTAGTTTCCTTGTATCGCGATGTGGGTCTTTTTTTGTGTAATATCCTCACGTGTGTACCTTAACAAATCTCTCCTTCATATATGACTCTTATAGTAGGCCAATTCTCCCTTAATTCATATATTGTTTTGCGCAAACATTAGCTCAACTCGAATTTTCGACTTGGGCCAACCAAGATTGACAAATTTTGGCGAGGAACAATATCTACCCTCTAGAGTGTACCTTAACCGCCTTGGCCAGCCAAGCTTGACGGGAAGCCAGGGGACAGCATCCCGCGTCTCAATTAGCCAACATCCTCCCTTGAGATTCCACTTTAACCGCATTGACCAGCCAAGCTTGGCAGGAAGCCAAGGGACACCATTTGCCATCCTGATTAGAGAGTTATGTTCGAGATTCTTCCTTTAAGATAATCACTGGATATTAATATATATATTGGGAATGTGCAACCAATCAATCATCAACTTTAATACCACTTGTTGAGACTCACAGCAAAAACTCAATACCTTCGTTAAGAGAGATGATCAAGGAGAATCCAAATCCGAGCTCATCAACATATTTATTTTGAGCTCACTTTTACTCAAATATCAAACCCAATGAGTTACAAGGTTAATTATGATATATATATATTGTTCTCTAATACACTATATCTTCTATGTTGGATTTCTTTCGTCAAACACCCTCCTACATGCATCTCAACTGCGACACTATCCTTAATGCAATACACTTGTATATAACGGCTCAATATGCACATGAAAATTGTCTAAAAAGTCCAAAACCTATTGCACTTTTATCAATTTAAGCATAAACATTTTTAATTTCGCAACTCACTCCTTACCAATTGAGCCCATTTGACCAATTTTGGCAAGAAAATGCTGATGTGGACGTCAACGGTGCCATGTAGGACCACTAACGCTGACATAGATGATTTTTAATAATATTTTAAATTTTTTTTAATTTTTATTATTTTTGCCACTTTTTTTCTTTCTTTTCCTTTTTTTCTTTTTAGCTTTATTATTTGCATTTTCCAATGGCCGGCCAGCTACAAGGGACGGCTAGCCACCGGCCACGACCGGTCGGCTAGCCTACACCCTGGCCTAGGTGAGGGTTGGCCTCACCGAGGCTCACCCTTGCCTAGTCGGGCGAGGCCAATCGGCTAGCCATGGCCGTTGGCCAACCATCGCTTATGGCCAATCGGCCACCGGGAAAGGCAAAGAAGAAAGCAAAAAATAAAAGAAAGAAAAAAAAAGGGGGGAAATAAAAAAATAATAATAATAATTCATAAAAAGTTAAAATATTATTAAAAATTATACATATCTACACTTGCAATCCCACATGGCACTCTTGCCGGCGTCCACATCAATATTCTCTAGCCAAAATTAGCCGGATTGACTCAATTAGTAAAAAGTGAAAATGATTATGATTAAATTGATAAAATGTAATATGTTTAAGATTTTTTGGACAATTTTCCCCGATATGCACATGTATTAAACATTCATTTTCATATTAGATATTTCACTTTTAGAATGTTTACCCAAAATTTTTTTGGCATTATCTATGGTCATATTAGTTCAAATGAGTGTGCTTGTGCATTACCGATGATTCCAATAAAGCTCCATGGACTTCCATCACTGAATTCGTCGTCTACCCCTCTACTTCCGATTCACTTTCTCGTGAAAAACCGAACCCCACGACGCCAAAGCAACAAGATAAAAAAAAATCTCCGAATCCGCTCGACACGTCACAACAAACGTAAGGCGAGACACGAGACAAGGATCAAAGCTACCACGCGACTCGAAGCTCGTAGCCAATAGGCAAAGGACGGAAAACGACAGCCACGGGCGTGTCGTTAAATCTGTAAGTTTCCTCGAGGCGAATCCGGAGGGAGAGAGAGCGCGATAACATGAGCAGATGGAGAAAAGTTAATGCCTGGAAAACGACACTTCGGGCCACATAATTCAATGCGTTCAAAGCGCATTCGGGACGCGGCTCTTTTGACCGACGCGCATCGGCATCGCGACGCGGACCCTTTCTTTCTTATCGGGACCAAAGTGCACGTCAAGAAATGAACAATCCCATGCTGAGTGTTTTTGGTCCTGGGCTTGGGAATGTCAGAGAAAGTATTCATAGACATTCCCCCACTATAATCTCGTGAATATCATAATTGTTTTTCAAGTAAGCCATGGGAAATTTTCTGTAGCATTTCACCTAACCGGGAATGTCGATATTTCTATTATGTCGATTTCTTTGGAATATTTTGGTGCAGCGTAGAATTAAATGAGATTTCAACTTAGGTTAGACATGAATTTATGAGAAAAAGATATTAAAAATACGGGTCATGGTGGAATTCTCGTTAGCATGTATTCAATGAGCATGAAATTAATATTTGTTTATGTGTTCTATTTTAGAGGGTTTAGTGGTTACTTGATGCAAAGAGATTAACTTGCTTTCGAAATAGCAAACCTAAGGATTTAGTGAAGTCGATTGTCTCTTAACACATAGGATTTTCCAAAAGGTTCTTGGTAAGGAATACCCTCGAGGCACTCTTTAGACTTTAAACATGTTTATAAAGAGATATATGATTTTCAACGCATTGTTTATGCATATCACAAGAAAATTAAAAACATTAAAAATTATTAGAAATAGCAATACTTCATTATTGGATTAGTTTGCAAACGCCTTGATGGCACTTTTCAAATAATCCTTTTTGAATTAGTGGCTAGGTGCAATTGGTGAGCAAATAATTAAAGAAAATGTATAGATTCAATGCAATGCTAGTGCTCTTGTCCATGCTTCACATGGGTTCTTATCTTTAAATTTATTTAAATATTTATTAATCACAAAAAATTCATATCATGCTTTCACACATCCAAATTCTATGAACATGACAATGGTCTCTGTGGCGTTGAATGTAGAAGAATCGATCGTCATCGTGTATATCTAGATCATGATGTATATGGACCTTTTCATAAATTTCTCTATGTTTCGTAAGTACATAATCAATTATCTTGCATGTATAAAAATAATAACACAATTAAATATTTGTATGCACATTGAGATTCCAAAGTATTTTTCTTTAATTTTTACTTTCCTGGCAAAGCTCTTATAATTTTTTTTGAAAAATAAAAGATTATTCCATTAAATTTAGTATATATAATATCTAGAAGTCTATTTTACTATAATGTATGTAGATTCTTCAGTTTTGTGTAATTACATTTGAAAACCAAAATGAACCCAATTGAGCACTCTTAATAAGTGCCTCGAGATTACCTGTTAACATTACCCTAATGCCTATGGTGAGGGACAGATTTGGTGAGATGTTTAGAACCTTAATGAACATGCTTGCTATCCTTGATTGAATGAACTTAGACTTAGATTCAGGGAGGACGAAGTCAGTTTCTTGCCTGCAAGTATGCCTTCCCATAATAGGCGAACCTCTCATGTTCAAGTCCTTTAGGGACAGTCTTTTAACAGAAAATCACTCGAACCTTTAGTTTAAAGCCTAGAAACATTCAGATAGAACTAAGACAGTAACATTTCTAACTATCCAAATTATATTTCTCAAAGAATCTTACCACGCTGGAGAAGAAGAATGAGTTTAGGAAGTAAAGTGAGTATTCCTAAGTAGACCTTAGAGCACTCATTAATTAATATAATGAAAAATATCATAGTTTTCGATGCACTTACTATTCTCGTGGTATCGTACAATTAATATTTTGAAATTTGAATATTTTCTCATTGAACATGTCTAATAAGCATCCCAAAAGCACTCATTGACAAAAACACATCAATAAAAAGACTTGTCATACTTCACATGGTTTGAAGACTTGAACATGACGCGTCCATTATTGCAAGGAAAACAAGACTTTGAAAACCGTGAAACTTTCCTTAGTCGTCGTTTAATCAGTACTGAGAGTCACATGTTAACAAGATCTTCCAGGAAATTAACCGATTTTATGTATAATTTTTCTTATTTCCCATTATCCTCGTCTACGATTGGAGTTTCTCTACTGTACTCCTGACCAAGTGGGTCTCGCTCTCTCCTCAAATGGGGGAGAAATTGGGAAGAGGGAGGGACACAACAAATTGAACGGACGAAATAAAAGAGGAGAAACCGTTGCTATTGCCCCTCCCCTAAAGCTTAATTTGTCAACACGCTGTCCTTGGGAACCAGAAAAGGAAAGCGAAGAGGAAACGGAGGGCCTGCCGTGTTCGCCTGTGTGGTTTGCGTTGGGTCCAGCAAAAATCCCAGGATTTCCATCAAGATTTGTGGGGCACAACAACGTTGTGTCATCTTTCCTCACTGTTTTCTCCTCCTCGTCCTAGGGTTCCTGTTCACTCCTCTTCCACCGGTCACCATCCCCCTCTCCCCCCGATCTCATCACTTCACACGAAAAACCCAAGAAAAACGCGGCTGAACTGTTTGCTTGCCCTTTCGAATCGGGATCGTATCGGTTAGCAATCTTTCGCTTTCATGTATTAATGAGGACGATATCATACCATCTTCGACAAGACTCGCCCAAATTAGATAAGCTGGTAATGCACAAGGACATTCCTAACGTGGGTTGGTTTATGTACGTGTTGGCTCGACGGCACCGCGAACGGTCTTTTGCTAGAGGCATCACCCGAGGTTAACCCTAATATGAAAGCGGGTTGACTCAATTCGAACTCGGTCTATTGGAAATTTCAGGTAGCGGGGGTAAAAGAGGAATCATCACATATGAGATTTATTTTCGATGAGAAATACATACATGCATAATTACCCACTTACATTAGAAGGGAGAATTTTTCTTTGACCCATATTTTTTATTTGTTTCAAAGTTGGAAGAGAATGAATGGAAATAAACTTTCTTCCATTCTTTTTTCGATTACTGCCCCTCACTTTTTCTCAAATTTAAGATAAATTAAAGAATCACCGAGTTAATTTACGTTTCCATGGACATCTTTCTCTAAGTCCTCTCTTCAATACGCAATCCAACGAACACAAAAGTAACTAAAATTTCAAATTATAAGGCAAAACAAAGTGTGGATTAAATTTACTTCTCAATCTTATTTTTACCAACATTCCGACAAATTGGAAAATAAATTCATGTCCTAATTTCTAGTTGACTGATTCTTGTCCTCTCCTCAACAAATTCTGTTCAATTGAATTACAATATCCCAAAAAGCTATACAACCCACCATGGCTAGAAGTAATCCTTTGAAGCCGATAATGAGATTAGGACTCCCACGAACATGCCGAAGAAAATCACGAGGCAAGGAAAATCACAAGAAAATTTACGTTTGACAGCATTGCAAATTCTTCAGGGGCTCCAGTAAAGAAACGAAATCTCTTAAAAATAGGTCGATAAGCACAATGAGAGTATCACTAAGTAGTCGAGATATACATACTTTCTAATTAACCCCGGAATGGGATGAAAAAGCAATGACCAAGTTCAGTCACTAAACACTATCACTTGCTGTAACCTCTCTACATGAAATTAAAAAGAAAAGAGAAAAAAAAAGCCATTGAAGAACTTATATAAGTTAAGGCAGAAATCACCTCCTAAGACTAGAAAGAGAGAGCACTCTCTCAACAAAATTGAGGGATGTTCTGCCCACTAATTTTCCCTGAAAATTTCATTCCCTTTTCACCAAAGAAGCAATTAAAGTCAATCTGCCAATTATACCCTCCCTTTGACCATACCCCAGTTTATCAATATAGAGGAGCCCTATGAGGAGTCTTCTTCCTCCGGTTCATCAGGCTCGCCGACGCCGGTTCGACCGGCCTGCACGGGCTGTTGCAAACCAGCACGCTGGTCCGCTTCTTCCTGACGACGAAGTCGGTCGCAGCGGTGCAGGCGAGGGCCTTGCACCCGACCCCGCCATACCCTCCGGATCCGCTGGAGTTGGTTCGGTTAGAGCCGGCCGGCTCGAGGACCGAGTCGGGGGTCATGAGGCTATCGTCCAGGCCTGGTTCAGGCAGGGGCAAGAAGTTGCACTCCAGGAGATACTTGGAGAGCCCTCCTTCCGTCCTGATGAGGTAGTCAATCTGCACGCGGGAGGGGAAAAAAAGGCTAAACAAGAGAGAGACTGGAGAACAAAAAAGGAAGGATAATTAAGATTCCTGACAACACCCAGATGATTTTACTCAACTTAGGTTGCCAAAATCCCAAGAATTTGGAGAGTCAAAGGGAAACCTGAGAACCCAATTTAGTTTAAGTGCTGCAAGCAAGGAAAATGATCGAGCATAAAAGGACAAGACTAGAAACCCTAGAGAAGAGCAAAGGACCGAGAAGTCGCTATTGAAGTAATTAATAAAGAGGCAGAGCTTTAATGGAGGTTTCATCCGCTTCATTTAACTCCACATTAATCACTATCGGCTTCTTCTTCTTCTTTCCAAGTACCTTGCAATAAAGAGAACAGAAGAGGAAAGGGTCTTGGAGACTCCTCTCGCAAGTGCTGCAGGTGTTACCCGAGCCTCTGCACTGCTTCGCCTGTGGCCTCTGGTTCAAGAATACCACTTTTGCACTGTTTGTTATGTATGCCTGCAAAATAAAGAAACCCCAAAAGACAAAAGTAAATAGAAAAGAAAACCTTAAAGCCCTCCTTGAAAATGAAACATGGTTTTCTTTTCATAAAAAGAAAACACGGAGACCCATGTCCTTGTGCTTCCCCTCGTCAGTATAATTTAATCTATCCATCCATTTGAAATGGAAGTGGCCATATCTGATGTCCCCAGAAACAATTTAATCTTATGGGGTAGCAAGAAGAAAGCAAGACAGATGTCTCACTCCAGCAGGCCATGAAATATCACCTGGAGAGAATGGAGGCAAAGCCCATAATTCACAGAGAGAGAGAGAGAGAGAGAGAGAGTTATAGATCAAAGAATTAGAATTATTCTTGCTCTCTTGACACTCACTTGGACATAAGCACAGTCGATCAGCTTCGCAGCATCGTCCAGCCGTATGACATCGTGGTACACGTACCTCCTTATCTGAGAATCAATCAAACCGTTACACAACTTCTCGAATCAGACCCAGAAGCGACAGATAGAGAGAGAGAGTGAGAGAGAGAGAGAGGGCCGACCTGCAAGAGGCGGTGGGAGCGATGGAGAGAGAAGCAGTGAGGGCACAGGCTGGTGCTGCAGTCCAAGCAGAAGATGTTCTTCTCGTTCTTGCGGGCCTCCTCGTGAATTATGCAGGCGTTGAAGAACTTCTCCGTCAGCAGCGCGTGCAGCCACCTCGGAAGCTGCTGCTGCTGCGCTTGACCCACAAACTGTTCGAAAGGAACAAAAAAGACAAAACGAAGAAAGGCGTGAGGGAAAAAGAAAACCTAGAATTCGAGTCTTGCTCGATGGAGAGAGCACGGAGAAATTCAAGAAATTCAACTGGGTGCTCACCATCTTCGGCTTTCCCTCAGAAGGTATCCAGAACAGTGAGAATTACGATCGTTAAAAGCAAGAGTAGAAGAGACAGGGAGGAGGTTAAATGGAAGAGATGATGTTAGAGAGAGAGAGAGAGAGAGAGAGAGAGAGGGGGGGGATATTATTCACAGAGAGGAGTGCAAGAAAGGAGAACGGCGCCTGCGACAGATAGTAGTGCTACTGTTACCAATGAAATGCAGAGAGAGAGAGAGAGAGAGAGAGAGAGGATGATAGTGTCATGTATTGGTAGGATTATCACTATTTTATAGGAGGAGGAGGAGGAGGGGGGCTATTCTGATTTTATAGCAAGTGCCCCAAAGCTCAGTTTTTTTCCTGGGAAACAGATACCCTCATAATAATTATAATTAGATTACACAACATTTAACTCAAACAAACAATAAATCAATGGCCAGACAGAGAGAGAGAGAGAGAGAGAGAGAAATCAAAAGAAAACTTCTCCTTTTTCCTTTCTGGTTTGCTGTTTACAATGAGAGAGAGAGAGAGCAGCTCAGGTCCCGAAAACCCTTAAAACCCTAACCATCTGGTTCTCTGCGTACGGTTGGCTGGCCACTCTCTCTCTTCTTTCTCTCTCTTCACTGGTTGGAGGTTGGCGTGGTGGTGAGTAAGTGCTACATGACAAGACCTGGGGTCAGTGTCCTTTCTCAGTTCTCGGTGGACAACGGTTGTAAATTTGGAGGAATAAAAGAAAATTTCAGAAATACAAAAGAAAGAAATACCAACATGTAATGGGAGGGTGTGCAATGGGGACATTTGGCTAATCTGAATGTAATTTGACATTTTCTTTACTTGAAATATTCAAGACTACTACGAGATATGAATATTAACACTTAAATTCAAGTATAATTTCTTTAAAATTCAAATAATGTATACAGTTTCGAGTGGAATACAAGATGTTTGGCTTTTTTATTTGATTTTAGTTGAAACGGATGGGTTTTGTTAATTAGAAAGAAAAATTTTCAATTAGCGACTTGAGTTTGGGCCAAATCAACAAATGGGCAATTTGAATTGAAGCTCGAAGTGAAGATAGATCCAAAGATGATGCCATTCAAATAACAGGAGAAACGAGATCAAGTGTCCAAGCCAAGAGGGTCGAGACCCCGCATTACATGGTTGAGCCACCCCGACTTGCATACCTAAAAATGCAAGGAAGATGACAAGAGCCAGTTTATCTATGTAAACTCGATTAAACTCACATTTAATTTGATCTATTTGCCGTCATAACATGAAAGTCATCTTCGGAGGGTGTTGCGATTTCTCTTTGTGAATCTTCTTTGATTAGAATACCATGATAGATTGTACTAAATAGCTATGTTAAGACCGTTGGGATTTAGCTCGAGACTGAGAAATATTTTTGAGAGATTGAACAATTCGGCTGTGTAAATTTCGCTTGTTTAATATGGGACTCTAGCATTTGCTTTTTCCGCTGACGAGATCCGAATGAGCCACTAAAAAAATCCTAGCGTGCCCTTAACTATTTTTTCGTTTGTGTTCTCTTATTATTCTCGCGATCATGGTGGAGTGGCACGGTCTTATTGCCCTATTGCGTCACAAGAATCCCGTTCTTTTGCTTTCTCTGGCCGAGTTATTCTTCTTGCACATGATCTTTGTTGGATCTACTCATATTATATTTTGCATGCGCACGACCATTTGAATGTTATTTGATCTTGCAATGGAATTGAGTCGGTTGGCTTTGCATGATGTCTAGTTCAAGTGAATCATGCTTCTTCTTCTTCTTTGTTTTTTCTGCCCCAATAAAGGTACGACTCGGTCGCCGCGCAAAAGATTATCGACCTTAGTCGAGAATAGCTAGGATTGGCAGTTTGAGCACGACCTTTTAGAAGGGCACAAACGCTACACAAAACAAGAACGCGAACGCAATAAGAAGCAGCAACTCAAATTATGGAAGGAAAAAAAATTTGAGAAATGAAAAGACGTGATAAGCTCGAACAATATGGATATGAATCGATATTTCATTTTAATTCAGTTGTATATCTTACCGAATCAAAATTGTGATGTTTGATCTATAAATATGATTATAGCACGATAACACGATTTATCAGTACTCGAAATAGCTAATGCATGGTGCATTCAATTTCGGCAACAAAATTCATTTATTTTTCATTTTTCGCAAATTCTTAAATGATATTTTCTCTCTAAATTATTTTCATTAATATAAGAAGTCTTCAATGCCTAGAATAGAAGTTAGATGAAATGCAAAAGATATCCTGAGAATTTGCAATACATAATTTCCCACTAATACAGTATAATATAATATAATATTATCACTTCAGCAGTATGACTCAGTTTCTTTTTTGAAATAAGTGTACTATAAGTCCTCAGATTTGTTACATAAATGCAATTAAGTCTTAAACTTTCAAAAAGTAACATCAAATTTGAAAAGTTATCAAATGTTACAATCAACTCATTCTATTATTTCCTTTTAACTAGGCTTGATTGCATTTTTTTAAAAAAAAAATTAGAATTCAATTGTACTTTCATGATAAATTTAAGAATTTAATTGTACTTTTTGAATGTTTTAGGGCTCAATGGCAATGACAAGTTTAGAACTTCCAATGTATTTATCTAATTTTTTTCCCTTAAATATCAATTATAGGGCGCACTTCGTGTATGCTTTATTTCTCTCCAATCTGTGATGAATGAGCAAGGCAAGTTGATAATCATGTGCGAGAACGATGTGGGCAGCTCCAGCCCATCGTTGAATGGCTGCAACTGCGGATTACCCCCATTGGCGACGAATTTATGTTTCCTTTTTCTGGCTACTTTCTCTCCAGTTCTGTTCATTGGTTGTTTGTGCTTGGTATTGTCAGAAAACAGAAGTCCGCGCTTAGTTGTTCGTATAATAAATGTTTGTGGAGAGTCGTGTTTCAATTAGTGCCCTCAAAACGTACTGATCATCGTACCTAAATTTATAATTTTAACAAAATAATTTTTTTAATTTAGATTTATATTCGCATTTATTAAACATATTTGGTAAGAAATGCTTTAACTTCCTCTAATAATTAATATTCACTTGCAGTATATGAAACTGAAAATCATTGATTAGACATAACATGAGAAAAGATATTATATTGAACATTGTATAGCTCTACATGCAAACATCGAACTTAATCATATCTTTTTCTTCTTTTTTTTTTTATGACCCAGGGAACCCCAATGTCTCACGCCAGCCTCCCTGCAACTTGCGTCGCAGGGGTTTCGAACTCCAGACCTCTTAGCGAAAGGAAGCCTGAAGCCTATCCAGCGGAGCCACCACGGCGGATGGTATCATATCTTTTTCTTTATCAATAAGTAACTTAACCTTTTTCACTTACTTATTAAATTTATCTCAACTCCACTACTTTATAGCTTAAGCTTTTGACCTTTACGTATACGTAATTCACTGCAAACATAATATAGTTTTTGTTCATGCTTACTGCGTAAAATATAGTACATAATCCCATATCACTCGATTGCAAGATTCACCATAATCTTATATTCACGCTTGCATCTTCTCTCTATTTTATAGCTTAAACTTTAGGTTGGGTTTTTGAAAGATTTCCCAATAGTACCTGGATAAAAATAAATCCGTGTAATGTTTCCCACAAACCCTAAAAGAAGGGTATTTGTAAAATTCTTGCCTCCATTATTATAGTAAACACTCCTTGATTTGGCCAAATACCGTAGCCTAAAAGGAAAAAACGAGAATCTCTCAAGAGCAACAATGCACTGAACAACACTTTCATGACCTTTTTTGCACACATATACACGTTAAAATGTGCATGATTTTATGACTATTAGTCCACTCGACACACACGCAAACTTATATACTACTATAGTATCCATTTCCAAGCATGTATGCAATCCATCTACCGTGTACATATAGAGTATCATGCATGCAATCGTGTCAATGGAGAGAGAGAGTGAGATCAAATTGACCGGTGGAAATTAGGATGGCTCACCTTAGACTTTCATTTGATGGCCTAAACGTGAAATTAGGATGGAATAGGATAAGATGGTATAAGAAAATCCCGACATTTCTGGTGTCAACTTTTTTTCTTTTTAGGGACAAAACACCACATGAGAGCTTATATAGAGATATTTTATTTGTAACATGTTGAGCATTTGCAAGATTTAACACCCGTAAATAATGTAATAATTGGAAAGGAAAAAAACAAATTGACTTTAGATACAAGCTATCATTGCTATCTACTTGATAGAGAATTACCATCGCAGTAGCGGACATGTTTATTAATGTCTCTATCCAAAGCAAAAATTATTTTAAATTGTATTTATTTTATAAAAATGAATAATTTGACTAATAATTTATAAAAAATGATCGATTACATAAATAAATGAATAAATAATATTTTCACTGTTAATAAAAATATTCATATATAAATTGTCGTCGATAAATAAAATATATTTTATTAATTTATTATTTTGAAAGATGTAGATAATTATTTTTAAAATAATTATTTATTATGAAATGTACGAAAACGATGAGCGCCTTAAAAGTTGGTGCCGGTGCTAACGTACGGGAGCATCATGTGGCGTCGCTCGAAGTGCATCTAGACTGGCGCAGTGTCCCCTGTCCTTTCACTTCTTTGTTTTTTCTTTGGTTACATCCAAAATTTTATCCCATACGCCTTAAGGGATTTTCAAGAAATGCATGCGATTTCTTTTCTGCGTGCAATGTAATTTTTAGAACGCATATTTGATCCTCATCGGTGCAAAATTACCATATGGTAGTCGAAATATTTCATAAATTCAAAATTTATCTTTCTAATATTCTGTTTTTCCATCACGTGTTGAAAAAGAAACATAAATAAATGGGCATATTGACTTTATCCAGCACAACAATAAACACATGGCTACACTAATTTTTTTTGTTGCACAAAATTACTAGAACTTACTTAAATTTCAAATCCGTTCCATTAACCTTCCATCCAAAACTTTTTTTAAGAACTGTGAGATGGAAAATTTCCAAGCACGAGCTTCTCAATTGTTCGAACCAATTATCTTGAGCGTGAACTCTTCGATTGCAAGAGATGAAAGACTCCCCCGAACACAAGGATTGAACGCTGACCACAAAATCGAAGTTTCTGAAATGAATTGGAAGGAATACTCTCTTAAAAGGAAGAGTAATTGAAAAAGACCAACTAAATTTTTTTCCCTTTTTATCCAAATTTTAAATCCAATAAAACACTATTTGGGCTAATATGAAAATTGATCTTCAGAATATGTCTTTTTTAGATTAGAGCAACGTCAAGGAAATACTACATCACTAAAGATGATTTTAGATGAAGAATTAACGATAATAGATATGAGAATCAAGTAAAAGCTAATGAATTTTAACAAGACAAAAAGGAGTTAACCTGAAGTTAGTGGTTTTTTGTGAGATAAATAAAGTTTAAGATCCGGAATAGAAGGCGGAATTTTTTTTTTTTTTTTTTTGGGTTTTTGTTTAGTGGTGACATAAGCACTTCAATACATGATAAATTAGAAAAACAAAGAGGAAAAACAAAGAGACAAGGAAAAAGCAACAACCATACGGTCACGCGAAGAAGACAAACGAGTGGTTGCAGGGAAGAAGGGGTAAAGAAAACTCAGAAAAGCATTTAGCGACGTAGCCTTTCTGGGGATTCCCCAGACGCCGACAAATGGCACGACCCCGCAGTACTCACGAGAATCGCAGCCGTCCGCTGGCCGCAGCCAGCACCCTTGCGCTGCCCCCCCAACCAACCCCCTCCGTCGGATCTGGGATTTGCCCCTCTCAATCTTCCTCCCTTTTCTCGTTCGGCGTTGATCGATCGACAGACAGACAGACAGACAGACCAGACATTACTCTCTCTTTCTCTCTCTCTCTCTCTAGTACGATATGGTTCGCCAAAATCGTGTCCAATTTTTGCCAATTCTAGCTTAAAAGGGTCTCTCTTTTTCTCTCTTGCTTTCTCGACGCACAGCAGCTTGCTGCTGATGTTGAAGCTTTCACTCCACGGTCAATGGCGTCATTTATTGCTTCCTGCGACAGCACGCCCCGCCCTATGTATGCTCGCCATAGCGAAAAAGGTCGCCACGGGCGGCCTGTACATAAGCCATATCATTCATTGGTAAACCCTGGATGGCCTAACGAAACTCTCTTTTGATCCCCGTTTTGCTTTGGTTAAATTTTGCGAGTTGATCATCCTCCCTGATCGGAAGGAAAGCATGGCCCGTTGCGGAGTAATGAGCTGCGGTTTCCAAAAGATCGAGAGCTGGTTTGAGGTTCCGAGAAGGATTCCGGAGATTCCTATGATCTCTTGAAAATGAATATTTCTTATCGCTTTTGTTGTGATTGAGGTCCACTTTTTGTCAGATCTCCCGTGCAAAGTATCGTAATGCGCAAACACCCGAAAACATTAAGAGAAAATAACATGAATGGTTTTAAATTTTAACTCAACGTGTAATATAATATATGAATTTTAAATTTATTTAATATGATTTTTGAACTTTTAAATTATGCTATCTCGTCCCTCTTGAATATAGTAAAAAAGAAAAAAAAAAGGATTTGATGGCTAATAGATAATCCATATCCTTGAGTCCGAAAGCGCCGTGCATGTTGGATGGTATACTTGCTCTAAATATTATTTCATTTTCCTTGATTCGTATCCTAGGCTAATTTTCTTCCACACTTGTCGCAATGTAAACCCTGTGCATCGAAATTCTGCTATCATAATGTTTTCTATGATATGAGCCAAAAAAAAAAAAAAGAATTTAGTGATTAACTATCCTGAGGATGAAATGGCCGTGCTACCTATCATAAATTCTATCTCATTTAATAAATTATATGTAAAATATCCAATATTATATTTTCATTAATTCAAGTTTAGGATCGCATTGAATATTTTTATATAGTTCATAGACTTAATTAAATAATATCAAAAGTTCAATAAACACATTGAACAATTTAAAAGTTTTTGAATCACATTGCACATTTAGATAAAGTTAAGGAATCACATTGAACAATTTAATCAAAGGACCATGTTAAATTGAGAGATCATTTGTGGCATTATCTCCAAAAATCAACAACGCGCCTTCGTTTTTTTCACAAAGATGAATTTGCGTTATGACAACATATGATGACACATTGTGCCTCAAGGGACAAATAGCTAGTTGGAATTATATAATACCCATGTTGAAAAGGAGATTTAGAGTGTGAAGAAGTGAAAAATGAGATTTGAGATTGAATTGGTTGTAGGGATTTCTAAGCCAAATGTCGGGTTTCATCGCACAGAGACCATTCAAGAAACGACATAGTAAAAATCGAATGGCATGTCCATATCCTATGTTTCTAGAGTTGCTGTAGGGAGTCAATTTTGTGCATGCGTCTGATATTTCGACCCACCTTACGAAGAAAAATTAAAACTACGACAGCGATTCTAAACGTCTCTAGCCCGAGACCTGAAAATCATTTAAAGACACGAACCGAAAGTGATCAAATTGGATGTCCGGTCCACTTCATCGTGGGCAACCTTTTTTTTCTTTTGGAAAATGAAAACTATAATTAGTAATTTCAATTCCGGTCAAATACGAACTCTTTCTAGGAAAGTGATGAAGCGGTCCATTCGTACTCATTAAAGAAATGACATTAGCCTTTTGTTCACATTGGATAGGAAGCTACAAGGTCAAAGAGCCTATGCTATGTTAGGGATACCAATGATGAACACCCCCTATTAAATTTTTTTCTCCGTTCCCTTGTTCCAAGCAATTTGAAAATTTTCAAAAGTTTTCCATTCCAAATTTTCGTTCTCTCCCCGCTATAGACACCTTCCTAAATAGGGAGGGATTTAGATATTGTGAATAACGGGTTGGTTTCTTGGGTAAATTATTGTGTAGCCAATCTCAATTGACTCGATTCCTAAATTTATATGTGAATTGTCAGTTCTATTTACAAATCGATTTTTAATTGGTGTTGCTTCTTCATTTGAAAAAAGATAGATACAATGAAATATCATTTCAAATCTCGAAACTTCTGAAAATCTAATGTCACCTTAATCACTACGCCACCTTGTTCATATTCTATAGTGTCCTAAACAAATAGTTATATTAATTTAAGTAAGACTCGATTCTCAAGTCGATCATGAAAGCGGCCAATTCTGATTTCTGTTTGGATTTCCAATTTTCGAAATCAAGGACCAACTCTAGCAAGATAAATTCCACGTTTTGGAATTTAAAACCTGCCTACGATCACCCATGATTGTAAGTGTAGTAATTTTTTTGAAACCAAGGCAATTTTCTTTTCCTTTCTGGCAGGAAAATGAACTGAAAAGTCTGCCGCCCGGGAGTAACAATTTCTTATGAACAGGAGGGTGAAACCCCGACAGGTGAATTTCCACGGTCAAAAGTCCTATCTCGTGTCCTTCGGCATGAAAAGTCGCTTTCCTTCCCATTGGAAATGAGTGGGGGAGAAAGGACGGAAGGAAGGAGAAGGTGGAGGGACGAGATCTCATATTTTTTGCTGAGCTTTTGTGGCAACTTGTGTCGATCCCCATTAATGGCAAAAACGATCAGAATTGCAGGGAGGGCGATTCATTCTGATCTTCCCTGACAGCGTTCCGTTTGGTGTTTCTCTCGCTCTCTTTTGTGAACTCGAGGCCAATGAACTTTCCCCTTCGTCGCCTTTTTCATTTTATCGAATTTGAAGGCCCAGCACATGGGATGATGAGCGTAGAAAGAAGGAAGAAAAACTAGGAAATGATGATGATGATGATGATGATGATGATTCGGGTTTAGGCTATCTTGTGAGTCATGTTCTTTTGTGTTTTCATGTATCATGCTAGATCAAATGATGTTTGAGTTGAGAGTTCAATAACCATATTTTTAAGGTCTTTTTATTTGAAAGCGATATGACTTGAATGTCGGTTTCGATTGGTTATGTTGATTGGGTTTGTTTCAGCAGGGAAGTGGAGCAAAAATTGAATTATTTGATCTAGTCTCAATAGGAGAATTGATAGTAAGGGTAGAATTTGGGTTTTGAAGAGTATAAAGAAATGCACTCTAAATTGTCATTGCTACCAAAGTTATAAATTTCATGGAGAGATATTTTTTGACTCGTATTTTTAGAATGGTGTCGTATGTTTTTATATTTAAAGGTTAGGTGAAGGTAGTTTAAAAAACTTGAAAGTGCAATCAGATTGAGTCTTAATGGGTTTCTAGAGAACCCATTTTCCTAGTAAAGGCTAGCCTATCAGACCAAGGCCGTCACCGAGGCAACCAACGTGTTTTCTGTCAGATGAAAATGGAGGGGCTCGCACCGATCGTCGTCTATCACTTGTAAAGCGTCGAGCCTCAACTGTGCCGACGATCTCTGTCGTGTTTTCTGTCAGATGAAAATGAAGGGGCTCCAAGTGGCTGTGATGCTGCAGCCACAGTGATCGACGGTGTCAAATCTAGACTCAATACCTCGAATCTGATGTTGCAAGAATGAGAGAGAGAAAAGGGGGGTGTGCGGTGACTAGGTTTGGGGGGGCTCGACCGTGGCATAGTGGGGCTCGGACGGAGTGAGACTGCACCAGTTGAGTTGACCAAGCGATGAAATGGGTTCAAAGTTCAAACGATGCCATCTCGATTCTCCCCCTTACCTGTGCTTCTAAAACCAATGTGGCCAAACTGATTTGGATTGAGTCTAGGTTGGGTCGGAATCAAGCAAGACAAGACCCTCATGTCCCCACGTTGCTCATGTGCCACATGAGGTCTTAGCTCACGACCCAACCCAAGAACATGAGCTTCCTCACCCACTTGACGAGCTCATCCATAGAGCCACTCGTTCTTCAGAATCAACGAATTAAGAAGAACATTTGCTAAGAAATGGAACTTGACTGGGCCGTGCACGACTTGGACCCGGAACGAGTCGACTGCTAAAACTATACTGTATAAAAATAGGTCAATATAAGTGTCTAGAGAGAGTTACGATCTAAACAACATCACTGCAAATCGCGGTACACAAATGAGGCGTTTTTACTAATTTGTTCCCCGGGTGTAGAGAAGTTGATTGAAACAGCAATTCGTACATCAGAATTTTGTACTAAATACTCCGAGAACCACAGTAAACATTCAATCAGTGGGCAACCAAATTGAGGATAAAATTCAACTTCCAATACCAGAGGAACTACCCAAGCATTCTGCATAATCTTCAGCTCGGGGATGTGTCCACCCAGCCCAGCAGCAGTACATAAACTCGGCCGGAGGATCGTTGCATGTTATGTAGCAAGTTGTTCATTAGCATAATAGGTTTCGACAAATGCTTATTATATACATAGAATGGATTACCCACATAAGCACAATGGCTATATATATATATACAGGCCAGAGTTCAGCACGAGGAAACTGATGGCAGTGAGATGGGGATAAAGGAATGGGCGGCAGCACTCGGCCATAATCAGTTGTCACCGAATGTGTTTTCTCCACTGTAGGTGACATAGAGAAACCCGTCCTCGTCTTTCTTTTCATCGTAAATGGCAGACATTATTGCTCCTGAGATATCAAGAGAATGTCGTTAGTCAAAACTGCAATGGATTTTTTTCGACAAACGATGACTCAAAGCCGTTCATTTCTGTTAAAAATGTGATGGAGAGAGTAAAATACAAAATGATCATCTGCGTGAAGTGAGATATGTCAACTGAACTGTACCTGTGGGTGGAAGGACATTGTCAACAAATATGAAGATCGCCTTTTCAGCGCTCAGCTTAATTCTCTTCCTGATCACGTAGACAAACTGACCCACAGTAAGGTCGGCTGGGACAAGATATCTGCAAGTTTTCAACATTAAGTCAGTATATAAACAAGTCAAGTATCACAGCCATGCCATCCTACAAGTGCAGATAAGAAAATGATAATAGCAGTCGATTAAAAAGGGCTCACTTTTTCTTGTCGATGTTGGGAATATCACTTCGCTCTGCCTTCTCCACAATCACCTTAAGATTACAGCACAAATATTAGCATAAGCAGAAAAGAAGTCCCTGAAGACATCGACAAAAGAAGTCCCCACAGATTATGGTTTTGCCAGTGAAAGTGAGACAAATTCTGCAGACTGTCCAGTCAGTCACAAAGTAAAACCAACTAAATCAACTTGCCCATCACAAATCCTGGATAATTGTGTAGGATTGATGCATCATTACGAAGTCCCCAGAATAATCACATTCTTGACCAACCATTAAATTTGCGCGTTCCATATTTTGAATGACACGTGAATTTTCCTCAGTGGCAGGAGTACATAAACATGGAATCAGTTAGGTAATGTAAGTGGCGTGCTTAATAGTCAAAGCTTCTAATATATATCCTCAAGAAGGTCAATGCTATATGAGAGTATTGACTAGTAAAACATGCTGCACCCTGAGAGAGAGTCTGATGAAAGTGACCCAGCTTGCAGAAAAAAACGAACTTCCTGGAATGAACATTGGCAAGAGAACTTCTCATGAGACAATCTTTCAATCGATATCCTATGCCAATCTATGTCCAAATCATGTCAAGTTGAAGAGTGCTATCTAGCAGATTCCTAAGAATGGAATTCGGACAAAGGGCATATGAAGGGTCATCTCAGTAACTGATGCTTCTTAACCAGCAAGCCGCTAGCAATCAGGAGAATACCTCATCCTATAATTTGAACTTCTTATAATCATAAGTGTCTTCTCCAAATTCTTTTCGCTCACCAACAGCAAACTCTTACATACTTTCCACTATTGTTGCTTAACTGCAACGGCCATAGAAGGTTCTGCAGATAAATCCTAGGAACAGAGAGCTCCTGCTAAGTTAGGTCGACGGATCAAGAAGGCAATGAAACATTTATGTGAGAACTGCGCTTTTCAATTCCTTGTATGGATAGCAGTCTTGTGGAATGAAAAGACTCGGATGTCTTTTTCATCTTTTCAGTCTCTGTTTTCTGCTTCTGCTCCAGGCAATTACTTAGCCACCTTATCATGCATACTGACCAAATGACCTCTGTGCATCTCCTCTCCAAAATTATGTTTTACAAAATCAAAAACCTAATCAAAAATAAGAGAAGTCGGACATAACTATGATCAGCAATTGGACATGGATAGGTACAGCTATAAGACACCCCAAATTACTTGAAAACTCCCTAGGTTATAGACGAATCCGAGGTTAAGTGCTCAAGGATATTCTGAGAAGGATACCACCACCAAGAAACTTTTCTATGACATTGATCAATACACTGAGAAAAACAGTACAATTAATCTTCAACCTGTGGTTTACATGTCAATCAGATATTGATATCACAATTCATACAATGTCAAATCAATGATTCCTGTAGGTGACTCATACTTTTATGCCCGAACTACCAGTTTCAATTTCAACGTTATTTTCATCAGTGTCATGCTTCAGCCTTCACGAACTCTGCCATGGCCCAAGGGTGGGCAGAGGGCATTCTAGCGACACAGCTTAAATGATATTGGTTGCAACCATGTATAAAATGACAATCCATGCAAGTTCACGTAAGATGTGAATCTACCAATTAAGCCAATAAAAACGGTCTCAATCACTAACAATTAGAAGATTGCTCCATAAACCCGAGGCAAATTCACAAAACAACTCAAAGCTCTCACCGGAATCCTGTCCGGGTACTTCTCCCTTATTCTTGCCGCCTCGGCACGTCTCTTCTCTGCAGTCGAAACAAAACCACCAATTCGTCAAAACCGGGTTCATAAAAATTTCTAATTCTACTTTCGTTTTACATAATACGGGTCAGCATACCAAACAGCAACACAAAAGCCAACAACATACCAAAGTCATGCTCCTGCTTGAACACGCTCTTGTTCATCCTCGCTCAATCCAACTGCACAAGAAAAAACACAGACTTTAAACCGCAAATTTCACCCCCGAGTACAAATCAGACGAAGAACAAGCCCCGCACCAATTCCGTCACAGGCACCAATACGAAACCGAAGACCAAAGGAACCCCAATTCAACGTGATAACCCCGGTACATAAACCACTCAACGATAGCAACCAACAAAAAGAAGCTAAGACGCGAACCAAGCTAAGTATCCAGCAATACCCACGATTACCCAGACGAAAATTTCACGCCAAGATCCAATCTTTCGTCGAAAGATCAAGAAATCAAGAACAGGAGAGAGAGAGAGAGAGAGAGAGGGGTCAACGCGGACTTACACAGAGAACGAATTTGGACAAGAAAACCCACAGAGAAGAGAGAGGATTGCTTGAGAAGAAGACAAGAGAAGGAAGGAGGGAGAAGAAGATGGAGACGATCGGATTGAATCGGCTGATCAGATACCCATCATCATCAGGACAAAAAGGATCAAGAGGAGGTGGCGACCGATTTAATGCTGGGTGTTGGCTTTGCAATAATGATGATCGAGAGGAGGTTTTGATTGTCTACATACGATGAGGTTTCGTCGAAGGAAGACCGCGGGGGGACCACATACGGCGTGCCACGTCAGCAGATAAGAGCCCGTCGGGGGCCTTTCCTTGTCCTGTGTCTCTAGCTAGGCCTGATTATAAAAAATGCATAATTCAAAAGCAGAGTTAGAGATTGAAGCAATATAGGTGGCTTGCTTCTTCTACATGCCTTGCTTTAAAAAAAATAAAAAGTGCAAAGGGTACCAAAAACTTCAAATCATGTCTATTACTATACTCTCCTTTCGAATTCCATCAATGAAAGTGTTGGAAAGCAAACAATATTAACATAAGATCCATACATAAGTTAATATTATTTTGATTGAAAAATCATTTAATAAAACTTGATGAAAAGTCAATATAGCATGTAAGTATAAGTTTGAGATTTTTTATGTTACATGAACGGTCGGCATAATTTTTTGGTTTTTAAATTATAAAAGAGTTTAGGATAAATTTATTATAATAAATATATTTGAAGTTTTTTTGTGACTTTTGTAACAAGGAAAAGAAAAAAACCAATTTTACACGGTGATTGTGGGGGGGGACATGATTGTTGGAGGAGAGCAAAATCCGGTTTGATTTTTCACGATGATCTTAGCTTCTAGTAAGACGAAATTGAGCCTGCTCCCTTTTATTTGATCTTATAAGTCCCGATGATTATCGAGTGATCAATTACAAACGTTTATGATGAGGCAAGCAATTAAGGATTTTTATTAGGTTCACTTTTCGATGGTGGGCATGTAGAATGATTCGGTTATAAGACTCTTGTGTCGCCCATCCATCCGATAATAAACGTGTGGATTTCGTTCACACCAATGGCGGACTTAACAATAACCTTTTAATTGATTGATAGTTGAACCATCATTTTTTAGTTCCCGTAAATTTTCGAGCTAGATCGAATTGAGGTTGCATATCAGGTGCCAAACCCTGTTTTTTGTTCGATTTTGTTTCCATTTTTTTTTCTTAATCCATCGAGTCGATCTATCATGAACGGATTTATGGTGTCGCCCATGAAATCTCACCTTCTACAGCTTAATTCCAATGAATGATAAAAATATACACTTTTTGAACTTGCTTAACACCAATAGATTATCGATAAAAAAAAAAAAATAACACCAATGGATTATTCTATCATGATCATGATCCGAGAAAGCAATTGGGATACATAATTCCATGAATAGCACAAGTTGCGCAATGCACACGTATATAGAGAAAGGAAAAAAAATCATTTTAAGATTTGAAGTTGAGGCTATTGTAATATAGAAAGTATAACATTTTAGAATGGAAATATGTCAGGGATGACATACAATTATTAATTTAAGCGTTTGTTTCATGCATATAACATTTGTAAAGTTGGAGGAGGTTCATGAAAATATTTGAGAAATAAAAAAAAGAAAAAATCCATTTCTAGAAAAGTTGGAGGAGGTTCTCCTTGCTTTATTTTATGACTAGTTGAGGCCCCACCCAACCGTAAATTATTTGACGTGTTGGGATCCACATTCTTTGACGTGCTGGGAAGTAATTCTGGAAAATGCAAAAAAAAAAAAAAAAAAAAAAAAAAAAGAGATAACTGAGGATTTTGACCTAAATGTATAGATATATAATAATTAATTATAACTCACCTAAATGATCTTTTGGGTACTTTTTCAGCTTTCTGTATTTGTTAGTAAACACACGGATATAGAAAGATTGCAAGGAAAAATCTTCTTCGGTCTGAATAAGTCGATCGCGAGAAAAATTAAAAGAGCAACGGCATTAGCGATTCTAGAAAATTTACAACGATTTCAAATGACCTAAAAAGCTCACGTGCATGAATTCTTAGATGTTCAAGTTGTTCAACATGGAACAAAAAATTGAATGTCAAAATTTAGAATATTGAAAGCGAAAAAGAAAAACCATTGACTTTGATTCAACGCTAGTATACAATGGGCTTAGGCACGAATGATAACTATTCCGATCAAAAATTGATTTATGGAAGAAAAATAAATTTTTTTATATCTATTCTTAGATGAGTTTCTAAGAAAAAATATGAATTTGATAAAAATATAAAATTTCTATTTCTAGAATAGCAATTCGTTTGATAATGACACAAAATTTATTTCTTATAAGCGGCAATGGATGGTGGCGGCCGGTGGACGATAGTCGATGAATAACGAATGGTAGCAGCGGTGATTAGTGAGTGATGGCGGCAAACAACAAGTGGCGAGGTGAAGGGCGAATATGTGGCCGGCTAGTAGCGAAAATGAACGATGAGAAAAATTTTTATTTTTCATTTTTGTTCTAAAAATAAAAAGGTAACAAAATTTTACTTCGATTTACATTCCCAGATCTATTTCAGTAAAAACCTATTCTAAAAATAGAAAAATGAAATATTTCTACTAAAAGGATTTATATTCTATAAACAAGTCTAGAACAAAAAAAATAGTTTTGGAATAGATATAAAATTATTATCATGCGAGCCCTTAGTATATGAAAAGTTGGATTGGGCCTCCAAGATTCAAAAATCTATGTTCCTTATGATAACTTATCAACCTAGCTTGAGTAATTGGATCTTTTGGGCTTTTTTTTTTTTTTTTTTTTTTTTTTCAGTTTAATATATAAATCTAATTTAGACTATTTGTTTCATGGAAAATTTGACAATTCTGAAAAGTGTTTCTAGGTTGCCATTTTCTAGGAAAATAACAATATTTTTCATGTTAAGCTAAAACTTGAAAATGAGTTAAAAAATATTTTTCGCTATTCAGTATGGAAAATTCGACTTGATGTTCCTATCCTTTTAATAATTTTTTTTTTTAAAATCAAAATTTTTAATTAAAATTTTTTTCCTTTTCCATCTTCTTCTTCTTTATTTAGCCATCGGCCACAATGACGGCCGGTGACTAGCCAAAGGCAAGCTTAAGCTCTCTTGAGGCCAACGAGTTCAAGGCTTGCTAGATTCCGACTTGCCACTCACCATATTGGTGAACCAAAGGTTGGCCCTCAGCGATCTAGTGAGGGTTCACCTCAAGCTTGCCAATCTGGCGAGCGGCCACCTCGAGGCCTTGGGCCTCACTAGGTTGGTGAGCTAGAGAGGCTCACGCTCGCTGATCTTACGAGCTTGAGGCCTTAGGGCTCGTCAGATTGATGAGTGGCCAGTTCGAGCTCGTTGAAGGCCGTAAGCCTTGAGCTCGCCTCTAGCTAGTCGTAGGTTGTCATCGTGGCTGGCAACCTGCCTTGACAAAGGGGGGCAAGAAAAAGAGAAAAAAAATAAATTAAAAATTCCAATTAAAAAAAGAAAAAGAAAATAGGGCTAACAAGTGTGAGGTAAGAGAGAGTGAGTAAGGAAAATATTTTCTATTTTTTAAAAAGTAGAAAATATTTTTCTCTATTATAGAAAACTTTTTTCCGTTTTTGGAAAATATTTTCTCTAACCAATTCATTTTCTTAGAAATAAATGCTAGAAAATCTGAAAAATATTTTCCTGAAAGTCATCTTTTACGAAACGAACAGAGCCTAGTCTATGCCATTTTTCATTTGCCATATCAAGGGCTGTTCCACAGCTAGTAAGTTTTTCATGAACCACTCATCCTTGCTATGACTGTATCAACTACATCTGGAGCCTGGCATTCAATCAACGTGGAGAGAAGAGAAAGAAGCAAATGTTTCCAAAATTTTATCTAGGGAAATATTTGTTACTTGGTATCACGTTGCACCGATTGACCTAGATAGACCAATTGAATAGGTAAGCACCAGCCTTAAAATTGAATTAGAAGTGGAGTCTTATTCGGTCGTATTGGCAGGTTCAGGAAGAGGTTGTCCATCTCTCACATCTTTCAATTATAAATTTATTTTCTATATATATTCTGCTTATTTCCTCCTAACAAAAGGCAAAAAAAAATTTAACAGTTTATGATTGATCCATTAAAACTTTAGATTTGCATATGGATGCTGATTGTTATTAAGTGCTCTAATGCTTGTGAATACACACGCATGTGTAGCCTAGCAGCTTCAGCTAGGATTTGGCCAAGGCATGTGCTTAGAGAGACTTATCAATTATTTTCTCTCGGTGTTGCTTTATGAATGAGAAAAAGGTTCTTTTTGACCCAAAATAAAGAAGATACAATTCCGTTTTGCTTGACATGGTAGTCTTGACGCCCCGCAATGTCATACGCAATACGTATCTCATCCTTGTTGCAATTATTAGTTATTCACAGAATCTCTCCTTCGAGGATCCCCTTCTCTATGTGGAGGGTCTGCCTTTTTACGCTGGTTCGCTCTTCCCGTCAAAGATTTGCGGATTGCTGCTCTATTACTTATGGTTCTCCAAAGAGATTCGTGAGTTCGAATTCTTCCTGCGAAGGCATAAGCCAATGAAAGAGAACAGAGAAAAAGCATAGAAAAAACCAAAATAAAACATTTGAAGAATATAAACAAATTATTAAAAACTATCAACGTTAACGTCGGTCATGTCACATGAGATAGCCAATATCTAAGTTAATGAATTTTGGCCAAAATTGGTTAAATAGACTTAATTTGGAAAAAAACAAAAAGGTTTATGATTGAATTGAAAATAATTCAATAGATTGATGATTTTTTGAACAATTTTTTCCTTGTGGGTAGTGTGTCAAGCATACATACTTCGATTTGCCTATTTATGAATTTGGATTATTACTCGGTCTTATTACGGTATAGAAAAATATTTACATATTCACGGTCAAATAAATTACATGTGTTTGTAGTCAGTGTTTTGCTTGAATTTTATCATATGTCAAACATTCAACAGTGAGTACGGAATTTTTTTTTTTTTTAACACCTATAGCGGACCTAATAGAAGTCCTTTTAATTATACCTTTTAACCTGTTTCCAAGGATTATCAGTTTCATAGTTTCATGAATGATATATAAGAAACAATCCAGATCTTTCGAAAGTATATTGACATGCTTTTTTATATATATAATTTCCTGTAATTTTTGTGAACTTATTTGTTTAGGTTTTCAAAATTTGCGAAGGTAACTAAATAATGACTAAACGTTTAGAAGCCGCATTGACGATAGTTGACAGTTGACCCTGCCTCAAATACCACATAAAAGCTCTTTTATTATACACCATGACCTAGGAAAAGAAGCTCATGACATGGCTTGTAATATCACCTAGATAGGTGATTTAAAATAGACTACAAATAAATGCGGAATTAACAGAGTTAAATGGACAAGAGTATAATTATTAGAAACAGAAAGTTAATATGACTAGATTTCTGATAATAATCAACAATGCAGAAGCTTCTATAAACTAATAAGCAAATATGAGTAGAGAGATAAAAGACTTTGCACATAGAAAATTTATAGTGATTTGGTTAAGAGTAAGTCTACTTCAACTCTTTCACATTAATAGCCTCCTGTCTAAATTCCACAAATAAATTGAGGAGAAATTGTAGTAGTTAGTGCTGCTTATTCATAAGCACTTCTTTTCGAAGTTGGTTAGAATCATACATAATAGGGATTACTATCTTGCGCTAGCACTCTACCAACATTCCTCAAATGACTATAACAGTAAGCTTTCTCAAGACAATAAAAGCTTGTGAAGCTCTCTTGACCTTTGGAATTATTTTCTCTTGATATATTTCTATTGTACACTTTGGTCTTCTTTTATACTTCTCAATATCCAAAACTTCCCGTTGGACAATCTCTGTGATGATCGATCTCCGTACTTAGCCATTAGTCAATTGATGAGAAGATTAAGGTAGCCGTTGAGATTGAACAATCATAGATCCCATTGATTTAGTTGCCCATATAGTTAAATCTTGATTTTCATAAGTAGAGTTCTTCAATTAAGGAAAAGACTTTGGGATGATTGCCGATTAGTTAAGATTCTTTGCATGGACAAATATATAGGAAGGACAATATTTAAAAAAAAAAAAAAGTCAATTAATATTTTTTAAAGATGGAATCTATACCGGATCATAAGTTGTCAAAGTAATAAGGTATTAGTCTTGAAAAATGTAGGGAAATTGTCGTTGCAGGTAGAATATGTCTTCTGCTAATATTCAGTCATCATATAACTCTAATGATGTTCAACGTCCGTAGATTATGAAAATATTCACTCTGTTGCTTTGCTGATATCAAGATGTAATCTTTGATAATATCCATGCAATAGGTTGACCGACATCCAACATTTGCATTGCTGATATTTAATTATGATCTTTTGGTAATATCCATGCAGTAGGACAACTAATATTCATTGATTAACCTTACTCATATTCAATTAGGACACTTAGGCTATGTTTGTTTCACAAAAAATAATATCCAAGAGAATATTTTGTGGATTTTTCGGTATTTGTTTTGCAAAATATGAACTGGTTAGGGAAATCATTTTTCATTAATGGAAAAAAGTCTTCTACATAAGAGAAAATGTTTTGTACTATTCAGGTTGGGGAAAAAATTTTACATATCTTCTTTCACTTAATTTTTTTTTTCACAAAACACCTTTTTCCTTTTATTTAATATTTTAATATATTTTTTGAAAAATCGAGTTTTCAGTTATTTATTTTTCTTGTTATGGTCATTTTTCTAAAAAACGACTTCCTCAAAAACATTTTCCAAAAATGCTATATTTTTCACGAAATGAACGAAACCAATAATAACTTGATATTTACCTAGTTTGTTGCTTCTTACTTTTTGGATACGAACATCCACCCTTCGTCGACAATAATAACTTCATTCATTCCTCTAAACTTATTTTTGTAGAACTTTCAGTCGTAAGTCTTTTTCAGTGTGATAGTACCGAAATATAAACACTACTTCCATTCATCAAGATTGCTTTAAATAACGAATAATTTTGCCAACTTCAAAACATATTGAGAGTTTTTCTCAACAGCTCAAACATGACCAAGTAGGGGACCTAAGGCTTACAAAATGCAATCCTAAAGATTTAAGTATATCGACACTGTAGACTTTGAAATGAGCAACATTTATTAGCATTTCCGTCCATTTAGGGATAGCAATTTGACTCGCCCTAGCAAAACATATACGCCGCCCTACCCCTAAAGGGTGCCTGCCTGAGACAAGGTCATATGTACTTTTAGAAAACACCCCGCCATCGGGATTTTGGAGTTTCCTTAGTTTAAATCAATAGTGAGCCTCATATGTGGACTTGGCTTTTGAGCTGTCATTTATCTGCTTGGTTTAGGTTTGATTGAAGGGTTACTATCTCTTGCTCTCTCCATCTCTCCCCATTAAGCTGTCGTAAATTTGTTGCAATATGCAATAGGCAGTCTAGGGAAACAGATGCTCCAACTACAAACTTAGAAGCTAATTTCGCATATACGAACTTAACATTAAAAAAAAAAAGCACATAAAGGAAGAAAATTGCCTAATGACTTGAGCTACAAAATTTCATATCCGGGCATGATTTTTCCCATGGGAACATCGCCAGGAACTTGCAGCGAGCTCCCCTTTCCATAATAGGGGCCTTCCGTCCCTCCTTCCCACGCGCAAGCAGACAAGCTTAGATCGGCACAAAATTGAACAGTTTGTTTCCAAACGATGGTCGAGAATGCTTTCAACCAGCTGGCAACCTGTATTCTTCCAGTCCTTTTTGCTTCACCATCAGAGGAAGCACTGCAACACAAGCATTAAGTGAAAAGATACATCTTTTCCAAGAGTAAGCTTCAAGAGAAGTTCTGGTGCAGTTAGATGAGC
The DNA here is from genome assembly GCA_014182555.1 of Eucalyptus erythrocorys. Lineage (NCBI taxonomy): Eukaryota > Viridiplantae > Streptophyta > Magnoliopsida > Myrtales > Myrtaceae > Eucalyptus > Eucalyptus erythrocorys. The sequence goes on from CM024601.1 coordinate 11,991,692, forward strand.
TAACTTCAAATCAAAACCTCCTGAATTTATCAAATACCACACTGTCTCAACTACATCGATATCATTTTGAAGTTCCTTCTAATATCACAGTGCATCTTACGAGCTAGAGAAACAACATTGATTATTTCTAGCAGAAACTGATAAGCCCATAAGAGAAAAGCACCTAAAGTAACCTAGTCTGCAGAAAGTACAGGGAAAACTTTTTCAGCATTCATCGATGAAATCCCCTCCTAACAATGACCACTTTCTAACTTAATAGCAGTCAATACAATGGTCTGAGAACATTAATTGTACCACCATCCACTATCACCCCCAATAAGGACCTAAAGAAAGAGAAATGATTTTAGCCCACTGCAGTCTCTTTCCTTTCCCCTCAATCAGCAGAATCTACTCATTCATTTGCCATAATGCAACTTATAAAAATCACAGGCAAGCTTGTTTAGAGAAACAAATTCAAAACCCACTTTTACAAATGTTATTCATATGATGTTGAAAGATGTTGCAAGAGTCTTAACTGCTACAAAATGAGATAATTTTTTTTTTTTAACTTACTGAGTTCCACCATTTGTTTTAAGTACTCAGCATATATCTCAAAAAAAAAAAAAAAAAAAAAAAAAGGAAACAAAACCAATGCCTATAAATAAAGAACTGCATGCAATGAAACCTCTTTTTAAAACTTGAAGAACGAAGACTAAAAGAATGACTAACGCGATGCAGTAACTCTCATTGAGTGGACATATTAACCAAAGGGGTAGAAAAAGAAAAACAGCATTTTCAATTTAGAAGTGACTCAAGACCTGCTGGTGCACGTTCCATTATCTACAACAAGCAAGGCGTCATTTCTTGCAGATTACCCAGCAGCCTGTGTACTCGATGATACGCACACTAGTTTGTGTCTTTCTTCCAAGGTTGTATTATTTTCCACTAAAGCCTGTAAAGGAAAGAATATAATGATTAAGTTACATGATGGCCCTTTCCACGTGGACAAACAGTTTAATACTGCACAATACAGTATGAGCACATCTAAACAAAACCCTTTTACTGTCAAGCATCATTCCATTTCTTAACGGGTCCCACTGATCGTGCCACAAACAGGCCATGACCATGCACATGAAAAATAAGCACGGCAAACACATGATTGATATTAACTAGAATGCAAAATCAAACCTGCAATGATCTTAGTATGCACTCAATCGCTGCCTTGAATGAAGACTGAATCTGTTGAATCTTAAAGTCCTTGTGCATCAATTGAATGACATAAACAATGGCGATGACACTGGTTGAATGATCTGTCTCATGGCTACCATTTTCCAAACAAGACAATGAAGTCCTCCCAGATATCAATGAGTCCATTTTGTTTAAAACTAGTTTCAGAAGTTTGTGACTTTGATCAAACAAGAATAAGCAAGGTAAGACATAATAATGGGTCATGCGGTCAAGAACAGCAGTAGCAGCTTCATCATCATCTTCTGAAATGTGGGGGATTATGACCTGAATCTATGAATAAAACATCTGATTAGATAACAAAAAACACTTGACTCTTGAGCCTGCTGATCAGAAAAAGAAAGAGGCAACCAACTTCCCTAAGCAACTTAAGTATGGACCAATAGTTGTCAGATAGAAAATGAGTAGGTTACCCAATCCCAACAAATATTAGTAAGAACCATGTCACAAACATATGTACCTCACGAACACTAATTCCTGGATTATTCGAGCAAAACATCATTAGCATTAGTTGCAAGCCAAATTTCAGTGACTATTACTAATAACCATGTCACACTTTGTATGTACTGTATGAAAGATCAATTCAGATATTATTCAAGCAAAATATCATTAGCATTAGTTCTAACCCAAATTTTGTTGCAATTCATGAATGAAGTGATTGAAGCTGAACTGCTGAACTGAACAAACAGAAGATCAATGCATGCTTTGGGGGAATGTGTAGAGAGAGAGAGAGAGAGAGAGAGAGAGAGAGAGAGAGAGAGCTTACAGAACAAATATCAATCAGATATAGAGCAAGAAAACTGGCCAGACTATCAATCGTCTGTTCAGAGAGTCTGGTTGGCACAAGCAAACAACACTGGTCAATAATCTAAGAGTTCCGCAGTTTGAAATTTTTGGCTCGACTTCTTTAACTGGAAGGGCATTATCTGTTGAAAAAATTAGTTCATCAGGCATCAGGAAAGGAAGTGACCACAAGGAATTAGCCTCAGAAGAAAAGTGTTGGAGATTGCCAGGAGAAACTTTGAAACGTGAGAGTAATGTGATGAAGAAACTGATGATGTCAGATATCCAGATATGTCCAGCAGTGTAGGCTAAATCAAGGAACCTCTATTGTGCGGAATAACACTGATGGTTCCAGATCATTGCCTGAATAAATTGGCAATAAGGACCAGAAGATGAGCATAGTGTAATGGAAAATAGAGGAATCTCATGAGCTGCTATGTCACGTGTTTTATAAAAATATTTGTCCACAAAAAAGATTATGACTGTCAAAGTGCAAAAATGTATTTTCATGTGTTACTTGACTTGTATGGATTCAATTTAGCTCTCCTTGGAAAAAATAATCCAAATACCGATGAATTGGATACTTGAGCTTCAAAGACCATTACAGTGCCTGAAGGCAAATCAACACTGAACTCAGAGTAATGATGTTTTAGCAACCATATTCATAAGCTTCTTCTCTGGTACATGCTACTCTTTATTTGAGCGCAAGGACACCAATTTATAGAGTATCTATGGATGAATTCTTCATTCAAATTCATCATTAAATATAAAAATAATATCATGTTGGTGCACCAATAATTTATCAAGAAGCAGATAATAGTGCACAATGATTGCATCATGAATCCCATCTAAGACAGTTTATGGTTAGAGACACGTACATAGACAGCATGTGGCTATTGCCTTCAGCAAAGCAGAATCCAAATGAGAGAAATAATAAAGGCAAGAAACAGCGAGTTCCTGACAATCTTGAGAAAGCCTTATTAATGGTCCATAACTAACACTGCCTGCATTTTCCATTACAAAAGGTCAGATGTCAGCTATACAAGTAACTAATTAATCAAGAAAGCATTGTCCTCACTTTCATCCTGACATTTGCAGAAAAAAATCCTGAAGTGGATATTGTATGTTATCATATTCCCCCTGTAAGGTGGGTCTTGATGAAGCGGATTGTCCCGGCGAAGAATGAGACGTAACACTACCTATAAGAAGGCAAATTCACAAAAAACTTCATTGATGAATAAGGTCATTTTAGAAGAAATGGTAACTTCCACATGCTCTTCGCAATAGCTGATATTTCTTTTAACAATGCAAGAATCAACCCATTTAGGTCGCTAAAGAATAAAATATTACTGTAAACAGCATTATGAAGTACCTGGGTAACTGACTGATGTTTTTCACCCAGCATGATTAGCAATGCAGGAAGTTCTCTTACCCAAGCAATCTGATGGTCCAACAGTTTCAGATCACTAACATCCAAATATATCCTGTTTTGTCCCTGCCATCAAGCAAGATTGCTTTCATCACGCAGAGCAAGGGATGCAGGAAACAGAACCTTCAATTTTTCAACAGAACAAATCTACAACAATAGACGACACAGGTTCTCACATGCTCCATGGACATAAATCTGTGTTCTTTATGGATGCAAGAGTTCACTCAAAACACTTCAATCTAAAAGTGCATGATTTTATGGAAGGAACTTGTACCAAACATAAATGTTTCAGCAAAGGGGAGCAATAACAAAAACTCACAGGTATCACAATTTCCTCGATAATGGAAAGGAAGGCCAATTTCAGAGAAGACTGATGATTGCAATCCCTGAATGCCCTTTTGAATGCCTGAATTTTCCACAAAAGGGGGTCAGAAGCATTCATTTTTCAAATTTCCCCACATCAGTGATGCCTTGGTTTAAAAAAAAAAAAAATCAGGATGTTCTTGGACAGGAATTGAGTTGCAGGAGACATACGACCTAATTGCCTAAATGCCCACTTGCTGTCTGCCACCTCACTTACTATACAAATTTGGCAGACAAATCTTAGTATACCTAGCATCTCTCTAGCTAAAAGTCCAGCAGAAGTGATGACGACCTGACACCATAACATCTTTTGGACTCAATTGTCATACAGGGTAACCCCACTCCAGGCCAACAAAGCAACAATCTTTAGCAAGCAAACAAATTACTTTACGTGACCCATGTAGAGTATACTACGTGTGAATGATAAATGCATTGGAAAATTAAAGAGAGATCAAAATTAGTAAACCAAGGAATGAATAATGAGAGAATCAAACCTTTCCAAGCAGCATTACTTCTGCAAATTCAAGAAATCTCTCTGACATATCATCAGGAGGAGAGATCCATTCACTACAGCTCAGAAATATGTCTGCAATCATGACGTCCAGCGTGAAATACCTATCACCGTCCTGCGAACCACAAGAGGACTTAAAATGTAGTGCCAGAAGATAATTTTAGTAATGATGCAACATCAGTCATGAGAACACTCACATGAGAAATGTCATAAGATGAAAAGAAAACCTATATATTGAAGCTACTTATCTAATTGAGTCTCTATCCAACCTTAGAAAAAAAAAACCAATTGAGTCTCTAGATATGCATCCAAAGTTTGGAATAGGGCCCTGCTTATGTTAGAGTAGACGGTTAAGGCCAAGCGCACAAAACACATTAATCAAAACCAAGCAGAAAAGAGCAGCTTCCCGCCATCAAATTTAGAATTGTGAATGTATTACATGAGATCTAAGGAGAAAAATTTAAGTACTTGAACAGACTAAGATTTGTGGCATCGGGCTGAGAAATGTTGTCTAACGAGGGCTCAGATAGCTCTTGTAAAGCTCCTCATTAGTTCGACAATCTGGAAACAAGTTCATTTAGTCAATTCTCTCTCCATTTCCTTCATACGGTTTATTTGATTCCAAAAGAAAGGATTTTGCAGAATGGCGACAATAGACATGTCCAAGTTATGAGAACATCATTTGGCTTTACAAAGTCATTGGTGGACAACAAGATGGATTTGGCCCAATACATCCAGAATCCCAAGGTGGGATAAATAATTCAAGTTGAGAGTATTAGTTTCAATAGTGGCTAATCCATGATCTATATGGTTTTCCACTTTTTTGAGACTTTGGCTAAAACCATAAACATTTCATATTGATCATCGAGTGTAAAAGTAAAGCAATTCCCTTTGCTGTGGACAAGATAAACTGATTATTGTATTGTGATGCTCACGTTATTAATATGAATACATAATCTAGACATGATGGCAAGAGATATGATGCGAGTAGCTTTAAAGAGCATAAACCAGTATGGCACCTAGACATTTGATAACTGTACCATGCAAAGGATATAAAGATATTTTATCTTAGTTAAATGTCCTTTACTTAGTCAGTGAGCTACTTAGCTAGTGAAGCTGACTAACCTCAGAGGAGTATTATCAATACAGATCTGACTATGCTCGGACTAGATGTGATAACCTAAGAGGTCATATCACAGTTTCCCCTGTTTGGATGGTTGAGTTCTCTATCATGTTATTATATGCAGTGTTATCTGATGTTCCAGTGTTGCAGAAGCCATTCATCTGCCAAATATATATTCCATGATCCCACTGAATTACATAACTAGATTTCCCAGGGCCACCAATTTTTTAACTGCCTTGGTTCTGTTATTGAACTCAGTGACAGAGAATCTGAAATTATTCATTACATTGAGTCTCAGACTTAACAAAGAAGAAAAACACACACTCACTTGGGACAGGGAAAATTATGTTTGGCGTGTGACTATTCTTACCTTCTGAGAAGCATGGTGGGCCGCATTCAGTGGAAACAGTACACATAGCCTCTTCAATATAACTGATGCCACACCTTGATCCAATGTGGTCAAGGTAGCTCCTCCAAGAGTAGTTTGTAGATCAGACTCGGACTTATCAATCCTAGAAATAAAAAACTTAACAGCAAGATCTATGCTCTGAAGTATGGTCAGCATACAATCAAATGATTGGAACTCCAGTGAAGGCAATGAATTAACCACAGATAAAATCTCCCTGAGACAATTGATCAGAACTGGCAGCAGACCAGAATCCGCAATTACAAACCCCATGCGCATGTTAGATCGCATTTGCGCGAGTCATTTGCACCCAATCTTGCTCTCATATTAATGAAAGAAGCTGTTGATCATGATAATGCCATTAGCTATTATTCTGTATTTCCCTTCTTCGATGCCAGTTGCTCCTGTCATACTTTTACTTCTTAACAGCAAGCTGCGGGGCTCTTCTAAAGGGAGTAGAAAACAGCAAATCATGAAAGTTTAACAAACTACTGTATCTCGTATGAGGCTGTAAAAAAAATAACTATAGCCAGGACTCGGGAGTTGAAGAAATCGACAGTGGGTCACCAACAAAGACATGGGTTGGTGAATATAGAATCTCCATGATTGCCTTCCCAAGACCCTGGCTCAAGAAAGACTCCATTATGAAAAGATCTAAACATATAGTAATGAGCATAACCCCCCTAGCATTCATAAGTCATGCTTGGTGAGAAAGCACAAACAATCCATTATGAAAAGATCTAAACATATAGTAATGAGCATAACCCCCCTCGCATTCATAAGTCATGCTCGGTGAGAAAGCACAAACAATTCACAAGAATCCAACGAAGTAAAGACCAAGCAGTTTTATTCTTCAATTCTCTCTTTCTTCTTCTTCTTCAATTTCCTGTCAGAATGCTCAATTGACTGAGATGAAGCAGCTGAACCGTGATCTTGGGAACGCTCTGAGAACTCTGCAGTTGTTGCACTGCTATGATTCCACCCAGAGTCTTGAGTACTATTCATCAATCCCAAGGAGTCAGTGGATTCCTGAGGATACCTCCTCTTGTAAGGTTTTGATGTCTCTCCAGCATCAGTTATGCCGCTTTTCTGCTGACTGCTACGAGTGTAGGATGTGTTTCCTCTGGATGAGCGTGAACTTCTCAGTCTACTGTTTGGTGTCACGGAGGAAAATTGATGGGAGGCACTCGTTCCAGGTCTAAATCTACCAGATGCGACTTTGGAAGCAAGTTTCTTGAGCTCATTAGGATCTGGGTAGTGGACGAGGGAGACTCTTTTTGAAATCTTCCCAACTGTCAAAAATAGAAGCAAAGTCAACTACAACCGATTGCAGACCAGCCAAACTCAACAATGCTGGTTGAGAGAACATCCATCCCAATCTGCGTACTGAACTTGGAAAAAACGACTGTTCAAATTAATGATACTTAACAAAAATACCTCTGCCTAGATGTATCATAATACAAGAACACAGCACAGGATGTCATAGAATCAAACAATGGAGAGATAATATGAAATGTACTATTTAAGAAAGTATGCAGTCAATTGAATGGCTAAGCTTGCAAAAGAAGTGTTCAAGGGAAATCCTCATTCAATCCAGTTCCAACCAAGTAACCTCAATCAATACTGTGCACTTTAAGCAGATGCACTAAAAGGACGTCTCTCAAATCAAACAGAGCTGAGTAATGCAAAACCGGTGCATCCAAAAATGAAAAGACAAGAACAATATTAGAGCAATTGATACTACAAAGTAAAAGTGCCTAATTTATCATGAGTTGGCCATCAATGTCAAAGTAATAGCCTGCTTGCATCTAGCCTGCAAGTAATTATGGATTTCAGAATTATTTTTTTTTTTGCCTTGACTCCTAGCTCTACAAATTGGCCGATAAAATTCTTGCAATTTATAGAATATAATTTCCATTACACTAAAGTACAGCTCCAGCAAGTTGTTTCATCTTAATTTTATGCCTTCCCACTTCTGGAAAGTGATTGGTAACTCACATTAGCAAATTGCAAAGAGCAAATATCCGAGGTAGCTACTTTTGCAGATTTCACCTTAGGAAATATCAAGAATGACACGGGCAAATCGTATGAACAAATGAACACGACATATTTTGCACAACATATTAACATAGAGATAGCCTTAAAGTACCATACTCAAGGCACAGCCCAAAAACTCGGAAGAAAATAAATAACATATGCACAGGCTTTGTTTCAAGAAAAAGTGCATCAACATGAGCAGTAGTGCATACCGATTCTTGAACCTGAGGAAGAGGCCGTGAAAACTGTTGCATCGGGCTCCTGAGCAGCAAAACTAACCACATCATATTCCTTGCCTTCAACAAAGAGCGACAACGCATTAAGACAGGTAAGCAAGTGAAGTGACGAATAGAATCCCACTTAGCATAAGAAAAATTTGTGCTGTCTATGAGAAGGATTATAAAGGTTACCAGATGAATCCTCAAAACTCCCCAATTTCCCATCACGATGAAGTTTGAGCTTGAGTTCTTGGCCACCCAAATCAGGAGGCTGCAATGACCACAAAAGGGTATCGCCACAATCATATCCATGCCAACAAGAAATACTCGAGATAGAATTTTTAAAGGAAGAACAGTAATCACTTCCCGTAAACGAACTGCAAAAAAGAGCAGACGCACACACACCATCTAGCTGAAACAGAACTGGGCAGTATCTCCCCAATCCTCACAATCCCAACAACATAAAAAATCCCAGAAAAGCAAAACCCAATTTGACTCAAAGAGACTAGACAAGCCATGTGCTACTATTCGGCGTTGTTCTTAATTCCCTTCAGAGAAAGCCAGAGAGGCCAAGGACAGCGAATGGGTCACGGTACCATGTCGCGAGGCCACTGAATGAGCCAAAGTTCGGCGGAGTCGGAAGTGTCGAGATCGACCAGAGCTTCTTTCGCATCCTCCACGTATTCCGGCGGAGGCACGTACCCTTCGCCGGCACCACCGGAAGCTCCACCGTCCATTGTTCACCAAGTGAGCGGAAAGCTCGGGCCCGGGCAGCTCCTATGGAGAGAGAGGAGAGGGACGATGTGAGAAGGAGCGAAAGATGCGAAACCCTACAAAGTGCGGGGAGGAATATTGCTACCCAAATCAACATAACTCAAAAAGATACAGAGTCGCACATAAAATTGCCACCTGATGTCATGTCACAAACATGCTGGCATGCAATATCAGAAAGCTGTTCAATTACATGCACCCTTCACGTGTAGTGCATATTCCGCACCTAGGAAAATCTAGAGAAACACTGACTGACACTACCATTCAAGACAACACTAGGAGCCACTGCAATCAGTACCCATACAATCAGCCTGAGCTCACTATTAAAAAAAAAAAGGGCAAATGGCAGACATATAGCTGTGGAGATTGTCAAATACATAATGGGAACCATTTTTTATTTTTTATTTTTATTTTTATTTGGTCATGTTAGTTGTCAGCACTACTCACTCTCACTCTTGCCTTCCGCAGGGATCGAACGCCTACCTCCTCACTCACACATGCCACGCCACCTCCTTAACAGGCCAAACTTGCCATTTACGAAGCGCCTAACAATACGCTACTAGTACCACCCGCTTGCGTGACGTTGACTGCAAGGTTCTCCTCCTAACGTAAGGGAAAGAGTTCGATTCCGAGCATTGCATTCGGATGACTTAATCGATGGTACGAGTGTAGTGGCTAACACGTATTGTCTTAATTTACTTCCGGCTATTGACCGTGCGGGGTTTCTGGTAAATAAAAAAAGACAATATGCTACCAGAACTACTAGCTACTCGATAAACACAATACTAAACCAGCGAATTGCCCTAACGCAGCTCCGCTGAGCAGCTCGAGCACTCCCGAATTCCGCCGGAACGAATCTCGCAGCAAAAGCCAATGACCAAATCACTCGACCCAATTCGATCAAATCTTCAAAAACCGCCGCAAAACTCCCTAACGCCGCCAACAGCCCTCGCCTCGCCAATCGAAGTCAAAGCCCCAAAATTCAGATAGCCCACGACTCCCATCGAGACACAACCCTCGGAAGACCAACAGAACAGATCGATCTACAGACAGCCACCGACTCGAAAAAAAAAAACTGCAAAACGGAGGAATCCACACCGACGACGAGCGGGAGGCCGAGGAGGTTTTTTCCGTTACCTGGAACGGCGGCCGGAATCGATTTTCGGGCGGCGTGAAATTCCCAGAGGCGGATTTTTTCGCGCAATAGAGCTAAAGCAATTGGTTTGACAATTAACTTTCTATTGTTTTCTAATTTGACTAGGGTTGTGATGTTAACATGGGCTGGACAGCGTTATCTCTAGGAAACTGGACAGTCTAGGAAATTAGACAGAGAGCAGGACATTGAATATGCAAAATATACATATACATATACATATACATATATATATATATATCATTTTATGATGTGAATGTCCCGACTCCGTATATATTGACATGATAAATCAATTAAAAGTATCGACTTTTTGAAGTTAAGCTTGACTTTTTGAAGTCAAGCTTTATTTTCGTGAGCTTCAAATTTGCCGATACCACAAAAATAAAGATACGTTAGAAAGCAATTTACCACAAAAAAGAAAAAGAAAAAATACACTAGAAAGGTCGACGCTTGATTCACCACCCAATTCGGAATAGATCAAACATTATGCTGGATTTAATGCCAGAAAAGACAACTGGGCGGTATCTCCCCAATCCTCACGATCCAACAACATAAAAATCCCAGAAAAGCAAAAACCCAATTCGACGCAATGAGACTAGACAAGCCATGTGCTACTACCATTCGGCGTTGTTCTTAATTCCTTCAGAGAAAGCCAGAGAGGACAAGGGCAGCGAATGGGTCAGTCACGGTACCGCCCATGTCACGAGGCCACCGAATGAGCCAAAGTTCGGTGGAGTCGCAAGTGTCCAGATCGACCGGAGCTTCTTTCGCATCCTCCACGTTATTCCGGCGGAGGCACGTACCATTCCCCCGGCACCACCGGAACCTCCTGTTCACCGAGCGAGCGGAAAAGAGAGAGAGAGAGAGAGAGAGACTGAGAGGGACGATGTGAGAAGGAGCGAAAGATGCAAAAACCCTATAAAGGACGGGGAGGAGCTCAAGCCGCCGGCGACCTGCGATCTGGATCGGGCGTGCCGAACGATCAGCGCGAACCAGGACGGAAGGGGAGAAAACCGAACGCCGGTCAGCGTCGTCGACCTTGGCACGAGAGCGAGGAAGAAGGAACGGCTGTGGCTGTGGGCTGGGCTTTTTGGAAATTGGGCCGTGACAAGATTCGACCTATTCTCGTATTATGGGGTGAAAACACTTGATGGGCTTTTCAACGCATAATCTCGTGAGCCCAAATGAGCAACATCTCACTCGTGGTCACTAGTATTAAGTGGCATTCGCGATTATGTCACCGTTGCGAGTTCACAGAAAATCAAAGAGGTCTTTTTCTGTAACAAGGCAGACAAATAGCATTGACATGGCGTTCACCTTGGCACTATGTTAGCCCCCAACAATGTAGAGAAAATATCGGGCAGGAGTGGGATTTTAGCGTGTTAAAATTGAAAACTAAGCTTGACAATCATGCCACCTTTCTTTGAAGATTTAGACTGCATTAGATGTTGAATATGTCTCGAGTTTGAGTCCAATGAGAAATTCCGAATTGATATGTTGCGGACGTCTGAAATAGAAAAGTTCAACTTCGACTTGGATTTGGATTTTATTTAAAATATATAGAGATATGTTTTGGATAAAATCGTTTAAAATAAGAAACATAATCCTATGAGAAGTTGGCAGGTTTCACTTATATATAGACCTATGGCCGTTGGTGATAGGTGTGGATCACAAATTGTCTTCAAGCGCCGTGTGAGTGCTTGGTGTTCCGCCGTTGATCATGAAGAATTGGTCGTGAAGCGCCGTCTTGTCGTCGAGTGCTTGAGAGGGATTTTCTTTGTCATTCTTGTTCGTGAATTACATCCAAGAAGATTTAGTGTTCAAGCCAATTAAATCTTGTGGTAAGATTTGCGTGTAATTCCTTTGTGAGATTGAGAGATTATTTCGTGAGGATTTCGGGGCTAAATACTGTGTGCGTTATTGTGTGTAATTGGGGCTTGGGAAATACCGAGAGAGTGTTTGAGTGACTTGAGTGTGTAATCTCCTTGTATCGCTTGATCTATAGTGAAATTCGCGCCGCTCTCCCCGTGGACGTAGGTCTTTACGATCGAACCACGTAAATCTTTGTCCGATTTATTTTTCTTCTTTTGTCTATATTATTGTTCGATCGCTCGCCCTATCGCAACATTAGAAGCAAATAAGAATAGGTAAGGAAGGAAAAAAATTGAAAATTAACCTGTATTACCTCACTTGGGGAAGTCTGTCCCATTCATTTCTTCAGGAACAACAATAATACTATCCTCTTTCTTCACAGAGTTTGCAACACATACATCCTCGCTCAAAAAAGAAGGTGATTTGCCTCCCCCACGCTCTTCCATCGGCTCATCTTTCCATTTGAGGGATTGATATGTAAACATGGAGAAAATTATCTCGAGAAATCAATATTATTTGCGCGAAAATTCCATTAAACTTATTGAAGTGAAATACATTAAAAGAGCACCTAGATCAAGACAAAATTCATCAATGTGTGGAGAAACATTTTTCATTGCAGATTCCCAATGCAATTATTCATCATTCCCACCTATGTTTTATATCAGATCACAAACTACGCAATTATGTTTTAAATCAACTTCTTACCTACTAGAGGATTCACACTACAAATCACTGAGAGATAACCCCCCGCAAAAAAAAAAAAAAAAAAAAAAAAAAAGCCACTAAACGGAAGTTCACTCAAAGAAAATTGTGCCATTCTCCAAAAAGGTGTCGCACCATAAGTTCTAAAATGGCAGAATTTTAATTTACTAGTCATTACTTTTGCATGAAAAAGGTACATAAAAGAATTAGTTCATAAAGTTACAACCAATGAAACATCCATGTAAAGGCGTTCAAAACTCAAGCAATTAAGCAAAATACCCCACCTTCACTAAATCAAACGAATCATTCTCTCCCTTAGCGCACTCAGTGGAAGCCCTTTGTAAAATCTGAAAGCAAGAAAAGTATCAGAATGTTTGCACTCAGTCGAAGCCCAAAAGAAGGGCCTATAAATGGACATAATTAGTCCCAAAAAAGTAATCCTTTTCTTGCTTTAAGTTGTCCCTCCTACCTCTTGATTGGAGCAAGTGCAGACCATGGACAATTATCACTCATGCGCTCTTCCTCACAACAACAATAATAAGATCAAAACATTCATACCAAAGGTCACGATGACAAATACTCCGATGGGAACGGCGGGACGTGACTTTCTTTAGGAGTCAAAAAGGTTGATGAAGAACTCTCCCCCTCAGTCTCTTGATAAGCTATCCAACTAGCTATTTGTCCCTGGAGGCACAATGCGTCATCATACGCCGTCATAACACAAATTCATCTCGGCCAAAGAATGAAGGCTCGTTGTTGATTTTTGGAAATAATGGCACAATGATCTCTCAATTAAATGTGGTCCTTAAATTAAATTATTTAATGTGATTCCTTCATTTTATCTAAATATATAATGTGATTCATAAACTTTTAAATTGTTCAATGCGGTCATTGAATTTTTGATACACATTTAATTAAGTGTATGAATTATATGAAAATGTTCAATGTGGTCCATAAACTTGAATTAATGAAAAGATAATATTGAATATTTTCCTATAATTTATGAACTAAGATAGAATCTGTAGTAGGTATACTATCTCATACGCATGATCATTTCGGCCTCAAAATAGGATTACCTATTAGTCATCAAATTCATTTTCATTTCTTAACTCATATCATAGAAAATATTATGATGACAAAATTTTGATGCATAGGTTCCACATTTTGAGAAGTGTGGAAGAAAATTTGCCTATGATATGAACCGGGGAAAACAAAAATAATATTTGTAACAAGTATACTATTTAACACGCACACCCTTTTGGCTTCAGAATAGAAATTGTCTATTAGCCATCAAATTCTTTTTTATTTTTTGACTCGTATCATAAAGTCACGGGATTGCATAATTAAAAAGTCTAAAGACTACATTGAACAAATTAGAAATTTAAGGATTATATTGCATATTGAGTTAAAGTTTAAAGATCACTTATATTATTTTCCCTTGATTTTCTCTGGCATTTGTGCAATTATGATACTTTGTACGAGAGATCTGGCAAATAGTGAACCTCAATCACAACAAAAGCGACAAGAAATATTCATTCTCAATAGACCATAGGAATCTCCGGAATCCTACTAGGAACCTCAAACCAGCTCTCAATCTTTTGGAAACTGCAGCTCATTACTTTGCAACGGGCCATGCTTTCCTTCCAATCAGGGAGGATGATCAACTCGCAAAATTTACCTAAATACAAATGCAGGCGATGTCCATAGCCACCAAAGCAGAACGGGGATCAAAAGAGAGTTTCGTTAGGCCATCCAGGGTTTTACCAATGAATGATATGGCTTATGTATAGGTCGCCCGTAGAGACCATTTTCGCTTTGGCGAACATACATAGGGCGGGGCGTGCTGTCGCAGGAAGCAATGAATGACGCCATTGACCGTGGAGTGAAAGCTTCAACATCAGCAGCAGCTGCTGTGCGCCAAGAAAGAGAGAAAAAGAGAAACCCTTTTAAGCTAGAATTGGCAAAAATTGGACACGATTTTGGCGAACCATATCGTACTAGAGAGAGAGAGAGAGAGAGAGAGTAATGTCTGGTCTGTCTGTCTGTCTGTCTGTCTGTCGATCGATCAACGCCGAACGAGAAAAGGGAGGAAGAGAGAGAGGGGCAAATCCCAGATCCGACGGAGGGGGTTGGTTGGGGGGGCAGCGCAAAGGTTGCTGGCTGCGGCCAGCGGACGGCTGCGATTCTCGTGAGTACTGGGGGTCGTGCCATTTGTCGGCGTCTGGGAATCCCCAGAAAGGCTACGACGCTGAATGCTTTTCTGAGTTTTCTCTACCCCTTCTTCCCTGCAACCACTCGTTTGTCTTCTTCGTGTGACCGTATAATTGTTTGCCTTTTCCTTGTCTCTTTGTTTTTCCTCTTTTTTTTCTAATTTATTATGTATTAAGTGCTTATGTCACCACTAAACGAAAAAAAAAAAAAATTCCGCTTTCTAATCCAGATCTTAAACTTTATTTATCTTGTAAAAAATCACTGACTTTAGATTAACTATTTTTTATTTCATTAAAATTCATTAATATATACTTAACTCTAATGTCTATTTTCATTAATCTTTCATCTAAAATCGTCTTTAATGATGTGGTATTTCCATGCCATTGCTCTAATCTAAAAATGACGTCTTCTGAAGATCAATCTTCATATTAACTCAAATAGCGTTTTATTGGATCTGAAATTTGGATAAAAACATAAAAAATTTTAGTTGGTTTTTTTCAAATGACTCTTACTTTCAAGAGAGTATTCCTTCCAATTCATTTCGGGAACTTCGATTTTGTGGTGAGCATTCAGTCCTCGTGTTCGGGAGTCTTTCATCTCTTGCAATCAAAGAGTTCATGCCCAAGATAGTTAGTTTGAACAATCAAGAAGCTCGTGCTTGGAAATTTTCCATTGGAAATTCTACATATCACAGTTGTTAAAAAAAGGTTTGGATGGAAGGTTAATGGAACGGATTTGAATTTTAAGCAAGTGTTGGTAATTTTGTACAAGAAAAAAAAATTAGTGTAGGCATGTGTTCATTGGTGTGATGGATAAAGCCAATATGCCTATTTCTTTATGTTTCTTTTTCAACACATGATGAAAAAACAGAATATTAGAAAGATAAATTTTGAATTTATGAAATATTTCTACTACGAGATGGTAATTTTGCACTAATGAGGATCAAATGTGCGTTCTAAAAATTACATTGCAGGCAAAAAAATTCGCATCCATTTTTTGAAATTCCCATAAGGCGCATGGGATAAAATTTTGGATGTAACCAAAAAAAAAAAAAAAAGGAGTAAAAGGACAGACGACACTGCGCCAGTCTAGATGCACTTCGATCGACGCCACATGACGCCTCCCGTACGATCACCTTCGTACCGGTAGCAACTTTTAAGGCGCTCATCATTTTCGTACATTTTATAATAAATAATTAATTTTATAAAATAATTATCTATATCATTTAAAATAATATATTAATAAAATATATTTTCATTATTGACAACAATTTATACATAAACATTTTATTAATGATGAAAATATTATTCATTCGTTTGTTTCTACAAACGATTATTATTTTTTATAAAATATTCATCAATTTTTTTCATTTTTTATAAAATAAATAGAACTTAAATAATTTTTGCTTGGGACAAAGACATTAATAGAAATGCCCACTATTGCGACGGTGATTCTCTATCGAGTAGACTGACTACTATAGTGATGATAGCTTGTTTCTAGAGTTAAATTGTTTTTTCCCTTTCCAATTATTACCTTGTCTACCGGGTCTTAAATATTGCAAACGCTCAACGTGTTACAAATAAAATATCTCTATATAAGCTCTAATACGGTGTTTTGTCCCTAAAAAAAAAAAATGTCAGCACAAGAAATGTTAGGATTTTCTTATACCATCTTATCCTATTCCATCCTAACTTCATGTTTAGGCCATCAAATGAAAGTCTAAGGTGAGCCAAATCCCAATTTCCACAGCTCAATTTGATCCCCCCCCCCCCTCTCTCTCTCTCTCTCTCTCTCTCTCTCTCTCTCTGTTGACATGGTTGCATGCATGATACTCTATATGTATGCGGTAGATGGATTGCATACACGCATGGAAATGGATACTACATAGTATATAAGCTTGCGCATGCGGGTCGAGTAGACTAATAGTCATAAATTCATGCACATTTTAATGAGTATGTGTGCGCAAAAAAGGTCACTGAAGTGTTGTTCAGTTCATTGTTGCTCTTGGGAGATTCTTGCTCTTTCCTTTTGGGCTATGGTATTTGGCCAAATCAAGGAGTGTTTACTATAATAGTAGAAGCAAGAATTCTACAAATACCCTTCTTTTAGGGTTTGTGGGAAACATTACATGTATTTATTTTTATCTAGGTACCATTCGGAAATCGTTCGACACCTCAACCTAAAGTTTAAGCTATAAAATAGAGAGAAGATGTGAGCATGAATATAAGAATATGATAAATCTCACAATCGAGCGATATGAGATAATGTACTCCATTTTACACACTAATCATGAACAAAAACTGTGTTATGTTCGTGATCAATTATGTATACGTAAAGCTCAAAAGCTTAAGCTTTAAAGTAGTGGAGTTGAGATAAATTTAATAAGTAAATGAAAAGTTTAAGTTACTTATTGATAAAGAAAAAGATATGATTAAGTTCAATATTTGCATGTAGAGATCTCTAGGGGCTTATGTGATAAAAATAAAATATTCTATACAGTGTTCAATACAATATTTTTTCTCATGTTATGTCTAATCAATGATTTTTAGTTTCATATATTGCAAATGAATATTAATTATTAGAGGAAGTTAGAGCATTTCTTACCAAATATGTTGAATAAATGTGAATATAAATCTAAATTTCAAAAAAGATTTTGTTAAAGTAAAGAAAGTTTGTTGTTTTTAAAAAGCTAATTTTATTTTTATTATGTATTTTTACTGCATTTTGACTTCCAAATTGAGGAATAAAATGCGATTAAGAACCTGAATTGAAAAAAAAAAAAAAAAAAAACTAATTTTGTTAAACACTCCAGCAAAGAAAGTTTGTCATTTTTAAAATTCTAAGTGTCCCGTATTATGCGTAATTAGTGCATTTATTATCCAAATTGTTGAGAAAAAAATTGTTAAACACTCCAATAAAGGAAGTCTGCGGTTTTTAAAATGCTAATTTTTCCATATCATGTGATAAAGAACATAGAAAATTAAAAAAAAAAAAAAATTGTTAATTATACATTTAGATCGTGAACAATGAATAATTTAAAAAATATTATCTTAAAATTGATCGTTTGTTTCACTTGAAATAATTAATTAATAAAAAAACCTTATCATTGTCGACAATAATATTTATCTAAATATTTTCATAAAAGTACTTTTGGTTCATTCGTTTTTATAAGAGAAATAAGGAATCATTTATTAAGAAATATTTCTAAAATTATTCATTTAGGTACAATGATTAGGTTTTGAGGGCATTAATTGAAACATGACTCTCCACAAGCATTTATCATGAACTAAGCCGCAATTGATGAAACCCTGTCGTCGCAACACTACGGACTCTTCCTCCCCGTAAAGTCACATGTACTTTGAGAAAACACCCCTCCATCGGGATTTTGGAATTTTCTTGGTTTAAATCAATACCGAGCCTCATACGTGGCCTTGGCTTTTGAGCTGTCATTTATCTGCTTGGTTTAGGTTTGATTGAAGGTTACTATCTCTTGCTCTCTCCATCTCTCCCCATTAAGCTGTCGCAAATTTGTTGCGATATGCAATAGGCAGTCTAGGAAAACAGATGCTCCAACTATAAACTTAGAAGCTAATTTCGCATATACAAACTTAGCATAAAAAATAATAATAATAATAAGCACATAAAAGAAGAAAATTGCCTAATGACTTGAGCTACAAAATTTCATATCCGGGAACTTGCAGCGAGCTCTCCTTTCCATAACAGGGGCCTTCCGTCCCTCCTTTCCACGCGCAAGCAGACAAGCTTAGATCGGCACAAAATTGGACAGTTTGTTTCCAAACGATGGTCAAGACTGCTTTCAACCAGTTGGCAACTTGTATTCTTCCAGTCCTTTTTGCTTCACCATCAGAGGAAGCACTGCAACACAAGCATTAAGTGAACAGATATATCTTTTCCAAGAGTAGGTTTCAAGAGAAGTTCTGGTGCAGTTAGCTAACTTCAAATCAAAACCTCCTAAATTTACCAAATTCCACACTGTCTCAACTACATCGATATCATTTCAAAGTTCCTTCTAATATCGCAGTGCATCTTAAGAGCTAGAGAAACAACTTTCATTATTTCTAGCAGAAACTGATAAGCCAAAAAGAAAAAAGCACCTAAAGTAACCTAGTCTAGAAAGTACAGGGGAAACTTTTTCAGCATTCATCGATGATATCCCCTCCAAAGAATGGCCAAATTTTAACTTAATAGCAGTCGGGACAATGGTCTGAGAACATTAATTGTACCACCATCCATTATCACCCCCAATAAAGACCTAAAGAAAGAGAACTGACTTTAACCCTCTGCAGTCTCTTTCTTTTCCCCTCAATCAGCAGTATCTACTCATTCATTTGCCAAAATGCAACTTATAAAAATCACGGGCAAGCTTGTTTAGAGAAACAAATTCAAAACCCACTTTTACAAATGTTATTCATATGATGTTGAAAGATGTTGAAAGATGTTGCAAGAGTCTTAACTGCTGCAAAATGAGATATATATATATATATATTTTTTTTTTTTTACTTCCTGAATTCCACCATTTGTTTTAGATAGTCAGCATATAGCTCAAAAAAGGAAACAAAACCAATGCCTATAAATAAAGAATTGCATGCAATGAAGCTACTTTTTGAAACTTTAAGAACGAAGACTAAAAGAATGACTAATGCAATGCGGTAACTCTCGTTAAGTGGATGTATTAACCAAATGGGGAGAAAAAGAAAAACAGCATTTTAAATTTAGAAGTGACTCAAGACCTGCTGGTGCACGTTCCATTATCTACAACAAGCAAGGCGTCCTTTCTTGCAGATCACCCAGCAGCCTGTGTACTCGATGATACGCACACTGTAGTTTGTGTCTTTCCTCCAAGGTTGTATTATTTTCCACTAAAGCCTGTAAAGGAAAGAATATAATGATTAAGTTACATGATGGCCCTTTCCACGTGGACAAACAGTTTAATACTGCACAATACAGTATGAGCACATCTAAACAAAACTTTTTTACGGTCAAGCATCATTCCATTTCTTAATGGGTCCCACTGAACATGCCACAAACAGGCCATGACCATGCACGTGAAAAATAAGCATGGCAAACACATGATTGATATTAACTAGAATGCAAAATCAAACCTGCAATGATCTTAGTATGCACTCAATCTCTGCCTTGAATGAAGACTGAATCTGTCGAATCTTAAAGTCCTTGTGCATCAATTGAATGACATAAACAATGGCGATGACACTGGTTGAATGATCTGTCCCATGGCTACCATTTTCCAAACAAGACAATGAAGTCCTCCCAGATATCAATGAGTCCATTTTGTTTAAAACTAGTTTCAGAAGTTTGTGACTTCGATCAAACAAGAATAAGCAAGGTAAGACATAATAATGGGTCATGCGGTCAAGAACAGCGACAGCAACTTCATCATCATCTTCTGAAATGTGGGGGATTACGACCTGAATATATGAATAAAACATCTGATTAGATAACAAAAAACACTTGACTCTTGAGCCTGCTGATCAGAAAAAGAAAGAGGCAACCAACTTCCCTAAGCAACTTAAGTATGGACCAATAGTTGTCAGATAGAAAATGAGTAGGTTACCCAATCCCAACAAATATTAGTAAGAACCATGTCACAAACATATGTACCTCACGAACACTAATTCCTGGATTATTCGAGCAAAACATCATTAGCATTAGTTGCAAGCCAAATTTCAGTGACTATTACTAATAACCATGTCACACTTTGTATGTACTGTATGAAAGATCAATTCAGATATTATTCAAGCAAAATATCATTAGCATTACTTCTAACCCAAATTTTGTTGCAATTCATGAATGAAGTGATTGAAGCTGATCGGCAAACAGAAGATCTATGCATGCCCCGGGGGAATGTGTAGAGAGAGAGAGAGAGAGAGAGAGAGAGAGAGCTTACAGAACAAATATCAATCAGATATAGAGCAAGAAAACTGGCCAGACTGTCAATCGTCTGTTCAGAGAGTCTGGTTGGCTTAGAATCCAATGTGACGAGCAGTCGGAGCAAGGCACATGCATTATCACGAGCTGGTTTCAATTTCTGTAAAGAAACAAACTAAATAAGAGCTCAGTCTATCCTGAATATATTTACAGAGTACTTGCTGGAATGAACTATTGATAACAGTAGATGCATAAGAACTTTGTTAAAGAATAGATGAAAAATCAATTATCAATCAATTATCATAAGTTGCAAATAAGCCTATCACAGGCAATCAGTTAAGATGACTTACTATCTGATCAATTATCACTTTCTCTATCATCTGAAGGACCATAGATTCATCACCAATATGCAAAAGACATGAGCAAACAAAACTGGTCAATAATCTAAGAGTTCCGCAGTTTGTAATTTTTGGCTTGACTTCTTTAACTGGAAGGGCATTATCTGTCGAAAAAATCAGTTCATCAGGAAAGGAAGTGACCACAAGGAATTAGCCACAGAAGAAAAGTGTTGGAGATTACCAGGAGAAACTTTGAAATGTGAGAGTAATGTGATGAAGAAACTGATGATGTCAGATATCCAGATATGTCCAGCAGTGTAGGCCGAATCAAGAACCTCTATTGTGCGGAATAACACTGAAGGTTCCAGATCATTGCCTGAAATAAATTGGCAATAAGGACCAGAAGATGAGCATAGTGTAATGGAAAATAAGGAATCTCATGAGTTGCTATACCATGCATTTTATAAAAATATCTATCCACAAAAAAGATTATGACCGTCAAAGTGCAAAAATGTATTCTCATGTGTTACTTGACTCGTATGGATTCAATTTAGCTCTCCTTGGAAAAAAATAATCCGAATACCGACGAATTGGACATACTTGAGCTTCAAAGACCATTACAGTGCCTGAAGGCAAATCAACGCTGAACTCAGAGTAATGATGTTTTAGCAACCGTATTCATAAGCTTCTTCTCTGGTACATCCTATTCTTTATTTGAGCGCAACAACATCAATTGATAGAGTATCTATGGACGAATTCTTCACTCAAATTCATCATTAAATATAAAAATAATATCATGTTGGTGCACCAATAATTTATCAAGAAGCAGATACTGGTGCACCATGATTGCATCATGAATCCCATGTAAGACAGTTTATGGCTAGAGAGACGTACATAGACAGCATGTGGCTATTGCCTTCAGCAAATCAGAATCCAAACGAGAGAAATAATAAAGGCAAGAAACAGCGAGTTCCTGACAATCTTGAGAAAGCCTTATGAATGGTCCATAACTAACACTGCCTGCATTTTACATTACAAAAGGTCAGATGTCAGCTATACAAGTAACTAATTAATCAAGAAAGCATTGTCCTCACTTTCATCCTGACATTTGCAGAAAAAATCCTGAAGTGGATATTGTATGTCATCATATTCCCCCTGTAAGGTGGGTCTTGATGAAGCGGATTGTCCCAGGCGAAGAATGAGACGTAACACTACCTATAAGAAGGCAAATTCACAAAAAAAAAAACTTCATTGATGAATAAGGTAATTTTAGAAGAAATGGTAACTTCCACATGCTCCATGTAATAGCTGATATTTTTTTTAACAATGCAAGAATCAACCCATTTAGGTCGCTAAAGAATAAAATATTACTGTAAATAGCATTATGAAGTACCTGGGTAACTGACTGATGTTTTTCGCCCAGCACGATTAGCAATGCAGGAAGTTCTCTTACCCAAGCAATCTGATGGTCCAACAGTTCCAGATCACTGACATCCAAATATATTCTGTTTTGTCCCTGCCATCAAGCAAGATTGCTTTCTATCATGCAGAGCGAGGAATGCAGGAAACAGAACCTTCGACTTTGTCAACAGAACAAAAATGGACGACACAGGTTCTCACATGCTCCATGGACATAAATCTGTGTGCTTGATGGATGCAAGAGTTCACTCGAACACTTCAATCTAAAAGTGCATGATTTTATGGAAGGAAATTGTACCAAACATAAATGTTTCAGCAAAGGGGAGCAATAATAAAAACTCACAGGTATCACAATTTCCTCGATAATGGAAAGGAAGGCCAATTTCAGAGAAGACTGATGATTGCAATCCCTGAATGCCCTTGTGAATGCCTGAATTTTCCATAACAGAGGGGTCAGCAGCATTCGTTTTTCAAATTTCCCCACATCAGTGATGCTTTGGTTAAAAATTTTTTTTTTAAAAAAATGATGTTCTTGGACTGGAATTGAGTTGCAGGAGACAACATCCTCAAAAGCACGTTATGAACTGACCTGAAGAAGACGAGACTTCCAATCATTAGGAACTTGTGCCAAAAGTTTTGGTATAAAGGGAAGGAGCAAGTGCTTGTCGCTAATTGTTGCTTCAGTCTTTGCACTGTCACTTATCTGCAAAATGATAGGTGGATTCCTTAAAAATCAGTAACATAGAAAGACGAAGGGATTCCATCGAAGTCCAAGCAATATAAGAGGAAAGATGGATCGATAATAAAAGGTTGTGCTTAAGACTTCTCCAAGGATTAACTTCCACTCTCTAATTAGATTCTAGCTCACTTCATGACCAGAGTTCTTTTAAACAATCACTTATATCTGAAAGAATAATGTTAGGTATACTGATAGTGGCCTAAAAAATCAGTATATTGAATAATGTGCCAAGCAGTAAGTGGATGTTAATACGACCTAATTGCCTAAATGCCCATTTGCAGTCTGCCACATCACCTAATATACAAATTTGACAGACAAATCTTAGTATAACTAGCATCTCTCTAGCTAAAAATCCAGCAGAAGTGATGACAACCCGACACCATAACATCTTTTGGCACTCAATTGTCATACAGGATAACCCCACTCCAGGCCAACAAAGCAACAATCTTTAGCAAACAAACAAATTACTTTACGTGACCCATGTAGATTATATTACATGTGTGATAAATGCATTGGAAAATTAGAGAGAGATCAAAATTAGTAAACCAAGGAATGAATAATGAGAGAATCAAACCTTTCCAAGCAGCATTACTTCTACAAATTCAAGAAATCTCTCTGACATATCATTGGGAGGAGAGATCCATTCACTACAGCTCAGAAATATGTCAGCAATCATGACATTCAGCGTGAAATACCTATCACTGTCCTGCCAACCACAAGAGGACTTAAAATGTAGTGCCAGTAGATAATTTTAGTAATGATGCAACATCAGTCATGAGAACACTCACATGAGAAATGTCATCAGATGAAAAGAAAACCTATTTATTGAAGCTACTTACCTAATTGAGCCTATCCAACCTTTAAAAAAAAAAAAAAAAAAAAAAACAATTGAGTCTCTAGATATGCATCCAAAGTTTGGAATAGGGCCCTGCTTATGTTAGAGTAGACAGTTAAGGCCAAGAGCACAAAACACATCAATCAAAACCAAGCAGAAAAGAGCAACCTCCCGCCATCCAATTTAGAACTGTGAATGTATTACATGAGATCTAAGAAGAAAAATTTAAGTACTTGAACAAACTAGATTTGTAGCATCGGGCTGAGAAATGTTGTCTAACTTGGGCTCAGATAGCTTTTGTAAAGCTCCTCATCAGTTTGACAATCTGGAAACGAGTTCATTTAGTCTCCATTTCCTTCATACGGTTTATTTGATTCCAAAAGTAAGGATTTTGCAGAATGGCGACAATAGACATGTCCAAGTTATGAGAACATCGTTTGGCTTTACAAAGTCGTTGGTGGACAACAAGATGGATTTGGCCCAATACATTCAGAATCCCAAGGTGGGATAAAAAATTTAAAGTTGAGAGTATTAGTTTCAATAGTGTCTAATCTATGATCTATATGGTTTTCCACTTTTTTGAGACTTTGGCTAAAACCATAAGCATTTCATATCGATCATCAAGTGTAAAAGTAACGCAATTTCCTTTACTGTGGACAAGATAAACTAATTATTGTATTGTGATGGCAAGAAAAATGATGCGAGTGGCTTTAAAGAGCATAAACCAGTACGGCGCCTAGAGACACATTTAATAACTGTACCATGCAAAGGATATAAAGATATTTTATCTTAGTTAAATATCCCCTACTTAGTCAGTGAGCTACTTAGCTAGTGAAGCTGACTAACCTCTGAGGAGTATTATCGATACAGATCTGACTAAGCTCGGACTAGATGTGATAGCTCAAAAGGTCATATCACAGTTTCCCCTGTTTGGATGGTTGAGTTCTCTATCATGGTATTATATGCAGTGTTATCTGCCAAATATATATTCCATGATCCCACTGAATTACATAACTAGATTTCCCAGGGCCACCACTTTTGTAACTGCCGTGGTTCTTTTATTGAACTCAGTAACAGGCAATCTGAAATTATTCATTAAATTGAGTCTCAAACTTAACAAAGAAGAAAAACACGCACTCACTTGGGACAGGGAAAATTATGTTAGGCGTGTGACCATTCTTACCTTCTGTGAAGCATGGTGGGCTGCATTCAGTGGAAACAGTACACATAGCCTCTTCAATATAACTGATGCCACACCTTGATCCAATGTGGTCGAGGTAGCTCCTCCAAGAGTAGTTTGTAGATCAGACTCAGACTTATCAATCCTAGAAATAAAAAACTTAACAGCAAGATCTATGCTCTGAAGTATGGTCAGCATACAATCAAATGATTGGAACTCCAGTGAAGGCATCGAATTAACCACAGATGAAATCTCCCTGAGACAATTGATCAAAACTGGCACCAGACCCTTTAATTTCTCCAGGACAAGAGTGTATCCTACAAGAAAAGTGTTGGTGTTACCACTAACAACTACAATATCTAAATCTCAAGAAAAGAAAGAGACAAAAAAACAAAAAAAACAAAAATGACGTCTGGATACAAAGTATGAACAGAGCCACTGATGTCTTCTCATAGTTACTAGATTATTATTATTATTATTATTTTTTCTCAGACGATTTTTCTAGATCACTTTCACAATAAGAATATCAGAAGGTGCAGGTCTGAATAATAACATGAATCACACAAAGGGTTGAAAACTATGATTGATAAGTACATGTGAAACTTACTAACATGATACAGCGGGGAAAAAACTAGCTCTCTCGGTATATACACAAGCTTCCTTTTCATCACTCCTCATTGTTTGCTTCCCACCACAAATCTCGTGATATAAATTACCTAGAATTCCGACTAGTCCTTTCTGAGGCCATGTATCAACAGCCACAAAAAATGCAAGTGGGCTATTTCATTCCAGTAACTCAAGCATAATCTCGTATACTTTGGTCTATCAAGTATTTTAGCACTGCTTTCAATCCTTGAAGCACTGTAAGCATTCCATCTTTGGTCCTCTTAATTGAGCTAACTCTTAAATCTTGATTTCCAAAGAACCAAAACTAGATAACCAACAAAGTGCAGCTAGAAAATGGTGAAATTTCACAATGCAGGGACAGAAATGAAATCACACAAAAGTTAGACAAACCAAATTTCATTAACACTGCCCTGTCCTTTATGAATCCCTTAAACTCAAACCTAAATCCAAGACGCACAACTAAAAGTAAATTATTAACTCATATTAACTCCAACCCAAGACACTCAAGCAGAAATAAACTTTGAAAGAGGAAAATGTCTAAAACCTCAATTTCCCGGAGGTTCCAACCAAAAAACATTTTTCTTGGAGGTGATATGTACATGACAAATCCCCAATTTCACCATCTAAACAGAAGACAATCAAGTATCTCCAACACAAGAGAAAAAAAAGAAAAAAGAAATTATACCATTTCCTCTTTTACCATTTATAGCACCAGGAGCCACCTTGACAAGCATTGACAGCCAGTGTGCTCAGCAGACATTGTAAGTGAACATTTCTCTAGATACTATGGAAGACAGTAATCATTAAGAAAATATTGACACTTCAATGCAAAAGCTCCAAGAGGTACAAGATTAAGAGAATGTTGGCACTTCAAAACATACTATCAGAATCTGCTTGCATCCAAATAAAGGAATGAGAAACTAAAAGCGGGGTAAAAGAGATTTACCAACCAGAAGAACTTGCATACGCATCTTGCTCAAACCCATGCAATAACCTTTTTCCAGTTGTTTTCTGATCAATGTTACAAAGATATTAGGAACCAAAGATAACATTTGTGCAACATTTGAAATTGAAACAAGCCTCAACATAATTGCCAGTGAGTTGCACATGAAACACTCAAGAGAATAAAGACATTGTCATTTGAAGAAAAATGTAGCAACCTACATGAGGAACATTTGCATTGCTTCTCTAAGAAAGTACTTACACTCAAGATTCTTGTTTGGGCCATTTAGGGCACGTTTGGTAACGATTCTGTTCTAGCAAACAATTTTTGATAAAAAGTGATTTTTTTTTGTCTCTGTTCCCGAGAACAATTTCTGAGTATAAGAACAAGCTTGGTAATTGCAAAAAGTTTTATTTCCGGGATAGGAATGCGTTTGGTAAAATTGTATAATTTTATTGTTTCTTTTAATTTTTTAATATTTTTATTATATTTTTCCTTTTCTTCTTTTTTTTCCTTCTTCCTCCTTTGTGGCCGGTTGCTGGCCAAGACGGCAGTTGGCGACTAGTTGGGTGAGGTCCAATGAACTTGCCAAAGCCTCACCAGGCCATCGCGAGGCTCAGCCTCGTCAGATCTAATTGAGGCCGAGCCTCCCCGATGGCCTCGGAGGCCAAGCGAGCCTCACAAAGCCACTGGGGAGGCTCGACCTCGCCCACGCAGCGTGAGGTCGGCCTCGCCGGGTCACTGCTGGGCAACGCCGACCTGGCGGTGGCCTGGCGAGCTCCACCTCGCCAAATTTGGGCCAGCTGGAGCTCGCCCAGCCAAGGCGAGGCCGGCGACCAGCCAAAAGGAAGAAGGAAAGAATAGAGAAGAAAAGAGGAGAAGAAAAAATTGTTCCCGGGAATACGAAGTTACTTTTTCTACTTCTTGTTTTTGTTCCAAATCTATTCTCAAGAACAAAAAAATAGAGAAATTTTTGTTCTGGGGAACAAAAATTATTTTTAACAAACTGGCCCTTACACATATTAGTAGTGACCTAAAAGTAATTCAGAAAACCCAAAAAGCCCAGACCAGTTTTGTCCGAAATATGATCGGGCCAGTCTTTCAGGCCTGATATGGTTATTATTCAGGCTGGTCTGGGCCATCAGGCCTGAGACAATGAAGCCCAATTGAGCCCAAAACGACCTCAATAATAGTTTAAAAATATATAAAATAATAACATTAATGGCACTATGATATCATAGTCTTCCAGAATTCCACTTCATCTTTCTGTATCCTCACTTCAAAATCAAATGTCCACATAAACACGGACACACAATTAATGCGATAACTCTCCTGATAACCAACCATCAGAAAAAATAGAGCCAACTTAAGCATCCAGTCACAGACCAGTGATGTTCAAAACATAAGGCAACCAAAAAGTAGCTACTTTTGACACAAGATGATAATAAACTTAAAATGATTCAGCTAGCTTTCTTCACAAAAAAAACAAACAGACATCCACAGAGAAAGACATATAGCTGAACAATTTAAAGTAAATAAATGGAAGATACCTTTTGAGATGCATCCTCCTCTTGGTCATTGCATGGCAATAATGAGAAGCAGCACAATAGACCAGCAAGGGCAGTCTTCAGCTTGCTCCTATCTTGGGCAAAAAGTTGATGCTTACAAAGTATTTCCTCATAGTTTTGCAGAATCTGCCAATAAATATGTAACTTTTAGGAGTCCACTAAAATCCAGGAGAACAGGAAAACAAATTATTGAGATGTGCCAAATGTTCTAATGGATACTAACAATAAGTAAAATACACTCCAACAGTAATCTCGTGACATAGCATCTACAAGAAAACCTTCCCTCCCTCTCATACACATTTTCCCCCTATATTGGGAGTTGTATATTGAAATACCTTCTCAGCATATAAAAGAAAAGTTGGGGGATAGTGGAGAACGACAAGGCCAAGAAATCTGAAAGCCATCAACCGCACATCTACTGTCAGATGTGTCATTGCATTGAAAATATACGCCATCATGAGAGAAACGAAAGGCCCTTGATTGCCCTGCAATGTCAGTTGAACAAATCCATAAGGAACACACCAATAAACTCGAGATAAACAGTCACTTTTCAAAGAGAATTTGAAACTGGAAATAATTTTCTCCCTTATTCATAACAATTGAATTAGAAGTATCTCCAATCTAATCCAAAGAGTTCACTACTCGAGAGGGATCCCTACTTCATTCCCCTAGCACGAAGCTCCTCCCACTGCAAGGGGTGGTGAATGGTTGTCTATCATACACAGCGTTTTCCCCCGACTTTTTTTTCAAAAAGACTGTTTCCACCACCGTTCCCCATGACCTTTCGATCACAATATCCTAACCGTTGCACTAACGTCATCTTCCCCTATCACATGACCATATTCCATGAACATGCATGCTGTTGGCATACATTAGAAAGTCAAATCACGAGGACCATAACTACATCTCATAATGCATGACAACCACAAAAACACACAAATAGTTATAAAAAAAAAAAAAAAAAAAAAAAACCACATTCTTCGGTTCAGAACTTACTACATTCGAAACAAATCCAAAGAGGAAACAAGTTCTTTTAGTTGTAAATACAAGCTTCATGCAACTACAATAATAAAAATAAAAATAAAAAATAAAAAATAAAAAGAAAAAGAAAGAAAGAAAGTGAACCGTCTGTCAACTATCAATGAGGTCATAAGGTGCAGAAACAAAAGTCAGACAATACGCATCCCTCCATATCTAACTTCGAACTTCCACTGGTCATTCACATTTTTAATGTCGCATCTCAACCCACAGTCTGAATATATAGAAGAATCAAAGA
Source organism: Eucalyptus erythrocorys (assembly GCA_014182555.1). Lineage (NCBI taxonomy): Eukaryota > Viridiplantae > Streptophyta > Magnoliopsida > Myrtales > Myrtaceae > Eucalyptus > Eucalyptus erythrocorys. The sequence continues at coordinate 12,021,327 of CM024601.1, forward strand.
TTTGCTAGCTACGATGGGCAGAACTCTTTCACCTATACAGGATAGTGCTTTGTCTTGCATTATGCAGCAAACATCAAAATGATGCAAGGAAACTCACAGCCTACCTCTTTACAACTGGGAAAAATTACAGACTTAAAAAGTTGATACAGTGCCTCCCTAACCAACTTATCATCATCACCAATTCGCTCGCGCAATTTCTCCACAACAGCATACATGTGTAGCCTCAACTCATCAGGATGCTTCAGGAATAAATCTTTTATGCCCATCAACGCATCTATACCAACAATAAATGTAAATTGAGATAAGCATTAGATAATACATAAACATAGATAACAGAAGAATCAAGTAGCTCATGAGCTAATTATGATGTTACAGTTGTTTATAGATATTAAAGGATAAAGAGAAAACTTGTAGTACGTTAGAAATGTATAAAGACAAAAATAAAGGCAAACAACCTAGCAAAACCAAGAAAAAAGAAAAGATTATAAGAATATCTAAAATCAAAACAAGAAGACCAAAGCCCAGAAAAGACTAGAAAACTGAAGATTCCAAATTCTCAAACAATCTCTTATCGCATTCTTTACACATGAGACAAATCGGTACAACACTCCATGAGGAGTACTCACCCACAACAAAAACTTCAATGAAACAATGCCAAAAAATAAGCAGACTTGACATCAACGTCAACAGGAGTACTCCAATAACTATACATGTTTCATGAAGAAATGCTAAGCGATTCACTTCTACCATTCCAAAGTGGCCACTTGAATACAATGCCAAAAGTCCTGTTCAGCTGGATTCAGGTTCTAACGTCCGAGTCAATCATCTAGGTATCCCTCTCCCTAGATGGCACTTGATCGATTCTTAGATAATTGTAAAAAGAATAATCTTGACATGTTTCAATCTGCCTTTTACCAAAGGAGCTCCACAGTGTGTTAGGATGTGCTATCGGCATTAGCACAAAAGTTTCCCTCTTAATCCAAAGCCATTATTTGCATCCTCCCAACTAATGAGAGCATTAAACTGCATAAAGACAGATGTCTCGGGAAAGCAGCAAGTTACCACGGCGAACTTTCGGGTTGTGGTGGGACGTCTGCTGGAGAAGCTCCTTCAAAGTCAAACCTTTCTTGTTCACAGCCAATCCCGCCCTATCCGATGCCACGCTTTGCTCGGGAAGAACAATTGCTGAGGCGAGAAAACACATTAAAATTAAGATCCCACCAAACACAACGCTTCAATTGCTTACTTAAAGAACCCACCGGAGTTCCTTTACTACCGAGTCGGGGCGCACGTCATATTGAAACTGCGAACTCCAGCGAAAGAAAAGTCCATACCTTTAGATTTGATTTCGGTGTTCGTAGCATTCTTAGGGGGTGGCAGTTTCCGCCCAACTTTGCGCTTTATTTTCTGCAGCAAACACGCATCGACGGAGTCATTACAGAGCGTAACCGGAATTCAACACAAAAAGGACGGGCGTGCTTCATCGCGTGCGTGCTTACTTTGAAGTCGATGCCCTTCTTCTGCTGCTTCTTTGACGGAGCCTTCGAGCGCACCATCTCCGCCGCCGCCGCAGCAACTCGCCGGAGAGGACGGGAACGGCTTCTTCCCGACGACGGGCCGAGACGGAGCTAAGGAGCTTTTACGGGAATCCGGCTGCGTCTGCAAAGAAAAAAAAAAAACCCTAGAACCGGAACGACACTCGACGGCAGGCGTACGCCGGAGGCTCTCGCGGCCTCGCTCGTCGCTGCTGGCTTCGCCGAGAAAGCGCACGCCGCCCCCTCTCCGTTCGCCGGAACCCTAGCGCGCGGTGCAGAAGCTGCCGGCGGCGGCGAGGGTCGGTTCCCGGCGGCGAGGAGGCTTGTCGGTGGTCGGCGACGACGGCTCGGGCGGAGAACTCAGCGAAACAGAGAAGCGGCTTCTCTTTTGCTCGGGACGCAGGGTTTTGGGGAATTCCAAAGTTTAAGGGCAGGCATGACCTGCAAGGCCAACATTGGAATTTCGAAAAAAAAAAAATTGAATTAAATTGACAAAATTTATATCGTGTACTCCAATTTCTTGGGTCCATCTTTGCAAGTCACGGAATACAGAAATATATATATATATATATATATATATATATATATGCAATAGAACATGGGCGATCGGTTCCCAGTCCGGTAATTGGGAATCGTGGAGTAGATCATTGGCCCTAGGACCAGAAATTGGTTGTTACGCTTTTTATGTTTTCATTCGGATATCTTATTGTCCAAAGCATGACAAAAAATAAATTCAGGATTTAAGACAAATCCTATACTTTCATATGGATATCTTATTGTCTAATTGCATGCTTATTTTATTTTATTTCAGAAACAATAAACTAAACCCACAAATTCTTTTGAAGAAATAAAAAAGAAAATACATATAGTTGGTTTGGTCTAGTTCCACAATCGAACCAAACCAGCTAGTTCTCGATTCACACACTCCTAATCATATCTACTTTATTTCTCAACTTTTTGTCAACATCGCAGCAAATTAGAGAGGACTGGTTGCACAAACAAATCTTCACATAGGCTTTGAGAATTCCTTTGATAATATGAATTCAATTTTGAAATTGCCCCTACCAAAGAGGATTTGGTTATGAATCCTTTAAGGTTTTCGTGCAAAGATGGACAACGATAGCATCACAAGAGATACATGAACCTTAATAAGTGCGTGCTACATTAATGTTTTCATAACTAAGTTATGCTTTAAAAATATAGAAACAAGCGAGCTTTGAGTTAAATTATGTTCTCTTGGCATTGCTTAATGAATAATAATAAAAAGTTCTATCTTATTGTCCAAAGCATGACCAAGAACAAATTCAGAATTCAAGACAAATCGTATACTTTCATATGGATTTCTTATTGTCTAATTGCAGGCTTATATTTTTTTTCAGAAACAATAAACTAAACCCACAAATTTTTTTGAAGAAATAAAAAAAAAATAAGTATATAAAGTTGGCTCAGTTTAGTTCCACAATCAAACAACACCGGCCAATTCTTGGTTCGCACACTCATAATCATATCTACATTATTTCTCGCCTTTTTGTCAACATCACAGCAAAGTTGAGAGGACTGGTTGTAGAAACAAATCTTCACATAGGCTTTGAGAATTCCTTTGATAATATGAATTCAATTTTGAAATTGTCCCTACCAAAGAGGATTTGATTATGAATCCTTTAAGGTTTTGCAGAGATGGAGAACGATAGCATTACAAGAGATATATGAACCTTAATAAGTGCATGCTACATTAGTGTTTTCATAACTAAGTTCTGCTTTAAAAATATAGAAACAAGCGAGCTTTGAGTTAAATTATGTTCTTTTGGCGTTGCTTCATGAATAATAAAAAAAAAGTTCTTTTCAATCATTAAAATGGACATAATTCATGTGGCCCTAAGTGAGGAGAAAATATTATGTGGGTCTAACTTTCCACGTGGCAAGTGAGACAATCCACTCAATGCGCGCCATATGGGAGGTTGGACCCACCTTATCAAAAATTTTTGAATTTCCTCCTATTCTCTTTCTCTATCTCTTCGTCGTGTACTTCATTTACTGATAAAGTCCTTCTTATTCACCATCCCTCCTCTTTACGACAACTCTGCTCTCTCCTTCCCCACTTGGCTTTGCTCTCTATCTCCCCCCCTCCCCCTTTTGTCCATTTTCACAACCAAAACGCACAACGCTCTACTCTCTCGCTCCCTCCTCCGCTCTGCATTGTCTCCCCAACTCTCTTCACGACCCAAAGGGCATTTGATCTCGAGCATGCCTCTACTAGGGGTGTCCAAAAACCCGACCCGACCTGAACACGACCAAACACAAAATAAGTTAAGTACATGTTTTAAGTCTTAAAATTGTTCGGATATGAAACAAGAAAACAAACATGTTTTGGGTCAAGTTATGGTCAAAATATTGTTCGGCCTGAACATATTATTGGCCTCTCACCCAAAGTCCCAAACTCAAACACTCTTCACTCTTCAGTCTTCACCCAAACCCAGACACGCAATAAGACTCTTCACTTCTCCGGTCGTTGACTCTGCCGCTGCCATTATCACCATTGCCGCCGCCGTTGTGAACGACTATACCGTCTCGTCGATTATGCTACCACCCTCTTCTTTGCTCCTCGCATTCTAGGGTTCTTCTCGATTTGATCTCGTTGGTGAAGGACCGGAGCTAGAGTTGCGGTCATTCTTGTGTCATCTTCAGGTGGGTCCGTGTTCGTTGCTAGCGTCGACAACTTTGGTTTGACTTCCATGACTCCGGCCATTTTCACTCTCTTGCATTTGAGGATTCTTGTGCTTCGCGTGGTCTTTTCGTATTTGGATTTTTTGAGGGGGCCTGATGTCTTTGTCTTTTTTTTTTTTTTTGTTCTTTTCTTTCTTAACTCGCTGTTGATTACTTGCTCTTTTGTTCGACCATGTTGTAATTGTTAAACGTGATGGCTGAAGTGACAGGCGCGGTGAGTTCTTTGGCTGCTTGTCTTGTTAAAGAATTTCATTCGGTAAGAATGAATTTGCTTTGTTGTACGATGGTTTGACCGAGTTGACTTGGTCTCCGAGAGGGGGGGAATTCTCGTGAGTTTGTTAATTTCTCTTCTTGTTGGGTGGATTGTAACCCCGCACTTCACTTAATTTGAACTTTTCTCGTTTCCTTTTGCTCTTTTTATGTTTGTAAGCCCTTGGAGTTGTGTCGATGCGTATGGCCACCTCATCTCCTCGGGAATTTTTGTGATATTGTGTTTGTTCTTCCTTTAGATGTCTTGTAGTCCTGTTTCACAATTAGGTGGATAGTAAAAAATAGAATATCAAATGGATGCCGAGTATGTAGTTGTTGAATTGACTGGGGAAGTTTCATTTTTCAATTTCATCAAATAATTAAAGAGCAGCTTAAGAAAACACAGTGCAATTAATGATGCTTTATTATTCTTAATCATTCTGTCATTTGTCTCTAAGATGCATACCTTTTGAAATATAGGTTCCAGTGAGTTGGTTTCTTTATTTTTTTATCTCAGTGTAGTTGTTGGTGTAATGACAGATTTATTTATTTAAAAAATGACATATGATCTGCAATTACCTTGATCCTGAGGCAGTTGTTGGATGTGAGGATGGTACTATTTGTGTGTTTGACATGTACAGTCAAAAATGTTCTCGAATCATTAGGTATGTTACTCTACTTTGCTTGTTGAAATATAACTCCTGTGATTGAAATTCTTCAGTAAACCTAAGTCCGATATCAATCCTCTTATGATGCACTAGGGAGCTGATGATATTGTAATGACTTGCTAATGATAATTTTGGTTGACTGCAGGATGCATTCTGCCCCAGTGACCCGCTTATCTTTGAGCAATGAGCAGCTGATTTTTAGTGGTTTCTCACTTGGCAACATCACAATATTAGATTAGGATATATTTGTACATTATTTTATAGACGACATTGATCATGTCTTAGTTATTATACTCTCATTTATGATGTACCTGTGATGTCCATTATTTTTTTGAAGCTCTCACTTCAACAAACTTTACTTTTATAGCTAATGATACTTCGGTCAGCCATTCTTTTCTTCATATTTTGCCACTTCATTGTTTTCACAAGCCCGTAAAGCTAATAGAAACCATGAAGAAACGTTTTGAAGCACTTGGTAGAGTCATCTTCGAGGGTTGCAATGTGTCCAAGTTCTATGTATATAATGATGCAATGGTGAATATTTGCGTATTAAACTTGGGGTTTAATTAAGCCTTACTTTCTCTGCTGTAACTCTCAAATTCAAGCTTCAACATATCCCCACTAGATATTTCAGAACAAAGTCATATAATATTGATTTTGTTGTACTTGCATTTTTATGTCTTCAAGTTGATGTTTGATCTTCAAATTCATGAATTTTGTGCTCTTTGCACATTATTGTTTCAGGTTTTTGTTTTTCTTTCAAGTTGATTCTGTTGCTCGGTGTTTGAAGATTTTCTAAGCTGATATTACCAAGGCAAAAGGAGAAAAATTGTGCTAAATCAAAGGTACAAATTGACCATGTGTTTCAATCTTGGTAACAAATAGTAATACTTATAATCTATAACAGATGATGAACTCATGACTATTTTTTTTATGCCTTCTGAATGCTGGCTTACTATAAATTATTGAAATAATAATTTGCAGACTCTAAATGTTATAAATAGAAGGATTACTAGATGTCTTCAGCGGGTGGTTTTAATGTCACAAATAGAAAGAGGATATCTATAATGTGGGAATATTTTAAAGAGATTCCTAGTCAAGAAAAATGCTAATTATTTATATTGTAGCACCCTTTATTAATCGTGCTAGTAGTCAATGGACTAGCTCAATGCATCATTATCAAGCTAGATGTAAGGAATATCTATATGCAAACGTTGGAAAAATGCAAAAAAGTGCTTCAAGTCAAGTTGTTGGGGGTGGTAGTTCATCAGGTCCTTGGAAATTTGATCAGGATTCTAGCAGAAAAGAATTAGCGATTATATTTATTCTTAGTAAGTTGCATTTTAAGTTGGTAGAGCATAAGGGATTTCATCGATTTGTGAATAGAATCTAGCCAAAATTCTTAATCCCGTCACGCAACACATTGAGGCATGATTGTTATGATTTATACATGGAGAAAAGAAGAAAATTGAAGAAATATTTCTCTAAGACATGTTTAACAATTGACACATGGACATCTTGTCAAAACTTAAGTTAGATGTGTCTAACTGCTCATTTTGTTGATGCCGATTGGAAATTGCAGAAGAAGATATTAATTTTTTATTAGATCTCAGATCATTTTGCTGAGATAATAGAAAAAGCAATTGAGAATTATTTGATTGATTGGGGGATCCAAAGTGTTTTTTCTATCACCGTAGATAATGCTAGCTCGAATGACTTGGAAGTTCAATACCTGAAAAAGATATTTAACTCTTGGAACCCTCTATTATTGAGATGTGAGTTACTCCATGTAAGGTGTTATGTCCATATATTAAGTTTGATTGTTAGAACGGGGTTAAAAACATAAACGATTCAATTACTAGAATACGTTAAGCCGTATGTTATATGAGATATTCCCCTAGCAGGCTAAGAAAGTTCAAGAGTTTTGTTAAGTTGAAAAATATTGAGTTGAAGAGTCTTGTATGTTTGGATGTGGAAACTCATTGAAACTCAACATATATGATATTGGAATCAGTTTTGAAGTTTGAAAGAGCTTTTAGCAATGTAGAATTTCGGAATAGCAAATATGCCCAGAGCTTTCCAAGGGGAAAAGGTTACCCACTGGTGAGAATTGAAATTATGCATGTCAATTTCTTTCTTTTATGAAGTTGTCTTTTAATACAACTATAAAAGTTTCAGGTTCTTTTTATGTCGCTAGCAATAATATGGCAAAGGACGTGTACGGGATTTATATGATGATTGAGAGCTATTGTGGAAATGAGGACCAAAGCTTGCAAAAAATTGTTCAAAGAATGAAAATGAAATTCCGTAAGTATTTTGATAACGTAAACAACATAAATGTCACAGTATTTATTGCTTGCATACTTGACCCGCGACATAAGTGGGACAACTTGAAGTAGACGTAGTCATGTTTATGAAACTAAGGAGGCAGAAACTTTACAAAGAAAAAGTCATAACATCTCTGACATTATTGTTTGAGCAATATCGCACGAATGTATGCCCTCAAAGCAACTTGAGGCTAGAGAGCACAAGGGTGGTAAGCATGTCAAGGTCCCCAGTGATTGATGTTGATATTATGACTGAAATGCATTTTAACCAAATCGAATAACAATATTTGGATGAAAAATCAGAACTGGACAAGTACTTGGAGGAAGCATGTGAACGTTATAATTCTGAATTTGATATCTTAAGTTGGTGGAAAGGAAATTTATCGAGATATCATATACTTTCTACTGATGTTCGAGATATCTTGGCTGTGCCCATCGCGACTGTAGCATCGGAGGCAGCATTTAGCACAGGAGGTTGTGTGCTCGATGTGTTTCATAGTTCCTTGACCCCAACCATGGCAGAAGCTCTTATATTTGCTCAAGATTGGTTACGATCCTCGCCACTTTTATGTTCGATTGAGAAGAACTTAGAAGACCTTGAAATCTTTTATGAACTCCTCCGCGATCTGCACCTCGATGAACACCTCTACGATCTGCGCATCGATCAATAAGTATTACAATAGTAATGAAAATATGAAACAACACTGAGATTTAAAATAATTTTCCTAATTTACTGTCAAAAGCCTCTTTCAAATATTCTTTTACTCTCTTCATCGCTTTATACAAGTATGAAGTTGTTGAATTCACTATATAAGACAAACAATAAACTCCAAATAGTGATTCAAAAACTTGCAACACCTCATGATATTGACTCCAAAATTGAGGGCTCCCAACAATAGAAACAACTTTGCTCGTTGTTCCTTCCTCAAGATGTCTCAACTGTCTCCATCTAGTAGGCAAAAAACATGATACAAGGCAAACAATACATATTCAAATTCATTATTGACAACCATAAAATATAAAAAAATGAAGAAAAAAATTCACCTAATGACTAACGCAACGATTGCTAGTACATACCATACATCAATACGTGCTCAGATTTAAACAATAACAATAACTGATCTATAATAATGTCTCATAGGAAATTCATTAAAACAGTTATTCGGTAAAAAGATGAGAAGACACATGAATGAGCTTGAATTTGATACTAAACTTAAATTCACTGAGGATGTTCAAAATTAACAAGACAAGCCTAACCTTCTCTTTTTTGGCATATTTATTCAAACATATACATGGATGGCCTATTGTTTTTGTTCATCATTCATCTAATACATCGCCACTCTCTATTCTTGCTCTTAGACCCATGCCTCTCAAGGACTATTCATTGTTGTTTTAATTTCAAAAAGTGAGAACTTATCAAGGATTTTGAAGCAAAGCCAAATTGAAACCACAACACCAATTAGACGGCTGTGGGAATACACCACTAGCAAACAAAAATCTCAATCCAATAAAAAATAACTAGTTAAATGCCCATCAAACAAACACAAATTCATAAAGCATTGCTCAATACGTGCAGACTTTGAATTTGACACTACTAAAGTCGGTGTCCTCCTCTGTCAATTTTTGAGCTCGTTGGCATATAATCCTGAAAGAAAGGTAAAATGCTGAGTTGAGTTTGTTAAGTGTAGAACACAAATTGAAGCCATCAATGGGACTTTCAGGAGGCGACGATGGAGGCGGAAGCGACAGCATGGCAATAATGTGAGCAAAGGGGTTCGCGAGCTTGCTAAACCCGAACAACAAACTGGAGACACAAAGTTGGAGCTGCCGATGGGCTCCTCAAGGTGGAGGCAGATGCTTGTTTGGTTGCGCAAAGAGACCATACGCCCTCATTCCTTAAAATTCCTGAGATAACGAGATGAAAGAATTTTGGATACAATATGGAGCGGGGGTCATAAAGGGAAGAGGGATCATGAAGATGGACAATTCGCTTTGCGAAAGAGGAGAAAACCCTAACCTAGGTTGGTCAAACATAAACAACAAATTAAGGCCACCAATAAGGCTCTAGGACACAATGGTGAAGGCGGAGGTAGAGGCATGCTTGAGATCATAGGCACCTTGGGGTTGTGAAGAGAGCCAGAAAGATAGAATAGAATGGAGGAGGGAGCGAGAGAACGAAGGGCAATGCGTTTTGATTGTCAAAATAGATGGGGACAAACAGAGAGAAAGAGCAAAGCCAAGTGGGGAAGAAGACAATGGAGTTGTTGTGAAGAGAAGGGATAGTGAGAGAGTAGAGCGGGACAAATTTTGTCAATAAATGCAGTGAACGAAGAAAAAACGGAGAAAGAGAATGAGAGGGAATTCAAAAAATTCTGACAAGGTGGGTTCGACCCACCACATGGCACACAATGAGAGGATTGTCTCACTACCCATGTGGAATGTCAAACCCACACAATATTTTCTCCTAAAGAAGGTGGCGTCAATCTCGTGTGACCCCAATGCCCTTACAACTCCTCTACATACAACCATGATCTGTCCTCAGCAAGGGTAAAAATGGAATACGAGAAAACTAGTAACGCCAAGATGAAGAGAAAAAAGAGTCATTAAACCCTAGTTAGATAGATTTCAAAAGTACAAAAATCCTAGCATCCTTGCCTTAAGCTTGGGCTTTCTCGATACTAACTTTACTCAAAGTGATTCAAAATTTTATTTACAAAATACCCCAATTTTTATTCAAAAGACTTTACAAGTTCAAAGTCCTTTGTAAAAACTACCCCAAATGTAAGGGTAAAAAAATACAATATAAAAATTAATTTGGGATATATGAATTTTCAACAAACAATAGTCTACTACAAAATCGTATAAGATTCCGTAAAATCACTGAAAATCGATCTAAAAACTTAAACCAGCATATAGAGACACGACTTAACATTTAAATGTACCATCAATTCATTTATCGAGTGAGTTAAAATATTGGGGAAGGAAGAAATAGAGAATTGCATAGAATCCCAACTTAAATCGTGGCAAACTAAACCACATCATCCCATAGTGCTCATCTTTGGCCGAGCGTAATTAAGTCTTAAATTTTGTAATAAGAGTGCAATTGAATCCACTTGTCAAACTAGTTAAATTAAGTCCTTTTGTTGATAGCAATATTTAAAAGTTTTAAGACTTGAATACACTTTCGTAACAAAATTTAGGACTTGATTGCATTTTTTAAAAGTTTTTATGACTCAATTGCGCTTTCGTGATAAATTAGGATATAATTACATTTTTGAAAAATTTTAGAACTCAATTGTACTTTCGTAACAAGTTCTAAAATTTTTAATGCATTTATCCCTATATATAAAAGAGGAATTGTCACACATTGGTATCTCTATCCGTCAATAAGAAGTACATAATGCTACTTGAATTCATTAATGTCTACACCGGTTGTTCAATGGAAAACATGATCCTTTATGTATTTTATATTGGCACAATTGTATAGATTGCCTAGACTTCTCAATCATTAATCTTAGACGTCATTTTCGCAATTGAATTGGCTCGTTCCTTTTCATTTTCATTTTTTTTTTCAATGGAGGGTCAATGCAATTAGCATGTTCAAGCTAGCTCGTCATTAAACTAGAGGCTTGTAATGTTTGGACGGACAGAAATATATATTAGGACTTATAGAGTCTTGTTCTTTCATGCCTCCCACATGGATCAGGAAACACCATTTAGAAAACATGATGCAGCACTATAGATGATGCACATTTACTGTTTTGCTCTCACATTCAGCTCATTAGCTGACTATACTATGAGCAGCATTAAAATCTTGTACTAATAAAAGATAAGTGGAATGACATTTGATGATAATGTTTATCTGAACATGATAGAAATTTCTTGATGTTTATAGTAATTTAACGTTCATAATTTTCATTATTGATGTCATAATTTTGGGAACAAATACTATGTACGACATATGATCAAGGAAGAAAAAAAGTAACCATATTACTCTATATAAATTTATGAATGAAAATTGATCTTTTCTAAATCATATAAACCTAAATACATATTTATACACACAAAAGATCGAGATTGGTGGGGATAAGTTAGAGACTCAAATGAAATGTCCATTGGTGTCTCAATTTGTATACTAACTCCAGCCCAAGAAAGGTTAATACCCTGAAAAACCCCAAACTAGTATACTTATGACAAATTTACTCCAAACTATTTTTTTTACCATAAAAAACCCAAAACTGATATACATGTGACATATTTACCCCGACTAACCATAAAAAATCCTAAACTTATACATTTATGACAAATTTACTCCAAACTAATTTATTTAACAAAAAAATCACAAGCTGGTAAATTTGTGACAATTGTACCCTTCGCTAAATTTGATTAATACAAAAAAAAAATCACAAAAATTATAAATTGTGATAAACAGAGTGTAAAATCCCAAATTGGTATACCAGTCAATTAACTTAATTAAAATTTAACGAAAACTTACAGAGGGTAAATTTATCACAAGTGTACCAATTTGGGGTAATTTGTCAAATGTATACCAGTTTAGGGTTTTTGGTGGTCAAAAAATAATTTAGGGTAAATTTGTCACGGATGTACCAATTTGGGATTTTTCAGAATATTAACCCTTCCAAGAATGATCAAGTTCACATCTTCATGTTGATACTTGCTTAATCATGTCACTTACTACAATTTGTGCCTAAACTCATTGCTCTAATAAAATAAATAAAGAGTTATCAATAAAAATAACATGCATCGCCTGTTGACATAGTTACCAATATACATGAAATCTTCGGTTTGCTTTTATATAGCTACCAAAATATTTCGCCACCAACATTTCTTTCTGCATTTAATAAGAATTAAAGTTCCAACGTTACCCAAAAAAAAAAAAAGTTACAATACATAGATGGCATTGAATTTGACCCCCAACAAAAAAACACTCTCACTTCATATACCTACATTAGCATTTCTTACTATATTTTCTTAGAATTTACAATTTAGAAACATTGTAGTAGTGAGACTTTCACTTCAACCCAAAAAAAAAATTGTATTTTGTGTTTGACAAGTACAATTCATAGTGCCATCATTATGCAAATTGTGTACATCCGAAAAGGAATGAGAAAAAAAAAAGGAAAAAGAGAAAAAAATTCAAATAAATTTGCTAAAATTATTTACATCAACGCAACCTGTGCCACGTAAGGTGATAGGCATCCACGTCAACTTAAGCTAAAATTGGTCAAAGGTATTATGTTGATAAATCATTAAATGGTTTGAGATTAAATTTGCCAAATTAACATGTTTAAAATTAAATTGGCCACCGTGTAAAAGGTTTAGGAATTTTAAGACAATTATCCTTCCATTCAATAGTAAACGCGTAAATTTTGTTTACATTAACGGGGGACCTAACAACAACCTTGTAATAATTGATAATTGGATCGTCATTTTTAGTTTCGAGTAATTTTCAAGCTAAATCAAATTGTGGTTGCAATCAGGCCCCTGTTTCTTGTTCAATTTGGTTTAGATTTTTCTCAATTGAGTCAAGTCAATCTAATTTCAGGGTATTAACCTTTCTTGGGCTAAGTTAGAGACTCAAATGAAATGTCGATTGGTGTCTCAATTTGTATACTAACTCCAACCCAAGAATGATCAAGTTCACATTTTCATGTTGATACTTGCTCAATCATGTCACTTAGCACCTAAATCATTGTTCTAATAAAATAAATAAATAGTTATCAGTAAAAAAAACATGCATTGCCTGTTGACATAGTTACCGATATACATGGAATCTTCGATTTGCTTTAATATAGTTACCAAAATATTTCGCCACCAACGTTTCTTTCTGCATTTAATAAGAATTAAAGTTCCAATACATAGATGGCATCGAATTCAACCCCCAACAAAAGAACACTCTCGCTTCATGTACCTATATTAGTATTTCTTACTATATTTTCTTAGAATTCACAATTTAGAAACATTGTAGAAGTGAGACTCCCACTTCAACCCAAACAAAAATAAAAAAATAAATCGATTGACTATTATATTTGCGTTTGACAATTACAATTCATAGTGCTGTGATTATGCAATATGCGTGCATCCAGAAAGGAATGGGAAAAAAAGGAAAAAGAGAAAATAATTCAAATAAATTTGCTAAAATTATTTACATCAGTGCAAACTATTCCATATGGGGTGACAGGCGAAGGTATTATATTGATAAATCATTAAATGGTTTAAGATTAAATTTGCCAAATTAACATGTTTAAAATTAAATTGGCCACCGTGTAAGAGGTTTAGGAATTTTAAGACAATTATCCTTCCATTCAATAGTAAACGCGTAAATTTTGTTTACATTAACGGGGACCTAACAACAACCTTGTAATAATTGATAATTGGATCGTCCTTTTTAGTTTCGAGTAATTTTCAAGCTAAATCAAATTGTGGTTGCAATCAGACCCCTGTTTTTTGTTCAATTTGGTTTAGATTTTTCTCAATTGAGTCAAGTCAATCTAATTTCAGAGTATTAACCTTTCTTGGGCTAAGTTAGAGACTCAAATGAAATGTAGATTGGTGTCTCAATTTGTATACTAACTCCAACCCAAGAATGATCAAGTTCACATCTTCATGTTGATACTTGCTCAATCATGTCACTTATTGCAATGTGTGCCTAAATCATTGTTCTAATAAAATAAATAAAGAGTTATCAGTAAAAAAAAACATGCATTACTTGTTGACATAGTTACCGATATACATGGAATCTTCGATTTGCTTTAATATAGTTACCAAAATATTTCGCCACCAACGTTTCTTTCTGCATTTAATAAGAATTAAAGTTCCAATACATAGATGGCATCGAATTCAACCCCCAACAAAAGAACACTCTCGCTTCATGTACCTACATTAGCATTTCTTACTATATTTTCTTAGAATTCACAATTTAGAAACATTGTAGAAGTGAGACTCCCACTTTAACCCAAAAAAAATTATAAAAAAAATCGACTGACTATTATATTTGTGTTTGACAATTACAATTCATAGTGCCGTTATTATGCAATATAAGTGCATCCAGAAAGGAATGGGAAAAAAAAAGGAAAAAGAGAAAATAATTCAAATAAATTTGCTAAAATTATTTACATCAGTGCAAACTATTCCACATGGGGTGACAGGCGAAGGTATTATATTGATAAATCATTAAATGGTTTAAGATTAAATTTGCCAAATTAACATGTTTAAAATTAAATTGGCCACCGTGTAAAAGGTTTAGGAATTTTAAGACAATTATCCTTCCATTCAATAGTAAACACGTAAATTTTGTTTACATTAACGGGAGACCTAACAACAACCTTGTAATAATAGATAATTGGATCATCCTTTTTAGTTTCAAGTAATTTTCAAGCTAAATCAAATTGTGGTTGCAATCAGGCCCCTGTTTCTTGTTCAATTTGGTTTAGATTTTTCTCAATTGAGTCAAGTCAATCTAATTTCAAGGTATTAACCTTTCTTGGGCTAAGTTAGAGACTCAAATGAAATGTCGATCGGTGTCTCAATTTGTATACTAACTCCAACTCAAGAATGATCAAGTTCACATCTTCATGTTGATACTTGCCCAATCATGTCACTTACTACAATGTGTGCCTAAATCATTGTTCTAATAAAATAAATAAAGAGTTATCAGTAAAAAAAAACGTGCATTGCCTCGTTGACATAGTTACCGATATACATGGAATCTTCGATTTGCTTGAATATAGTTACCAAAATATTTCGCCACCAACGTTTCTTTCTGCATTTAATAAGAATTAAAGTTCCAATACATAGATGGCATCGAATTCAACCCCTAACAAAAGAACACTCTCGCTTCATGTACCTACATTAGCATTTCTTACTATATTTTCTTAGAATTCACAATTTAGAAACATTGTAGAAGTGAGACTCCCACTTCAACCCAAAAAAAAATAAAAAATAAAAATCGACTGACTATTATATTTGCGTTTGACAATTACAATTCATAATGCCGTCATTATGCAATATACGTGCATCTAGAAAGGAATGGGAAAAAAAAGGAAAAAGAGAAAATAATTCAAATAAATTTGCTAAAATTATTTACATCGGTGCAAACTATTACACATGAGGTGACAGGCGAATGTATTATATTGATAAATCATTAAATGGTTTAAGATTAAATTTGCCAAATTAACATGTTTAAAATTAAATTGGCCACCGTGTAAGAGGTTTAGGAATTTTAAGACAATTATCCTTCCATTCAATAGTAAACACGTAAATTTTGTTTACATTAACGGGGGACCTAACAACAACCTTGTAATAATTGATAATTGGATTGTCCTTTTTAGTTTCGAGTAATTTTCAAGCTAAATCAAATTGTGGTTACAATCAGGCCCTGTTTCTTGTTCAATTTGGGTTAGATTTTTCTCAATTGAGTCAAGTCAATCTAATTTCACCTGCAAAAAAGAAATCACTTGCACTATTGCCATGGACGATTTTATGGTTTCTACTATGAATTCTCGCATTTCACAGTTTAATTCCAGTAAGCGAAAAAACATACCACCTTTTGTACTAGTCTAACGTTAACATATCATTCCACCACCGTCATGACCTAAATGAAGGAGGTTTTTTTACAAATAACTAGTAAAGGTACAGGCGCGTTGTATTTACCAGGAAAGCGACATCAAAATAATTAAATTACATTACCCTATCGACATATATTAGGACGAGAGAAATCAGTTGATATTCATATTTCCATGAAAAGCACAACTTGCCGCATATATATGGAAAGCAGAAATTTAAGATTTGAGCTTGAGGCTGTTATAATATAGAAAGTATAAAATTTTATTATGGAAATATGCGAGAGATAATATACAATTAAAAATGTATGCATTTGTTCGTGGATATAATATTTGTTAAAAAAAAAAGGGTGTAATGACAATAATTGAGAAAGATTAAAAAAAAAAAACCGATATTTATAAAATTAGTAGGGGGTTCTCGTAACTTTATTTAATAATTAGCCTGGGCTCCATGCAAGCGCCCGCTTTTCTTTCTTTTTTTTTTTTTTCTAGTGAATCGAAGTGTCATCTTTGCTAATATAAAAAAAGACTGAAATAATAAGCACAAATTAATTGACGTGCTGGGATCCACATCCTACAACGTGCTGGGAAGTAATTATGGAAAAAGCACCTAAAAAAAAAAAAAAAAAGAGATAATTGAAGATTTTGACCTAAATATATAGATATATAAATAATAATTCTAACTCTCCTGAATTATTTTTTTGGGCTAGCCATATAGAGTATAAACACTCGGATGTAGAAAGCCTGTAATGAAAGATCTTGTTCGGTATGAACAAATGAACTGTGGGAAAAATTAAAAGAGCAACAACAATAGCGATTCTGAAAAATTATGAGAAAATTTACGACGATCTTGAATGATCTAAAAAATTTCATATGCATGAGTTTACAGATGTTGATGTCGTTGAACACGTAACAAAACTTAAAATATCAAAGTTTTAAAAGATTGAAAGCCTAAAAACAAAACCGTTGACTTTGATTCAACGCAAGTATAAGGTGGGCCTTTTCGACCCAAAACAAAGTATAAGGTGGGCCTAGCTTACGAAAAGTTGGATTGGGCCTCCAAGACTCGAAAATCTTTCTTCCTCATGATAACTTTATCAACTCAAGCTGAGAAATTGGGCTTGGTGGGCTTTCTTTTAGTTTCATGATCATATTACTCTATATAAATTTATGAATGAAAATTGATCTTTTCTAAATCATATAAACCTAAATGCATATTTATACACACAAAAGATCGAGATTGGTGGGGATAAGTTAGAGACTCAAATGAAATGTCCACTGGTATCTCAATTTGTATATTAACTCCAGCTCAAGAAAGGTTAATACCCTGAAAAACAAAATTAGTAGGAGGTTCTCGTAACTTTATTTAATAATTAGCCTAGGCTCCATACAAGCGCCCGCTTTTTTTTTTCTTTTCTTTTTCTAGTGAATCGAAGTGTCATCTTTGCTAATATAAAAAAAGACTACAATAATAAGCATAAATTAATTGAGGTGCTAGGATCCGCATCCTACAACGTGCTGGGAAGTAATTCTGGAAAAAGCACCTAAAGAGAGAGAGAGAGAGAGAGAGAGAGAGAGAGAGAGATAATTGAAGATTTTGACCTAAATACATAGATATATAAATAATAATTCTAACTTGCCTAAATTATTTTTTTGGGTACTTTTTTTGGCTAGTCATATAGAGTATAAACACACGGATATAGAAAGCTTGTAAGGAACGATCTTGTTCGGTATGAACAAATGAACCGTGAGAAAAATTAAAAGAGTGACGGCAATAGGGATTCTGAAAAATTATGAGAAAATTTATGACGATCTCGAATGATCTAGAATAGTTCATATGCATGAGTTTACAGAAGTTGATGTCGTTCAACATGTAATAAGACTTGAAATATCAAAGTTTTAAACGATTGAAAGCCTAAAAACAGAACCGTTGACTTTGATTCAACGCAAGTATAAGGTGGGCCTAGCTTACGAAAAGTTGGATTGGGCCTCCGAGACTGGAAAATCTTTCTTCCTCATGATAACTTATCAACTCAAGCTGAGAAATTGGGCTTGGTGGGCTTTCTTTTAGTTTTACATATGAATCTCATTGAGGTTCGGTCACGGAAGATAGATGACTTAAAAACCATTTTCCTAAAAATAATCATTTGTATCACTTGAAATGATTAATTAATAAAAATATATTCATTATCAATAATAATTTATATCTAAGTATTTTTTGTGAACAATGAAAATATTTTTCCTTCATTCACATTTAAAGGCAATATAGACAATTGTTTTTAGTAACCAAATCATTATTTTTCGGGACATAAATACACCTATAGTCTATGCATTGTTGAATGGCATATGGAAAAGGCTAGTCCATGGCTTGGAAGTTTTTCCAAGAACAACTCATCTTTGCTATGTTTGGCTGTATCAACTATATCAAGAGCTCGATATCAAATCAACGAGATAATGAGAAGAGAAGGAACCGATGTTTCCCAAATCTCATAGAAGGAAATGTTTGTTACCCAGCATCACGTTGCATCGATTGATCTAGATAAACCAATTGAATAGTGCAGCACCGGCCTAAAAATTGAATTAGAAGTCGGATCGTTATTCAATTGTATTGGCCGGTTGGGGAAGAGGTTGTCTTCTCCTAATTTTTTATAGTTAATAATGTGTTTTCTATATATATTATGCTTAATTGCTTTCTAACGGGACACAAAAAATAGTAACAATCCGTGATTTGGCAATAGAATCAAAGGAAGTGATGGTGTCATCTATATAATTCCGTAAAACTTGATACATCAAAAATCTCAAATTTAAAACTTGATACATCAAAAAATCTCAAATTTGCATATGAATGCTTATTGGTATTAACTAATGCTTGTGAACATATGTGCATGGATAGTCTAGAATCTTTAGCTAGGATTTGGCCAAGATATGTGGGGTGCATTTTGCAGAATTTTGGAAAGATGCAAAGTCATTTTTCCAAAAATGTTTTATTCAAAATTTATTTGCTATAAAGCAAATAGGAACTTGTGATATTGAGTTTTATGATATTATTTTGCAAAGCAACTTTGAAGAGAGAGAGAGAGAATCAAGAGGAACTAAGATCTGACCCTTCGATGCAGTAGCTCAAGCATTACGCAACCCCAAGTGACTTCCATCAAGGTCGCGCGACCTAAAGCTTCCCAGATCTGTCTCTTTAATGGTCGAGTTGTCAACATATAATCCTTTGAAAATTGGCACAATCTTAGGCGAGGGTCCTCGAGGATGCAGGATCCTAAGCGATATAGTGTTAATGTCATGTGACATGATCTCAGGCCAACCCACATTAGGGTCACGATTTGCCATCAAATCTAGCATTTCAAGTGTTGGGGCAACCCTAAGCAAAGCCCAACGAGGTCCTGCGGCCCCAGTGACATGTGACCCTAAGTGACTTAATGCCGATGCCCCTCCAATCCCTTCGCAACAAGCCACGGCTTGTCCTCTACAAGTGTTAAAAGGGAATACGAGAAGACGAGTGAGGGCAAGATGACCAGAAAAAGGTCATTAAACCCTTGTAGCATGCTTTCCGAAAATGAAAAAATGACAGCGTCCCTGCCTTAGGGTTTGGGCTTTGTCAATACCGCTTTTCACTCAAAATGGGTTAAAATTTTTTTTATAAAATGTCTCAATTTTCACTCAAGGG
Organism: Eucalyptus erythrocorys; assembly: GCA_014182555.1. Lineage (NCBI taxonomy): Eukaryota > Viridiplantae > Streptophyta > Magnoliopsida > Myrtales > Myrtaceae > Eucalyptus > Eucalyptus erythrocorys. Next base: position 12,041,088 of record CM024601.1, read on the forward strand.
CACTTTACAAGCCCAGAATCCCATGGAAAGTTGCACCAAATGCAGCCGTTAAAAATATACGATACTATTACAAGTACAAATTATATTCTACTATAATATCACATAAAAGTTCCTAAAATCACTAAAAATCAATCTAAAATCTTATAACAGCAAAGAGACACGCTCAACTTTCAAATGTACCCTCAGTCCGTTTATCAAGTAAAATAAGAAATATTAGCTCTACTCATTTCTATGATTTCGAAGAAAAAGATATATGATTTGGAATATCATAAAAAAAATTGAGGACTTGTCCCACATTGGCACCTCTATCTGTTGACAAGAAGTACATAATGCTGCTTGAATTGATTAATATCTACGCCGGCAGTTCAATTGAAGACATGATCCTCCACATATTTTATTTTGGCACAATTGTCTAGACTGCCTAAACTTTTCAATCATTAACATAGGCGTCACTATTGCAATTGAATTGGCTTTGTCCTTCTTCTTTCTTTTCTTTTTTCCCTCAATGGAGGGTCAATTTGATTGGCTTGTTCGAGTTGGCTAGTCATTAAATTAGGCACTTGCGACGTTTGGACAAGACTTGTAATATCTTGTTCCTTTATGCCTCCCACATGGGTCGGAAAACAACCGTGAAGATAAGCTTAGAAAACAAGACATGACGCCTATGGATGATGCACATTTGCTGTTTTACTTTAACATTCAGCACACCAGTTATGGCTCCGTTGCAATCTCGCCCTAATAATAAAATGGGATGACATCGCATGACAATCTTTATCTGAATGCTATAGAAAGTGAATTCCCAATGTCTCTAGTAGTTTAGTGGTCGTAATATTCATTATCAAGGTAGTAATTTCATGACTAGATACAGTGCATGATAGCGATGTAAGATCGTGGAAGAAAATTAACGCAGTTACTTTATGTAAACTACTAAATGAAAATTAATTTTTTTCTATTTACTATAAACCTAAATACATATTTATCACACAAAAGAACAAGGTTGGTGGGGATGAGTAAGGGACTCAAATGAAATGTCAATCGGTGTCTCGACTTGTACACTAATTGCGGCCAAAGAATGATCAAATTCTCATCTCCATATTCATGCTTTCTCAGTCATCTCCCTTACTGCAATTCATACCTAAACTCAATGTTCTAATGAGATAAATAAAGAGTTATCGAAAAAAAAACGTATATTACCTAATGATATAGTTACCTAAATACAATGAATCTTCAGATAGCATTGATAGAGGATTCAGATAGCATTGATAGAGTTACCAAAATATTTCGCCACAAAGCTTTCTTTTCACATTCCATAAGATTGAAAGTTAGAATTCGTCGATGACGTTAAATTTCAAATCCTCAACGAAAAATAAAAAGCACTAACACTTCATATACTTGCATTAGCATTGTTTGCTGTGTTTTCTCAGATTTCACAATTTAGAGACATTATACATGTGACCGCACAAAAATGTTCATCGATCAATAATCATGATTAACTCTAAGAGTTGGAGTCGAGCGGCTGAAGATAGGAGTTCAGTCTAGCAATGAAATTCTTCATCCAATCAATTAGGTATAGCTTTATTAGTCGATTCCCTTTGACGGCGCCCCTTCGATCCCACATTTCTGTTGTCGAGTATGAATCCATCCTAGACATACTCATTTTCACGCTTAAATCGGCTGCAATGCTGGGGGGTCCCGCTGCATTCCATCCGGAAGTCCATCCGCCGCAACCAGTGCAAACAACGACGCCGCGGCTTCCTCTACCGGCGAACCAAAAATTGTCATTCTCGTGAAATCCCATATTGCTTCTTGGTCAATTAAGCAAACGCCGCACTATTTTATAATCCGATCGGCTCTATATTTGCGTTCAAAAAGGGCGTTCCAGAATGCCGTCGTTATGCGATGTGCATGTATCTGGAAAGGAATGCATCCGCGTATTAAAGTTGTACAAATTGTGAGATCTCTTGACAAGATTTTGTCGAAAAAGACAAGTGGTAATCTATATTCTCCTTTATTTTTACATGATTTGACCTATGAAAGTTGGATGAATATGTCTCCCACGTAATGTCTAGGACAAATCAACCAAATAAAATCGAATCCACTAAAAGCGTTTACTATAGAGCCTAACTTCAATTGGGACACCGAAGAGTGTCCACCTTCAGTTAACCTGTTCCAGTCATGAATTTCTCTGCCTTATAACATGAATGCAATTCCATAAAGTTTAATTAAATATTTTTGCCTGCCAAATGTAAATAAGGGAAGGTGGGAGTGTCATTATAAACTATATGGTAAAATACGCCCCTAAACACTACCACCATCCATATCTAAGTAATGATTTCAATCACAGCAATAATGCAACGAAAGTGACAAGGAAGTCCACTCGACCATGTTATTATAATCTCCCAACGACTTCAATGAAAACCCAACATTAAATAAACTCATGAAAAAAATAAAAATTTAATTATGGCATTGAAATGTTCAAGCAGCTTAATCATCGGACATGGCCAAATACGTAGAAAAGTCAAAGGACAGCAGGCATATATTATTAGCCTAAGTTGGCGTACGCATGCATTTCTTCGCATATTCATTTCCGAATTAGAAACCATTTTTTTTCTAATTTCATCTATCTTTGATTGGATTTAGATTAACGACCGTCCAAGTCGTAAACATTTGGGGGGGTCGTCTAATCAAGTAATCAATGCTCTAACCATCTTTCATGGGGTTTGGTGAGGAACTACAGTTCATATATTTTTCGATTTATTTTATTTAATTTGGGTGCTTTGATCACAAATGAAAATCTGAAAAAAAATTGCGTTGGTTTAAAAGTTTGCTAATGCGCGTCAAGCAAAAGGGAAATTGCTTGACAGAAAACATCATTATAATAGAGAAATTTATGAAAAAAAAAGGGTTTATAAAATAAGTTTTGTGGATTATGAGCATGAAAAATCATTAGGATGACAGCCAGCGATCTTTTTTTCTTTTTTTTTTTCACTTTATTCCTAGAGGAGGAGGAAAATGGGCAGGGCACGAAACTTGTTATGGATGACTAACGTGTGTCCTTTAATCATGTGGAGATCTTATTTTTTTATTAAATTCGATAAAGCAAAAAGCTTTTAGTCATCAATTCCTACATGTAAAGTGATGATTATAGCGCGAAAATGCGTAGTTTATGTTTTGATACGTCTTTGTTAAAATAGGGGTCTAGGGAGGGGTCTAGGGACTTAGGCTTTTTTCTCTGGGAAGTTTGCATTTGCTTGAGGTTGAGGCGTAGGGTTGCCTTGAGAGGAGAGAAAAGAACACCTTGAGCACCATCCTTTTCTGACAAATAATAAAAGGGGGGAAAAAAAAAGCTAATTAGAAAGAGCGAGTTCACATCTCAACGTAGATTTCCTTTACCCGATTATTGAGTCTATCTATCCTGTCATTATAAAATGAGTACGTTCGATATCATTTCTTTCTCTATTGTATTGTTTATGTATGAGTAGGTTTAATGAATTTTTTTTTGAGAAATTATAGAAGAAAAATGATAACGAAGTTGAAAATTGAATTGGAAATGAAAGGAAGAGGGGAAGGGGGGGTGTGGACGAGCGATGGAATTGGGATGGGGCCACTTTACACTTCATTGTATAATGGGGAAGGAGGAGCTGTTGCTTGCGATCACATGGGGAGAGGAGTTAAACTATGCAATTTGTACCTGTCATGTCCAATTCATAGCTGCCCTAAACAATTCAATGTGGACCTAACTTTTGTCCCTCCAGACCCCTCTCTCTCTCTCTCTCTCTCTCTCTCTCTCTCTCTCTCTAATTTAAAACCCTAACTTCCATTCTTGTCTGGACATAGTAGCCCCACTCTTTTGTAATCCTCACAATTCCCTCAACAAGGTATTCCACTGTTGTCTCATCCACCCATCCTTAAAAAAACAAAAACAAAGAAAAGGGAGCCTCTATCTTGCCTGTGGCTTGCCCCTATAAAACCATGTTCCTTTGTTTTTGGGCCAAACCATGGGGTAAAAAAAACCATGTTAGCCAATGAGGGCAAATTTTGTGTTGTGAAGGCAACTTCCTTGGTCGAAAGCATGTTGATGTAAAGCATCATCACAGCCTGCAGGCCGAGGGGGTAGACCCTGCAATAAATTCCAAAGTGACCTGCCTCGCGTCCCACTCCCCCCGGCCAGTATTTATGACATTGGGATTGGATCGGATTGATTGCAACCCCCTGGCCTATCCCTACTCAAGTTTTCGCGAGGATGTTTTTATCCATGTATTGCGTAGACCCCTTTGCCCCAGCCATCATATGTTTGCCGGCCCCCGTTCGAGAAGCAAGCAATCAAGACACTTTGTACATCTTGATGCATTAAAATTTGATTGGTCCACAACTGAGAGCATTGTTGAAATTTTACCTCTCACTTCGTACCTACTCTCATTTTCTACTTCAGCTTTCAATTTTATTTTATTTTTGGAGTTTTACGTGCCTCTTGCCCCCTCGTTTAATGCATTTGTTTGGGGGCTACAAATTTGTAGTCCCTTAACATTCATTGTCACTACAGTGCACGATTACGATGCACTATAGGATAATACAACTTGAGGCCAACAGAGGGTTAGCAAATATGGTTTCACATCAATAGTATATATTTAGATGTAATTCAACCTTTATTTAGCATGCATTGTTATTGATTTCTTGACTCAATATCAACAAAGTCGGCTGTTCCATAGTAATTGTATTAGTACCAAGTGTTGGCTATTATATGTTAATTTTTTATTTATCAAGTGAACTATACATTTCCAAACTTATCAAGCAAGAAGGCGGGGATTTTTCTCATCAAAAGTAGTATATTAAGAGCTTCCACTATATAAATTAACAATTTTCAACAAGCAATGTCTCGAAATTTGGCGAAAATGTCTTATATATTCGAATACTTTTGTTCACGAGATTAAAAGATAATATGTTCGATACATATCGGCATCTTAACGATAGATTGTTGTGAAAATACTGAATATTTTTAAAAAGGAGGATAGAGTATGAATCGTTTAATTATATTATTTTCTATTTATTATTTGTTGAGTAAAAATATTATTTAAGACACAAATTTATTAATGTTGGAAATGATTTAGCTGAAATAATTCAAGTTGGAGCTTCCAGGGTAAAAGTGGAGCATGGGATCCAAGGTAGAGCAGCAAGCCTGCTTTCTTGATTTAGCGATCAACCTTTTCCTATTTACTCCATGAATGTTGGATATCTATGGGGATAATATATATTAACAATGATTAGTTTTAGAATGTTTTGCTAAATGATTTAAATATTAAAATCACTTCTTCATCTATTTAAGAACTTAAAAAATTAATTTAAGAATGTTTGAATTTTGCTCAACTTCATCTCCTTCTTTATATGGGGTGAGTCTCTTCCTTCTTAGGTAAATCAAAATTCATAAGTAAGAATAAAGTTAAGATATTTAAAATGTAAAATAAATAAAATTTAAAATATCTTTATATAAGCAACACTAGCAAGTATCAAAAATCTTGTCGTGCTACTTGTAAAAGAAAACGCTCTTGTTATACTCATTAAGAATAACATACTCCTGAGAATAAAAATGTCGAAGTCCTGATAAAATACCAAATAATTAGGGGGGCACCGTGCAGTTAGCCGGCATTAAAGGGAAGAGTAACTTGTTTAAATTGAAACAAAGAAGGGAGAAATAGGCAAAATCTCAAAGCATATGAGGCTCATTGTGTATAGTAAAAAGTTGTGAGTGTCTTGCAATTAGCCCTTTATCTTCGCGTTTAGAGTATTTAGGGAGATAGAGCAACTAGAATATTGGGCTTAATTCCATGACAAGCCCTCGATTTTAGGTCCAATTCCAATTTTGCTTCAATTTTTTTTGTCTAAAAATACCATTAACTTTCATTGTAGTTTCAGATCTGCCCCGTTAATCCGTTGTCAAAAAAAATCACCATCAATCTCCTCCAAATTATCAACATCAGGGTCATTTAGATATTCATTATAAAAACCTGCATCTTTATCAATACTCTCGTGAACAACAATGACTTTTTGACTAAGATAGTTTTGAAGAAATTAGAGGTAATTTTTTAATGGTGAGTTAATGGGATGGATAGGGATTAGAGTGGGGCTTGATGATTTTTTTAGACAAAAAAAATTCCGGGCACAGTTTAGATTGGAACCCAATCTTGAAAGTTTTTTTAGGGAATTAGTCCTATAATCTTGTGAAAAGATAATATATGATAGTTTTCTATTCACGGTACGTAGAAAAATCATTGGCTTAGGGGGCCGTGAATCATGGCTTTTGGTTTTACTGGAAAGTTTTTCACTTTTTATGAGCAAATTGAAAGTGACAGTTCACCAAAGGGGACCCTCAGGGGACGTCACCAAACCCTTACTGAAAATGTTGATAGCAGTTATTTGTAAATGCCCATTTTACTACTTGCTCAAGAAAAAAAAAAAAAAAACCCATTTTACTAAAACGACAAATAAAAATTAAGTAGAATAACCTTTTATAACTGTGCAACGTGTCGAAATCCCATGAATTCTCGTCTTCTGTATAAATGGACACGATTTATTCATGCACATGTCGGGAGCTCGTAGCTAAATCGAAAAAACCTTAATTATGACGCTTCCTTTGTAATAAATTCACTAATTTGAACGATCCTTCAGATAACATTTTTGGTAATTCGGATATAGCTTTATGTAAGAAATAGTAGACAAGCTTAATTCGATTAATGAAGTTGATGCGTTTTGGTAGGAAAAGGGAATTAAGTGAATGTGTGGATCCACGTATTTTCCCCTAACATCACTTTATTTTTTAAAATAAGAATTGCCGATAGCCTATTGAGAGAAAAAGAATGGAACATGTCCTTAAATAATAGAAGCATCTCCTTTCTTTATATAGTATAAAGTAGGGGGGCCAGGGGCGTCTAATATCACACTCAAGATAGCTTCATACGTACATTTTTCATTGACATTCCAAAAAAAAAAATTAATCCTCTTTCAATTGAAAATAATACAAATGAACTGTAGAAAAAAAAAAAAAAAAGGGAACGTGCCATACAAATGAATCACACTCCTCAAGTGAAGACATAGTGGATAGATATCTAAATTCACATAAGTACATCTTTTAGATTTGAAGGTACATATAAACTTTTTACTCCTTGATACAAAGATTGAACTCATTCTCACGACATTACGTGATATTCAATGGTCCTCTTCTCACCTTTTCGCAAAAGCCATATCAATTAGACACTTATTTTATTATTTTTTAAAGAATTACAGAATCTACATTTTATTTGCTATTCGTTGAGTCATTTTCACATGTTAGCCCTTCTAATGGACGATGGCACACGACAAGCAAATACATAAATAGAAAAAGAAATGGAATTTCAAACTATCTTGTGTTGAAAGATAGAGGAGAGGTGACTAAAGATTGAGTAACTAAAGAGAAAGAAAGATAAAAGGCATTATGATCAATTTAACAAGAAAATTCATGAATTAAGCCATTTGAGGTGTGAAAATTGCCACAGCCCATGAAAGAAAACTTCCTTACTTCGAAATATCCACGTATTTTCGAACGCAAGAACAACAAAGCATGATTTGAGACAAAATAATAGAGTAACAATCAACACAACTCATAATTTTTTTTGTCTCGAGATCGACTAATATGAAGTCACCCTCGTAGAAATATACAAAACTTACATGCATACCATAAGGTCCAATCACATCATGCTTCCCTACGTAAACTCAAGTGATTATGAAGTTTTAAACTTGTGCAGCTAGTCTTTGTCTGGAAGCCATACGGACCAAACTAAAAACATTTTCAAGAGGGTCGTCAAAAGAATCCTACCAAAAGGAAATTATGACATGACGAATGAGAGAGAAAGAGACAGAGAGAGAGAGAGAGAGAGAGAGAGAGAGAGAAGGGGGCAGGGGGAGGGTGATGGGAACTTTACCACTTTTATAAGTTGCACGCATTCGTAAGCAGAAGCAGAAGGCAAAGCGGAGTCCTAGAGACGCTAGAAACAGCAGCAGCAGCAGCAGCAGCAGAAGAACAGGGAAGTCGAGAGAGCTCATCCGGTGAACCCCACACGGTAAAAATACGCTGAAGCAGCAGAAGGCCAAGAAGAGGAGCATGGTGCTCACAGTGATGTAACACGCGCACACACGCACACGCTTTGTGCACAGAGAGAGAGAGAGAGAGTGAACGAAGCAGAGGGAGTCTGGCGTGAGCATTTGAGCGCGTGTCCTTGGATCTGCATGCATTGACGGGTTTCTTCTGCTTCCTAGAGACCCGAAAGCTTGGTTCTTTCCAGTCTTTGCGGGTTTCCCATCTTGTTTGATGCTTCTCTTCTGGGGAAAGAAAAAGAAACCAACCCATCTCCTTCCTTGAGGAGCTGCAGCGTTTCTGCATATCGGTGGCCGTTCTTGTGAATCAAGAGTGTTTTTTCCTATTCAAAAGACTGTATTTTTGTTCTTGGTTTCCGTTTTCTTCTTTCCTTAGATGAAGGCCACTCCTTTAGGGGTGGTGTTGGGTTTTTCCGCGGCTACAGATTCATCCCCGAAGGACCACCAACACCACCGGCACCACCACCAAGAAGAGCACCAGAAGTGGCTGAGCACCGAACCCCCAAGCAGCAAATTGGGGAATTTCTTTGTGGGTAGTGAGAAATCCTCTCTTCTTGACATCAGAAGAAGCCTCAGCCCTCAACCGTCCTCTACGCTGTCTTCCTCACTCAACAGCAGCGGCTGCGCTGGCGCCTCGACGGACACGACCGGGGCGGCGGGGGCGGCCGCGGCGGCGGCCTCGGGCAACAACACGCCCCGCGGCGGCGCTTCAGGAAAATGTGGGATGGGAGCGGAGGATTGGGGAGCCGTCTTGCCCGAGAATGGTCAAGAGCAATCAATTATGAGGATGATAATGGGCGACATTGAGGACCCATCTGTTGGGCTGAGCAAGCTGTTGCAGGGCGCTGGTGGGTCTCATGAATTGGCATTCGGTGCAGGTTTTGGGGAGCTGGATCAAGGTTTTAGCTTTGAACCTATGACTAGTTCCAATTTGAACAGCGAGGCTTCTCTGCATGATTGCGGCTCCGATTTCCCTCTCGGTGGCTCAAATGTTCATGGCAACAGTGTAAGAATTCCTTCAGTCTCAAACCCAATCTCCTTTCCTGGCCAAAGAAAACCCAATTCCTTTTCCAGTTCTTCAGCAAACAATGCTCTTGTGCCTGCTTTGCCTCTTGGTGTTTTCCAGCTACAGCAGGATGGATCTCTAGATGAAAAGCCAATGGTTTTTGATCCCCAAGCAATTGTTAATCAGAACCAGGCACCGCATCCCCAAAATCCTTCCTTTTTTGTGCCACTGGGGCATACCCAGATGCAAGATCATGACCTGTTGTCGGCGCCACCTCCGAAGAGGCAGAATTCTGGCCCAGGTGGACCGAATTTTTCGAGTTCAAGAACTGGGTTGGTGAATTCGGGACAGGATGCGTTCGTTCGGCATCAAGAGCAGTATCACTTTCATCCTCAGCAGTTTCAAACACAGAGGCCTGTGCCTGCTGCAATGAAACAGAAGATGAGCGATGAATTACCAAACCACCAGGTTCAGCAGGCGATAGTTGACCAGCTTTATAAGGCTGTGGAGCTGATCGAAGCAGGGAACCCGGTACTCGCGCAAGGGATATTGGCGCGGCTCAATCACCAGCTCTCTCCTATCGGTAAGCCTTTTATCAGGGCTGCCTTTTATGTCAAAGAGGCTTTGCAGTTGCTCCTCCAAACTAATTCGACCAATCCTCTGGCGTTTTCGCCTTTTAGTTTGATTTACAAGATTGGTGCTTATAAGTCTTTCTCCGAAATCTCTCCTGTCCTTCAATTTGCAAACTTTACTTGCAACCAAGCCTTTCTTGAAGCATTGGAAGGATATGATAGAGTTCACATATTGAGCTTTGATGTTGGGTATGGTGGGCAATGGGCTTCTTTGATGCAAGAACTTGCATTACGCAACAAAGGCTCTCGCTCGCTCAAGATTACTGCTTTCGCATCTCCTATGATCCATGATGAGCTTGAGCTGGGCCTCACACAAGAGAATCTTAAGCATTTTGCAAACGAATTGAATATCTACGTAGAATTTGAAGTTGTGAACATTGAGGCTTTAAGTTCAGGTTCTTGGCCAGAGCCCCTTAACATAAGGGATGGTGAGGCTATCGCTGTGAACCTTCCAATTGCTTCCTTTTCGACTCACCCATCGATTCTTCCTTCAGTGCTTCGATTTATAAAGCAACTGTCGCCGAAAATTGTGGTATCATTGGATAGAAGTTGTGACCGAATCGATGCTCCATTTCCCCAACATGTGGTCCAAGCCCTCAGTAGTTATTCCAGCTTGCTTGAATCTCTCGATGCCCTGAATGTGAACTTTGACGTTATGCAAAAGATTGAAAAGTATTTTCTCCAACCGGGCATCGAGAAAATTATAAGGGGTCGGCACCGATCACCAGAGAAGACTCATTCATGGAGGTCACTGTTTTTGTCATCCGGGTTCTCCCCATTAGCATTTAGTAATTTCAACGAGTCCCAAGCTGAGTGCCTTGTGCAGCGGACCCCAGTTCGGGGATTCCATGTGGAGAAGAGACAGCATTCACTTGTGCTCTGCTGGCAGCGAAAAGAGCTTCTATCTGCTTCTGCTTGGAGATACTGAGGAGCTGCATTCTGCGAATTTCGTCTGCAGATTAGAGTTCCTCTTGAAGGTGACTCATAGCTCAGCACCTTTAGTTTCTGATATTCTCCTCTTTTGTTTTTCTTTTTAAGCCTTGCCGATGGCTCTAGTATTGCTAATCGCATATGCAGTTTAGGTCTTAGTGTCTCCAATTAAAGACCAAAGAATTCAGTACATGGATCAGTCTGCACTATTTAGTATTTTATCGTGATATGGGTGTTTGTATGTCGTTTGTCCCGTCTACTTGGTTGTAACCGATTGTTGTGCACTTTGAGAACAATGCTATTCAAGATATTGGCAAGAAAAAAATTTAGCCGCTAAAATCATAAAATCCAAAGCTAATATTCTCATGCGTTACGTGTAACTAACTCTTCGTCAAGTTGCCAGCTACTACTTCTTTAACTGTCAATTCGGTGAATGGTGCTTGACATCATTTAGATATTTCCACGTAGAGTCTGAAATATGAGTGTCATATAAAGTTAAATATTATGTTTAATCTATTCTGGTTTTGGTCAAGCAAAATTAAATGCGTAGTCTGCTTCCTTGTTATTTAGAATGCTCTTTTTGGCTTTCAAACCATTATCATGCAATGCTTCAAGATATTCTGAGACTCACTTTGGACTAGAAGATTCATGTGCTTATTTCTTGTTCACAGCTCGTTTTTGTTAGAAGCTTTGTTTTCAGTAATCATGCATTTCTAAGAAAAAGAAGGAAATTTGGTCAGTTGGAAATATGTGGTCTTAGTAGGATCTGTACTGGTCTCAAACTGATGTGGAATTCTACCAGAATCATGGTGTAACTGGTTTGCTTAACAGCTGGTGTTCATGTAGGCATTGTCTTTGTGGCCCGCACAGATCCAAGTAGTTGTTAGATTGATTGTCGCAGGGTCTTGTGGCCAGTCAGTGGTCACAGAACAGAGAAGACTCTGTTTCTCTTAGTCAGAGGAACCTGGTCAATGTGTTTTTGGTTTTAATCTTGCGCTTATTCACCATTGTGTTTTCACATAGATCTGCCTCATGGCCTTCAGCTGCATGTTTGGACTTCAGAACAAATAACTTGTGGTTCGAACTTTAATTTGGCATGATTCTCTTGCAAGTAATGCCTGAGACTCGATTTTAACCCATCTTAGCAGTGTCCTATCTTATTATTCCTTAGCCATGAACTATATCAGGAGATGCTTTTTGGCGGCATTGTTAGTTCACGTAGAAAGCATGGTGTCGTGAAATAGTCGAGAGTTTATCGATTCTCATCAATGCTTTCATTCCTCTCCTCCACCAAAAATGGTACCGAAACTATGCTCACTGTGACATGTGGGTTTTGTTATTCATGGCATTGAGGTTGTGAGGATGTTGATGTTATTCCCTTGGACGAAGGCGCACATGACGGCATTGCTTATGTTTGGATGACATCAAATTGGGTTGTGTTCTTCTTGAAGTTGCAGTTGCGGATTTCATAAGCAATGCATTGTCGTTGTTGTGTTTTCAATGCCGTCCGCTTTGGTCTCAGTAGAGCATTGGGCCGTCGCATGATTAGTTTAATCCCTCTTCCTCCTCTGTCAAAGTGGAGGGCTCCTTTGTTTATTAGCTTGCCATGCCTATTGTCCGAAGGCAATCGCATTATTTAATGATCGAGGCCATGTTGCATATGTGAGAGGGAGAGAGAGAGAGAGAGCATTATTGATGGAGATTGAAGTAAATTGTTCGCATTTAGAAGCCACAGTCTTTGTACAGATTCTGCTCCCTCGGACCAACTTCTGGCTGAGAGCGAGCAGACAGCCTTTAGAAGCGACTTGTGGGGAAGCCAAGAGAAGGGCCCGGTTTGCGCTCTTGTATCTTTCTTCCCGCCTCAGGGCCAAGGGACGTCGGTATAAAACAAGAGTGCCGTCGGCTAGAATGAACTAGAGGGCTAGAATGAACTAGAGAGGAAGCGAGAGGAGCACCGGACAGATCTAGTGATTTTCAAAAGACAGAAGGCTAGGAAAGACCCTAGGTTTGGTTTAAGATTTTGTCAGACGAAGGAGAGATGTGTGGTGACTAGTTGCCCGTCCGTAGTTTCTCGTGCGGTACAATTCTCAGTTTGGACCAGTTTGATAAATGTATAGGGTATGGTACATTTCGTAGAAGACCGCATGATTATCAAACACGATCACGTTGTAAAGACTTGGGTTTTGCACAAAGTCCTTCCGAAAAAATTGTTAGGAAGAGGCCATACATTTCATGATGAAGACGACTCTAGCCCTATGTCCAGCGGATCAGAATTCTCCTCGGTATCTCAGGAAACGCGACCATAATCGGAGTCACCGCCGGGTCTAACGTGCCTACAAAGATCTCAGGGCAAGAAACTGTATGTATAGCAAAAGAAAACTGGTATTAAGACATATAAGATCAAATGATTCGATTCGTGCCTCTACTTATAACGACAGATAGAGCGATTATCGTCTCTCATCCACCGACTCGCCTCTTTAAAAATCTTCTCTTGATCGACAAATCCCAGCAACATCTTTAGCATGTTAAGGGCAGTTTTGCATATGAAATCTTCAGATATGATCTGTACTGTACTGTTTAGTAGGCCAGTCACGGAGAAAGAGAGCCTCAAGTTCTTGGTAGGCCGGTCGGAGATTTTTGCCATCTCCTTCTGTCATTGTTATTGAACAAGACAGTTCCTAGAGGGGACAAAGAAAGCGCTCCTTGATCTGGCGGTCCAAGAAATTGTTTGGGGCTGACTGAGGAGGGCAATTTCTCGCACGACACGATAACGGTTCGGACACGACAGAAAAATTAACGAATTTGACTTGAGCTTAATCATGTTTGGTGTCAGCTCGCAATATATGATTAATGACCGTGTTGCGTTCTGTTCAACCCCCGTTTAGTTTAGTAGGTTAATCATATCATGCGACTCATCGTATTTACCATTAAAGATTTTACATTGGTGATATTTCACCGACATTTTATTTGATGACATTTTGTCGATGAATTATTGTAATTTATAAATAGATTCTATGAAAGTTTGAGGATACTTCTTGTCGAGTCACTACTAATGGATTGGTTTCGTGTTGGCGGGTTAATGTTGTAGTACGGCTGATCATGCGATTGCGATGATTTGTCAATCCATTATTTACTCATTGTACATGGCAGTACCTTGTCAATTCGTAGACTTTCGGATCATGTTCATGTCAAGTAAATCGGCTCGATTAACTAATCAAATCGTGTTCAGTTTGACCTGTTTTGTAGTATACTCTTCGCGGCATGACGGGCAGTTTACTCCGGGCACGAGTTGCCACCCCTAGTTTCGACTATCCCGAGATCCAACCGCAAGACAAGCATAAAGAAAATAGAGATAAAACCGATTCAAAAAATATATATTGTTTTTCAAGAAAAATACTCTGTTAAGTCAACAGCCTATGTATCATTTTCTTTGACTATAGCTAAGCTGGTTACAACCGCACGAGTCATGTCGTCTTGTCTAATCTATCCAGCACTAAATTGACCGTTTTTGACGGGATTGTGTATGAAAAAATCTGAAACCAGCACGCCTCGACTAACATAATTGATAAAAGTACCTGCTTTTAAGATAACATGACCATATTTTCGTCCAAAAAAAAAAAAAAAAGATAACATGACCATATCACTCATATTATTACATGTAAATATCAATTGACAGTCTTTTGATTTGGTGTCACAAAAGGTGAGGTAGAAACTCCGATTGTGAAATAATAATCTCAAGCGTATCTTGATATCTATATCATGTTTGATATAGAGGCATGTTATTCGCTGATCTTTGGGACTTATCGAGTTGACTAACAATGAAAAGGAAATTACATTTTAAATTGTTTATTGTAATCGAAGTCTGGGAGGAAAGAGGGTTCATTATAGGCATTTTCTCTTTCCTGTAACTTGTCTCAACTCAATATAACACCGGAATTCTATTCTTCTTTCCGTTTGCCCAAAAATATGAGTTACTTTTCAAGCTGTAAATGTCAATAAGAATTGGTAGGTGTCAACAAATTGTCAGTACGAAAGAACTATTGCCAATTTTGTTTTTGAGTAACTCGTTAGCAGTTTACTAAAATTTTCATGATACTAGAAGCATTGATCATAGTTTAGAAATTACCAATTTTTTATATTAAATTACCCTCTTTTCTTGGCACAATTAATCAACACTTTGGATTTTCAAATTCTTATACAGAGTTATCAACATAGATGAGGGTGACATACCGACTTTTATCAATTAAATTACCAACTAACTTTGAATATAGAACTCTAATTTGAGTTGGCTACAAATGATTCTCTAAACTTTACTTAGAAAATTAATGGAACAAATGTTGGTGTCTCACACAAATAAAGATTGGTAAGTTTGCGAAAAAAAAAAAAAGGAAAGTTTTTGTAAGAAAGATAAATAAAAGTTAGCAAACGATCGTTACCAAAAAAAAAAAAGTTAGCAAACGATAATAAAAGTTGATAAATATAAGAACTTAATCATATATAAAAGGAACTCAATCAAGAGATCAATAACTCAGAGCAAGTTAATATAATTGGGGGTAATCAGTCATATAAAGATTGGCAAATTCAAATAAGAATTAGCAAATGTGAGTCGTTGGCAAAAAAGACAAATAAAATTTAGTAAAAATATACTAAAGAAAAAGCTACAAACTTATAACTTAAAACGGAGCCAATAATTTTTTAAAAAGTCCCGGTAAGTCACTAATAAAATGCCAATAAATCAGGTAATTAGTAAGTCTTTTCTACCAAAACTTCTTTCTAACGATTTCCAACTTCTTCAGAAATAGATTAGAATCGTTCCAACGTAATAACACGAGTTTATTTGGAATTTGACTCATCCACTTCGCCTCTCGCGTGTCTTTTAAGTCCTATTTCTTTTAACTCTTTTGTAATATAACGGAGAGAATATATCTTGTATGCCTAACCTTCGACTTGGCTACGAGATGAACTTAAATTACTCGAATTAAATAAAAAAACACAACGAGCCACCTAAAAACATAAAATAATCTTGAAATAACCCACCCACTTTCCCTCACTCCCTCCCTCTCATATCGCATCCAAACATAGATTGAACGATATTATAATTAAAATAAGAATGTAATTTAATATAGCCATAGAGATCAATAAACTTAGATCTCTCAATGGTACGTAAAAATTGTGTATTAAATTAATCATGCGGAGGTCCAATGGTACGTAGCCCATGTGACTTCATTAGGGGAGGCGATTGATTTTAATCAAGTCCCCACCTCAGCTAATTTCAAACTATTTTCCTCTTTAAAAAAGGGGAAGAAATTCTGATTATAGATATTTGATATTATTAAGAAAAGATAAAATATATAGAAAGAGGGCTCAGTTTTCGGTGGTCCTTCACTATAGACAAAGACAGGATCATATGATGACATCGGTACAAGAGTTTCCATTTGCCTGCATGGATTAAGAGGGGAATTGTGCCAACATCCACCTACCTTTACACCATTTTAATAATTACACGGTCTTCACTAAAAATGAATTCTATATTTGCCAGAAAAAAGATAATGATGAGTAGGGGCGATAGGTTTTAAGATGAGTCGATACCTACCTTACAACTTGGAATCGAAATGAGCAGGGTCAATTTCCAGTCTGTGAAACTAGAAAACAGCCTATCCAGTCCTAAAATCGGACTAGTCAACCTGGTTCAATTCTAGGGTCAGTCCCATAATCAGTGATTTCTTTTTCTTTTTTTGAAGTGCAAATTTCCTAACAATTAAAGAAAAAGATAATTTAGTAACTAGAATTTGTTTCACAATAAATAAATTTTAGAAACATTGGCCAATCTAAGTGGTCCGATTTCTTATGGGGATCAGGAACCATCTAAAACCGACCAGTTTGGTCCAATCTAGTTTTTAGGTTGGACCCAGATCAAAACAGACCCCTAGTCATAATAATGCATATTCAGGAGCGTACGAGGTTTTTGAGTGTGTGTAGATTCCCATGTTCCTTAGAAGCTAGGCTTGATATGTCCCTTTCTCGAATTTATGCTATCAAATCAATATTTCATATCGCCTTGATGTTCGATTCACGACAAAGGGTCGAGCCAATCAAAAGTGTTGAAGACAGGGGTGAGTTCTCGGTGACCCAACATCGGCAACCAATCTTGGCGATCGGATTTTCCATCGATAAATCCTAATCTTTAAAAACATTGTAAGAAATGTCTGCTGTAACCATCGATTTAAAGTTATCAATCAAATCGTAGTTATCAGATAATGATCCCGTGTGTAGAAAAAAATTGTACACCCTCTTGGTTGAACAAATTCAAAAACAATATTATTTTACAAACTACCATAGTTCTCAAATTTGTATCCCGCAATTGAATTTTTAATGTATTCTTTATTTTTGCGAGACATAAAAGCATCGCTATAATCAATTTTATCTGAGCTTTGCATGTAAGAAAAGGTTTTTAAAAGTCGGATATCAGTGGACAAAATCATTTAATAGAATATTCAAAAATACATTTGTGTCTCTTTCTCTCTCCATCTTTCTCTCAATTCTAAAGCGTGCCATGGACCAACGAGGCCGAAAGGGTGTCGGGTCCCCCTCCACAGGAGCTGTCGCATTCTTCTGCAATTAATGGAGAAAGTTTGCAGTAGTAGAAACTCCACCAGAAACAATGTTTTCTCATTTTTCTTTATTTTATTTTATTGCATTTACTCCCCTCCTTTTTTTTTTTTTGGTTTTTATCGAACTTTGTCTGTTCTTCAGTACTCTTTCTGTCTCTCTCGATCCGCATTATCGAGGCGCAAAAATCACTTGTCTTAGCCGAGACCGCAGCCTCGGTCAAAGCCTAGCTAAGGAAAATGTTTTTTTTCCCTTCGTTAGTCACCATCGACAGACCGTGACGTCCCGTTGAATTTAATGTATCTTTTGAAGAAAATATGTGGCATCAATCAATCGGGTTTATTGCAGTTGCTTAAATCAAATTTCTTGCGCACTAGAGCATGTTTCGACAATATGTTAGGCCATAAAATGCAATTTTACAAAGGTGGTTGTGTTGACGTGCCTTTATTTTCCGGTTCTTTTTTGTCAAAGTACAAAGAAAGTATAAATGATTTGTGTGAGGTTTGCAATAAAGAAGAGTTTCTCCATTTAGAATTTAGATACTGTTTTTGTGAACTGCACATCTTAACATCGGCAATATTACTCATCCTATTTATGGATGTTCTTAGCTAAAAATATCGTGTCTAGAAAAATTCCACCCATGCTAACATATAAATTAAGCGGCGCGTATATTGTGGATCCATGATGCGGTATTTCATATAGGTTGATAAGTGGAATTTTAATGAGAAAACTTGTGGGCCAGACATTACTAGAATCTAGTGTTTACACAACAATTCAACGTTCTTGATCTTTCTTTTTCTTTTTTTTTTCTTTTTGGTTTTCCTCCTGGAATTCAGTATAAAACATAACTACTGCCAATGAAAGGAAAAATTCCAAATAATAACTAAATTGCATCGAGACTGTAGAAAACATTAAAGGTCCCCTTAGGGCTTCATGGGTCAATTCTCATAAATGCATGACAGTCGTACAACTCCTACCCTGTCTTGTTTAGATATCTTGCTATCATGGTTGTTGCCTAATTTGATGTTAGTTTATTGTGTTGACCTAATCTTGTTTTAGGTTTCATTTTTTCGTGAAAATGAATCATTTAAATAATGTTTATTTAAAAATAATTACTTGTATTATTCAAAATAATTAATCCATATAAAATAAATTCATTATTGTCAATGATTTGTTCAACTATTCATTCAATTTTGTGAGAGATACAAACAATTATTTTCAAAAGGATTTTTTTAATTATTTCTTTTTCACGAAATAAATGGAGTTAAAAGAAAAATACCCTCGGAATATATACTTCTTTTAATAACCTCATTGAACATTCCAGGTAACATCATGAGTACCAACCAAAACATGTCACGGAAATTCAATGTTCTTTTTGGTAGTTTGTCCTTTTTTGGGGGGACGAAGAGTCAAAGAAGGGATGATACCATCTATTTCGAATTATTACGAAACCACTAAGGTCCAAGCACGTAGTTGCAAAAACAATAGAGTGACCAAAAGAACGACGTGGAGGCCGATCGCCAATTCCAAAAGTCGAATCATTAAGCTTTCGCCAAAGTCCTAGGGACTATGAATGCACTCAATACCTAGTGTTGAGTAGAGAAATTGAAATTTAGAGCCATGAGTGCACGAATGATAAACCAAGAAGGAGATTTCTACCGGAGGTGTCGAGGATGCATTGCGATGCAAAGAAATCGATAAGGGTGATCAGTTCTCGATCTCACCTAGGAATTAAGAACTAGATCAAAAGGACCGTTTATTGATTTCTAGAATTAAGGATCGAACTCTGTCCGATCTAATTCTCGAGTGGTCCAAGGAAACCGGTTGATTTATGAATAATATCCACTTTGAACTGGAGAAAGCGAGACCCGTGAGAAGGGAAGGGAAATAATTTTGTGTGAGAAATAAAAACTAAAAAATCATCGGTTCAGTTTCCCTCGAAACAGACCGAAAATCACCGATTCCAATTTTATGATTCGACCGAAAATCACTAGTTCCAATGAGAATCGGACTAACGCCCTAAGAATCACCTAGAACAGGCTGGTTCAAATTGATAGTTTCTGATTCAATTGGTCATGTTGCTCATCCCTACTAATCAGGATGAAAGCTTGGGGAGTGGGAGATCATCGAACCTCCTCAAGCACACGGATCGGCGTTAATCTCCAACCCGGTTCGACACCATCACTTCGTTAGCCATGTCGACCAGCTGATCCCGACCCTTAATTTGTCTCTCTCCTTGGCAGATGGACTACATAGCTTTGCGGCATACGTTTGGTCACATCATAGGACTTCGACCATGACTACGATATCTTTGTTCAGATGCTAATTGTTTTCCCCTCATAATGAGCACACCTTGACTGAACATAGATTAGCACTCTGCCAAACAAGAGTGGTTTTTTTTTTTTTTTTTTTTTTTTTTTTTTTTTTTAATTTTTAATTGGGGCGGCTAAGGATGGAGAATTTAAGCAGAGTTCTATCAGTTTTTCCACCTGTGTAGAACATCAATCATCAATCACAGCCATCATTCAAGAAACCCCTCTCTCTCTCTCTCTCTAGAGCAACATGGCCTCAATCATTTAATAATATGATTATGTCTTAAACTAAAGCAAGGCAAACTAAATTATAAAAAAAAAAAAAAGAGAGGAAAGGGGGCCCCTCAGATTTTAATAAAAGAAGAGGTTAAGATTAATCATGTGAGGGGGGTCCAGTGCCTACTGAGGCCATTGTGGCTTTCATTAAGGGAGGCATGCAAAAAAAAACCGGGACCAAGACACCGAATACATTGTATCTCAACCACCATCATACATCAGCCTTTGAAAAACCTGTCAAAACTTGCAAATTTCAAGGGAAACCAACCATTTAAAAACTCATCACCTTGTACATAAATCATATGTGCATATCGGCGAAGCCCCCTTCTGGCTCATATGCATACCTAAGAGAATGTATCTCTTGATAGCCGAGATCCTCGGCGGCGTTGCGTAAGACATTACCCAAGCCATTGCTCTTCCCTGTATTTTCATTGACCTGTGCGCTATGACTGTCATCCTCGCGTGAGGAGGATAGAACATTTGCATACAGAATCCCGACATACCCTTCAATGCATCAAAACGTATTTCCATACATGAACATAAGAGGACTGCTGGAAAGGTGATTCTTTTCAAGTACAATCTACGCTACAGTTATAGCTAGTCCGCTGAGCCGATGTTAGGGCAGAGGCTACAATGGAACAGCTAAAAGTTTCACATAACTCGAAGAAGGAAGAAGCTAGCTATGGAGGAGAATTTTCTAATGAGGAAGACTTCGTGCAAAGATATGACTCAGTTGATATATATATATATATATATATATATATATATATATATATATATATATATATATATAGAGAGATTTAGATATAGATATAGATATAGATAGAGATAGAGATATAGTCATTTGGGTGGAAAGACCACCATGTCATCCCCCATCCTTGATAGATTTGGTGTGTGACAGCTTATGTCCTCCGCTGGTTGCGAAAGGACTTGAAACTGTATCCGGCTTGCAAATTCAGGATTTAGGGAAAGGCTATGCATGTTTCACAGCCAGATGGACATTGGAAACTCCAGATAAAAATCAGACAAACTATAACTGGAGCTGTCTATTTCAAATATAGAATTTGAACCTGTTCTGGAAAATAGCATACTAAGTTCTAAATAAATCGGAACTTGGAAGCAGTCCTGGAGGCTATTCAGAAGGATTTCGCAATCGAATGGGAAAGAAACTAGCTATTGTTTTGTTTTCGGATATGTACGCTTAGACCAAAGCTTAAATAGGTTTTCAAGAACCAAGCTAAGGTAAACACGCGAGCGCTTGATTCTTCTAAACGAAATTAAAAGGAAGCTACACAAGGTATTAGGAGACTTCGCATAAGATTTGTATTGATACCACACATAGCCTCTAATTATCAAGAGAACAAATTATAAAGTGATCTTTTCAACAAAATCCACACAACCTAAACAGCACCATGAAGCTTACTATGTTGATGATCTAAGATTGGCAAAGGGAGTTGAATAGAAGTTAATTGTGACTTTTCGGAATTTGGAAGTTCAAAGTCAATTTCTTTGTCAATATCTTACTTAACATTGTTGTCAAGTGTACAACAATCAGCTACATCCTCAAAACATGGAATAAACACCATACACCATTTAACACCCATATCCAAAGTAAGAGGCTAAAACAGTACAAGTGATTCAGTCACCAAGTTGGTTGGTCTGTAATTGGAAATAGTAGACCCAAACCAGATAGACGATTAGCATACTACATCCATCAGCAATTAAGAAAAAGTAAAGATCAGCATCCAAAGGCAATAGGGTATGTCACCTCCATGATGAAGGCCAATTTGCAGAACTTTGCTCATGAGATGCAAGCCCCTTAGCATCTCCAAGCAGAGGCGGATACCAGCTCTTTCCGCTGCCAACAGAGCACGAGAGAATGCTGTCTCTTCTCCACATGGAAACCCCTAACTGCAGTCCGCTGCAGCAGATACTCGGCTTGAGATTCGTTGAAATTGCTAAATGTCAATGGGGAGAACCCAGACGACAAAAACAGCGACTTCCAAGGAACAGTTCTCTCCGGTGTCCGGTGTCGACCCATTATGATTTTCTCGATGCCAGGTTGAAGAAAGTACTTTTCAATCTTTTGCAATACCTCTAAGTTCACATGCACAGCATCTAGGGATTCAAGCAAGCTTGAATGACAATCAAGGGCGTGGACTACCTGCTGTGGGAATGGGACATCGGTTCGGTCGCAGCTTCTATCCAGTGACATCACAATCTTGGGAGAAAGTTGCTTCACAAATCGAAGTGCTAGCGGTAAAAATGACGGATGAGCGGAGAAGGAGCCAATAGGAAGATTCACAGCAATCGCCTCGCCATCTGGCACATTGAGGGGCAGTGGCCAAGGTGTTGAACTTAAAGCCTCAATGTTTATGACTTCGAATTCTAAGGCGACATTAATTTCATTGGCAAAGTGCTTAAGATTTTCCTGGGTGAGGGTGAGCTCGACCTCGTCATGGGTCGTGGGAGATGCAAAAGCAGTAATCTTGAGCGAGGGAGCACCCCCATTCCGCAAAGCGAGTTCTTGCATCAGAGAAGCCCATTGCCCACCATAACCAATGTCGAAACTAATTATGTGGACTCTTTCAAATCCTTCCAATGCTTCAAGAAAGGCTTGGTTACACGTGAAGTTTGCAAATTGAAGGACAGGAGAGATCTCAGAGAACGACTTATAAGCGCCGATCTTGTAAATGAGACTAAAAGGCGAGAAGGCCGGAGGATTAGTCGAATTAGCATGGAGGAGCAACTGCAGAGCCTCCTTGACATAAAAGGCAGCCCTATGAAAAGGCTTACCGATAGGAGAGAGCTGGTGATTGAGCCGCGCCAATATCCCTTGCGCGAGTACCGGGTTCCCGGTTTCGATCAGCTCCACGGCCTTATAAAGCTGTTCAGCTATCGCCTGCTGAAGCTGTTGGGTCACGATGTCTTCATTTACCATCTTCTGTTTCATCACAGCTGCCACTGGCCTCTGCTGAAATTGTTGAGGATGCAATTGAAGCTGCTGATGCTGCTGTCGTCGGGCGAACAATTCCTGCCCAGAATCCAACAAGCCGGTCCCGGGGCCGGAATAATTCAGCTCGATGGAGCCAGGGTTTAGCCTCTTCGGGGGTGGCGGCAACAGCAGGTGATGATCCTGCATCTGAGCATGTCCCGGTGGCAGGAAGAAAGAAGGATTTGGGGGGAACTGTGCCTGGTTGTGGTTAATAATCGCTTGGGGGTTGAAAATCATGGGCTTTTCATCAAGAGATTCATTGTGATGTTGCTGAAAAACACCAGGAGGCAAAGCAGGCACAGTAGCATTGTTAGCTGCAGAATTGAAAAAGGGGATTGGGTTTGAGACTGTAGGGGCCCTTACATTGTTGCCATGAAGATTTTGGGCACCCAGAGCGAAATCAGAGCCCGAGTCATGCAGAGAAGTCTCAATGTTCAAATTGGTGCTGCTCACGGGCTCGAAGCCGAAACCCGGATCCAGCACCCCGAATCCCGCACTGAATTCCAGTTCTTGAGACCCCCCGGTGCCCTGCAAGAGCTTGCTCAGTCCCATGGATGGGTCCTCAATGTCACCCATTATCATCCTCAGAATCGACTGCTCCTGACTGTTCTCAGGCAAGACACCTTCCCAGTCCTCCACTCCCATCCCACATTTTGCTAGAGCACCCTGAGGCGTGTTGTTGCCCGAGGCCGCCGCCGCCGCCCCCGCCGCCGCTGCGCAGCCGGTGGTGTCGGTCGAGGCACCACCTCCCCCGCCGCCGCTGTTGAGAGAGGAAGACAGTGTAGAGGACGGTTGAGGGCTGGGGCTTCTCCTGATTTCAAGAAATGAGGATTTCTCGCTGCCCACATAGAAATTCCCCAATTTGCTTCTTGGGGTCTCGCCGCTCGACCACTTCTGCTGCTGCTGCTGCTGTTCCTGCTGCTGGAGGCGATGGTGGTGCTGGTGCTGGTGCTGGTGCTGGTGGTGATGGTCCTTCGTGGACGAATCTGAAGAAGCAGAGAAATCTAGCACCACCCCTTTCCTTTGAAGCTCCTCAAAGGGTAAGGGCGTGGCCTTCATCTAAAGAAAAGAGACACTCGCACACCAAGCAAGCAAACGAAGAAAAAGGCCACCCAAAAAAAAAAAAAATGCTCTCTTTCCAAACACTCCCCCCCGCGCCAACGCACGGCCGCAGAGCTCCGCCGATTCAGACCCGAACCCAAGAACTCTCCGAAGCTCAGCTCGCGGCAAGAAGAGAGAAGACAAGAGGGACTCAAGAACGACTCAAGAACGGAACAAGAACCCGACCCAGAGAGCGCGGAGAAGAGACGGGGGGAGAATCAGATTGCGACGGAGGAACGGCGGCAGCCAGCCCCGGCGTCCCCGGACCAGAAGGAGGAGGAGGAACAGCCACAGCCCGCGGAATGCATGCAGATCCGGAACCCACCCACGCCGCAAGACCCGACCTTGTTCTTCTTCTTCACTTGCTCCCTCTCCCCCACCATGAACCTACACGCCATCCTCCTATCTCTCTCCCTTCCGCGACAGCAACGACCGCAGCACCACCCTCCTCTGCTTCTCGGGGCTCTGCTCTTTTCGTCTTTGCTGCGTCAAGGTGGAGACTTTGGGATGAGTTTTACTCCTCCTCCCTCCTCCCTCCTCGTCCTCCCTCCTCCCTCCCTTTCTTTCTTTCTTATCTCCCCTTTCCTTCCCTTTCCCTTCTTTCTCGTTTCTTTTTTTTTGGGTGTGTTGGGTTTGGGGCAGTGGTGTCTGTTTGTTTGTTTTTTTTTTTTTTTTTTTTTTTGCCCCTTTGCTGTTCTTTCTCTTCGCCTCTGGCCTTTGTAAGTAGTACCTCCTCTGCCTTCTGTTTTCTGCTATGGATGCGTGCAACATATAAAAGTGGTAAAGTGCCCCATCAACAATCCCCCTCTCTCTCTCTCTCTCTCTCTCTCTCTCTAGCATGCATTTTTTTTTTTTTAAATAATTCCTCTTCCTTTTTTTTTTTTTCCCCATATTTTTTAAACCATTTATGGGGGGTGAATTTATATTAGTGGGAGTATTTTATGTGGCTTTTGTCTGGAGACGGACTTAAGCCACTCATTGTGAAGCCCTTTTCTTTTCATTACCGGCGTAACTATAAATCTCTCTTTTCGCCAATTTTCACCCCCCCCACGATTTTCCTTTTCCTTTTCTCTCGTCATATCAAAATAAAAAATAAAAAAAAGAAGCCAATTTCGACCCTTTTTAGCAGAGACCAACGACATCGAGGGGGAAAGGCGAACCGGACTTCATCAGACTGTTCTTTCTTTTTTTTTTTTTTTTTTGCCCCCGCCTGTCGCCTCGCTCCCCAAAATGCCCCTGCCCTCCCCCGCCCATTTTCGCCCCGGCCGGGGTCGGGGACGGGGGGCATAAGGGTCATTTCCCGGGAGCAAGCTCTGCTCCGGTAGGCCTGGTTTTCGAGACTGAATCTGACGACACGGGGCAGAGAGAGAAGAGAGAGAGAGAAGTTTTGAGAGTGTCGAGACGGGGCTGCGCGCGGGGGGATCGGACGGCGGAGACGGGCCGTGGGCGACGGGGGCACGTGCGGCTGCGATCGCGTTTTGTGTTGTGGGGGGATGTGATTAAGGGTGTGATTACTGATTAAGATGATTAGCCGGGGTTAATTAAGGGGTTAGAGGGGGTGGTGGTGGGGCCCCGTGGGGACCACGTGGGCGGGGGGTGGGGGCCCGGCTTTCCCTTTGGTGAACTGTCGCTTTCTTTGGTTGCTCGGAGAAAGTGAAAACCAACAAAAAGAAGAAAAAAAAATTTGCAAGTGAAAGCATTGATTGACGGCCGTGAACTTTTTCGTTTTTGTTTTTTATGTAATTAGAGGTTGAAAACGAAAGACAGATAAAAAAACTCTTTTTTTGAACCCGTTTATTTCACGAGAAGTGAATAATTTAAGATTTTGTTTTTATTTCATAAAAAAATTGAATGGATAGAAAAGATTTAATCGATCCCCAAAATAATTAGACATGAAATGCTGTTGACAATCAAACGCTCCTCGTCAGTTTAATTACTTTAAAATGATATAAGTAATTATTTTTAAAAAAATACTTCATAAATAATTATTTTTTACGTGATAGACGGAACCTTTTCTTTCTTCTATTTTTCTCTTTTGTACTTATTAGAATTGGAGTTTGCCACAATAAAATCTCTGGTGATTTTCTTTTTTTCAACTATATCATCGTAGGCACACTTATTAAGTAACCAATCAAGGAAAATTCATAATTGTTAATACATAATTTTTCTCTTAGTATATGTACTCACTGTCTGAAAAGTTTAAATGTTACTAATAAATTATTTTTAATGAGTCTTAAGAGCATTCGTTAAAAACAATTTATTTTTGTTTCCTAACTTTTTAAGACATCTCTAAAAACCTTCGATTTTAGGCTTAATTTTAATATTGGTACGAAATTTTTTTATCTAAAGGAATATCGCAAATTTTCACTCTAACTAGATCTATCGCACATCCAAAACTCACCATTAATTTCTTTAGAATTATTGAGGTTGTCATTATTTCATAAAAATGTGAGTATATTGGGGAAAAACGTAGATTCTGATAATGAATCTTTGACTAACCTTGATTTTAATAATCTTGGAAACATTAGCGGAAATATTTGAATTGAGGGCAGATTTGAGGATATTGTGAAAGTTTATGATTTTTTTGACAAAAAAAAATTTAAGGAAAAAATTAAGATTAGATCTAAAATTTGAGGTATTTAAACGGAATGAAGCCCTCCTTTTAATTTATTGCTTAGTTAGCGGACCTTCTTCTCTCCCACCGCAACACAACCTATTCCATTGTTGCTTCATTTGTAACTCTTTTATCTTTATTTTATCGCTTGTCAATTTAATTGTTTAAGCTGCTCCCAATTCTAAGTGTCAACTTTGTACTATAATTCATTTAATGTACTAATACGTGAATATTAAGATGAATTTAAACTAAATTTGCGGGACATCATCTTCTTATCATTATTTTATATACGATTCATTCAAAGTATGTGTCTAACGTTCAATTTAAAGATAAGTGGACGAAACAATTAGGCCATCCAAAAATTTTATTTTTATCTGATAAGATATACAGGATTTTTTTTATTTAACAGAGCAAAATCCTGAAGAAATTTTCAGATTCACTTTAAACAAGCTCCTAATCAAAGTTCATTTAATTAAGAGAATGGCCTGAACTGTGTAATTCCTCCGATTCGGAGGCCCTTAACGACGTCACGTTTGGTGATCTAGAAAAATGCAGGGCTAAAAAATGGCATCGTACAAAAAAAAAAAAAAAAAAACTAATATAAAATTAAAGTTACTTTCGTTGTCTCTGCGTAATAAGACAAATGAAAAGTTACTTTCCAACCTCAAAATTCGTTCAAGACGGTTCCAATAATATCAGGGTCGATATGACAATTTAAGATCCGTGAAGTATTAAAACTCAAAATAAATAAATTTATTGAGCTCATTATATATTTGGCTTAACATCAAACTGAGGAAGAAGCATAATATGTAATTAAAATAACGTTCATATCTTCCCTAAAGTCAGATTAAAGTGATGGAACAGTCTTACTTTCGGGAAAAAAAAAATTCAAATTAAAGTTGGCTTAACATCAAAGAAATGAATTTCAAATTACCTAATTTAGAAAATTTCAAGAAAGCATACAACAAATTTAGGAGCTGAAATTACAATTTCTTATTGAATAGTAGTGATAAACTCATGCCTACATCACGAGGAGACTGGTACCACATTCAATTACTTCAACCCAACTTTTTCTTAGATTAGAAGTTACCTATCAAAAAAGGAAAAAAGGACAAAAGTTATACTATAACAATCTTTTGATAAACAATTGTAAAGGAGAAAGTGATATATATATATAAAGCATATTACTATTTTTGCTGTTTTTGTCTAAAAAAATATTTGATAATCTTACAACATTCTATCATTCAAAATGTTCCCCTTCTTAGTACTAGCGAGATAAGTGGATCTACATTGAGAACATGCTTTTTCTTTAACTTTTCGAACACAAGTTTTCTAATAATCGAGGTATCATTTAAAAAGTTCAAGACACCACTCATTTAAATTAATAGTTTACATATAAGATGAAGGTAACTAAAACTGAAAAAAAAAAAAAAATCAAAGCCTTTTTATATAATTGGAAGTATATGGATGATTTTAGAAAAATATATATATACACACACAAGTGCGAGTGCATGATTCACAGACCTAAAAAATATACACATACACAATTTTGATGGTAATGCAATTGCTATGGAACACACTTTCTCAAAATCACGACAAAAATTTACTGAACATGCACATTGGATAGAGCTTAAATTAAGTGCAAAACATATATATTAAAAAATTTACGTGAATTTAAGTACACTAATCGAGTGTTGAGATCAAGTCGTGTTTTCATATCGCGCACTATAGTTGGCCAATCTCTATCACGCTTATCATTGTTTGTCGAGTACGTAAAAATTTTATTTTATTAGTTGCGTGAAAATGGGAAAACTTTCATTGTATGAGTCCAAGGTTATCTATTAGTTGATAATCGAGTTTTGTCACTCTATATATCCATGTCACATTGACTTTTATGTTTCTAAAGTATCCACTCAAATGGTGAAAATCTCATTTCAAAGAGATATTTTAATCATGTCCCGTTCATACACTACATGTCCAGAGCTGAAAAAGACAATTTGATGCAATTGAATAATGCACTTTCCTTTTACACGTGGTTAAGAAAAATGAGAAGCTGAATTTGACCGCCACGGACCAATCATCACCAAAATAACTCATGATTGGCCATAACCACCCGTTCAAATATAACTCATCATAACACTAATCCTTAATGAAGATAAAGGATCGGCTTAATCAAACCAAACCTATTCATATTAGGAGACCTTAGGATTCTTCAAATTTTTTGTTTATCATTGCTTAGTATAGCATTTTGTTGTCCTTTTTTTTTTTTTTAATCCCATGGAAAGATACCTTGCTTCGTGATATAATTGTTAACTAGAAGAAATGATATAAAAGATTCATAAACTTTGGTCAGATGCCCAAATCTTTTATTTTTTTGATGTAATTTCTGAACTATCGGTAAATGTTCAATCTAGTTCTATGTTCCATGAAAATGTTCAGTATTGTCTTTTCCTTAATTCAAAATTGTGGAATTTCTTGACGTGACTTTCAATTTTTTGAGTTTATATGATGGCAAAAAAAGTTATAAGTGGATACATCATAATGAATGATATAATAATCCACGTTATTAGATGACGATGAACATGTTAACCCTCTAATTTCTTCCCCTTTTTAAATGATGTGATAATCTACGCTATCAAATGACGTTTGAGCAAAGGGAAGGACTATATTTAACATTTACTGTTAGTTTAGAAATCACATTGAATAATTTCAAAATTCATAAATAATAATACATATTAGATTAAAATTCACGAATCACTTGTGCCATTTTCTAGTCAAATTATTAGAAATATGTACATTGGAAATCCTAAAATTTGTGACATAAAATGCAGTTGAATTCTAAAGCTTACTAAAAGTGCAATCAAATTATAAATCTTGTCAAATTTGTATAATCAACTCATTTTGTTGACTTTGTTCATTTGGCTAATAGAAAATGTTGAAATGGTTTTTTTTTTTTTTTTTCTCTCATACAAGGCTAAAACGACATCGTTTTGGTTTGAATTTAATTTTTTTAATAAGATCTTATGTAAATTAAATTTAAAAATAAAAAATGAAGGGAAACCAAGCAAGGGCCACAAGCCCTTGTCGTTGTTGCCCTACCATTGCCAATCCCGATGATGTTGGGGGATGGTCGACCAAGGGTTGGTGAGGATTGCCAAGGGCCCGATGACCCTTAACAATCACAAGTCCTTGCCCAAATCAAGGTGAAGGTCACGGGCCACCATTAGTAGTATTCGGCCAAATGTAGGAGAGGGCTAGCAACCCTTGCTTGCAGTCGGCAAGGGTTGTCGGCCATTAGCTGGGGCCTAGGGACCCTCGCTGATCCTTGATCGAAATTATCCCATCATCACCAATCCTTTCTCGTAATGTTGGGGGAGCAGCAAGGGCCCTCACGATTTTCCCTTTTTTGTTTTTTTTTTTAATCTGAATTAGAGAATGAGAAAATGTCGTTTGAAATTGATAGAATGCTCTTAAACTTATTTAAATCTTGACTTATTTTCAATATAAACACATGACACATTAGCTCTAACGGGTTACCCAAGCAATATGCATGTTCATCTCCTCACTCAAGTTTGGAATTCGAATATTTGTACTTGCGCATTCTCTTAGGGCAACCTTAAAGTATAGACTTATTTGTCTTCGGCAACAATTTGGTGTCTGTGAAATGGGAGATTGTCACATCTGATGGGAGTGCTTAAAGAACCCTAAATTCTAAGTAGGGATCTACAAGATAAAAAGCCCTGACCGACCAAACCCTTGTTGCCTCATGTTCATGATCTATCCGTTCATCTCTAGGAGTCTACCTCCAAGCCTTAGGTGTTTCTTATTCAAGCAATGATGTCTCAAATCAGCCTAGAGAATTATTTGCTTGCTTCGACAGAAATAACCATACTTCCACTTTCGAAGCATGCACACAAGCCCCAGCAACTTTTTTGGTGGAATTACATGTATAGGTGGTAATAGTAACGGGATGGAGAAACGTGGAGAAGAATTGTTAGCACCAAGTTTTTATGAATATTTAAAGAATTATATATATCGACAAGTTGAGACAGCTTCTATCATGATTTATGGACCTATATTTATCGGTGCAGATCCGTAATGGACTAGTGATGGTATGCCTTGAAGTGGCTTTGCTTTAAAGTCAACTTCGTTGTCAAATCAAGTGACAATGACCTGTTTTCGCCTCCCGAGGAATTTGCGCTCTTATTTCGAAAGATGATTGAAACACGTTTAATGTTGTTTGACTATGTTAATTTTATGAAAAATCAATCTTATCTCGAAAGATGATTGAAACATGTTCAATATCGTTTAGCTGTGTTAATTTTATGGAATTCGAGATGATTGAAACATGTTCAATGTCGTTTGGCTGTGTTAATTTTATGGAAAATCAATCTTATCTTGAAAGATGATTGAAACACGTTTAATGTCGTTTGGCTGTTTTAATTTTGTGGAAAATCAATCATTTCAATGATATATATATATTTTTATCAAAATAGAGCGGTTCGACCTAAATCCCTGGTAAGTTTCGGATGAATTGTCCTCAGAATTGATGTGTGCTAAAGTTTTTTTCGTGTGGCCTAGTAACGACAAAGCTCAAGAAAGGGAGAAATTAATGTGTATCGGCAGGCTCCGAATTAAACGGGATGTGAAAAGCCCCGTCCGATTCGCGCTCACATGTTGTCAATAAATGTCTACGAGTTGCTATCACGTTTTTGCTCGAAATTCATAACCTGGATTTTATTTTGCAACCTTTATGTCCTTTCTTTTTTGGCAAAATCGTCCGTTGTATTTTCTTACAAACGATCATTGTTGGTATATTGTTTTGGTGATGGATTTTATTGACGTGAACTTAATGTGGTAAAAGATGCTCATATCCAACAACGGAAGATGTATAATAACATCAACACATAACAATAAGATATAGTTTTCTTTTACCCCATTTTGAGTTCAATATTATTACAATAGATTATGCTAGTAGGTTACTTTTTTTTTTTTAATTATGTATTATTCGGGGTAGAATTTATGATAACAAGCTAGTTTTAAAGTAAAATTTAGGTCACTTAGTTTGTGGGAACATTGCAAATTAGACATATTGACGGTATCATAGTAGATGCCTTCGAGATAAAATTGAAAATTTCAAAATGTTTACTTATCCCGTTTTAAGTTGATATAAATGCTTAAAGATAATGCTAAGAATGTATTGAGGATGAAATCGAAAGTCGAAATGTTTCATACAACATGTTTAGGGTAAAATTGTAATTTTCTTTTATCGGTAAAATTGCAAATTTAATATGTCTACAAACATGTTGATTTTTTTGTACTTTTATAGGTGGTGTGGCATCAATGATGAAGTACTCGGATTGTTTAAATCATTTCAACATGGCCTTCAAATTTTTCTCCCTTGATGATATAATCCTTAAACTTTATGATTGTTTGTTGTTGGTTCTCCTTTTCGGAAATTCGCACAAAATGAATTACCACGACAACTTTATCGCGTTGGCCCCACCTCGATGCATTTCCCTAAGCTAATTTTTTACGCAAGCGAGGAAAATAAGGCTTCGCAAGTGAAAACGGAGAGAGCTCGAGAGAGATGAGGTTTTGTCTCCCATGAGTACATAAAAATGAAGGGTAGGTTTGGACTGACTTTAGAAATAGCGTTTAGGTGCAATACAAATGCTAAAAACTGCAAATTGCATTTGGTAAACGCTCTTTTGTTGAACAACTCTAGGTGAAGTAGTATTTGATAAATTTATTTTGCAAATGACTTCAATCGTAATATTTTTTATTAAAAAAAATGAACATTTTATCGAAGTCGACAAAAGGTTCAGGTTGTCAACGAGCAAGATCGGCCCTAGTGGCTAGGGGTCACACAAGACCTCGGGTCACCCTCGACAAATGCCACCGGGGGCTGCATGACTAGGGTCTCGTGACTCAAGTGGCCATTGCGCGGGTCACATAACCTCATTTGCCCTTCGTCGATCAGATCTAACATTATTAACCCTCATTGGTTGGCCTCGCAAAGAAGATGAACGTTAACAACGAGGGACAGAACTTGAAATCTGAAGAACTAGCGAGTGTAGTTTTTGAAAAAAAATTATTTAATCTCAGCATTCCACAATTATTATTACAAAAGGCCGGTTCTTACTTAATTTGGGAGGTCTTTCGACATTCTCAAAGTCAGTATTTAGCCAAATGCTATTTAAAAATTCTTGCCAGATACTCCTTGAACATTCTTCCAAAAGGCTTTCGAAGGTGGAAAAGACGAAACCGAATGCACTCGTATCGGTGGGACGAGGCGGGAGAAGGAAGACGACGGAAAAGGACGACGACGACGGCGTCGTATTTGCGGTTCGGGGTGCGCGCCAACCTAACCTACGGACGGAGGGTGCGAAGGGAGCGGGGGAAAACACAAAACGCAAAACTCGTCCCACGACGGTGACAGATTGTCTCATGTGCTGCCATGGCTGGGGACAGCCACGTGACGCCAGCGACCCAATCCCCCAATCCCAGCTGGGCCCCCCCCGGCCCCCACCCCGCCCGATGAACGGTCGCGTCGCGGCCCCCCTGCGCCACGTGTACGGCGGGATGCGGGTGGTTTGGGGGACGGTGCAGCAACAGGACGTGACGATGCGATCGCACTTCCTTAGCACGTAAATACACGACGCAATCCAAACCCGAGGAGAAAGACACCATCCCCACTTACTTCCCCCGCCCCCCCGCAGGGACTGAAATGGAGCAACACGCGCAGTGCGGGTGGGGCCCCCTCTCTCTCTCTCTCTAGATGGGAAATTTTAAAACACGTCTGAAAATCTTTTCCTTTAGAAATGTCAAGTACGATATACCCCATAAATTTTTTAATTTATTCAATATGACTTCTCAAATTTTTAATTTATTTAATACGATCATTGAATTTTTAATAATTTTTTTTAATATTATCCTTTGATTAACTCACATTCGATAACAACATTAGACATTTTCATATAATTCATAAGCTAAATTCAATATGTGTCAAAAATTTAGAGATCACATTGGATAATTTGAAAGTCTATGGACCACTTTACTTACCGAGCTAAAATTTATGAACCACATTACATTTTCCGTCAAAGTTAAAAATTCCGTGATATCATTTTTCATTTAGACGGCTACTTTGCACTTTATTATATATACAATTTGCATGGATTCCACGATTGGATCACTTAATTGTGTGGTATTTCTCGCAATTAGATTGGATTGACTTTGATTTTGAATCGCCAAATACACTGCATTTTAGAGTTTTTGATGCACCTCTCAGTGGAATCCGACTAAATTGACTTTTCGACACACACGTGAAGTAGAAGATAAGCTCCATGTAAGAGCCACGTTAATAAGAAAATGTGAAATTCAATGATGCTTTTTATGTCTAAATACCATCATTAATTCATTTTTGTGAACAACGTATATTTTTAATTTTACGGAAAATATTATTAAAATTATTTATTTTTTGCGAAATAAACACGCCTCGAGAGTTCGGACATAGCAGAAATTCGATTTTCTATCCCTAAATTTATATATAGGAGGAAATATCTTCTGATCGCGAGATGCGAGTGGTCGGGAACCCGTGGACGGCGCTGGATGAGGGGGTGCGAGGGCGACAACAGAATGGTCAATCCAAACTCGTGTCCGCGACGAAACGTTTTCGTCGCATGTTTGACCGCCGATCTCCACCGCCCACTTCGCTGCTCCTTTTGGACCGTCACCGTCGCATCGCGGGCAGACGCGTGGGAGGATGGATCGACGATGGAAAATGGTTGTTTGCATTAGTCCTTCCCTTTAATCATGTGTCCGCCGCAAATATTGAGCGAGATGATGTTCTCGTCACTTTTTTGGTTCACTAAATTGTCATTGCATAAGAAAGTTGACTCAATTGTCGCCGTCATTAACGTGGAAAATCTCGAAAAGCCATCATACCAAATAGAAAAAAATGATATAGATGATTCTTGAACTTTAGTCTAATTTGAGAATCGTCCTCGAACTTTTAAACTATTGGTAAATGTACGATGTAATAATTCTATTTCGTGAAATGACAAATTAGACGTTATATGATGATGTTTATTGTTATATTGTGAGTTGGATTTTTACAATTGACGAGTCGACATATCCAACTTGTTATCCATTTACGTCAAAAAAGGAGATAAAGTGCAACATTAATATGTCTATCGTTATTTGATGACGTTGATTGTTATATCTTGATTTAAAATGAATTCTTACTCGGATAAATCATGTATGATTTTTTTTTTCACTATTCAAATTTAACATATTGAAAGCCAAATGAGGAAATTCTATTAACTATAAATAACCGAAGGATGTTATTGAACATTTTCGTATAGTTTATAGATAAGATCGAATATTTATTAATAGTTCATGGATTACATTGAACGAGTTAAAAGTCAATGAGCAACATTACATATTGGAACAAAGTTCATGGATCATTTGTGTCATTTTTCTTATCTAATAATCTCTAAACATATATTGGTGGTCTAAAACTAATCAAACATGGGAATGAAATTTGATCAAAACCCACTAATCTTTTTCCCCTTTTGGTTCTTAAGTGCAAGGAATAGGACTGCGATGGAGGCAAAGATTTATACACATACTATTTACGTACGGCAGTTAATGACCCTTCTATTTATGTGGATAAATCATACACGCCCGATACATGTAAATCGTCAGCTTATTTTAATCAATTATGAAGGTATTACTTTGGTGGTCATTCAAACTTTGAGCTTACTCTCGTTCAAAATAACTCACTAAATTTTGCAAAATGTTACAAAGGAAATCACTCCTTCCAGCTACCTATCGGATGGAAAAGAAAATAAATGCAAACATTGCATGCCCTAGGGAGACTCGCAGGTAATAATAATTGTCCAACGAATGGCTGATGAAGTGAGGTGAATGGAAGGGCTTTGAAAATTCGTCGTTGGAAGGACAGTCTTGATAGTTGAATGACCCATTTGAACTAACCCAAAAGACTTTGAAAGTTAAGAGATTTTGACTAGAGAATCAAGAAAAATTAGTTCCGAAAACTAAGGGCGCACATGAAAACCATTCTGTTCCAAAAATAATTTACGGAACAAAAATAGATTTTTCTATTTTTATTTATAGAAGAGTTTCTATGCAAAAATAATCGTTTAATAACGACACAAAATTTCTACTCTAAAAATAGAAATTCGTTTGATAACGACACAAAATTTCTTTCTTTCAGATGGTGGCGGACTAACGGATAGCGGTGATGGACCGCGGCGGCTAGCAACGGGCCCGGCGGCGGCGACGGAGGTAGATGGCGGCGGCGATGAACGATAAAATTTTTTTTATTTATCATTTCTGTTCCAGAAATAGAAAAAGTAGAAAATTTTTATTTTTGATTTCTACTCCAAATCTATTTCTGGAACAAGAATCTATTTCAGAAATAGAAAAGTCAAATAATTTTACCAAACGGATTTCTATTCCATAAACAATTCTAGAATAGAAAAACTATTTTCGGAACATAAATTTTTTTTATCATGCACCTCCTAAATGGTAGACGGAATGAAATTAGGATTTGAGGTGTGTTGATTATTTTTATGAAGTCTCTAAAAAACTTTTTTAGATAATATTTTGCATATCTTAAAATAAGATTCGCAATATTCATATCGATCGAGAATTGCATATTTTCAGTATCCATGATACACAATTAAGATGACTATCGGCAAATAATAGCTTTTCATTACATGACCCATGATACAGGACAAATATAACTATTGGCAAGTTATACTCTTGCGATACACTATAAATTTTGTTGATGATTGACTAATATCGTTATTCTAGCACATCCCAAATGACTTTTCTTGATCAATGTCCTAGCAACATTACAATTTTACTTGGACGGAGGTAATCGAAGATAGCATGTTAAACCTAGAAAGATGAACAATATTACCACTCAAACGGCTTTAACAACTTCTTTTCCCTCCATTAATTGCCTTTATAAAAAGGGGATAATGACATGGGTGGCGAGGTCCACAACCATATTGATTAGTTTAGTTATATCCTAACAGTCATTATTCTACATCTAGATTCTATTTGAAGATAGGTGGAATCAGAACCTTCTAATGCTCGTTTCACTGTTTGCTTATATGTTATAATAGAGTTTTTTTTTAAAGAAGGTTCCGATCAGCTGTAACCTTATATCTCTTTTGTTACGGGAATGTTCGGTTTTAAGGCATCAACGAAGTATCAATCATTCATTGTGCAAGCTCATCACCGTACCCCCATCAGGTCCAGAGTGAACTCGAGACTAACAATACACTTAAATCCATTCCCATCTTTCGTAGATTAAACAAGGTTTTCCCGAGGCTAAAGACGGACCATGGAATCGAACTCGTGATGTTTGGCTTGTGAACCGGATATCAGACCACTCGATTGGCCATCGGGTGCGCATATGTTGTACATGGTGATCGAGAAAAATTCATATAACTTCCGGATAATCAAAACGTACCAATTCCGTTCTTGATTAAACTAATTTAACTTTTTATTTATTTGCTCCCTCACCGTCACTGAGGCATCAACCACCACCATCTCCTCCGCTGGCCGTGTTTATCCCAATCCCGCCACCACCCACCACCAGCGTTATTTTATATCATCACCATGGCGTTATTTAATCTTCTATTCCTCTAGCCTATCCACAATTGATACGGACCTCATTTATTTTATTGAGTTGATGCCTAATTATCTCCTAATGATGATAAGACCGGAATATTTATTTATTTTATCTCCAATAAACAACATGGTCGTCAAGAATTAAAGCGTTTCTTTTAAATAAAAAAAATCCAAGAGTGCAGATGTGGCGAACAAGTCATCTGAATAATTATGAAACATCCCGCAAGTCGTATGAACTAATTAAGTTTTGCATATGTAGATGGCTCTAACTCATAGCAGTCTTCACTTAGTTGATCGGACTCAACGGATGACCTCTAGCTCTGGAGCTGGAATCACAAATGCTCCCATCAATCGCGCCAACCCCGCCGGGTCGGAATTAGACGGGTCGATTCTCTAAGTTTCCAGCTCAGGTTGGCATTTGAAATTCTCATAACGAAATTATAAGTTGACTGATTCGGTTAGGTCAATATTTTTTAACATCGCGTACGCAACGAAGCTGCGTCATAAAGGGAAGCTTCAATGAGGAAGAATCTTTTGGCAGGACATTAAATGAATTAGGTCGTGATTAGCTCCTTTTCTTCGATTCTACATTATCGGACTCATCTCGCACGTTCTTCCACCATGTCATGCAGCTACTCTGATCTCTTTGAACTAAGTGGGGAGCATATTTACCGTTCTGAGCTAAAAGATACGGATTTTTTTTTTTTTTTTTTTTTTTCCTTTCGTGCTGGCAAATTTCAATGAGTGTTGATAAGTAGAAGAAAATATTAATAAAAAAAAGACCGGTGACTTTTTTATAGGTAAATTATTGGTAATTTAGCGCCTGTTCGTTTCGCGAAAAATTGGCCATTTTCGGAAAATATTTTTCTTAGAAGTCATTTTCTAGAAAAATGACAATATTTTCTGGTATTCGGTTAAAACCTGAAATGTTTTGGAAAATATTTTCGGATGTTCGATAAAGAAAATATTTTCTAAGATTTCACCATTTAAGCATGCATCATTTACTGACTTATAAATCCATCAAATATGAACTTGCCTTTAAATCTGGACAAACTTACTTCATATCTTTGTTCTCTCATTATCGCAAAATGTTCATCTACTCTAAAAAATGTTCATATGGATTTTAAAAAGAAGCAAAGCATGTATAGCCTTCATAAGAATCTTCCAATTGAGTAGTCTGTTTTCCCCTGCGTCTTTTGTGTTCTAATAAACAAAAGAAAAAAAAAGAAGAAGCAAAGCATATAGAGTCATTTGCTTGAGCAATGTATAAGTGCAGGATAGAGTAAATAAAGAAAAGGATAAGCAAGAGTGTAGAGCGCAAGTTTGAGATCGACGAGCTCAGGGTTTGCTTGGCAACGGCCAACGACTAGTCAAGAAAGAAGAAGATGAGAAACAAATAAAAGAAAAAGAAAAAAAGAAAAAGAAAAAAAGAAAAAGAAAAAATAGAAAAGAAAAAGGAAATTAAGAATAATTCGAATTAAAAAGAAAAGGAAAATTAAAAAATAATTCGAAGAAAAAAAGAAAAGAAGAAAAAGAAAGGGGAGGAGAAAGTGAGGATTTGTAGAGATGTAAGATAAGAGAGATCAAATAAGGAAAATGTTTTCCATTTTTCAAAAGTAGAAAATATTTTCTTATAATTTAGAAGACATTTTTTTTTTCATGGAAAACATTTTTTGCGAGGAATTCATTTTCCGTGAAACAAATGTCGGAAAATCCGGAAAACGTTTTTCGAAAATTATTTTTGCAAAATGAACGGAACCTTACCGACACTTTTAAGAAATCATCAAATTCCTTCATTGTTTGCAAAGTAGCAACTTTTGTACTAGTGTACTAACTTTCATTGGAGGCGTTGGTAAGAAAGACAAATAAATGAAAGTAAAAATATGAGGCAAATTGATAATTATAAACTTTAAAAAGAAATTCGATAATCTCATAAAAGCGTCGGTAACTTATAACAAGTTACCGGAAAAGCAAGTTTAGATCGATAACATTTTTCATCAATAGCTTCTTCTTTTTTAACGCTTGCCAACTTTTTATCTACCAATAGGAAAAAAAAAAAAATCTTTTCCTTCTTTTTTTGATAGAACACTAGGGTCGTCCTTCGTTGCGATTGTATTCAGCGAAAATGGCCACATTTATTGCGAAACGTAGGAAAATCATCAAATTCCTTCATTGTTTGCAAAGTAGCTACCTTTGTACTAATTTACTGACTTTCAACAGAGGCGTTGGTAAGGAAGACAAATAAATGAAAGTAAAAATATGAGGCAAATTAATAATTATAAACTTTAAAAAAGAAATTTGATAATCTCTTAAAAGCATCGGTGACTTATAACAAGTTATCGGAAAATCAAGTTTAGATCGATAACATTTTTCATCGATAGCTTTTTTTGTTTTTACGCTTGCCAACTTTTATCTACCAACAGAAAAAAAAAAAAAAAAAAAAATCTTTTCCTCCTTTTTTTGATAGAACACTAGGGTCGTCCTTCGTTGCGACTGAATTCAGCGAAAATGGACACATTTATTGCGAAACGGAGGAAAATCTGGAAAATGTGCAGTTGTCGGCTCTGGCCGGGGGGAC
The DNA here is from genome assembly GCA_014182555.1 of Eucalyptus erythrocorys. NCBI lineage: Eukaryota > Viridiplantae > Streptophyta > Magnoliopsida > Myrtales > Myrtaceae > Eucalyptus > Eucalyptus erythrocorys. The sequence continues at coordinate 12,080,936 of CM024601.1, forward strand.
GATGACGCTAGGTCAGCAGAATCCAATGACCTAAGACAAACACATGACGTAACTTTTTAAGAAAGTATACAGACCATATGGTCGACAGCAAGAGCATGCATTAATTAATACGCGGGACGAAACCCTTTCCGTACACTTTTTTTTCCTTTTATATAATTCTGGCAAAAGAAAACGTAAAATCGCAGAGGAATTCGATGCCATGTTCATCGCCTGTAGAGAGGCACCGACTGGACACGAGGGCGAAAGCAGCCAAGCCTTGCTTTTGCTTCCAATAAGGGAAAAAGGGCGAATCGAGTTTTGATCGAATTATCGCACTCATGGTAGAGACTAATCGGTGACAAGGAGCACATCGCGGTTAACACGTGTGTGGTCGAGATTCGGGTTGGCCCTCCCGACATATTCGCATTGTTAGCATACATATGACTACACTTAATGTATGAAAGATCGGAATCCTTTAAGTTCAGTTCATGAAATTTATCTTTCTAGGAGATGGATAGATCTATATATGGAACTGGATTTTTCTTTTTGGTATTCTTTTATTTTCTTCCTATTTTCTTCTTTCCCATTTTGCCCTTCCTCGACAATCACTATCCCACCCGCCTCTTGTTGTCGCCGCCTTGTTGTCATCGCTAGGTTTGGATATTTCGGTAAATTTGCCTCATGTTAGGGCGTTTTTGTCATTTTGGGGTGACCAGACCTTAAAGACAAAGGATCCTTGTATTTATATTAAAGGAGCAATTGGAATTAATGTCCCACTACGAAAGGGATAGTAAAAATACCACCCTAAAGAACCTTGCATACCAAAAAAATCCGAGAAAATAGCACCGAGTTAGTTTTAAACACTAAAATTCTATAAAAAACAATTTGAATATCTTGAAAATGCCACATAAAAGTACTCTTGGAAAGAATTTCTTTATTAGCAATTCAACGTGCTTATCAAATTCATCATGTAGCTCGAACCGTCCATAGAGAAGTTTTGTTTCTGTAAATAGTCTTAATATCACGATATGTGTGCATTATCTTGGCTGGTGACCAATTTCATATGTTTATATATGTGCCATAATTCCGAGATTGTTGACGGAAAGAAACCTTTCTATTTATCATATATAGAAATTAAGGGTAATTAATTATGCTCTCTATGTGTGTGTGTATATATATGTATACACACATAGGTTTGTATACCGCAGCACATTTGAGGAAAAAAAACCTAAAAAGATAGAAGAAATTGACAAGAAATTCAAGAACATGCAACTGATTTAGGGTACTTCATGGTAGAGATCTTTTAGCTGGGATTGGAAGTCTTGTACTTCGTGTCAAAAATCATGACTCTGACACTTGAGATTCCACCGTTCTTTGTGGAAAAAACTCGTGTCTCTTTTTCCATGGAAAAGACAATGTCGTGTTGAGCGAGTCCATGCAAAATTAGGGTTTCGTATCCCCCTCCCCTCTTTATTCACTCTCCAACTTTTCCCCCCCAGCATCACCACCGCTGCTCTGTGTTTTCTTGCGACCTGTCCACAAGATCGCAGTTCCCTACAATGGCAAAGTTCTTGGAGAGCGGCTCAAAGCTACATTATTTCTTAACCTTTCGTATATTGGTCTTGAGAAGGACTGCTTTTCGTGTGCTCCTAAAACCAGAATAATACTAAGGAACAAAAGAGAGAGAGTCCTGATCATGCCCTTGATTCTCATGAATTACTTGCCTACCTGGATTTGGCTGATTAACTCGGTCTGGATAAGCTAGAAATTTTAAAAAATAAATCACTTTTTCATTTAATGATTTAAGCTTGTGTAATAGTTGGTAATATTTTTATAAAATCTCACATGGTATTAGAGTTGGAGGTTATGAATTCAAATTTTTGTAGAATTCATTTGTTTTCCTAATTAAATAATCTAACGTTTGGTATTAGTCAAAAAAGACAGACTGGCAATGGTCCCATAGATTTGACATTTGCGACGTTATTCGGTGCAGGCAAGTCTAGATTTGTCCCGATTTTGGTTCTTGAATAAATTGTATACTCGTTTATCGTTTTGTCGGTGGGAGCGGAGATGGTGATTTAATCAGCTATTAAAGATGCCTGAAATATGTATGGCTTAGGTTAAAAAGAATTTTGAATTGATCATCCCACACGACAATGAGGGAGTCTATCTAGTGCGATAGTTGATGTTCTCACGTAAGAAGGGGCTTTACCAACTTAAGGAAAAGAACAAAACAAAGTACACTAATCAAATTTCATTTTAGGCAAATTTACAAGCAAATTATTGTGGAGGGAACGATCTTGGAACAAATGACATAATAGAGACAAACATCAACATCATGGGGATTGCATAATATCTTTTACCCTAACAAAATTCCAAAGAGGATATCGTGAGACATGTGTGTACTTTTTCTTTTGACGATAATGCGAATATATACCTTTGTTTCTTATGTTAAATACCCAGTAGAAAAACGTTGTCACTTGAGGACTTTTACTAGAAGTGTTCTATGGTCTTTTGAGAGACGCATCATTAGGTGATAACTCATTGAAATCTTTCGTAATTCTTATTCGAAATGTTGTAAGATACAAAAAAGTTAAGGGTTTTATAATCAACAGGTGAGATTTACTCTCTTTTTTTTCATCCGACATTCATTAAGAAGCCGGGGATGCGCTCTCCGAGGATCTTTAGAGAGACCCCTTGCACTCAAGTCTAAAATAAATTCTCTTGTGGGAAAAGATGATGTCACAGAATACTACAATTACCATGTATGAAAGTATGCTTCCAACACATAGATACTCGGTAGATGGAAAATAATTAGATTGACTAAGATTATATAGGCTTTTGCATCTAAATCAATGAAAATCTTATCTAACAATTTTCATGCATCGGACTAACTATATGGAGCCGACATGATCTAATGGTTCTCATGCATTGCACTAAATGTATTGGGTGCACCCATTAACCTAACCTTAGGAAAGTTATAGAGGGCATTATACCATCCTTTAGAAGTGCTTAAAAAGTAGAGATTAGTGGCGAAATTAGTTTTCTTTTCATTTATATTATTTATATTAAAGATTCCTAGAACAGTATTAATGCGACTATGTAAAATGGAGAAAAATCAATTGGTGCATCTTTCCCATATAACACAACATTCGAAAAAGCGAATTACTTTATCTCCACAGCTTTTTATTTTGGCAAAATCCAGCTTGATGCCCCAAAAGAAAACCTAAACTCTAATCTTGTCAGAACAGTGATTAAGCATAAACTCCGGCTTTCCTTTGTATGTCTGGAAACATATGTCAGCTGATTGGTACGCCCTCGGAGGTATCACGTCGAGCATGAGGCGTATTCAACACACAAAGAAGGGAAAGTATAATTTTTCAGATCGTGCTAATCTTTTCGCATATCTGATACATCGAAAAGCTAATATCTCGCTTTTGAAATGATTGCCGTAACCCTAACAAAGGGGTCCCTCTCATCGAATTCTCGTCCGTAAGTTTTCTATTGAACTTTGTTCGAATATTTGAGTTTTTTCGCTCTAAAGATTTCTCAGTATAATTTCTTAATTCGCCCTCTCTCTCTCTCCCCTCCCCCCCTTCCCAAATTTTCCATTTCGCCCGCATCATCGCACTCCACGACGATATGCATGGGGTTAAGCTTTGGCCAACATATTTCCATATGAACAAATGAGATGAAACTAATGCTTGATATATGCATAAAGCGTGCAAAAATGGAGGGAGACCCTATGAAATGAATTTTCAAATTTTTGTTCAAACTCCACATGAACACAATCTTTCCGGTTCTGAAAATGAATCGGCTTTCGCTGGATACATCAAAGCCTGCTTTCACCGATCTTAGTGAAGCACAAAAGCCTGTCTTCCAAAGCTGTACTTGGTCTTTCTTCCTTTCCTTTTTTCTTTTCGTTTCTTTTGGCTTGCTTTAAGAGACGAAAGGGAAAGAACAAGGGCGATTGCATGGGGTAAAAAAAAGGCAGCCCTCCTTTACCAAGTCCTTCACAAAAACGAAATCTAAACCCCGGCTCCTCTTTGGACCTGCCATATTGCGGCCCTTCTTTGGTCACCTCACTTGTCGAAAGATTATTCCCCCATCTCTCTCTCTCTCTCTCTCTCTCTCTCTCTCTCGCGTAGGATTGGAGCGTCTTCTAGATACAGAAGCTCTTAAAAGGAGAACCCTTTTTTAGGGCTCTAAAAAGATAAACGCTCTGCCTGGGGAAAGTATAATGATAAGCAACTTTTTATTAAGGAATTGAGGTAAGCACTTTTGTCTTGGAGAAGCCTCCTCGGAGTGAGGGATTTTTTTTTTCTCTTTTGCCCTCTAGTTTATAATAATGTTTCGTTTTATATTTTTCCACATGAAGAACAAAGATCTTCCAAAAACATCTCCAGCTTTTGTCGCCTCCAAAGTTCGAAAATGATGGGTGTGGGATGTGGTGGGGTGTCACTAACTAAAGTTCTAATGAACAGTCATATCCATCCTGCGATTGCACCTCTATTTTAGCATCTTCATCTTCGCAGCTAAAATCGAGTTTCACATTAGAACAACATCATTTTCCATGAAGTTGCAACCAAAACGACTTATTTAAACTCTAGCTTAATAAACGTGATAGAAATTCCTTTTTTGCCGGATGGATTGGATGTGTTTTCATGAGTAAGTACTCAATTAATCTTGTGTTTTTTGAAATTTATTGTATACACAAGGGATTGAGTCTTCGCAAACGACACTATTTTAGAACTTAGGATTTTCAGCACAAGATGGAGAAAAACAAATATATCCAACCGCCTGATGGTGAACGTGTTACTTGTTTCTTACACGGGCGATGGACTTAATTTAAAAAAAAAAAAACGAATTTGACAAATTAAGAAACGAAGTTTGTAAGAAAGGTTAATTTCTCTTTCCTTCCTTAGATTGTGATTCTTGATGTTCCATCATTGATCGATTTGAAGCTTTTAGTCAAAAGATGGACAGCAATTCAAATATTTAAACACGGAACATTTGAGAATCTATTCCATCGTCTAATTATTAAAGGAACATGCGGTAATTATAGGTGGACTGTGCATGAGTCATGCATCAAATTATACCTTTCGTAGTTTTAATAATCATATGTTACGTTCGTGTGAGAATCTTCGGTTCCTGTGGATTTCAAGATCACACCTACCTGGACTTTCAAGCACGAAAACATATCACAATTTAAATATTCCTTAGCAATGAAGAAATCTGTCGTTTTCATGGCCTCATTCGTAAATGCTTCCCAAACAAAAATGTCTCTCTACGATGGCATTTTCAGTCACATCATGCTCGTCAATTTTCCTGCCACGTAACTTTTGAGAATGAGGCTCATTATGAATTCTTGGCCACCGTGTGGACACGTGATTTGAAACATGAGCATTTGCAATCGAATATGAACACCACCACGTTAACCAGATGGAAATGTTACGAAAGAGATGGGAATATAGATTGGGGTGACTTGGCCGAGAAAGGCTTTTTTTCTTAGATTATAGTTAATTTATGTGGGAAAATAAAGAACGATTGCATCATGGACTTTCGACAGGGATTAGGTCAGGATGGACCGGAACATGATGCTATTAGCCAAGAATTGGTGACAATAATATTAGGGTTAACGCCAAAAACCATGTGACCACCCGGAGGCAAATGGACAAGAGAGGAAAAGTAATAAAAAAGGAAAGCAAAAGGTGGTGTGAGGTGGAGAGATGCATGGGTGTGCGTGTGCAAGGAAAAAAGCTAGGGTTTTTGTCATCGACACAGCAACAATACTTTGCTTCTCTCTCTCTCTCTCTCTCTCTCTCTCTCTCTCTGTGAAAACACAACTTTTGGAGATGCTTGCCCACCATATCTCCTCAAACACTTCTTTAAGTTTCCTTCATTGTTTTTATGTACATCGTTTCTCTTTCAATCCTTTTCCTCTCGCCCTCCATTTCTTAGTCAGCTTAAAAACAACGCGTTCCTTGCATCCCACACATTTTTCTCTCCACTTCTTGTATCATTCATGCCCCTAAAAGATTTTACAAAAGAACATCTCGAAAAGTAAGCACTCATGGCTTGTCAAAAGCCCCACTCGCGGTAGGCCCCCTTCCCATCACAACAAAACAACCCTAATTGGCCCCCTCCTCTCTTCTTGCTGAAGACTCTCTCTCTCTCTCTCTCGGCTTTTTTTTGGCCCTTTCTCTCTCTATCTCTAATTAGATAGTTGGTGGAGATTTGGCTCCACATAAGGCACCTCATCCCCTTCCCCTCCTCCTTTCTCTTATCTCCTTCCCTTTTGCAGCATCCATATCTCCTCACAAATTCAAGGTCAACCATCGTTTACTTCCCACGTCTCTTTCACGGGTCATCTTTCCTTTCTCTCATCCCATTCCCGTGACAGTTCGGACCGATCCCGTAACCCTAGTAATTAATTGCCACATTAACTTGTCCGAGAACGGACATTATCCCTTCATGACCGGTGTTCCTAGCGGAGAGCTTTAATAAATCACCAGACATCTTAATCTACAATGACCTCCTCAGTTTTGGACGCAAATGCCACTATCTCTAGTCCGTCTTGCTAAGGACAAAAGCACCCGCAGCTTAAAAAGAAAGAGAAAACACAAGTCATTTTTAGCTTTTGTAGGTCCACATGTTCTTAGGGTTTTCTTTCCTGTCTAAACGTCAAAATGCTCATTACATCTTTTCCAAATTTGTCACGACATCACGGACTGAACCACCCTTTTGACGACGGCTCCAAAGCTTTGACGCGCGAAAAGGACTGCTTTTCGAGCACAGCACGGCCAAAGCGAGCTGTGGGACTCTAAACCAATCGGAAAAAGTGCTAAATAGACGTGTTAACAACACTAATGCTGCTTATGGACAACATATTTGGACCCCATTTAGTATTAATGACGATTTGGCTCGTGGCGACGATGTGACATGGCCCAACAAGAAGATTACAAGCAGCGCAAACAGAAGCTAATTGAGCAGCAAATTTTCAATCTGGTGATATCATTGTGTACCATTTCTAGCTGACATACATGCATGCAGACGATGAAAATAAGGGATTTTTAAAAAGGGACGCCACGGGAGGCCGGGGAGACATGTCCACGTGAAAATAATAGCGTTTTGCGACCGCCAATTCGACGTAACCCCTCGCTGAGGTCGTTTTGCCTTTAGAGAGATTATTAAATTAAGGGAAGCCTTTCTTGACTTATACTAACTTCATCTTTCAGTTACGAGTGATTGGAGGGTATTATTATTATAATGATCTTTTTCCCCAAACAATTAGAATAGTATGTGAAATCATAGAGGCGTATGAATTTTCTTTTTTGGGGATTGATGGGATTTGGTGGGACGTTAGTGGGCCTTGCTACTCACTATGTCCCTCCCTCTCTCCCCCTCTCAAATATCATTTTCAACCCATGATTGATTGCTTTCCTTGGTCAACCTTCAAGGGTGCAAATTAATCCGATGGAATTATTAGGGCTGGAAAAATACGTCTGAAAAGAGTCCCGAGGCCTCAATGCAATATTGCCTAACAGCCTAAGTCACGCCATATCGATAATAACAAATAATGGTAAATAGAAATACCAATAATGACATTCCTGGTTATGGTCGTGACTGCCATGAGGACTCCCTAGAACGGGCCATATATCATTGTCACCATGACATTAAGCCTATCCATTTCTCGATTGGCGCCAGCGAGATCATACACCTGTTCGCGTCGACATTTAACTACTCCTCGCTGTAGGGGAAGCTTACGAGGGAAGCAATTCGGAAATCAACAAGGGAGAATATCAGTTACCAACCGTGACAAGTAAATTAGTGCAATCAAAGCAACTTTTGAGTCTTAGACATCGTTTCTAATAGAAACGTTTAGACATGATGGTCGGATGGTGCGATAACAAGAATGAATCGGTTTCGTACACCGTGTTCGGCTGCATTATCATGGAACAATAACCATGGACCGGCATTTTGGACAAGAAAACACCAGCATTGGAAAAATTGTTGAAGAGATCAATCAACCATACTGCAGCATGAAGAACTACAGTTAGGACAAAAGTCAGGCTCCGAATAATCATGCCAACTGGGGGCTGAAATTCCACTCTCTCCATGCAAAATCAAAGTTATCCATAGAAAAATTTTCCTAAAACTTGGATTCTTTCAGCTTTCAGCTAAAGAATCCCAGTCAGCATGACAAGCAAACGGGCGTGCAAAAAATTGAGATGATTGACATTGCGGCCGAAATTATTGATCAACCAATTATTACAATAGAAGACCTACCAACACCGAAAAAGCCAAGGGAAAGCAAGAAAAGAAAAACTTTTGGGAAGCAGCTTCTCATCCATTGAATTGATCATTGACAGCTCTTCTTGAAGATTAACAGTGATCTATGGTCATGTGAACTATACCTGTAACACTGAAAACAGAGTATGCTTCAAAATCTTGGCTGCCATTTCGAGTTAAAGAGTACGCACAGGACTTTCTTCTTCATTTTCTTGTCCAAAAACAATCGATGCCTGCCTGTGTGGCACGAAGTCCCCTCTCGCAACAGCTCCAGAACTATGCAGTGTATCCCCACTTTTTATTGCTCATTCTTCCGATGTCAAACTCCATACAGAGGTAGAATAGTTTTGACGAAAGAGTACATGAGCGCACCCGTGAATATGTAGCTATCTACTCTGTCCAATATTCCACCTGCAGGCATTGCCTCTGATTACAGCATAGTTTATGAAACCCAAATTTGCAAAATACCGTAAATGACACGGTCTTACAACTACGCTACAATCTGATGCATATTCAATGAGCAGCAGAGGAAGTGGAAAAAGGGGTTTAGGAAACCTTATATGACAGACATCTCAGAAACAGATTCATTTCATTACAGATGAGGAATTTATAAAAACTTCCGAGACAAAAGTATCATAAGTATCAACTTTGCATTTGACAAAGTAAGGTTCATCTGCAGGTGCCCATGTGTTTCTTAACATCTTAAACAAAAGGTTCATCCTCCAGGAGGACGTAAAGGCCCTTAATTTTAAGTTCATAATGTAAAATTAAATTTGTCTACTGCCCTCCAATGAGAGAAATGGGGAATATTTTTTGTTACAGTCAATGACAAAAAACAACAAAAGAGAAGCTTTTCTACCGTTTTAGGAAGGCATCAGCAAATTAATGAGGGCAATTATACCATTGTGTTCTACTTGCAAGTTCAGCAGGGAAAATGAGATAGATGAAGGATATTTCAGCTTCACTTTCTCATGCTTTTCAACAAGCGGTAGGCACTAGGCATATGATTAGTTATAATGCTTATCCGCATGAATGTGTGGAATTTTGGTCAATCCAAAATTCAGATGAGTTCCATGCAATTACAGTGATAAGAAATACTCGAAAAGATGAGCTAACAAGATTTAAGAAATGAAAACACAATCTTGCAAGCAAAAGCTTCAATTATTGCAGCTAAAAAAAAAATTGCACCTTTGTAAATCAACAATCCAAATAACTGTAGAAATCAGATTTAATGAACTATGAAATTTGTCCTAAATAATGTTAAATTGGTTCGCATAATAATCAACAGTATGCAGATTTAGCAACTCAAATAAGGGCCAAAGTGCAAAGAAAATTCAGCAGCTTTGCAAAGTAATTAAAGCAAAGGGAACTTACCATGTCCAGGTATAAGAGAGCCCGAGTCTTTGACCCCTGCGTCACGTTTGATCATGGATTCGGTAAGATCTCCAAAAACAGACCCAAAAAAGTTCAAGAACCCCAATGCTATTGCACTGTCCACCAAACAAGAGGAAATTATACACAAACCACAACAATGAAAAGACAATGCAAATAAACAGTCTAACAGGATGCAATAATGTGGTCACCTAAAAGAAAATATTAAACAGCACAAAAACAGGTTTAAAAATGATGACGGATCCAAAAAGCTTTGAGCCAAAGTATCTAAATGTATTATTTTGAAATGCCACCGAGCAAATGTTGAGACTACCTCCCTTTAAATTAAGATGAAGATTATCATATTGGCACCCTTGAAAGCTAAAGGACAACTTAGCAAGACAAAGAAAGTGTACTTTTTACCGGTGAATACGTGCTAACACCGTAGGAAGCTTAAATAAAGAACAAATAAAAAAACAGTCAGAGAAGATGAAACTACAATCAAAACATGGAAATCAAGCAGGCATAGCTAGACTTTCTAAAATTAAGCACTAAAATATAAGCTCAAGTACCTGATATAACTCAAAAAGATGCTAAGAACTAATAAAAGGCTAAACAAAAAGTGAAGGAACAAGCTTTAATACATACATGAGAACAGAGGGAACATAGAAACCACAAGGCAACTAGTTGATCCTTTATATGAAGCAATAAGAAAGAGCAAATGCACAAATTTCAATTTTACATTTATGCGAGCTCATCATATGATCTACGTACTCGAGACATCGAATGAAGATAGTGAACACCAAAAGAGATCACAACAAGATTCCTATTGGATTATCTGGCCTTCTGGCTTAAAGAAAAGGATCAAAAGTACTGAAGTTCTAGGATTTGAACAACAGATTTTTGGCAATCAAGGATACAAAAAGCGATAACTGAGAAGTCTCCCATCTCTACAGGCTCATGACAAGATAAAACTTTTTGACTTTGGCCACTAGATAGGAATGAACTCCTCTTCCTTGATGTAAGCTATGCTGCAGAATTTTCGTGGATAAGACATAACAAAGGCAAAAGTGCTGGACAGATTAATGTCAGAAGGGATAAGTTGCAGAAAGATGGAAGGATTTAATACCATCCATGAGATTTACAACAGGGATAAGCATCTCGTATAATATGATACCTAGTATGCACCTTAAGGTCAAGAAGAACATCAAAGCCTACACGACAACAATAAAGACGTATTGCAGGACTAATGGAGTTATGAGGAAATGAGTTTGTCCATGTCAAATAAAAGCATGCAAAAAGCCGTAGGAAGATGCTAGTGTATACACGAGGACAGCAATCATGACTATTCTAAAGAAAGTACGTATTACCCTCTTAAAAGAGAAAAGAAGAAAACTCAATTAAAACAGTAAAGACACGAAGACCTTCATACATCTCAATGCGGATTAATGATGTCCTTGAAGTGTTTCATAATTCGTAAAGATTTGGAGGCATGAGAAGAGACATGGATGGATTTCCTTAGTAGAAAAAGGAGAAAGTCTTTTCATAAGTAGCAAAAACGGGTACATTTTGAGAACAACATTACCTTCAATAATCTTAGGGAAAGTAGGTCTTTTGATGTCAAAGAGTAGATTTTATAAACTCATTTCAAGTGTCAGGGTACGTAACTCCTCAAATGATCCAACAAGAATATGTAACATAATAGAAGTGGCTTAAAAAGATCAAGGAAGCATAAATAAAGGACTATGGTTCTCCCGTACTCTCGTACCCTTGTGAGTGAAGTTGGGGTTATTAGGAGAAGAGTGAGTGATGCAGAGGGGATGAAACAACTGCATAAAAGTGGCGACAAGATGATTGGTGTTAGGAGTTCTAAGATAGAAATGATATATCTCTATGGAGCTCTGAAGGCAGGTTGGCCTCTTGTATATAACTGGTCGGAAGTTGATGCTGCCCTTGGACCGTGGCAGGTAGAAACCAACTGTTGTGCCTAAAGTGATATCTCATTCGATGAACTAGATGTCCAAGCTAAGCGAAATGTGGCATGATCTGAAACAAAGAAGCTATTTACTGAACTGTTCTCGGGAACAACTATAGAAGGACGGCTGGCCTTGTGTCTTCATCACTAGGCACCGCATGCGCTATTATGAGGCCAACGAACTGCGGCCTGTGATAGATGGCATCGGGGCGAGATTCCTTTGGTAAATGAGTTTTGAGTCAGAGAAAACTTGTGGCCTACCTAGTCCTACGAGGGCGGAGGCAAAATGTGCTCAAACAAAGAGCGACCCTCGACTAGCTTCTAAGATGACAATGGGGGCATAGGAAAACACAGATTCCTCGATAAATAGGGAAAAGTTCCTGGATAATTGGTGAATCCTTAGAAGAAATCTGTTGCCATGGTTTCAAAAAGGGAAGAAACCTCTATTGGTCTGCTGAGATCAACAAAAGCTTAGTAAATGAAATAGAGTGCTGCCAAAGATGCAGTTGGCGAAAAATGTCACTTGTCAAGGAAAGCACAAGTGCCAAAGATGCTTGAACAGCGATCAAAAGAAACTACCAATGGAATGGCTTGTTTTGTTGAGCGAGCATTGCTATTCAATGTATGATCCAAAGTGGCCCATCAACAGTTAGGAAACATGGGGAAGTGATAGAATAGCCCATGATGAGGGCATTGCGGAATTGAGTGGGGAAAAATGTCATAGACCGTGGTTCTCCTATTCTCTCGTACCCTCGTAAGTGGAGCTTGGGGTTATTGAGTGAGAAGCAAGTGTGCAGAGGGAATGAATACAACTGGTCCGTGGGAATGGCATTATGATGATTAGTGTTAGAAGTTCTAGAATAGAATTAATATATCTCTACAAAACTCCGAATGAGAAGTTGGCCTTTCATGTACAAACTGGTCGGAAGTTGATGCCGCTCTTCTGATGAAGCCATGATAGGTGATTTGCTATATTGCTTGATGGACTAGACGTTGACAAGATCCGTTACGAGGAAGTTATTTGTTGAACTGTTCTTGGGAACAACTTTGGAAGGAAGTTTGACCTGGTGTTTTTAGCTCACCAGGTGTTGTGTGGGCTATTCTGCGGCCAAGGACTGCCAGCCAATGACACATGTATCAAATTTTTATTTGACAATAAAAGAATTTTCTTTTCTTTTTTCAAAAGAAGAAAGAGGACATTTGTGGGGAAAAAGATAATCACTATGATTAAGGATCTTCTGGTGAATATTATATTAAATGACCATAATGAGGTAAAAGAATTACCCACCCAAACCAACTAAAGCATAACCATTTTTCTAATACCATAGAAGTAGAGGATTCACAATTCAAGTTTTCCCTAGGAAAAAAAAAAAGGAAAAAGAAAAAGAAAAAGCTTCCCACGGTGAAATTTTAAAAGGTGGTATCATGTCTAAATGGGAACATTACAATTGACCAAATAAATATACACTTCCTCATAATCACTCATATTGTACAAAGAATGTTCAAAGGAGAAATATATAAGAAAAAAGAGAAAAAGATTGGAAGTCAAGAAAAGTGCTATCACACTATCCTTAACAATTAAAGCATAGAAATTCTAGCATCCAATATAAACAAGGATGATAGATAATATTCAGTTTCTGCTAACAACATTCAGCTCTGTTCCCCCTCCTCCTCCTCCTACCCCTCCTTCCCCTCTCTACTACTCCCTTGTTCTCTCTCTTGAGCTCACAAGCACATAAAGACAATTTAGATTTACACGCATCAAAGATGACTTCCTACTCCTTCAGTTTCTATCTTCCAAAATCCAAGAAACAACATTAATCAACTGCCCTAATTATTAATAAGTTATTTCAGTTCTCATCCATGAAAAAATAGTTTTGCAAACTGGACTACAAGGGTGAGCAGAACTACCTCAGCAAAGAAGAAGGCCAACAAAATATCCTCGACAAGATGACGGAAGTCGCTATACAACCACCCAAGCCTACAGCAGTTCCCTCCCATGTCTTCTTGGGACTAATACTAGTAAGTGGTGTCCTACCAAATGCCTGCATTAAAATACAACAATTTTTAGGTTTCTATCTGCATAAAACCAAAATATCCTGCATGGTACAGAAAAAGCAAAAGGAATCATGAAATCTTACAATAGAAAAGAAATTAACCACAAAGGCATCCAGCAATTCCTGCCTACATTAAATGTGATTATACGAAATGAAGATTAGGAAGTCAACTCTATGCTCATTGAAGCTCAAACTTGCAAGAACAAGCTACTCTTTTTCACTTGCTCTTATAGCACACAAAGATTCAAAGTATAACTTCAGAAAAGAGTTTCATCATAATACGATATTCTGGATAAACCAGCTTTATAAGAAGAAAGAAAGAATAACAAAAAGTAAGTGATCAGTAGTAGAACCTCATTAAGGGATACTAATCCAAACAATCTCTAAGCACGATTGTGGACACTAGATCACGAGTATGCTCTAAAGCAACTTGTTTGAGCTCCTTAATTCTATTCACAATCAGGACATAGGTATATTTTCAAACTTATATACAAGAAACAATATAACTAGGCAAGGGCATGTAGATTTTCATTTGTATGAAAATGGGTACATATTACAGCACAAATTACACTGAAAGTCCAGAAGCCAAATTACTTTGCCACCAAGAAAGGCATATGTGTCTGCAGCAATTATGCTACTTATTGATGTCAATGCCGCCACAAGGCCCACGGTCCAATGAGCCTGGCCACCTAGAAGAATGGGCCATGCTGCTCCTATTCCTGTTAAAGATGAGCAAGCTAAGAACCACAACTTCATATAAGCATGAGCAGCATTAATGACAATCATTGATAATAGAAGCCATTCCATTACACATGTAAAAAAAAAAAAAAATTTGAAAACTACATTATTCGTAGGGAAGGCCTTCATCATGAAACTTCTCACATCTTCTGGTATTAATTTCAGGTATATCGATAATAAGTACTGTTTATGGATAGATCAGTTCAGGTACAAGAGCCATGGTGTGAGGCCAAGTTCACAAAATTCTACACAGAGACAGACAGAATACAATATCAAAAGACTATGCTTGCTCTAAATTTTCACATAATAGAATCTTTTTTTAGAAAGAACATTAATTAGGCTTAGATTCTTTATAATAAAAGCTCTCTAGTTTAGCACAGCATAGTCAGTTTTCAGTTTGTCTGATTGTTCCCCTTATGCCGCTGGTCATGACAATGTTTAAGGGAGAATTCTGTTAAAAGCAAGGTAGAAATTAGCAAAAAACAAACTTTTGATGCGAGCTTTTTGCTTAACTGAAAATAATAAACAAACAGCACAATTATCTATTTAAGTGTAACATGTCGGAGAAGTCAACACTCTCAAGTGCCAGTAGAATGAAAACCATGACGAACAAGTCAATACCAAAAATAATGGCCAAAAGCACCAAAAAGATTCTTGCTGAGCTATTTGTATCACATAATTTACAATACCCAGTGCTTCTAACAACAATATAGTGATCTAATCTTTATTACACCATTTAAATCTGAAATTGTCCTACATTTAGATTGCTATATGCTACATAGGCTGTCTTGAATATGACGACTTGATCTTCCTCTCACCATTTAGTCTTGAAATGTTCTGCGTTTAATTTACTGTTACCAATCTTATTTGCAACTGTCTTCTACACTACACTGACACTTACATAAAATCAAGGTTGAACAAATCTTAAGGAAGATAACCATAATAAAATAGCCCAAATCTTAAGGATAAAATATCGGATGCATGTATCTGAAAGGGGCATCCTCCATCAAGCATAAACCATATCTTACTAGTATGAAGTGCTGGTGCTGCTAGACCACATCGAAGCTTCACCCAAAAACAAGGAAGATAACCACAATAAAATAGCCCAAATATTGTACTGCTGAGCTGGGAGAATCGCGGATTTCCTCTCTGTAGAAGCAATGCTATGGCAACAAGGAAGGCGGCAGATGTCACAGAAACATCTAGACCAAAGTATCTGACATGCACAGAGGCAACTATCAATAATCAATGCCTAGCACTTGCCAAATAGAGCCAAAGATTTAATAAAGCAATAACGAATTCAGATGAAAGCACTGCTTCCTGGAAAAACTTTGATTCATTCCAAAAGTATCCATAGGGGTCAACAATGGCATTCTATGAGAAATCAGTGAACTCCCCCTGATTTTTACATTTCAGATTGCTAACAATTTAGAAGAGAAGAAAAATGTATCTAAACAGAGAATGTGAAAGATTTTCCAGAAACTGCATGCTGAAAAGTGGTCAAAGTTTTTCGACATGTCTTTGCCACCATAGAGGGTTTTTCTCTCAAATTATGTTGGCAATTATTTTTCCTGTGATTATTACAAGTACTTACTACAACTAGATTGTGGTACATTTCAATTTCTGTGTCATACTTACTGTCTTTTGATTATTTCGTTCTTCTGAACATGATGGTTTTAGAAATTCAGAAACACGCAAGCTCCCAAATCTCCCTTAAACAAGCAGTGCAGACACATAAGGGAGCCCATTACATTTTGATAGGAGAACATAGAAGCATGATAAGTAATTGCTACATCATGATAAGATTGGCTAACTTATAAAACTTTATCAGGAAAGAGAATGCACGCTCAAAGCTTTGCTCGCAACAAAATTTGTCCACCAAATGCCACAAAATAATATAGCATAGGGGTGTCTTTCAATCTTACAAGGTAAGTATCGGCATCAGGGCACATATAACCGAGCAAACTCGGGACACATATCGAGGAGGGGGCGTCATTCCAGCTGCAATTCCACGACTCCTAACCAACTCAAAATACTCCCGTGAACCGGCAAAAACAGCAGATGCCAAAGCCACAGTAAACACCCATCCTCCTGCCAACACGACACCGCCAACAGAAAAACCAATTCCAAGTCCAAAAACAATCCTCTTTCTTAACTGACTTGCTTTCTGTTCAGTCTCCATATCAGTCTCTCCCCGTGGTGAAGATTGATGGCCTTTGTCTACTTCCTAAAACATTCCGTTTCAGCATTGCTTTACAATCAAACTATTATGAAAATATCATCTAGAGATAGAAAAGGGCCACAGAGAACTAATGCCACAACTTATTAATCTTCCTTCATCAACCATTCAAGCAACAAACATTGCCATGTCCTGTACCCGCAGATACTCATTCCGTGCATTAAAAGACAGATACAAACCAAGTTCTCACAGATACCGCACATTAGGTAACAAATTCCAGCAGAGGAAGCATGAAAATAAGCAAAGAAAGAAAAAATTGACGCATTACCTATACTGCTGTTTCTTCCCCATCCAATTGTAAAGAACTACCCTTTTCTTAACTACTAACAACTAAAAGTGCGTTATTCACAACCTTATCATTTGCACTCAGGATGGAGCCAGCGCAAAAAAGTACCATTTTCCCCTCATACATCCAACAATTCCAGACACCAGTCAAGAAAACAATCACACAGACTAATTCCGGATTTCCTAATGAGACACAGCCGACCGAAAGCCCACCTGATTGGCGTCGCTCTCGCCGACCCTGTCCTGCTCGGCGCGCGCCCCGGCCACGACGACGCGCCGCCGGGCCGGGACCCCGTGCAAGCGCATCCAGACCACGCTCTTGGGCCCATGTAGAAGCAACCCAAGATTGAATTTTGACAGAGGGCGCCTCAGAACCAGGGCGTTCGTCGCAAAGGGTCGGCACGGGCAAGCGCAGAGAGTGGCGAGCGACAGGGGGGTCGGCTTGATTGCCTCGATTCTGACGAAGGGCGCCATGAAAAGGCGAGAGAGGGCGGGCCAAAGTCGATAGAGGATTCAGGAGTTGTTGATTTTCAAGACATCTTGAACATCAAGAGGTTCGGGAATGGAGCGTTGGGTTCTTTGCGGGGTTATCTACGTTTCGCACCGTCCACCACCCATCGGCCATTCCGCTCCGTTTTCCCCGTCGCCACGCTGGTGTAAAAACACATGGTTCTAGTGTGCCGCAGGTATACAGGAAGGGAGGAAGGTTAAGAGAAAAGGTGGAACGATTACTTTCATGGATTACCTCGTCATCAGCGGAGGATTACGTATGAAAACAGAAAGAAATCTGTTTTTTTTTTTTTTTTTTTTTTTTGGAAGGAATTGAATAATTACTTAAGGCGCACATGACAAATTTTTGGAACAGAAATAAATTTCTAATCAGAAATTAATTTTTTAATTTATATTCCACGAGTAAATTTATGAGTAAAGAAACGCATTTGATAACAATTTAAAATTTTTATTTTTGGAATAAAAATTTGTTTGATATATGAATAAAATTTCTATTTTTAGGAGCGGCGACGCCAGAGTCTGACGTTCAACGACCGGCGTCTGGCGACGATGGTGGGTGGTAGGAGTCTGGAGTTCGACGTCCAAGTCTAGTATCGGAGTCCGGAGTTAGGCGTTCAATGCCGAAGTCCAATGTCCAACAATTGACAGCTAGCATTCGATGTTCAGAGTCCGACGTTTTGTGGCCGGTGTTCGGTGTTCGACATTCGGATCTTGGCGATTGGCGGTCGGCATCTGGCATTTGACCTCTAGAGCCTGGCGATGAGCGGTTGACATTTGGCGGTCAGTGGCAAGCAGCGGTAGTTGGCGATGAGCCTCCAATGTCCAATGATTGGCCCAAAAACTGGTGGGCGTTCGACATCTGGCGGCCGATGGTTAGCGACGAGTGGTTGGAGTCCGGTGGCCAGCGGTCGACGTTCGATAGCTAGCAGTTAGTGGTCAGCGGCCAAAGGCCGAGGCTGGTGGTGGGCGGTAGGTGGGTGACGTCCTACGGGCCACGGGCCACGGGTGGACGATGGGCGGTGACGAGAGTGAATGATGGGGAAAATTTTGATTTATCATTTCTGCTAAACATTTTAACTTATGATTTCTACTCCAAATATATTTATAGAATAGAAATCTGTTTCAAAAATAGAAAAATGAAATTGCATTATCAAACGGATTTCTATTTCAAACCTGTTTTAGGGAACAGAAAAATAGAGAAATAGAGTAATAGAAATGTTGTCATGTGCATCTTTAGTTGTTGATTATTGCTAGGGTGAATTCAATTTGTAGGTGCTTGTTAGCATTTTGGTCTTCCTTGCTTTTTTTTTTCAAGCCTATCCGAAAGAGAAGGGAAAATTTCAATTAAGGACCTAAAGTAAAGCTGTAGTCTCAAATAAGGGCCCGGAATGAACATTGTCTCAAAAAGGGGTTTGAAGTTGTCAACTTTGTTTCAAATGAGGGTCCCAACTCACTGGTCAACCAAATTTTTGCCGGTGGACTTATTCCGACAGTTAGAGAATGGGCAATTTTGTCCAAAATAGTAACTGGGCAAAAGAAATAGATAAATCAAAGATCGTAAATTATTTCTAGAGCTCTTCATGGCTTTTCTTTCTTTTCCACGTTCCTCCTTAATTCTTTGTACTAGTTCTTTCTGTAAAAATTTTATCCCAACTGAATTAGGGAGAAGCTTGTGTATTTGCGATCCAAAACCCTCAATCTCTCATCTCCTCTATTCACATCTCTCTCACTCTCTCGCAAACACAAACCCATTCATTTGTTCATTTTAATGGCCTTGCTGTGGCTCGGGAAGCCATCGAGCGGAAGGACAAAGTACATCTCTCTGTGCATGAGGTTGTCGTCGACAATGAGGGCAGCGATTGGGCAGTCGAGGGAGAAGGAGTCCGCGTGGCACACCATCTTGTTCGGGAACTCGAACATGATCTTGCCAATGACGTACTTTCCATCAAGGTCCTCATCGTTCGCTCCCAAAAGATGAGAAATCCTCTTTGCTCTTGCTCTCGCTTCCGCACACATTTTCTTCGACTTTGCCGCTTACGTATTTTTTCGGCGTGGGACTCTCAAAGGTCGGAGTTTATAAGGAAGTGGGAGCGGAAGAACTCTTTCTCTGCTTTAACTTCCCAGGTTCTAAGGAATCCTTCATTTGAAAAGTGATGATGTTGCTTGAATCTCATCTTGTTCCCAAACAACATCAGTATCTCCTACTTCTTCTTCAATCTCTAAATCAAGTCCTTCATTAGGTCAACGTGGGTCTATTCAATATCGGTGCCCGTCTTCTTCAAGAATAGATTAGTTCCAAATGCAGGAAGGAGCTTGTCATGTTGACCATGTTGAAGATTCTTGGGTATTATGTTATTGTTAAATCTAGTACCATGGTTCACTGCAAAAGTTTTTCAAACTACGATCTATAGAATACAACTTCAGTGAACATCCGATTGAGAGTTCACATGGTGAGGGCAACACATGGGACATGGTTTACATAGACGAGAAAATGAACCGGCTAAATTGACTAGACTAAAACAAGATTGCTCAAATGATCTTCAACTTCGAGATTGGAGTTCATTGCGCGGATAAAACTGGAAACCCCATGTGGGAATTTCATTGAGCAATTGGTCTGTTAGGCAAATTGCGCCAAGATCAAATACTAAAGGATGGAACAGAATATGGGGCATAAAAGCCTTTGTGTTTGTGCATGTCCAAGCACAGCTTTCATGATGTGGCTAGGAGCAAAATTTACAGAGTGAATAAGCACCGAGAATCGAAGAGAAACGTTGGAAAAAAAGAAAATATGTGAAGAGCCCTAAAATTCGATTTGGGATATTTGATTTTCCTATTTTTCACCCGGTTAAAATTTTTGGACAAAATTGCCCATGCTTTAATTGCTGGAATAAATCCATCGGCCAAAATTCAGCTAGCCAACGAGTTAGGACCCTCATTTGAGATAAAGTTAACAACTTTAGACCCCTTTTTAAGACAAGATTCACTATGGACCCTTATTTGAGAAAACTGCTCTACTTTGGTCCTTTATTTGAAATTTTCCCGAAAGAGAATGGTCATGAATATCTTGATAGTTGTGTATTGCTGTGACATGGTACTTTTTGTGTTCGTGAATTTAAGATGGGGATTTAAGGCGCAACGAATGTTGTTGCATAGCGAGCCATCAAGCAATATCCTGCTAGTGGAAAGCAGGGATGCATAGCCAAGTTCATTGCACAAAAGTTGTCCTTTACACAGTGGAATGGACGGATAAGCATTGGCCAAACTCTGACTCGGGCGGCCATTCTTCGGCTCGTCTCTGGCCAGCTTTCGGCTTTGCTCGACCATTTCTTAGAGTTTTCTTGGCCTCTGCTGGGCCACTTTCAGGCCCACATGTTTGGCCAGTTCCACCAAACACCCACACAACCAGTCCCGCCAAATATCGGACAGTCCAACAACCAACAAAACAAAACATTCGACCAAAAAAAAACCAACGAAACACACTCTTTTTTTTTGGTTCCTAACCAACAAAAAATAGATGGCCGAATGCTTTTGCAGCACCAAAGCACAGTGCAGAAGTTCTCCATGTATTTTGATTAGCACGGCCAACCTTAACAAGATTTCGGGCCACTCTTGACTAGTTCTATTCTACCAAGCAAAACCGGTTCCACTAAACTAGGGGGACCATTTGAGACAAGTGCTACTTCGTGGGCTCTTTTGAGATGATGCGTCCAAGGTGGGGTGTATTTTGAAATATTCCCCTAATGTATTCTGCGCAGCATTAAAAGTTAATGCTATATAAGGTAGTTTTAGTCTTTGAATGCAAGAGTAAACTCGGAACTCATAAAGAGCGAAGCAAAAGCCGGTTATAGTTTTTTGTTTTTTTGGTCAATAAAGTTGACTAAGTTTAAATGTGTAGATATAGAAGACATATTTTGACATTCCTTTTTCATTTGTTTTTGCACGAGAAAATTAAAGAAGCGACAATATGCAATTTTGGAATGTAGAAATAACGGAGTGATGGTAATTTTTACAAATGCTCGTAATGAACTGACTTATGGAGAGAAACCGTTATATCTAGCATATATGTTCATAGTAAAATTCATGTGATAACATGTCGGCTTCTCCATTTACTTCGCTAAGCAATTTTTTTGAGGTAACGCTTGCATGTACGACATATTAAAGTCAGCTCAAAATGAAATAATCATTCTTAAGTGAACTTGAATAGTTTGGATATCGTCTTCTTAATTTCGACCTACAACATGGATATTTTCATGTGCTCTCGAAGCACGATTTTTTCAGCTTGCTCAAACGAAAATTCACATGTTAAGTGAGTGTTAAAAGTGTGCAAGTCTTCATCTCACTTGAAGTATTAAGGTGCCCCCCAAATCACCTTGTCTACGACTCGGTCCAGACCGGACCGGTCCAAATGCTTAAGCCTCAAAATCCGGTCGGACCGGTGCGACTCGACCGCGCTCGCTCTCATGTCGACTTCCCTCCCATTTTCTTCACTCCCCTCGAACCTCCGTCATTTCGCGACGGCCAGTCGCCATTTTCGTCTTTGAGAATTCGCCGCGACCGCTCGAATGGCGGCGAAGCGCCGCTCTCCCACTTCCGACGCGGAGCCCGACGGAGCGGAGGCGAGCTCGGGCTCCGAACCGGAGCCTCCGACGCTACCCGACCCGACGGAGGCGAGGCGTGTATCGAATTACGAGAAGCAGAGGCTGTCGAGGATCGCGGAGAACAAGAGGAGGATGGAGGCTCTGGGCCTCCGAAACCTGGCGAGTTCCGTGATGGGTTCGAGTCGGAAGACGAGAAGGGGCGACGCGAAGGGCAAAAGGAAGGTGGGCGGCGAGGACGATGACGACGACGACAACGACGACAAGGATGGTGATTACGCGCCTGCTTTGGACGGTGATGGCGGCGATGACGATGATCTTAGCGTCGACGATGAGGAGGATGATCTGGATTTTGAAGTAGCTGGGTCTGGTAAGAGAAAGGTTGGTTCTTTTCTATTGGGTAATTCTTTATCTGCTTCTGTTGTTTTTGCGTAAATTAAAGTTCCTAGCGTAGGTGGCGTTGAAGGTGTATGTGAAAATGGGAAGGTGGGTTAAGACAACGGAGTCAAGAGAAAGAAATGATCATCGAGTTTCTTACTTCTTGAATTTTTCGCAATGAGAATGACAATGGGGCCATTGAAGTGAATGAAGTGATTCGTGCTCGGGGGTCATTAATTTTTCGGCTTGGCGGCTCTAGCTTTATTTGGTTCCAGTCTGAATTGCTGTGTTTTCACCACAAATTGCGGTCACTTGGAAGTGTTGCCTATCTGTTTTTACCACAACAGTCTTTTTTTTTTTTTTTTTTTTTCTAGTATAAATTTTTGGTTAATATTGTCCCAAAGTGCATTCGGGAGCACTTTTTTCCTGAGTTACCTTAGTTCTTTAGACTTCTTCACAAAGTGTTTTATTCACAAATTTTGCTGCAGTGGCTGCATTGAGCACCTTCTTAATTAGAATGAATTTAATTATGCTGCAACTGGATTTTATTACTTTAATTTTGACATTCTTGAAACTTCACCGGTGTTTCTAAGGAATAGTTGGCCTAATTAAACAGGACTGTCATGAGAAGATCCAAGTTGGATCCTAAGTAAGCATGAGATTTTCGGCTTGAAGTGGCATTGAATACTTAGTTATGCTGTTTGACTCGCCAACATCTCTATAGATTACCCAACTTAAGCAAAACTTTGTGCAGTTGGTTAGAAATTGTGCGAAACTTAAGTTCACTCGCTGGCAGATTAACATGCCATCTTTTTTTTTTTTTGGTAAAGTAATTTTTTTTTTTTTTGGTAGAGATTAACATGCCATCTTTCCCTTTGTTTTTCCCTTTTCTTTAAATCCTCGAGAATTCCAATTAAATTGTGTACTTTTAATATTTCTTGGCATTTCAAACCTATTACAATTAATTCCAAAATTACAGTCTAATTGTTTATTGGCTACTTATTTTGAATTTCACTATTGCTAATCACTCCAGATTGCTTTTGTGAAGGACGTTAATTTGGTGATGCTCTAGTTGCATGTACTGCAGTTGAAAATATCGTTTTCACCAAATCGGTTAAATATTAATACCACAGTTGAATAAATGACTTAATTACCAAATAATATAGTGTGGGTGTTTTCAGTCAAATTGACTTATGGCTTTCACATAAGTTTAGCTTTTCCAGTGCTTTGTGTTTCCTCCTAGAGTGGGTTTTGGTGGAAGGCAGTTTTTCTTTCTGGATCTCCTCTTATTGCAAATAAGATTTCCATTTAAATCAGGATTTAGACAACGAGAGGAAACTAAGTATCTGAGGTGCACT
This sequence comes from Eucalyptus erythrocorys, assembly GCA_014182555.1. Lineage (NCBI taxonomy): Eukaryota > Viridiplantae > Streptophyta > Magnoliopsida > Myrtales > Myrtaceae > Eucalyptus > Eucalyptus erythrocorys. The sequence continues at coordinate 12,104,713 of CM024601.1, forward strand.
TGGGAACTTTTAAGTAAGTTGTATATGTATCAGTCTTGGACATGTCATTATAGTAATCACATTGGACATATTGGACATCTGCAACTTCATGTCTTTGGTTGTTCTATGTTATGTAAGATTAGGTGTTGTATGGAAGACGCATAGATTCGTAAGTTATGAACTTAGAGAATTTGGCTATGATACTTAGTACCAACTGCGACATGCTTAGTTTGAAATCAATATTGTTTTCCTCGTTTTTAGTCCTAATCCATTTTAGTATTGAGATCAGATTTCAGATATACCACATATGCCAGAGGTTGTGACATGAGAAAAGTAAAAGGAGCTAAACCTGAATTGTCGTTCCTATTCTTTAATGTGGGTGGAAGAAGTTTAAAGATTAATGAGAGCACAATTGATGAGCTGAATTCAGCAAATTATTTTGATCTTGTATTACTTTGATATGTCTTCTTATAACCGAGCTTCTTGTCCTTCTTTGGACAATGGACATGTCAATACTTCTGTAATACGTCCGTCTTGCTTTGAAATGTTGTGTTCTGCCTTTTGTGACTATCTCCTGCTCCAGGGAAAGAGAAAAGTGTCCAAACCGAAGAAGAAACCTCAGACCAAAAAGTCACCAAATAAGTTGGATTATGTTGATGATGATGCTGAATTGGCGAAGGTAAATCTAGTATTTTCATGATTGTAATATTCTCATTCTAAAGTGAAGCTTGGGTTTCATCTCAGCATGGATTAGAAATCTATTACATGTGTAGTAACTGTAAGATCAATAGTAACAAAGTCAGTGGCAAAATGCAGGCCATTGTGCTGTCTCTGCATGATTCTGCCGGAGTTTCAGGAACAGTGAGTTCGGGGCCTTCCCAAAATGAGGCTGGTGTAAATCTTAAAGGCAGAGTAGAAAAGACTCAGGAAAATCCTAGAATGCTGAAGAGGAGAAAAACGGTCTGTAACTCTTATCCTAATAATTGTTTTAAGAGAATTTTGTTTTCCTTTTCCTTTCCTAGCTGACTGTCTTTGTTTGTTTGTTTGTTTGTTTTCTTGTAAATAATTATCGATATCCAGTTTACCAGCCGGGTGAAGATGACTGAGGATGAGCTGATTATGCATTTCTTTCAGTTTGATGGTAATGGATGGTTAATGGAGTTTCCATTTCTATGCTTGTCAGATGATGGATGGATATTTTTCACGTTCTTTCCTTCATTTTTTTTTTTTTTCCTTTGGCATTGATGGCTGTGGCAACCACTTTGTTGGTTTCGCATGTCAAGTTCACTTGTTCTTGTGTATCATTATTCCAAATGGTAGGGAGGTTCAGAGAAGCTAATTTGTTGTTAGGCTGAAGCATTTGCATCCAGGAAACCAACATCTATAGTAGGTCAATCTGGAGGGACATATTTATGCGCAGCAAGTCTTCCATCCCTTTCTTTAGTCATGGTTTGAAAATTGATATTAAACTTTTGAAGATCTGGTGGATTTTGGTTTGCTAGTATATAGTTGTGAGATATGTTGCCTCTTGATTACTGTGATATCAGAAACTGCCAAATTATGTCACAGAATATCAATTTTACTAGGAGGTTTTTTCTATGTTCCTCTGGTTACTAACAATGAGAGTTTCTTATGTGGGTATTACACGGACCTTCTTTTTTCTTTCTGTGGCTTGTGATCTTACTGTTAAGTGGGCCACAATGTGGGAGGCTGGGGCAATAGACGCCCCTTTTTGGCTTGTGAACCTTTTGTTTCTGGAACTGATGAGCTTGCATGTGTCATGCAGAAGCGGGGAAGGGTGGCATCACTGTGCATGATTTAGCCAAAGTTGCTGATGCTCATGATTTTACATGGACAGATGAGGAACTAGCCAACATGATTCACTGCTTTGATAGCGATGGAGATGGAAAGGTCCAGCCTAGTACTATTTTTGTTTCATCTCCAGTCCTGCACGCTAATCCTTTTGTCAACTGCATTGCTGTGGACTGAACTATTATGAAATTTTGAAAAAGGTCTCAGCATCATTAATTTAATTGACTGCATTGTTATGAAATCTCATTAAACATCATGAGGACAGAGTATCTGTTGTTGAATAGATATATAATTAAGTTATGGGTCTTGTTAACGAGTACCCCAGCAACACTTGGTAACCATACTTAATAAAGAAATGTTTTTATTTCATTTATTATGCATAATACAAGAAAGATAGTGCATTGGAAATGACAAACTTTCTTTATTGAGGTTTTCAAGAAGTGCTTTGGCGGCACATGTTAACGAAATTCTTAAATTATTAATGCAGATCAAAATCTAGGCAATTTTAGAAATTATCTTGCATTAATGTCCATGTTTCGAGAATCAAACAATACTAAATATGACTTCACTATAACTGTCTGGGAAAGTATCACCAGCTTGATTTAATCATAACAATGGGGTAGTGAAAGTAAATGAGGTAATATGCTGGCAAGACTAGTCATGCCCTGGAAAGTGTGGGAAAAAGGATTCTGTTAGGATATGAATTTTTACATAGTTATTTTAAGGTCAATTTCTAGTTAGATCTTTTAGTTAGCCCACTCTTGACATAGGAGAATGTAATTTTCTCCATCTTCATCTATCTCTTTTATTTTTAGATCTCCTTTGCTAGATTGAATAAATTTCTAGTAATGTCATGCAAAGGAAAAACAATTGCCAACAATAGTATTAAGGATTTCTTTTCTTAGTAATCAGCATAAATTTAATGATGTAAAGTAAAATGGGGATCGAATGTTGATTCTGGTTTTGGGTCTTTAGGAATCAAATTATCTGTTTGTGGTGTGACTTATCTGTCTATGTTACAGCTAAGTCTTGATGATTTCTCGAAGATTGTCCATCGATGCAACATGATACAAGGCTCTGAAAGCTCCTGAGTGGTTGAGAATGCCAAGTCTACCTTCTGTTCAGACCAGGTATGGTGAGGAATTGGCTATGACTTTTTCCACTCCTTTCACTAGTTAGCAATGATGATATCAGAATTAGTGACAGTACTAGTGGTCTTCGTTAGATTTTAAATTCTTGGGGTTGAGGAAAGACAAAGGAAAATGGCTCTCCAATTTTTTTTTTCTTGTGTAAGCTAAAGCTGATACCAATAAATAAGTTAGTGGTGAAAGATGGTGGATTAAGTGATCTGGAGGAGGAAACCAACATTTTCTTGCTACATATTGGAATGTCCTCTTTGAAGCTTGTGTTTAGTGGAGTTTTACTTGCAGATTTCCTCATGTATCGACTTCTGATGTATGTCTTTATGTTCTATTCCAGGAGGGATTGATGAAGAGTTCATTTTTCTGCCTGGTTCTGTTTCAACAGCAAGAAAAGAGGCACCTAAGTAAGTGAGAGATAGAAGCAAGAAAGTAGCTTGATCCGGTAGCTGTTGTGAAGATGTATATAGTATAAGTTGGAGCTTTCATAGATAACTCACCTAATGCTGGTTGTATTACTATCTTAGACAACTGAATTATCTGTGGCTTTTACAAGCCGATCTATTTGAGGTTGGGATTAGTGTGACAGCAGATTATAGCTTGCTCAACCTTTAGCGCCAGTTGAATTATCTGTTGCGTTGTTCCATACAAAGAACAAGTACTCTATAAACTGGTGTTATAGTGAAGGTTTGGTCCTGCTGTTATTTATGATTGATCACATCGAGACATTGTCTATCCTATGACAAATATTCTCAAGTTGGTCGGACCGGAGAAACCAAGACGCACTAAAGAAATACTACAATATGCACCTTCAGAATAATCAGGTTTGTTAAAGTTGGCATGGAAGCGATAGGCTTTGTCTCAGTTTTGGCTGGTGCCGAGATGTCCTGATGTTCTTAATAAGCTCTGGTGGGTACCTGCGGTTGGCTCTCTCTTGAGGCCTTACCTCTTTCTGGGGCCTTATGGTTTAGAGAGTTCAAATGAAGGCTACATGAAAGCAAAATCTATGATGAAAATCTGAATGGTCGCTTTATGGTCCAAGCTTGATAGGATGAGCTTAATCGATTCATCTACAAATTTAAACATGGTGCTAAGGGTCGCTTTAGGCACATGTTTCTCTTTTAACATTATGTCCATGGCACTGACAAAGAGATTATCAAATGTCTCTGTAATTGATTGCACTTACAAAGACTCATTGATACAAAATGCTTTTGTTGGATACGGTTGGAATTCCTAGCTTTAATGCTTTGTCTACTCATGCTTCGCCCTTTCGAGAGAGGAAAAAGAAGACAACGGATTGGCTTTTGACAATGTTCAGCAGCATATTGGGTATTGATGGTGAACCCCTAGCTTTTGTCATTGATAGAGAAGTTCGATGCACTTTTCCCTAAAGTGCCAATTTGTTGTGTGTTTGGCACATTGAAAAAAATAATGTGATAAAATGTAAATCTCATTTTGAAGATGGAATGGATTGGAATTCTTTTATATGTGATTTGTGCAAGGTTCTGAACTCAAAGGGTGAAGTAGAATATGATGAAAAAAGTCAGCCATTTGAAGACCATTGTAAGAAGAAGCCATCAATTCTCAGTTGTATTAAAAATAAATTGGTTCCTTTCAAAGAGTTTTTTGTGCCTCCTTAGACAAACTTGTTCATGCATTTTGGGAATTGTGTTACTTGAACAGCTAAAGGGTTAAGTTCAATTTTGAAATTATATCTACTAGTTTCAATGAGAAATGAAGAGGTGAAAAATAAAATGTTCATTGCAGTTGAGAATTAGTTTTGAAAAATCAAAACGAAACTGTCAAGCAAGAAGGTAAGAATTCCCCATCATTTCCATATTATGCTTTTTGTCAACATTTTTAGATGAGCTCTACAAGCGATAAGAGATTGCTAAAAGTAGGGTTAAGCCACCTACTTGTATTGGGCATTTATGCAATCCATGGAGCTTCCATGTATGCATAATATAAGATTTAGGATTTCTGATGGTCTATCTCTAGATATAACTAATCCGCAATAAAGGCTTGATATAAGGTCCTATTTATCGTGATATTACTCAAAATAATGGAGATGATTTATGTAAGGTCCTTTTTTTTAATCATGATATTACTCAAAATAATAGAGACAATTTATTTAAGCAACTATTTCACAATTTGGAAGGAAATATTAAGAATGACTAATATTGAAAAAGGAAGTTTTTGAAAAGCAAATTGAGCATTTTGTATGAACAAGTGATTCCTCCTTTTATGAGCCCTTAACTACATATCATAAAGGTTAGAATTAATAAAATTAAAGGAGAAGCAACTTCTAAATGACGTGACCCTTTTCAAATTGTTGAAAAAGACAAAATATGTGGTACTTGTAAAAATGGGCATAATGGTTGGGCATTTAAATCAAAATGCAAATGTGAAACTCACATTGAAGGCCATTAAAATCCACGGTGATGAAATATAATAGGCAGAGTACTTTCACATGCAATAATTCAACCCGAAAGGCCTATTATAAGGTTGGAGTTTCTCGCACTCTAACATAGGAATCACTCCCCGTTATATTTTTGAGCAAATAATGACTCTCTTAATAATGTAACTACAACTTTTATTGTCTCATTTAGGTAAAATATATATTTTTTTGCCCGAGAGAGTAGCCTTTTTTAGGGAGCTAAGTAGCCGAAGGAACAATGTTTTATTGTTAAGTTGCATATACGATTTGTTACTAGGGGTGAGCATCGGTCAAGATCAACCCTGGACCGACCCTGGACCGGCCCAACCCTGCCGGTTCCGGTCTGATTTCCAGGGAGACTGGGTTGGTCCTTGGTTCTAGAATTCCTAGACTAGTACTGTATGCATATATATAAAATATATATTACTTATAATTTTTTTTTATATAGAGAAAATCTTAAAATAAACGACGTCAACAATATTAAATAGCCATTTAATGAGGAGTTCAAGTAATTTTACATTGTTCTTTAATAACTTAGATTTTTAATGTCTTTTACGACGTCAATAGTCATAATTTACAAATGAGGAAAATGGTTTTGTGAGGAGTCCTCACGACGTCAAAAAAGTCATAAACAGCTTCTTATGGCATCATCCTCTATTATTCGTTCTCTCCTGTCTTATTTGTTCTTTTGGTCTTCAATTTGCCAAAATCGAAAAAAACAACTTCTTCGCTCATTACTCGACAATCGCCTCGCTCGCTTTGGTTCACTATGCCGCTCATCGCTTGATGCTCGTTTGGCTTGTTGCTTCCCGCTCGACATTTGATGCTCATTCTATTTGACGCTCACCCCACTTGACCCTCACCGCTTGCTTTTCTCAGCTGACCTTGCTCATCATCGAACCCATTAGGTCGATATGATCCTCGATTACCCTTTCAAGGAGTACAAAAAATGAAATAAAAATTATTGGTTGGTCCTGGATTGACCCTGAAACCGGACCAAACCCATTGGGTCAGTTCGATCCTCAATTGCTTTTTCAAGGAGTACAAAAAATGAAATAAAAAATATTAGTTGGTCTTGAATTGACCCTGAAATCGAACCGAACCCATGGGGTCAGTTCAGTCCTCAATTGCTTTTTTAAGGAGTATAAAAAATGAAATAAAAAATTATTGGTTGGTCCTAGATTAACCATGAAACCGGACCGAACCCATTGGATCAGTTTGGTCATCAATTGCTTTTTTAAGAAGTATAAAAAATGAAATAAAAAATTATTAGTTGGTCTCGGATTGACTCTGGAATCGGACTGAACCCATTGGGTTGATTTGGTCCTCAGTCCCAAACTCAATAGGATCGGTCCTCGGTCCCAAAAATGGAGGATTAGCACTATGCGGGTTGCTCCCAGAGTTAGGGGGCAGATCGGTCCAACCTAGACCATGCTCACCCCTATTTGTTACCATAGCATTACATTTGTATTATGAAGACCATTTACTTTCCTTTGATGGTTATATGAAAATTTTGATGCATTTAGGATTATATATATCTGCATATGGTTTCAATAAGTCGTTTTATAATTCAATTTCAATTGCCACAATTTTCTTCTCAACAACTAATCATTCCATTTAATCAATGCAAAGAGGATATTCACATGTAGTAATGTTTTCGGGAGCTTTTTCTTTTGAATTTGCATGATAAATAATGGATGTTTATAATTTCTAACGTGCTCGTGCTCAGCTTTGTCATATTGTGAAACTCTTTTGTTTGAAGTTACTATAAAAGAATCCTGTGTTGATGACTTGAAAAATTAAGAAAGTTGGATTGTTAGATTTGTTGATTAAAATGAAAGTTGAGCAATTAAGAAACATAGATTATAATGAAATGACATGTATTGAAGTTATGATTAAATCAAATGCATTAGTTAAAATTAGTAAAAGATTTTTTTTTTTCCATTCTTACTTGTGCTTAGGTTATTCAGAATAGTGGTTTCCATGTACAAAATAAAAAGATAAATATACGACTCATTAACAAAATAACTAGTTCGCTATCTATCAAATAAAACCTTTTTTTTTTTTTTTTTGGGAAAAGGAGGGACAGCATTTTCGTCTCCAGTGGAAATTTTTTTTAAAAAAGGCCAAACAGAAAGAAAACCTCTTGGAGCTCAAATGGACAACAAAAAGAATAAAGAAATGGTAAGGAATAAGCTCAAATTAAGAGTAACCCAAGAGACAACAGAGAATAAAAAAAGGTGGGGAATAAGCGCAAATTTAGAGTGGCCCACGCCTAACCTTTTACTGTGCGGGTAGACTTGTAAGTAATAAATGCCGAAGTCGTGGAAGACTGGAAGTTGCTTGACTTTTGTCTGGTTCAGGTTGCATTTTCTATCCGACGTAAGATGCAAAAGTCGCCAAAGCGTGTTAAGGTGGACTACGGAGAAATCAAGGTGGAACAGCAAAAGTTGCAAAACCATGTTTCTGTGAACCAATTCTCTCTTTGCCTTGGCACCAAGAAGTTTCCTGATGCAAACTGTTACTTCCTTTCCTCCTATATTGTTGCATTTTCTATCCCAAGCAAGATGCAAAAGTTGCAAAAGCATGTCAAAGTGGGACCGCAAGAGATCAGAAAAGGAGAAAGGAAAATAAAATTTTCATCTCCATTTGCAAGTGAGAAGGAAAATGGCCATGGGAAAGGGTTTGGCCCAGTACGTTGTTTGGTTGGCTGAAGAGAGAATTCTGCTTTGAAGAACTAGATAGATGGATAGATGGATCATAGAACAGAATAGAATAGAGATAATCCAAATGGTTCACATTGAAAAACTCTTTTGCTGTTTTGCTCGTTCTTTGAAATCATGAAAAATTAAGAAAATAGTAATATAACAAAAGTTAGCTTTTCCCGTCAAGGAATATGAGTAAATAAATGCAGAGGAGAAATATAGAAAAAGAAGAAAGGGAAAAATAAACAAGACCTATATATATAGTGCTTGTGCTAGCAACATCATGAAAAAATTCAGAAAATAGAAGAATTCACTAAGCCTATAACTGTAGGATGATGGTCACAAACTCATGATTGAGGAGTGAGCCTCAACCGTTGATTTCACGCCAATTTGGTGACGGCATTTGCAAAAGTCAAGTCCACTTCAATTAGATAAACTAATAATTAAAGTCATAGCAGATGACATATATATATATACACATACACACTGCACCCAGTTCCACTTCCTCATTCATGCAATCATGGTCGAAAGGTATGTAATTCATTCATGTAAAAATGCCCTAAGTACTTTGCTTAGAGCACGGATAAAGTAGCTATTTTTCTTTTTAAACTAATTTTCTTTGAAATAATTTGTTCCCTATTTAGTACAGAGACAACGAGTAACCGCAACAACAACAATAGAGAGGGTTTGACTCGAATCTTCATTGTTCACATATGTTTATCTCATTCCTTATGAATTGTATCCTGCTTTGCATTGTGAGCATTTGTGGCACTTAGCTTTCTATATTTATTGCAGCTTTTAATTGTATTACTTTTGCAAAAATCCTTGCATATTAAGAATTCTTTATAACTTACTGCAATTAACTTGTTTAGACTAACTATATGTACTTTGCATGTCGTTGTAGCTAAGCTTTAGTTTGTATTGCTGGACTCGCCTATGACATGTTGTAAAGCAATTTGCACTCACAATATGTCCCGTTAATTTTACTCATTGTACAGTTTCGTTTGTGGATAAGTAAGCCTTCGTCGATCAAGATTTAAGCATGCAGGTGGACCACTTTTGCTACAAGCTTGTATTATATAATATCATCATAAATTAATGATTTCAAATTTTGTTGTGTTTTTCTTTTGTAGACTCAGAGAACAAGAAGATGCCATCTTTGATAAATTGAAAGATTTCTTGAAATCCTTGCTTACCTGGTCATTAGCTCTTCTCCAAGCTAAGGATTTACTTGTAAACATGCAAGCTACCTTCATTTGTAGAAAATTATCCACATAAACAACTAATTAATCAAGAACAATTAGATCCACATATGACTGTAAAACACCAAAAACGATATGTGTAGTGGAATTAAAACGTACCTGTTTGAGCCATTACTTTATTTGACGAAAAATAGATCAATCAGTTTGATAGGAGATCTATTGGAATGTGCGATTTTCCTCTTTATGATCTATTTCAGTATAACAGCTTTTAATGGAATTAAGCAACTAATAGGCATAACCTACCTTTTTATAAGCTAGAGATGGGATATAATAAACCCTAATCAATATTATGTCAAATGGGCCCTTTCCATTATGGGCTTCGGTTAAATACCATTGTCTACACTTTGCTGCTTAACTAGGCCGTTATTAATAGATGCCAAAACCCAATTCAATAAGATCACTTAAGGGTTTAACAAATATTAACTCGATTATTTAAAATAGAAAATCAATTAATTAATGTAAGCCCATATTATAGGAAATTTCCAATATTTTCCCACTTGGGCTATATTAATTAACTTATTTTTATTTTGAAAAAGATTCTATATTAAAAATGACACTACGGGTTAATAACTGAAAATTTTATTTTGTGTGGCTTTAAAAATTATATTCCAATAACGACATCTCAGAACTACTCTAATTATATATAACTTCAGTATAGGACTATGAGGATCCATATGTTAAGAAAATACCGCAACACATGATCATAGGTTTATATATGATAAGCATTATATTTTCATGGATCATGACCCTAGTAGTGTAGTAAGAAATAGTGCTAACATGTGATTGGAATATACATTGTTTCTTATTGGCCCTCAATGCAATTTCTAAACAACATGAAATTGCACAACTATTTCACAATCCAATATGAGATCTCATAATTAGTGATATCCAGTCGTCTTTAAATTAAAATTTGTTTAAAGATACTATTTTATATTTCTATTTCTCAGTCAAAAGGAGAAATGATAACAATATAATCAACAATAATGATCATTGAAAATAAATGCTTTAATAGATATCATGAAAGCATTATCAATTTGCATATAACTATAATATCCAGAAATACAAATTATATAGCTCCAACTAACAAAAGAAATTAAAAGAGTCTAAAACACTCATATTCTTTACATGTTCTTTAAACAAAATGGGCCATAAACCTTTTGTTAGAGGATCAGTCAACATATTATTCTCGATCAAAATAATATCAAAATATTTCCCTTTTTGACCAAGTCCTTAATAGTATAATTTTTTATTTCGATGTGTTTGGACGCATTGCTGATCTTGTCATTCTTGGAATAAAATATAGCTGCAGTATTGTCACAATAGATCACTATAGGTCTAGCAATAGAATTCACAACTTGCAATTTTGAGATCAAATTTATGAGTCGAATAGCTTGAATTGATGCACTGTAACATGCTATAAACTCAACATACATTGTAGAGTTTGTAATCAATGTTTGCTTTGTGCTCTTCCAAGAAATAGCACCTCCAGCCATCATAACAATATATCCAGAAGTTGATTTTTTTGTCATCCAAACAACTAGCAAAAATCAGCATCTAATTATCCAATCACCTTTAGGTCCTCAATTATGCTAAATACGAGCGTAAAGTTTTTTGTTCGTTGTAGATATCTCATCACCTTTTTAGCTGCAACCCATTATTCATGACCTGGATTTGACAGATATATCCCAAGAGTATTCACAGCAAAATCAATATCAGGTCTGATACGTACTTGTGTATATATAAGACTACTGATTGCATTAGCATATGGAACATTCTTCATTACTTCTTTTTTATCATCATTCATGGGGCATTGTTCTTTACTCAATTTATCTCCTTTCATAATAGGAGCTTCACCTGACTTGCATATTGAATCTTTTCAAATTAGGAAAAATTAAATTAGAAAACCAACCTATAATAGGAAACATTTGACGCAGCTGAATGAATTTTTATTCTTCAATCTTTTTGAAACTCCATCTTTTGGATGCCTTCTCTTTATTAGAACTCGCTACTCCTACATGGTGAACCACTGAAGCTAGCAACATCCTCTACTATTGCAAGGGCTATTATCTTTTAGTGACTACAAAGAGTGTTCTTCCACGCTTCTGGTGGTTATCCCCGGGTGAGAAACTCGAGATTAAAAATGGAGGGAAAAGAAGAAGAAGAAATTTTCATCTTCATTTTCAAGTGAAGAGGAAAATCATCATGGAAATGCGGCCAGTGCAATACTTGTTTGGTTGGCTGAAAAGAAGACTATGTTCTTTTTTGTTTGGGTGATGAAAACTATGCCTTGAAAAGCTATAGAGATATATAGATTAGAGAATAGATATGGTTTGCATTGAAAAAGAACCTTTTTGTTGTCGCATTCGTAGTTTGAAATATTTTAGATTCGGAAAATAATAAAATACCAAAAATTAGCTTTTCCCATTGAGAATTAGGTAAATAAATGAATGCATAGGAGAAATAAATAGAAGGCTTTATTTATTTCAAGAAAAATGAATGATTTGAAGATATTTTCCTAAAAACCATTGCGTGTATTGCTTGAAATAATTAGTTTTTGAAAAAAATTTCATGAGCAATAATAATTTATGTCTAAATATTTTTGTGGACGAAGAAAATATTTTCGATAATGATAAATTTTTCCATTGACTAATTATTGTAGGCAAAACAAATAGAGTTTAAGTGATATTTTCTTTAAGACTCCATTTGTTTTGTAGAAAAATTGATTCGGAAAACATTTTCCTACAAATAATTGTTTATATTGCTTACAAAAATGAATAAACAAAAAATATTTTCATCGTCCATGCAAATGTGTAGATATAAATTATTGGTGCTAATGAAAATATTATTCATTAACTAATAATTTTAATTGATAGATATGATTATTTTAATTTTTTTTTTCAAATATTTATTTTTTGTCAAACAAATGTGCTATAAAGAAGAAAACTGAGTGCCATTTTCATATAAAAGGTTTGATATGACCCGATTTGAAAACGGTGTCCATGACACGTATAATACCAATTAGAATTTGGCCGGTTTCCTTTTATTCTTCAAAAGCACCGTTCAAGAGGAAAAAATTTTAACTTTGATTAGTGTTGGGAATTCATCCTAGTGCAAACAAACATTTTGTTTTTCCATTTCTAGTCATTTTCTATTAAGTATTGATAAGCACAGTACATATGCTAAGTTGATTCTAAACTATTAAATCGAAGTTCTAATGTGAGATCCATATGAATCTCACTAAATTGATCTAATATTTGTGCACTTTCAAAATAAATTTTCATTCTTTATACCTTTTCTTTTCGAACTTAAGGTTACTTAGGTACTTTAGAGGCCAAAATTGGGTGATTGCTAATTCTTATTGTTGGTTTTCCATGAAAATATTTCAAATCAAACTACCAATAGTTACGAAAAATTAGTTCATTTACAGGAAAGTAGAATACTAGACCTTTTGTTCTGAATCTCCTCCGAGCTCTTCAAATTATCATTAGGTCCACTGATAGTACAGTAATAAGTTGGCCATCTGCCAGAAAAGGCGGAACACTGGTTTCGTCCCACATGGAAAAAAAATAAAAATAAAAAAATTGAGTAATGTGATAGTTCTATCACTTTTGCCGTCTCTGCCATTCAATTTCCCCTTGTTACTAGGTAACTAGATTATCCGGGATCAAGTGGAAGTAAATTTTTATATATGTTGAAAATCACAGCATCAAATTTCACTGAAAAAAAGGTGGGATATCCACCATTTTTACATTACTTGGAGGAAAGCCAATGAGGCAACTGTCCCTATGGTCGGGAGGTTGAGATGGTGATGTTAAAGTCCAAGGATCAAAGCCTAGCAAAAACCAAAGAAAAAAAGAATAATAGAAAGAAATTATCCAATTGGTTCTAAACCTATTACAGACATGCTAAAGTAATCCTAAACTTTTTAAATTTATCAATTTAATTCTTAACATTTGTGTAAAATTTCATTGTAGCCCTTCTGGCTAATATTTGTCAAAAATTGATGATGTAGTGATGTACCATGTAGGACAATTGACAATGACTTGCCGAAAATCATATTTGAGTGTCGATAGGTCACCATCTAATTTAGAACGGTTAATTGTGTAAACATGTGTCAAAATTTTTTCCACGCTCTATGGTAATCAAGTGCAAGACATTAAACATGAAAATTTCCTTTTCAATGACACATTAAAAAGGTTATATAATGTTGTCATGGGCAAGCAGAGAAAGTCTCTTTCGACATCTAATTATATTCAAGTTAAAATGGTCCTAAACTGCACAATTTTTTTGACAAGATTTTGCCTGTTGAAACTAAAAAGCAAAATGCTTGCAAAATAATTTTTGTGTTTTAACCAATGTCACAATATTTAGCAGTTGCAAAATGCAAAAATGATTACTTTATGTGATTTATGATATTTTACAAAGACTTATGGCATTTTTGCCATATACAAGTGTAGAATGTTGTAAAATGTTATTTTTATAATTCTTGATATCACAACATTTTCCTAATATACATACAGTATTAATTTTTTCCAATCGTTTGAGGTCACGATGGTCTATTATAACTATAATGAAAAATATCATAAAACAAAATTAGAGAATTTTGTGCACCATAGAAATCTCATTTGATAATTTCCAGAAACCCGTTCAGTTGCCCACTCTTTAAAAGAAGGCTTTCTGGAGTCACAATTCGATCGTCATTGACCGGAAATGAGACACAGTTTCTTATAGCAAGTTTAAAAGAAAAGGAAGAGAAAGAAGAAATCCACCCAAATAAAAAGGTAATATAAGTCAAGAGTGGGCCCCCGCTGGCTCTTGTTTGGGACGATGGAATTATAATGTCACTTCAAGAGGGAGGGGTGACACGACTGGCAAAATCGGTAAAGTAGAATGAGGGAGGATAACATCGTCAATTCCTTTACGGAAAGCTATAACCGCAATAAATCCTCCCTTTGAAAGGTACAAAACATGTCAAAGGGATTTCAAAGGGAGGATTTATTGTGGTTATACCTTTTCGTAAAGGAATTGACGATGTTATCCTTCCTCATTCTATAAATATATCCTTTCATCTAGTGCAGGCGGAAGGAAGCATCACTCTTTGTTGAAAAGCTAGCAAGAGATCCATGTCCGGCATCGACCTTACTTCAACCGAGGCTCGGGGGTTAGTTTTTGCATTTGAGAATTCATACCTTATGTTTATTAGATAGAACTCTTTATTGTATGCATGTGTGTCTTGCTCCTTATGAATTATTAGGAATGATTGGTTTTACGGTATGTCGATTCTCAATCTAGAACCAAGATTCCATCTTGTCCATTCGAGAATTGGACGGACAGGTTGCATGGGGATTGGCTGTATATTTTTTGTTTTTCTTTGTTTCTTCTAATACATGCACAGAGTTCTGGTGACAAATAGCTGAATAGGCAGCATGATTAATGAAATTTGGTGGGTTTGTTTTGCCTTGGTTATCATGTAAAGCACTCCCCTTTAGACTGGTCACTGATTTGCTGACCATTTTGGTTCCACATGTTGTCGATTGCTTGCTTTATTTGCTTGTTTGGCAGATGCCCATTCTGATCTTTCTCTCATACGATTATGCCACTCCTTCAGTACTTCTGAGGCTACGCTCTGGCTTGATTCTCGCGTGGCAGCCATGTTTTCGCATAGACCACTCTTTGATTTGATACTGTGAAGCTAAAGTAACAGAGACGATTTTTAATTCTCTAAAGAAGCAGATTGCCTCGTTGAAAGAATACAGGTACTCGAGAAAGAACCCAAAAAAATAAAAAACAGTGAAATTAAAGCAGTCTCCATCAAGATCGAGAGAGAGGCGCCCACCGAATGAGAGAGAGAGAGAGAGAGAAGATTGAAATGCAATTTACTAATTTATGATTTATTTCAGAATAAGAAAATAAAAAAATGAAGTAATTTGGGTTGATCTGTTCGTTTGGTTTGGCCGGTCCGATTCCTTACATGGAATTGGGAACTGTATAGGTAATTTTCGGTTCCAAATTTTTGGAACCAAGAGTCGAACTAATTCTTTCAAGAATCACTCAAAATTGGCCGGTTTGGACGGGACCGGCCAATTTACACCCTAATAAACTATATCGTCCTTTGGATCAAGAGCAATCAATGCACTTGGCTTTTTAGGTTTGCTGGATCTTTTATTTGTGTGATTTTCGCAAAATCCATCCATATCAATCACGACTTGTTTATTACTTATTGCAATTGATTTGTTTAGACTAATTATATGGACTTTGCATGTCACTAATGCTGAGCTCTAGTTTCTAATTTTGGATTAGTATATGGTATGACCGGCAGTAATGCAATTTGGGAGAAATCATCACCATCATTTTATATATGTACAATTCATTCTACAATTTTATTTGTGGATAAGTAAGCTTCCGTAAAGACCGTATTACAAGCTGATATTATTTATTTACCTCATAAACTAATGATTTCAAATTTTGTTGTTCTTTCTCATAGACTCGGACAGCAAGAAGATGCCGTCACTAAGAAATCGAAAGATTTCTTAATATCCTCACTTATATTGTCATTAGCTCTTTATGGAGCTAAGGATTTACTTTTAAACAAGCAAATAACCTTCATCACGATAGCTATAGTTCTCATTGTGCTCTTTGGCATCCGTTCACGAACAACACAAAGCAATGGTGGAAAGCCATTCATCAATCTCACGTTTCTCATAGTGGGATGTGCCGTTGTTGGAGTAGCAATTGACTCGATCGTATTGAATATTTTCATCAAGTGGGTTATCTATGGTATGTTCCTTGTTATGGTAGCAACAAATCCCAAGTACCAACAAATATACCAAGAGATGAAACGAATTTTCAAGTCCATATGCGAAGAAATTTCTTTGATACTCAAAAACTTGCTCATTCAATCGCAAGGGATTATTAAAGAACTTTTGAAAATTATTATTGCAAACCAAGAAGAACCATCGATGAATGACAACATTGTGACTCGACCTATTGGTAGCGACGAAAGAGGAGTTGGGGAGGACATTGTCTAGTTGATCTTGTAATGGAATTTGACACCCTTTGTCTCTCTCTTTTCCCTTGTATTTCAAGATGTTTGTACGTCATGTGACATGAATTCCAAGCTTTTTTCTCTATATTATGTGTTTGTACGATATAAAATCAGCCAGCCTTATATCATGATTCCAGAGAGATGTTACATCCATCATATTTGAGATCTAACACCTAACAAGTTTTTGAATTAGGTAAATCTACCTCAATAAATGTAGATGATGCTTATTATGACTGTTATGCAATTGTCCAATAGGTGAATTACTTCATCATTAACTTTTTAGGAATCCCAATTGAACAAAAGTCATTATACTCTATTAACATTTATAGACTAAGGTCTATGTTTTTCGAACAAAATAAAAGGTATAGGTTTGGATGGTAAAGGAGTTCAATCATCTCCTTTGATGTTCAGTTTAAGTTTTGCTGGGAGCATTTCACGCATAAAATCTTGCAAAAATCTGGTCAGTGTGGGGGAGTGCCCCTATCTCCCGAAAAGATAGACTAGTTGAGATGCGCGAAAATCGGTCCAAACACTATGTGACTGCTAATTCCTAGAAGAGTTATATACTTAGTTACAACATGTCACGGTTACAATAATATAATTAGAGAATGATGAAAAATTCTCCGTGATTGAACATGTTCAAAAAAGCAGATTTTAACAAATAAATGAATGAGAGATTATTAAAAATGTGAGTTTTATCAATGGTACTATTTGACAAGAATTTGTAGCTTCAGATAGATACCGAAAGGGGAGATGAGAAAGGAGAGACCAAAAGTGGAGGAAGAAAGAAACACACCGGAAACCGCATGTGCTCTCCCAGGCATCTTCTTTCCCCTCTGCTGTCCCTGTCTAGACGGGATCCTTCCTGAGCCTCCCTTCCTGCCTTTTTCGCGTTCCCATATCACTGTCTTATTTCCAGACTTCCCCAATGTTTCTTGGTCAACGCCATCAATAAGAGTGGCTTTTTTTAAGGGTTTAACACCGACATATTTATTTAAAATGAACTTTTAACCATAAAAAACTCCAAAATAATACATTTATATAAAATTTACCATTCGTTAGTGTATGTTAAGTTGGATTAATACCACAAAAAAATAATAAATGGGTACACCTATGACAAATGGAGGCTAAAACCTTAAATTAATATATCCGTCAATTGCCATATATTATCAAACTCAAAAATTCGATGGTAAAATTGAGCGAAAACTGATAGAAGGTAAATTCGTCACATGTGTACAAATTTGAGATTTGTCGTGGTATTAATCCTTTATTTAATTGATCGGATGAGATTTCTTATTCACCATTCATTTGATTTATTATATCCACTGTCCAAAAATTTTCCAAAAATTTTGTGGGACTATGCTTTTAAAACACGAACAAAAAAGGGTAAGAAAGTAGGTGGTTTTCATTTATCTTGCAATTAACCCACGCCTTATTCCTTTTCAAAGTATTTATAGAAATCCTTTCATTTATACCATTAACTTTCCAATTTCAATAGAGAAAGTATCTCAGAACAAGGAAACACCTTTTCTTTAATAAATTATCTCAACACCTAGATAAAAATAATAATAAAAAACAGTCCAACTTTCTGTTTCAACGCTAGGCATAACTAACCTGCTATTAAGGATATGACCACCAAGCATAGCAATAATATGAAATCTATCATCGAATTTTTTTTTCAACCCTTTAGAACTTTTTATTTTTTTCTTTAAATTTATTGAGAGCAATGGAAGGGAGGTGTTTTAGGAGTAATACACCTTCTAGGAGGAATTGCCACCATATGGACGTTCTTATGAGCAAGAATTTTTATCCGCTTAGCCCTTCCCTCCTCTTATATCCGACTGATAGTTTTAGAGGGGCTGGACGATTTAATTCATAATGGGCGCTCTTTTTATGATGCTGGTCAAAACAAATTCCACAGCTAATAATTAATGTTAGTTGAAAGAAATGTCTAAGGTTAGAAAGCAGAATTGGTATGTCTAGTTGGCCCAATAATCATATAACTTAAAGTTTTTAGTGAATTCAAATACCACTAAAGTAAGTCAACAGATTTATACTTCCAACTTCATTTTGAATCCCATATTATAAAACTGTTAAATTTTCTTGACACTCTAAAAATACTAAAGCGGCAAACCGCCATGGCCCCTCACAAGCTTGCTACGTGTCGATTTCTGATTGGATATCATCTTTTAAAAAAATATATAATATGTGTCGTGATGGAAATGCCAGTGCATTTAAATGGCCCAGCGATCCTGGGCTAAGGACTAAACATCCCGTTTGGGTGGGAGGTGCCGGGTTACATTCTCTAGGCACATCGTCCCAATTATTCTTTCCCAATCTTTTTCGTATTTTTCTCTTTCTTTCCTTAGTCAATTTTTTTTTTAAATAGTATCTAATAGATATATAAAAATATTGTTGTAAAAACTAAAAACTCGTTGTCCTATAATGTAATTATCAAGGGTCAATAGTAAGGTTCATACATTAAGTTATTGAAAACTAACAAATGACTCATGAACTATAATGAGAATAGACAAATTCTTATATCGTATATGAAAATATTTGGCCGAGAATGTTCTCAGACAAAATATCCTTCAATGAAGGATGGTTCTTCGGTTCTTTTATTTGTATCAGGTCCTGTGTTGTTTCGGAAAGAAAGTTACGGATTCTATTGTTATTACAATAAATAAAAGATAATTCTAATGTAACTGAAAGTAAATGCAAAGGGAGATAACTAAAGAAAGATAGCCGAAAACTGAATACATGGGTTTTGTTGTTCAATTTGGTGATCCCTTACAATGACTTCTTTGCATTGATTGATAATTCAGCCGTGTTATCTTTAAATGTTACATCTGAATTAAAATTTCGTTTTGAGGCATTAGTCATTAAAAACTAATAAATGACTCACCAACGATGATAAGAACGGATGTATAGATGTATTCTTATTTCTAATTTATCAACATAAACTTCAAATGTTCTTTACATAGAGGTGTTAAACGGGTGGGTCGGGTTGGATTTGGGTTGAGTCATTAATGGTTCGACCCAACTCGACCCATTTACCCATTTATGACCTATTTATGCCTAATGTAAATTTTTCGACTCATACCTGACCCATTTAACTAAACTTAATAAAAGCTTATTTCTTATATATATATTTTAAAAAAATGGTATTGCTAAAATAGTTTTATACAACATAAATTAATGGACAATTTTTATAATTTTTTAACAAATTATTTTAAAAATTGAATTTTAATTATTTTTTATTTTTTAAATATAATTTTCTTTTTTTCTTTTATTTTTTCTTCTTCTTCTTCTTTGGCTAGCCGTCGGCCACGATGACGGCTGGCGCCGCCACGGCGAGCCTCGAGCTCGCCCGGGCGGGCCGATACCGACGAGCTCAAGGCTCTCCAGTTGGGTGAGCTCGAGCTTGCTCGATCCGGGCGAGGTGGAGGGCTCGCCAACGCCCGGCGAGCTCGATCTAGCGAGGTGAAGGGCTCGGCGACGCTCGGCGAGCCTTGAGCTCGCCAAATCGGCAAGCCTCAAGCCTCACCGGTGTCGGCGAGCCCTCCACCGCGCCAGATCCGAAGAGGCCCGATGCCGGCAAACTCAAGGCTCGCTTGGCCGGTCGCTGACCATCGCTGTGCCAGCGACCAGAGGAAGAAGGAAATAAAAAAGAAATAAAAAAAGGAAAGAAAAAAAGAAAATTATAATAAAAAATAATTATAATTTCTATTTTTATAAAAATTATTTTTGTAAAGTTAAATAGAGAAGAGAGAGATGGTGAGGTTTTGAGTGAAAATGGGTTCTAAATCCAACCCATTTATGACCCATTTAGGACCCACTTAAGACCCACCCATCTTAAGTCTTTAATTGTTAAACCCATTTAACTAACTTCTTCAAAAAACAAGTGACCCATATATGACCCATTTATGATTTAAATGGGTCATATATGGGTCTAAGACCCATTTTAACACCTCTATCTTTACATGACAAATTCTTCTTTGTATCAATTGATATTCCATCCATATCATGTACAGATGCTATATCAATTAAAATTTTATTCTGTGGCATTGGTTATCCATTATAATTTAATGAAAGCTTATTTGGAAGGGTATTGCTTTTCCCCTTCTATGAAGTTTTTTTTTTTTTGGTCAAGCCCTTCTATGAAGTTCAAAGCCTCACTTTGCGCAATCTTTTGTTAATTTATGAAAACAACAATGAATTTATCTTTGCTAGGGAGAAAAAATTTAATTCACATTATCATTTAGTCCAACACATCAATTTTAATAAAGTTAAAGAAAAATTCGAAATAATTTTTTTTTGTCGAGTAAGAATTTTTAAAGTGGGGCATTGTCTCAAGAAAAGGCTTTAAATTGATTTTGTTTAAATAATGGCATAAAGTGATTACCAATCTTAAATAAGGGTCTAAGATAGGCAGCTAGCCAAATGTTTACCGGCCCTTATTTTCCGATGACTCAAATTGTGCATTTTGTTGGAAATTTGTAATCGAAGAAAAAAATGTAAAAATTCCCCAAATTTAATTTAGATTAGATTCTTCCTTCATTTTTCACCTTTCTTTCTTCCTCTCCCATTGCTCCTCAAGCAAATTGTGTAGTGCGCAAATTATGCGCAACCCAAGATCTCCATAACCAGAACATAAACACGCAATTGCGAATTGAAGGATCAACACATCTGTTTTAGGATCCATCGTCTTTCTTGAAGCGGAAGCAGGAACACAATGTCCCTCGCGCAAATCCTTCTCCTCTATAATTCCCACTAAATGACGGCATCCCAAGATGCTCCTAGGCCCATACTAATGACATGTCGATCAAATACACATGGGTGTAGGCCTTTAGTTAGTGGATCTCGCAATCATATCATCTCGTAGAAACATAATCCACAGCAACGTCACCATTCTGTACTGATTCCTTTACAGTCAAAAACTTGACCTCCATGTGTTTAGACCCCTTGAGACTTCTATTGTTGTTAATAAACAATACTGCAGAATTATTGTCGCAATGAAGCTGTATGGGCCTATCCACAAAATCAAAAACTGATAACTCCCTAATGACGTTCCGGAGCCAAATAGCTTGAGTAGCAGCAGTAAAACATGGTATAAACTCCGCTTGCATAGTGGAAGAAGATATAGATTTCTGTTTTTCGCTCTTCCATGATACTGCACCTCCTGCCAACATAAATATGTATCCTGTTGTCGACTTCTTATCATCTTGACAACCAGCAAAATCTGCATCAGAATATCCTACTAATTGCAAGTCAGGAACATGTCTATAAATCAGCATATAATCCCTTGTTCTCTTTAAGTACCTTAAAACCTTCTTGGCAGCAACTCAGTGATCGCGTCCCGGATTTGACGATATCCGCCTAGAAGTCCAACTGCAAAAGCAATGTCTGGCCTAGTGCAAACTTGAGCATACATGATACTTCCAAGCACACTAGCATAAGGTACATTCTTCATTTGAGCTTTCTCAAAATCTGAATTAGGGCATTGTGAAAGACTCAATTTATCACCCTTAATAACAGGAGCAACTCCTGGTTTGCAATCTTGCATATTGAATCTTTCCAAAATGCAATCAACATATGCCCTCTGAGATAAACCCAATGACCGGCATGAGCGATCCCTATGAATCTCAATGCCAAGAACAAAAGACGCCTCACCAAGGTCTTTCATATCAAAATTTTTCGACAACATCCGCTTTGTCTCATGCAGCAAACCAACGTCACTACTTGCAAGCAAGATATCATCTACATAAAGTATGAGAAAAATATATTTCCTCCCACCGACCTTGGTGTATATGCCGATCAACTTTGTTCTCAACAAATCCAGATGAAGTGACAACACTATGAAATTTGAAATACCACTGTCTAGAAGCTTGTTTAAGGCCATAAATAGACTTCTTCAATCTACAAACAAGCTTACCTGAGTCATCATCTGTAAAACCCTCAGGTTGCTCCATATAAACCTCCTCATTAAGGTCTCCACTAAGAAATGCGGTCTTAACATCCATCTGGGGTAACTCCATATCAAAATGAGCTACCAATGCCAAGATCACTCTAAAGGAATCTTTAGAAGAAACTAGAGAAAACGTTGCTTCATAATCTATTCCTTCTCTTTGAGTGAAACCCTTAGCCACCAGTCTGGCCTTAAACTTTTCAATCTTTCCTTTGGAATCCTTTTTAGTCTTGAATACCCACTTGCAGCCAATAGGTTTGCAACCTTCAGGTAATTCAACAAGTTCCCAAACACCATTATATTTCATAGATTGCATCTCATCTTTCATCGCATCTAACCATAAATCCGATTGAGGACATGAAATAGCTTCCTTATAAGTGACTGGATCAACAACACAGCCAATATCATAATCATGCTCTCCTAGGTAGACCACATAGAGGCGGTGGAATAGCGAATGTCTTTCCCTAGCGGATCTTCCGAGTGGAGCTACTTCAACCTCATTCGAACTTGAGGAGCTTGAGGAATTGCATCAGGAACTATCTCAACAATGGGATCTTGAGCCACAACAGGTTCATTTTGTGGCACAAGAGAATCCAAAATTGTCTGCACAGGATGAGATGAGGATTCAGTAATCCCCACCATACTATCACCTTCGATAGTTTGTGAACAGCTACCCTTTTCAGCTACATCAAATTCAAGAAACTTTGCAGTCTGAGATTTCACAATTCTTGTACCCCCATTGGTGTTGTAAAACCGATACCCCTTTGAATGATCTGGGTAAGACATGAAATAGCACCGTGTAGTTTTGGAATCCAGCCTATTCAATGTAGGATTATATAACTTCGAACAACTGATTTCTTCTTTATTTTCGTCATCTTACCTCTACAACAGTCGACACAAGTCTCTTGATCACTTTTAAGAGTAGGTAGGATGTCAGCCTTAACAAGCCTCTCTACTCTGTCTTTGGAGATGTGACCAAGTCGTTTATACCACAATGCATAAGACCGTTCCTTAGATAGAGGCCTTTTGGAAACACCTTTTTCAGCTGAATATGCAACATACATGTCCTTGGGACATAAACTCAATCGATATAATCCATTGGATAAATTGCAACACCCAATCTTATTGGAATCATAAAAGATGGCAATAGCATTACTCTTTATCTCAAAAGAGTATCCACACATGTCCAAACAAGACACATAATTTAATTCCGCCTAAATGAAGGTACGTAAAAAGTGTTCCTTAACATCATCCTAAAATCAGAATCCAAAACCAAAATAACATCTCCCACGCACTCGACGTCAACTCCAATGTTGTTTCCAATAGTGAGCTTTGATTTATCCTGATTTGGCGTCCTTTTGTTTATGAACCCCTTTAGGCTCACTCTTCTTGTTTCTGTTAGACAACCATTCCTTAAACCTTTTGCAGTCCTTCTTTACATGTCCTCTCTCCCTACAAAAGTAGCAAAAAACACCCCTCTTCCTAGGGAATGTTTTCTTAGGACCCAAACTGTTAGAAGGACCAACACTGTTAGAAGGACTAGCACCTTCAGAATTTCCTTTACCATTGGAAGGTCCAGCTGCATCAGAATTTCTCTTCTGAGTATAATTCTTCACACTCTTACCTTTATCAGTGGCAGAACTTGAAGCATAAAGAGCAACGTGCCCTTTGTCTTTCTTCAATTTCTCTTCCTCTGCCACCACCCTAGAAATCAGTTCATTAACTGACCAGGCTTCATCTTGGGAACTATAATTAGTCTTGATAATCCCAAAATCAGGAGGAAGAGTGTTTAAAGCTTGATGCACGATGCAGGTAGTGGGAATGGCAACATTGAGAGCCTGAAGCTTGGTCTGCAAATCAACCATCCTCAGAGTATAATCTCTTACCCCACTAGAACCATCATACTTCATGGTAAACAGCGTATGAATGTGTGTCCCTATCTCAGCATTAGACGACACACGGTACCTTGCCATCAAAGCTTCCATCATTTGCCTAGCATTACAGTCTGCAGGCAAACCACTCTTCAAGTGTTCTTGAATTGAACGCTTCATAGACAGCAAGCAAATTCTATTGCTCTTAACCCAGGTAGCAAGGTGTGCTTTCTGATCCTCTGTACTCTCAACAGTAATGGCAGCCGGCCGATCAGCAGTAAGAGCTAAATGAACATCTGCCATCTCCATGGCAAACAGAAAATATTCTCTCTACTTCTTAAAGTTGGAACCAGTGAGAACCTCAATAGTAACGGAGTTACCGTTGACAGAAAAGGTGACTGAAAGACAGCGGTATATAACAATTAGCATCATGTGAGTATTGTGTACACAAGTACACATCCAGAGAGTTACATGCAAAATCACATAATCACCTTTGGGCAGAATACATGACATGCAATTGTACAATCCCCACATGACAGCGATCAGGAGAACATATTCCAATCTTCATGAATTCATCACCTTTGGGCAGATGAACCACTAGGACTAGTCAATCCTCCACCACATCATCATGTAACCCTCCATGGACTAATACACAATCACATCCTTTGGGAGTATGACCACGCATTAGATCAGGAGATATCCCAGACAACATACGAGACCGAAATTTCTCAAACCCAATCAAGTGTGCCACTTTGGCGGTCACAACTCAATTGAATCCTCAAAACTCTCTCATATCAGGGATATATTTACCTCACATACACCATATACATGTGATTTAAATTTTAGTGATAGGGGCACATATCGCACAAATCATATATCATGCTAATTAAGCTGCCTCATACATTAATAAAATAGCATACCTGTAACCCAACACTTGTATTTCCAAAATCACAGAAAAATACAAGAAAAATACGCAAAAATACACTTAAAATACACGTATTTAGGGCTTTATATGCAATTTCACATCAATAAAATCATCAAACATATAAAATAAATATACCACAAGGTAGGAAATCTCCATACGAATCCAACGCCGCCAGCCACGGGCCGAAAGGAGGTTCCACGCGCCCGAACGCGCCGCCTGAGTGCGCGGCACGTGGAGCTCACGCGCCAGTCGCCTAACCGGCCTGGAGCCGGTCCGACCGGTGGCGGTTCGACCGGTTACCCGGTCCGATCGTCCGGTCCAACCGGCTGACCAGACCGGTCAACCGTTGATCGGGTCGGGTCGGACCCTGGGCCGGGTCGAACCTCGGGTCGGGTCAGACCCCGGGTCGGGTCGGACTGCGGGCCGGGTCGGGCCCCGGTTCGGGTCAGGTACCGGGTCGGGTCGAGTCGAGTCGGGTCGATCGCCAATCGGGTTGGCTCCTGGGACGGGTCGGCTGACGTCATCGGGCAGTGCTGACGTCATCGGGTCTGTCGCCGGGTCGGGTCGACCCGGTTGCTGACGTCAGCAGGCATGTGCGATGCATGCATCGGGTCAGACCCGGGTCGCTGACGTCACGCTGACGTTAGCGGCCGCGTACGGCGCACGCCCCGCCCATGTAGGCGCGTGGCCGTGCGTGGGCGCGTGCTCGACACCCCCAGCGGCGCGTGGCCGCGCGTGGGGGTGCGTGCGGCGTCCCACGGCGACGCGCCGCCGACGGTTTTCACCGTCTCGTCGAGCCGAGTCCCAATTTGCAATTTAATTTGATTTTTATTAAACTTTAAAGCTCGAAAATCGCAAATTAGGGCAAGAATTATACTAATTAGGGCAAATCAGTATAATTTAGGGCAAATTCGCACGAGATTAGGGTAAAACCAATTGCGTTCATGTTCTAGGGTTACGGAGGCTCTGATACCAAATGTAGTGCGCAAATTATGCGTAACCCAAGATCTCCATAACCAGAACATAAACACGCAATTGCGAATTGAAGGATTAATGCACCTGTTTTAGGATTCATCGTCTTTCTTGAAGCGGAAGTAGGAACACAATGTCCCTCGCGCAAATCCTTCTCCTCTATTACCCTCTGAATCACTGGCTCAATGAGGCGGCCCCTCACGATTAGCGTTAGAGTAACGCCCCTTAGGTGAGGATATGTGAGATTAGGGCTAGAGGAGATACTTGAGCACTATTTATAGAGTTTTCAGCCAGTTCCCCTCATTACGGGCCAGGCTCAACTCGGCCCACACTAGCCAGTCCTATATTAGACTAATTAAGAAACCTTCTATCTCACCTAAGACCAAACCCCGTAAAACGGTAAACGTTAAACGGTAAATTACAATAACAAAGTCAATTAATTTAGTCCACAAATCAGGAAAACTCTAACAAATTGCTCCTTGCCCGATATGTGATCACTTCACGCCTAATCCTCGCCCCTCCTTAACCAATCCTCCTCATTCCTTGCCTGCTCCTCGCGAGCTTCAGCCCATCGTCCGCTGTCCGCCGTCGTCTCTTCATTCATACATTTCTGTCGTCCGTGACCTTCAAGTCCATTTTCGTGAGCCCATGCTTATTCATCTGTCTAATTTTAATCACGTCCTCGTTGGATTCTTCTTTCGTTTGTGATTTGAGAGAAACAGCTTTCTGATGTTGCAGGTTGACGGAGGCTGATCTTCCCGGAGGAATGGCACAAGACAGTCTTCATCAAATGGTTTGTCGCTCTTCCTTTCAGGCTTACACTAGTTGTTGTGGGCTTTCCCTTGTTAAGTTGCTTCGAACAGGAATGTAGCTCGAGTCTGGCATGCTCCCTTTGTAAGGTTCGTGCTGTTGATTTAATTCCTTTTACACATACATATACGAGCTTTAATTTTCTAAGAGCTCTCAATTGTGCTCTCAATTGTGATTAATGTTAAGTTGCTATGTTGATAACAGGTCAGCTAATGGGCCAATCAAGTTTATAGGCCTTGTTTGATAAGGCCGATGTCAAGTGCTAGCCTGCTAGGATGACCAGGAGGCATGCACTTCCTATTAAACCAGGAAATAGTGGACGACGGACTGAAAATCACGAGGAGCGGGCGAGGAGTGAGGAGGATTGAATGAGGACCGGGCCTAAAGCGGGGTGGATCGGGCGAGGAGCGATTTGCTGGAGGAACAGCAGGAGCAGGAGAGGAAGAAGAAAATTTAATTTGGGGATTTTCTTCATTTTTTATCCAATTGTAAATTTCGAACAAAATTGTCCGTCTTTTAGTCACTTGAAAATGTTAGCCAGCGACCATTTGGCAGGCTGGCAATTTTATGCCCTTATTTGAAACTTAATTAGTCACTTTACATTTTTATTTAAAATAAAATCCACTTTGGGTCTTTTTAGAAAAAAATGCCTCTACTTTAGACTCTTATTTGGAATTTTTGTTAAATTTAATATGCAAAATAATTATTGATAGAAGTCCATAAGACCTTAAGATTTTCAATCTCTAAAATAAAAAAGTATAGTATTATATCATGCACTATTTTAAATCGCTTTATTCCTAAAAGATTAAATATGAGATATAAGTATGTTGATTTTCTACCAATAGAAACTTCAACGATTTATACTGTGGCAATGCGCGGGCCCTCTACAGCAATTAATTGCTCTATTTTATGGCGCTCAAATGGCACTTGCAAGTTTCAATCATACGTTAACAAGTGTTAACGCTATTTTTATTTATTATTATTTTTTTTTTTGGTATAGCGTGAAAACGAAAGTTGATGTTTTTACTTCAAATAAGTTGTACAAATTATAAACAAATCAATCACAAATTGGCGCCCGAAAAAGAAGAAGAAGAAGAAGTAAAGGAGTGATTTTCCATTAGAATAAAAATCCCCAGAAAGGAGAACAAGGATATGAGGAAGATTTCCTATCTTTAGACTAATTTACTTATCCAATTCAAACTTAAAGCTCATATTTGAGTAACTGTATTAGAAAGTGTCCGCATTTAACATTAAATAAAGTTACACTTTCTATACCTTGGACAATTTAATGAATATTAAAGTGACTTTGGGACCTTGGACAATTGAATGATATGACAGCGATGCTTTTGGACATTTCTGTCATTGACGCCAAACACGTCTTAACGATGCCAATGTCATGTTATTCAATTGTTGGAAAGTATCGCTTCATCTACACTTTGTAGGTCAAAGAAAGAGTCCAAGGCAATAAAAAAGACATGGAAAGCTACTTGTTTAGGCGAAAGAGGCCAAAGGTGGTTGTCTCCACCATGCGACATGTGTTAATGCATTAAAAGTGATATTTAAGTATTGTCCTTGTTGAAAGTGGAGCGATGTTAGTCGCATTCCAATCGTCTGAAGTCGCAAGCATTGAGAAAGTGTACCTTTTAGAAGCTTATTCGTAATTTAACACATTACTCAAGCTATTAATTTTTTTCATAATAATCCCATTAGTCATAGTCTTTTATTTTATTTTATTCGGTTCTGTTTTTTTTATTTTTTGACGAATTATTCGGTTCTGATTAAAAAGGGGAAAACCTCTAAACTTTCTCCGAAGAAACCCAAGTCATTGGTTAGGTTGAGGGCCCCATCAATTTTGGGCCGAAAAAAGAGAGAAATTTCTCGCCTCTCTGCCGATGCAGTAATGAATAGGTGTGCTAAGATTAATTCATTAAATCGATTTATAAAGAGATTTGCTATTATCTTGCTCTTGTTGAGGATTTACTTAGAATTTGGGTGACGTTATTTCCATCCCTAAATGAGTAAATCCACCTCCACTTGCATTAAAAAGACAAAATTGCCATCAACCTTTTAATTGCAGTTTTTGGAAATGACCTCATTGTCTATTTTAATTTAGGATAGTTATCATAATTAAGCATTCAACAAGTATCCTTTTTTAGCTTATTAAAAAAAGTGAATTCTGAAAAATTCTTATAATATTTTACATGTTCCATATAAATTTTTCTTACAAATAATAAGGAAAAAAAGACAATTTTTGATATAGTATAAAGCTGAAAAGTCTCTTTTTTTATCATTGATCTTATAATGACCCCTCTATTTTTGGTCCCTCTTATGTCAAAAGCTCACTTTCTTGGTAAACTTTTTTTTATTAATTTCATTAATCTAAAATATATATCAAGTCTCTTCATTTTTTGTATCGAAAATTTATGTTCTTTTCTTACTATAAGATATCTTTATTTATATCTTTCTCGCATGGATAACCTCAGTTATGTGTCGGATAGCTTCTAAGATAGCTGCATCTGAATACCAAAGAAACCAAATGGCATTGGACACCGAAACACTCCCAAAGGCCCCGAATCCAGGCGTAGCACTGGGCCTCACCAGAAGCATATTCACTCACCGCCTTCTCGCGGCAGATCCTGCTGTCCGACGATCGTCGCCGCCAACATAACGCGATGAGAACCAGATGCGGGGACGAAACCAACGCAGACCTTTCCTATGTGGGATCGCGCGTCTTCGCAGAACGGACAGCATTGTGCCGCGTAGGCGATCGAAAAACCATCCCAAACCGCTTCTCAAAAAGAGCAAAGAGAGAATAATGAAAAATAGAAGCGGGCATTTTTCGTGACGGGGGATTTCCGACTCTCGGCAGCGCCGGGCGGCCAAATCCCATACCGCGTCTGAGACTCTGAAGATGAAGCAAAACGCATATGCTACGTATAATGCATGAGTCTGCTGCTCATCGAGGGTTAAAAAACCAGAGCGCAACTGCCCGCCAGCCCCCTGGGAAGGCCTCTGGCGCAAGGTCGAAAAGAAAAGCCTCGACGTTCTGTCTCTGTCTTGTTGGAAAGCTAGCGCGGATCAATGTCCACAAGCAGCGTTGCTTCGGCTGATACTCGGAGGTTGGTTGGTGCTTTGCCATTCCAAACAGTCAGAAATTCATATTCATGAGTGTTCTTTGTAGTCTCCCTATGTTTCGCCTCGTTTCCTCATGAACCATGTTAGTGTATCCTCTTTCGGTTCAAGAGCATTTGGGATGATTGGCTTTCTGTGTTTCTCAAAACTCTTGTTTGCACGGCTTTTGGAAAGCCTTTCATACTGATCGAGAGTCATTTTCACGGGTAGTATCGTCAAGTGGGTCTGCTTAGGTCAGTTTTGGAGTGAGTTGAAATTGGATCTGACACAAATTTACCTGTTTTTTTATCCGATATGACATCTGCAATTTATACCAGACCCAATGCAGATCCAGATCTAGCTCAACCCAACCCGGCTCTAATTCCTTAGGAATTTTATCTCTTACAAATGGATTTTCACAGAAATCTCATCACAAGGAGGTGACAGTCCCCATTGGCCATCGGAGTATAGATAAGTGAAAAGAAAAATTATATTTGAAGTAGTCAAGATATTCATTTCAATCTTTTATTTACTGACATTTGTGTCATATATTTTTTGTCATTTTCATTACTGGAATCTGTTGCCACTTCCGTTCACTTAATTCAAAATAGAGCTTGGTACCATTTGATTTTTCCCTTCCAAATCGAGAACGGTTTGCTCGTAAAAGTTTCTGACTTCTTTAACAAGTCAAGCATTGGATCACATGGATTTTTTGCTGAATCCATCACATGGAGTTGGTATATTTAACTTGGGTTTGAGCTCCGTCATAACCTCTAATACGAAGAACTTTACTTTATAGGATGAGCATGTAGAGACCGATTGAACTCTTCTTTTCTCTTAAAAATGATTCAAACGTTCCTTCTAACGTCATATACCATTTTCATCACGACCTTAGGAGTCAACTTCATCTGGCTAGTTTGTACTTATTGTCCGTAGCGGTTATGCTTTTCCTCTCTTTTTGTTATTTCGAAATATTTCAGCACTTGTGCCCTCGAATCCGTTGCCCAATTTTACCAAATAAGATATAATACCAAAAGAATTATTATCCACTTTGCAGAGCATTATTGCAACATAACGACATATCTGAGTATTAACAAATGGACAAAAAGGATTCCGTAGAACAGAGGATAATTATTATTAGTTGGAAATTATTCATCTAAGTTAAGGTAAATTCTTTTTGACTGAACCACCGATTGAGAGTGTTTGGTTCACCACGCGACACAGTATTATAAACTATGACTAAGAAAAACCTCCTTTTTTTTTTTTTTTTTTTTTTTTTTTTCCGAATTTCGTTACAGTACTATGCATCGTTTAATATCTGTCCAAGCCTTTTTTACAGAGACTTGTTTAGTTTTCTACGTGAAGAAACAAGAAATGGAAAATGCACCTGCCCGTCCATTAAGAAAAAGCTGTACAGACCTGCGTGATGGTTTTTCTTTATTTAATATATATTTTATTAAGATGGGTCCGAGTCAAATTTTAATTGTACTTTGTTTCTTCTAACTCATTTCAACCCATTCATAAAGTCGGAGATGCCCATTTTGAAACCGAACGAACAAAGATAAGTGGAAAAATGGGTTAGTACAATATTTTGCCACCCCTAATTATTACTTACGCAATAATCCGTTAGACTAATCATATGGTCTTTGCATGCCATGAACGGTGAAGTCTAGTTTGCAATTTGGATTAGTACGGGACATGTCGTAATGCAATTTGGGAGAAATTCTCACATCACAGTTAATTTTACTAATGGTATAGTTAATTTATGGATAATTAAGCTTTCATTAAGAAAGATTTGAGCATGCTTGTGCGCTGCTCTTGCTACAAGTTTGTATTATTTACTTGCACTAGATATTGATGATTTAAGTTTTCGTTTGTTCTAATCGATGACGCTGGACAATGGAAACAACACATGGTAGGGATTGCTCTTAGATGGATATGAGACTATAACGTTGAAATTTAATTGACGATGCTAGACAGTAAGACAACACTGGAATCTAATCAACATAATTACCTAGAATAGAGGCACTCATTGAAATTGAATCGACGATGGGAATCTGAAGCTACGGCTAAACTAAACTAGGCTAAAATAATTAAAAGGATAAGATAAATGATTTTTGTGTGTTGGGGGGGCTTCTTTGTTGAACTGTCTATGGTATTTATAGACCAATTTGATAACCGTAGGTGGTTGGTTGATTCCTCCATGAAGGTTGCTCCATGTTCTCTGTTTAATCGCTTTATCTATATCTTATTGTCTTTTGACTTGTTCGACGATATTCACATGACTTGTCCATCAAGTATTAACTGCTCATTTGATTTTGCGTGCCCTTTTAAGCACCAACCATTTTTGCCTAAATCCTGATGCAATTCTATTTGAATTTTATGTCTTCAGTAGTATCTCTTGGCCAAGACACGTGGCAATCAATTGCTTTATCATCAAATCACGTATCTCCACTCGTAGGCCCATTGAAGTCCAGTCTAAGGGCTCTTGAAAACCTTGGCCATCCTTTGTTCCCATGATTGACTTGGGCTGGGCTGATATTAATCACAGCCCGCATATGACAGCAAGGCTGATTTTGAATATCTATATCCCCTGTGACTAGCACGTGATGGTAAGAATAATTTTAGATGTCAATACATATATAAGTGCAAAATGTTGTAAAATGTTACATTTAATAATTCCTGATTTTGTAACATTTTTCTAGTACACATATAATGTCATAAAACGAGTGTACCATAAAAGTCTCATTTGATAATTTTCAAAAACTTGTTCCATTGCCCACTCTTAAAGAAAAAGACTTTCTAGGGACATTATTCGACCTTCATTGACCGGAAATAAGATCCGGTTTCTTGAAAGTGTAAAAGAAAAACAAGAGAAAGAAGAAGTCCAACCAAACAAAAAGGAAAAATAAAAAGGTAATACAAGTCAAGAGTGCCCCCCCCCACATGATCTTGTCGGGGTTTGCTGATAAACGTGGAGGACGAGGTCCCCTGATCGGGAGGGATCCTCCTCCCCTCGTCCCATGGGATTAGATGCCCCAATAGACCCCATGGGAGGAAAATAGATAATTGTTTCCAAGAAGTCCCCCATGGGACGTGGAATAGATAATTATTTCCCGACGTTTGACGACGGGATTAGATGCCCCAATAGACCCCATGGGACGTAAATAGATAATTATTTCCCAGAAGTCCCCCATGGGAAGTGGACGTAAATAGATAATTGTTAGGACAAATCGGGAAATAATCATCTATTCCACTTCCCATGGGGGACTTCTGGGAAAAATTTATAAATAATTATCAATTCCATGACCCCATGGGACTTCTTGCCTTATATATACATACTCCTAGTATTACCTGGAGTGCGCATTCACAACAAACTCTTAGGGCGTGTTTGGTAACGATTCTATTCCCGGGAACTGATTCTGACAAGAATTAATTATTTTTGATTCTGTTCTCGGAACTAATTCTGAGTAAAAAAACGTGTTTGGTAACTGTTCAAAATTTCTGATTCTGGAATAGAATTGTGTTTGATAATGTGTAGATTGATTATGTTCCAAATTAATTTCTTTTAATTTTTTACTTTTTTTCTTTTCTTTTTTTCCTTTTTCCTTTTTTCCTTTTCTTTTTCCTTTTTTTTTTTTTTCCCCTTTTCTCCTATTATCCTTCTTCTTCCTCCGGCCGGTCGCTGGACCGGCGACCGGCCGAACGAGGGCCGGCGACCTCACATGAGTGTCACCGGCCCTCGTCGGCTGAGCCTCGCCGATCGCTGGGCTGGGCGAGGCTCGGCCTCGCCAGATCTGCGAGGTCGAGTCTCGCCGGTGGACAGGCGGGCCTCACCGGTGGCCGGGTGAGCCTTGCCCGGCCCGGCGAGCCCGCCGCTGTCCACCGGTGAGGCTGAGCCTCACCGGTGGCTGGGATCGCCTTCGGCGAGCTCGTTGGACCTCGCCCTGGCTTGGCGAGCCTCCGGCGAGCTCGCCAGACCGGCAGGAGGCGACCGGCGACCGGCGGCGAGCGGCGGCGGACGGCGGCGGACGGTGGTCGCAGGATGCCGGAAGGGAAGAAGAGAATTTTAACGTGTTGATTCTTTTTTGATTCTCGGACGTAGAATCAATTTTTTTTTTTTTTTTGATTCTTAAATCTCGTCCCAAAGCGATTAGGGAACGTATTTGCCCTGGGAACAAAAATTTTACCAAACACGATTCTCGTCCCAAACTGATTTTGGGAACAAAAAATCAGAATCTGGTACTGCTGGGAAGGTTACCAAACAGGGCCTTAGCCTCTAGTGCTAAGCCCAAGGAAGCATCAATTCTCTCTATTGATAAGCTAGCAACGGATTGATGTATGGCATCAACTTCAATTCAAATGAGACTCAAAGGTTAGTTTTGCATTCAAACGGTCATAATTTACATCAATTAGATAGAACTCATCATTGTATGCACATATATATCTTGTTCCTTACGAACTGTTAGCAGTGATCGGCTTTACAGTGTGTCGATTCTCAACCTAGGATCAAGAACCTATCTTGTCCATGTGAGAATTGGATTGGACAAGTTGGACGGGTATTGGCTGTAATTTTTTTTTTCTTTTCTTTGTTTCTTCTAACACATGCAAAGACTTTTGGTGACAATTATGCCACTCCTTGCGTTACTTCTGAGCACATGTTCTGGGCTTGATTCTCGTGTGGCAGTCATGCTTTCCCATAGATCATTCTTTGTTTTGATACTGTGAAGCTAAAGTAACCGGGACGATTTTTCATTCACTAAAGAAGAAAGACCCCCCCACCCCCACAAAGAAAAAAAAAACAGTGAAATTAAAGCAGTCTCAATCAAGATCGAGACGTAGAAGCCTACCGAATGAAAAGGAGAGAGAGAAAGACTGAAAATTCAAATGCAATTTACTAATTTATGATTTATTACAGAATAAGAAAATAAAGAAATTAACTAATTTGGGTCGATCCGTCGGTTTGATCTTGCCGGTTTGATTCCTCATGTGGAATTGAGAATCGGACTATTTATTTTCGATTCTCAATTTTTGGAATGAAGAATTGGACCTGGTTGAACCGGGACCGATGCACACTCTTATCCGATGCACACTCTTATGAACTATATCCTCCTTTGGATCAAAAGCAATCCGTGCACTTCACCTTTTATGTTTGCTGGAGCTTTTGTTTATGTAATTTTTGCAAAATCCATCCATGTCGATCACAAGTCATTTATTACTTATTGCGATTGATCCGTTTATACTAACTATATGGATTTTAGCGACATATGGATTTTGCATGTCGCTAATGCTGAGCTCTAGTTTCTAATTTTGGATTAGCATATGGTATGATCGGTAGTCATGCAATTTGGGAGAGATTGTCACCATCATATTTCATGAGTACAATTCATTCTACAGTTTTATTTGTGGAGTAAGCTTCCATAAAGACCATATCGTACTACAAGCTGGTATTATTTATTTACCTCATAAAAAATTATTTCAAATTTCATTGTTCATTATTGTAGACTCGGACAGCAAGAAGATGCCAAGGCTAAAAAATCGAAAGGTTTCTTGATTTCCTTGCTTAAATGGTCATTTGCTCTTTTTGGAGCTAAGGATTTACTTTTAAACAAGCAAATAACCTTCATCACAATAGCTGTAGATCTCATCATGCTCTTTGGCATCCGTTCGCGGACAACACAAAGCGATGGTGGAAAGACATTCATCAATTTCATGTTTCTCATACTTGGATGTGCCGTTGTTGGAGTAGCAATTGACTCAATCGTATTGAATTCTTTCATTAAGTGGGTTATCTATGGTTTGCTCCTTATCTTGGTAGCAACAAATCCTACGTACCAACAAATTTATCAAGACGTGAAACAGATCTTCAAGTTCATGTGCGAAGAAATTTCTTCGAGACTCAAAAACTTATTCATTCAATCAAAAGGGATTATCAAAAAGCTTTTGAAAAATTATTATTGCAAACCAAGAAGAACAATCGATGACTAACAATGCTGTGAGTCATCCTGTTGGCGGTGATGGACGCGAAACTGGGGAGAACAATGTCTAGTTGATCTCATGGTGAAATTCCACACCCTTTATCTCTCATTTTCCCTTTGTATTTCAAGATGCTTGTATGCTATTAGAAGTGAATGTCCAAGCTTTTTTCTCCGTATTATTTGTTTGTACGATATGAAAAAGTGTGATTAGATGATATATTAAATTTGCAATTCTTGCATATTTCTCCAGGATTGACAATGCAAATCTATTTCCCATCAATTTTGTGCCCTATGCTATTCTCTTTTTTTTGTCATGCCTGTAGTATGAATCCACAATGCCCTTTCCCAGAAAAGTTGTGATGAAAAACCTAATAATGTCATGTTTACCGTTTGGTATTACATAGCATCTCAGATGACAACGGAATCATAAATTGTGTTTGGGTTTTTTAATAATAAAAAGGTCAAAAAGTCACAATGACCTAGCTTATCATAGGAGTCCTACGTCCATTTCGAACGTTTTGTCTAAGTCATATTTTTTTGGTCCCCCAAGGATAATCTTTTAGAATTGGCAGTTCGTTGTTGTAGCTCTAGAAAGTTACAAAAATATGGACTCTCTTTTTGGTACGATTTGCTCCTGCGCTATTCTATTCGAACACGGGACTCTTTAGAAAAAGTCAAAAAGACCCAAGACATTTGGCTATGGTCACTTGTGTTAGAGATCACTATTGTGTTGAAGATAATCTCTAATCCTTGGAACAGAGAAACAATCGGAAAAGAAAAGTAAATCAGCTAGCCTCATATCATGATTTCAAAGAGACGTTACATGGATCATATTTGAGATCTAACATTTAACAAGTTTTTGAATTGGGTAAATTTCACTCGATAAATGTTGATGGTGCTTACCATGAATGTTATTCAAGTGTCCAAAAGGTGAATCACTTCATTATTAATTTTTAAGGAATCCCATTAAAACAAAAGTCATTATACTCTATTAACATTTATAGACTCACGAGGTATAGGTTTTTTGAACAGAAAAAGGGTATAGGTTTGGATGGTAAAGGAGCTCAGTCATTCCCTTTTGATGTTTGGTTCAAGTTTTGTTCGAAGCATTTCACTCATAAAATCCTAAATATATCTAGCTAGTGTGGGTGAGTGCCCCCTATCTCCCGAAAGGGTAGACTAGTCGAGGTGTGCAAAAATCGATTTGAACACTATGCGATTGCTAAATCTCAAGAGAGTTATACACTTACTTACAATTTGTCACGGTTACAATAATATAGTTAGAGAATGATGGAAAATTTTCCGTGATTAAACACGTTCACAAAAGTAGATTTGGACAAATCCAAAATTTGAGAGATTATTTTAGGATATTTAATAAAAATGTGAGTTTTATCAATGATATAATATGACAAGAATTTTTAGCTCAAAATAGACATCGAAAGAGGGAGATAAAAAAGTAGAGAACAAAAGCGGAGGACGAAGGAAACACACCGGAAACTGCGTGCTTTCCTAGACATATTTTCTCTCTCCTCTCCCTGTCTAGAAGGAATCTCTCCTGAGCCTCCCACCCTCCCTTTCCATGTTGCTATAACACCATCTAGTTTCTAGACTTCCCCAATCTTTCTCAGTCGACGCAATCAACGAGAGTGGTTTTATTTAAGGGTTAATTCAATTAAAAACTTCAAACTGAGATACTTTTAATAAATTTAGTCCAAATGAATTTTTAAACAACTAAAAACCCTAAATTGATATATTTATAACAAATTTACTCTCACTTAATTCTCATTATATTATATTTATATCATGAAAAATCACAGATTATTACACCTGATATATCTGTTAAATGTCACGTTTTATTCAACTCAGCAATAAGATGATAAAATTTAACATAAACTGATGGAAGATAAATTTATCACATATATATCAATTTAGAATTTGTCATAGTATTTTTTTTTTAATTGACCGGATGAGATTTCTTGTTCACCACTCATTTGATGTACTGTATCCTCTATCCTCAAGTATCGTGGGATGGGGTGGGGACGCGCAAGTTTCAGGAGTGGGTTTCGACGCCCACGCCCTGCAAGAGACAAGGCAAAAGTCTGAGAGTGAGTGTAGAATAGGTATAGAGTAGGACTGACCAAAAAAAAAAAAGTATCGTGGGACCATGCTTTTAAAACTTGCACAAGAAAGCGGAAGCACATCAGGTGTTTTTCATTTATCTTGCAATTAACCCACCCCTTATTCCTTTTCAAAGTATTTACATAACTCCTTTCATTCATACCAATTTTCATAAATAAAGTATCTTCGAACAAGGAAATACCTTCCTTTTGTCTTTTTTGTTTTTAAATTGTCTCAACAACAAGAAAAAAAAAAATAATAAAAAAGAGTCCAATTGTCCATTTCGATGATAGGCGTAACTAACCTGCTATTAAGCATAGTAATTATTTTTTTTTATAACCTTTAGAACTTCTTCTTTTTAAAAAAAAAAAAATAATTATTAAGAGCAATGGAAAGGAGATGTTTTTGGAGTAATACACCTTCTACGTGGAATTGCCACAACATGGACATTCTTCTGAGCAATATTTTTTCTCTGCTTAGCCCTACCCTCCTCTTGGATTCGAGTGGTAGGTTTTAAGGGGCTGGACGATTTAATTGATGATAGGTGCTCGTTTTTGGTCCGATAGACTAATTTTTCTTTTGGCAGATAGGTAAATGTTAAATCATTAGTCCTCAACAATGGCGGACCTAGAACTTCACATTAGAAGAGCCGGACAATAAATTTTA
The DNA here is from genome assembly GCA_014182555.1 of Eucalyptus erythrocorys. Classification (NCBI taxonomy): domain Eukaryota; kingdom Viridiplantae; phylum Streptophyta; class Magnoliopsida; order Myrtales; family Myrtaceae; genus Eucalyptus; species Eucalyptus erythrocorys. The sequence continues at coordinate 12,143,511 of CM024601.1, forward strand.
ACCAAAAACTATACGAATTGTATTGTGAAACTATATGGAAATAGACATAATTGATATCGTATCTAAAACATTCGGCATCTTGGAAGTTATTCTGGACACTATCTTCAAGTTTTTGTTGAATTTGCTGATTAAACGCTTCAAGTTCATCAAATACGAACCAAGCGTGTGTTGACACAAGTTCAATGAATAAATACTTAAACAAACTTTAAATCAAGCCACTTAAATTAATGCTCGGAGCAAGTGTTTGTACCTCGGACGGATCGTGGCTCGGGGGAATTGCGATGGCCCGATAGTGGCTCACGGCCTGGTGGCCGATGGGTGACCAGACTGTGGTATCTGGCAAGATGGCTAGGCTCCTCACGGACGTTGCCGGTGGTGAGATATCACCATTCACGAAGGTAAGGCTGCGGTGGTGAGTTCGTGGCCGAGGATGGTGGTGCACGGCGAGGCCGTGAGGAATGCCAAGGGAACCTGCAAAGCAAAGAATCCGCAACTGGTGTGGTTCGGTGATCACAATGAATTCACGGCCCAGGATGGCTTGGCCGTGATGAGTGCCGCTCGGTGGGATTCCTTGATTGAACCACAAAGTCACGATCTTCTCTTGCTTCAATATCACGTGGTCTCTCTTTCGGAACTCAGTCAACTTTCCAGCTTTCACACAACAAGAAGAGACAAATTCCACAATCTTTCTTCCTCTCCTCATTATTACTTCTCCACCACCTGCGTTTGTCTTCTTCCCTGCTCCCAATACACTCCAGTTTTTATTTGCTTTCAAAACCAAGGAGGGCGAGATTGAGGTACAGTCGTGGGTGCATGTGGGAAGCGCGAGCAAGGACTCTGCAGGGCAGCCTGCTAGCGAAATATCGATGGGCACTAATAAATGAGAGCGATTCGGTGGTAATTGCGGACTGCTGTCACCACGGTGAGGACCGATCTGGCATGGCAAAGTCGCCAGAAACAGCCACAGGAAGCTCACGATGGCCGGAAAACCTCCAAGAAGGTGAAGCTCGTAAGCGCACAAAGGTTAGATACGGCTGGGGACAGAGGCGATTGCCGCTGCAATTCTATGTATTGAGTCGTGTCTCCTCTGTATCTTCCCTGCTGTCTCTCACCATGGAGAACATGAGTCCTCTCTTTCTGTGAATCCTATGTGAAGCGCCCCCGATCACCATATATTTCCTTTCCCCTATCAATCAACTAAGCTTATTTTTTTCAATTGACCAAATCCTGCCGACACTCGCCAGCTGTGAAATTTATTGGTTCTTTTTATATTTGGTATCCGCAAAGAATTGTGCACGCAAGGAAACTAAGCCCGGTTCTAAAAAATTCTATGATATAATTGCCAAATTACTTCTCATAATCTATCCGAGTTTAGCACCTCACGTGTCTGAAGTGCATTCATTCATTCATTCAATTCGCGCTCAGCCAAGAAAAAAAAAAGTCTTTATGACAAATCCACGTCTGCCTGAAGTGCATTCATTCATTCAATTTACTGCCGACTCTTTACCTCTAGCGCAGAGCTGAAAGGAAACATCAATTCTCTTTGTTGGAAAGCTAGCACAGATCAATGTTTGATTTCAATTTTACTTCTATTGAGACTCAGAGGTCAGTTTTGCATGCAAACAGTCAAAATTTACATTGATTAAATGGAACTTTTCATTATGTGCGTTTGTGTATCTTGTTCCTTATGAGCTAACTATTAGGGGTTAAAACTCAATTGTTTGCATGTGTATTAGGGGATTAGTAGACTCTTGATTAGATAGAAACCGTTCCTTTGTTGCATGTGTTATTGTATATCTTGTTCCTTATGAGCCACACAAATCGTGTGCATGATGATGTGCATGGTTTGTGTGTGTCCAGTGCCCTGGATCATGTGCCTAGTGCCGTGCATCATGTCCATGGGCTCGTGTGCCCCAAGATCATCGTGTCCATGGCTCGTGTGCCCAGTGCCGTGCATCGTGTCAATGGACTGTGTGCCCATTTACCTTGCATTGAATCCATGGTCGGTCCTGGTCTGGTTCTTGGATTAAAACGGGAACAGCTGTATTTTTTTTTCTTCTAATACGTACACAGACTTCTCAGAATTAGATGGTAATTATTTGAAAAGGCAACATGATTAAATGAAACTGGTGTGGGTTGGTTTGCCTCGGTTATCATGTAAATCACTCGCCTTTAGAATGTTCATTAATCTGCTGACCAATTTGGTTCCATATGTTGTCGATCGCTTGCTTTATTTACTTGTTTGGCAAATGCCCATTTTGATCTTTCTCTGACAGAATAATGATGCCATTCCTGAGTCTGTGTTCTGGGTTTGATTCTCATGTGGCAGTCATGCTTTCACGTAGACCGTTCTTTAATTTGATACCGTGAAGCTAAAACTAACAGAGGCGATTTTCATTGACTAAAGAAGCAGACTGGCACGTGGAATGAGTAGAAGTACTCGAGAAAGAACCCAAAAAAAAAAAAAAAAAAAAAAAAGTCAAATTAAAACAGCCTAAAGATCGAGAGAGAGGCGCGCCAACCGAATGGAAAAGAGACACAGGGACTGAAAATTGCATTACAATTTACTAATTTAACATTGGTTTCAGAATAAGAAAATAAAAAAATTAAGTAATCTGAGCCGGGCCGTTGGTCCGGTCTTGCCTTGGAATCGAAAACCGGACAGATTATTCTTAGTTCCTTGGAGAAACACCTAGAGCTAATTGGTGTGGGCCAGTGCGATCCAGTCCCTGAGTTGGATCCAGACTGATGCACACCTCTATCCTCCTTGGGACAGGAGCAATCAACACACTCAGCTTTCTATGTTTGCTAGAGCTTTTTATTTGTGGGGTCTTCACAAAATCCATCAATATCGATCAAGAGTCATTCATTACATATTGCAACTGATCTATTTAGACTAATTATATGGACTTTGCATATGGCTAGGGCTAGTGCTGAGCTCTAGCTTGTAATTTTGGATTCACATATGACCAATAGTAATGCAATTTGGGAGAGATTGCCACCATCATATTTCATAAGTACGACTCATTATACGGTTTTATTTGTGGATAAGTAGGCTTCCATCAAGCAAGATTTAAGCATGCAGCTGGACAGCTCGTGCTCCGAGCTGATATTATTTATTTGTCTAATAAATTAATTATTTCAGATTTTTTTTCTTTATTCAGAGGCTCATAGAATAAGAAGATGCCATCATTGAAAAATTGAAAAATTTCTCGACATTCTCGCCTAAATGGTCATTTGCTCTTTTAGGAGCTAAGGATGTACTTTTAAATATGCAAGCAACTTTCATCACGATAATTGTTGTTCTCATTGTGCTATTTGGCATCAGTTCATGAACACCACAAAACAATCATGGAAAGACATCCATCAATTTTGCATTTCTCATAATAGGATGTCTTGTTGTTGGAGTAGCAATTTTTTTTTTTTTTTGGTCGGAAAGGATGATATGCATTCATTTATATAAAGGGAGTTTTAGTACATAATAAATCTAGAAGACAAGCAGGAGGAAAAGAAACCCAATTAGCTGGAAGGGCTTTTCTTCTATGGCCTTACAAACCCAGTCTGCGATGGTGTTGCATTCTTGTCGGCAGTGTTTGATTTTTAACCGTGTAAAAGACTTCGAACGTGCTTTTAGTTCTCTAAACATCATGTTGATGCCCCACGAGACCAAGTTACTTTCCTCCAAAGACTTCACCAGTTCCAAGCTATCAGACTCCATTTCTATCTCTTCTTCCTTTTTTCCCTCAAAATACTTTAGGGTTTGCAAGAGAGCTTGTGCCTCCACCTGAAGAGCTG